>CM046478.1:3650000-4250000 GCA_025433615.1 Fusarium sp. LHS14.1 | reverse complement strand
AGTTCAAGTTGAGGGTATCAACTGTGAATGATATGGAACAATGATTGAAGTCTCTGTTATATATATGACTCTGCGGGTACAAAGGCGAATAAGGTTATGTTGTTTAGGCCCCCAACGACGCTATTTTGCGGCTGCACACGTCTAGGCTGAAGCGGTGCCTGATTTGCTACTTCGCAATCCAAGCTCGCATTTGCGTCACACAAAACAAGCCACTTGTGACGACGTGCATTGCATCTACGAATGATTTCTTTTGACCATGAGTCATCGGTCGGATGCAGTTGGCTCATTGAGAAAAAATGTGCAACCCTTGGAAAATTTTTGCAATCATTCTTTGAAAATATGTTCAAGATTGGGGGCCAAGGCGGCGAGATGAGTCAACCTGGAATGTCTTGGCGTAAAACAAACACGGGGTTTCGAGTCAGATTACAGGGTCTTAGGATGTAAAACGGTTCCACTCTTTCTAGCTTATCGTTATCTTTCAAATTTTGGTGTCGCTATCCGTCTGTGCTAACGGGGTTGTAGGCAGTAGTGGGCTGCACTCAGCCCTGGAGGCATCTTCAAGGCAGCGACTAGTCTTTGATGATGAGGCTGATGGCTACCTTAGGTGGTTTAGGATGAAATAAGTCTAAGAATTTCATAAGACAATACATATATTCATCAAAGCTTTAATAAAGTACTTGTGGTCCTGCGGACGTCGAGCAAGGTCTTGCCAAGATTCTTCAAATTTTTCCGTTGACTCAGCCTAATAATCTTCACGGCACGTCAAATCCTCTGGATTTGTGTAAAAGATAAGGAAATGAAGTAAATAATGATCTCTTCGACGGCTCTAAATCAATGTATCTTGAAGTCTTTATCTTGAGGATCGAGAAGTGCATGGAAAGTCTGTCGTAGTTCCTGGGATTTACCCTACAGACCCAATGGCCTACACACGAGCTGACTGGTTTCACTGATCAACCTTGAATAGAATAGTACTGAAGAATGTATTTCTATTATTAAATAATCATAAGCTCGTAAGTCTACTGGCCCGAAGCCTTTCTATGTAAATACTTTTGTTGTCGTAATCTTGAATGTCATGAGAAACACCTCCTTTCAACGTCCAGCAAACACCTGGATCGTGATCATGCATGCCTTGCCTTTATGCAAAGAAAAGAACATCCCCCCTTTGAATCATCAAGCTGCTCAAATGCAATCGTAGTCATCCGGAGGATCAACCAACGCCAAGGATGCAAGCGACTTGTTCACCGCTCGACCTCCAAGACGGAAGATATCATACCGCGTTTGTGTATCGGCTCTGTCTGGAGGTTCTCGCTTCAGTGCGCTTCTGATTACCCTCCCACCCAGCCTTCATCAGCCAAAAAGCTGCCATCGGAGGTGTCGTCAGCAATCCCAGCACGCCCCCAAGGATTCCCTTGAAGGCTTGCGGCACCCACCGATCTTGATAAAGATAGTCACCGCCGGAGCGGACACCAAAAACGGTCAGCAAACCGATACTAGGACCCCAGAGAAGGAGAAATCCCAAGACGGCAAGCATGAAGCCCCTAAGCGCTTGCTGAACTATGGAACTCAACGCTGAGCCAATTTTAGACTTGGGTTCATCCTCAGGTATATCTTTAGACTCTGAGGGAGGGGAAGGGAGGTAGAAGAGCCATCTTTGCCAGGGACTTGAAGGTTCAGGGATGAAACCGATGGGTTGGACTGATCGGTTTGATAGGTCGTAGCTTACGAGGCCCATCTCGACGAACCAGGTGAGGATGCATTGGATGATGATTGTTACCGCTGCGTCACCTGCAAGGGTGTTTGGTAGTTGAAAGAGTCTGATAGGATTCTTTGTTGTATCCTGCGTTGTGTACATGACTATCAAGTCAGCATCCAACATGTCATCAAGCATTGAAAGTACAACTCACCATACGCTAGGGCAAAATTGACACCTCCCGAAAGGATCATGGCCCCAATACCATCCAAGAAGAACAGATAGAACATCTGATGTCCAGTAAACACTGGGCTTGGCTCAAGCCTCCCCTTCTCCTCTTCCTGTTCCTCCTCCTCTGCCCCTCCTGCATCTCTCTTTTCTCGGACAGGGTTGACCTCCCCCTTGCGCGAGGAAGACCCCTGTCGAGTTTGAGACGACGACCCCGCCCGCGTCTCACGTTGCGCCGCGGTCTTGGGCATTGTCGCCACTTTTGTTTTGTGTGAGAAGTGCGGAAATAAGAAGGATGACGGTATGTCAATTGGGCGTTTTGCGTACCGAGTAGATAATAAAGAGTTTGTTTGCGGTGGCTGAAAGATGTTGCCAAGATTATGGTGAAAAGGGGGGTTGGGAAATTGGACGAGCGAAGTTCATGCTGGGGCAGAAAATGCATGGACGTTGAGAAGCCGAAAAAGTCGCTTAGCACAGGGCAGCCAATCTACTCCTCCCGCAGAAAAGAATCTAAGCGATTCTAAGGTGATTTTTCATTGTTGGGAATTGCCTCAAAAGAATCACACCATTTCCTTCCGTCAACTCCCGAAGACAAGACGTCAGCAACACGAGACTTTTTATAAGAATCTAAACTGCCGCTGTTTTACAGATTTCGTTTATCATAAGGGGTTTCGCTATATTGAAACCTTTTAAGGGTTGACAGGTTTGATCTCCTTGTCGTCGGGCTCAGCCGTCGTTCTGTTTATGTGTGCATTGTTTCTCACCGCTCTCGACACTCGGGGTTTCACATCATCTGTCAATGTCGCGACGGGAAAACATTTGTGTTGAAGGATTGAAACGGGAATATGTATGACTGCCACCGATTTATTGATTCCGAACTCTTGGGTCTTAATGGATCTTGAAAATCTTGACGATGTGGAAGGTGTTCATCTCAAGTCTTCTTTTTCTCCACGGACTTCCAGGGGCAACTCTCACCGTCTCATGGAAATTGATGCCATCCCAAAAGCAGGGGCCTCAAACAGGGTCGTCGTCAGGCGACGAAATCACAGTGGCACCCAAGGAACAAAAGTGTCCAGCGGAGAAATAGGCGCCGTCTAGGCACAGACGCCGCCCCCAGCCCCTGGAAGACAACCCCTGTAATTCTGGACCACATGGAGGGGAGCGCTAAGGCAGGAACTGACAGTTGGTGAGTGGCTGGCCCCCCTCACCTCCCGCAAGCCCATCTCCGTCCTATTCCAAGTTCAACCTTGAGGCCGTCATCCTCTGGACCCCTTTGTGCCCCAGTTTCAGGTACAGCGGCTCTCTTGACCAGATTCACCACCGCGAGAACTCACCTCGCTTGGATAGTTGCCGCCGGCTACCTGGTCTGGACATGTCGCTTATGGGGATGCCGAGGCTCTTGGGATTCTTAGTCAAGTCTGACAAGTGGGTAGCATGAAGTTGAGGGATCAAGTTCATGATTCGTGATGCTCTCAACAGTGAGTCCGTCAGTGAAGCTCTAGAAGCATTTTCACCTCAGTCCACTCCAATTGACCTGGTCAAACACCGATTCAACACCATCTCCATCAATATCCTAGCAAGTCTAATGTACCGTGACCAAATCCAATCGGCCCCAAGATCTACCAGGATCTCAGTCCATTGGTAATGATGGACGCCTTAGCACCCACGCACGCTGAAACTTCTTGGCCACGACGATGCAACCCTCCCTCGCATACCCCCTTGACGGCATATCGTTCCGAGCGGAACACCCCTGCAGTCCATCTTTTCCGCCAAGATTCGCCGTGACAATCCATGAGGCTCTTGGCCGTAGAGATAATGATCGAGATATAAGAGCTGCAACCCTCCCATTGTCACACCCTCTTCTTTCTCTTCAGGCTCATCCCAGTCAACAAACATTCTCTTGCCCTTCCTTCGAGGCTTTTGCTTTCCTTGCACTCACTTTCTCTTCATTATACACTTCATTGATTGAAGTTGTTTCATTCATTCACTCAAACACGTAAACCGCCAGTCGGACCGTCACTCACTCCTTCCAAAAACAAATCTTTTGCACTTCCACTCTCCGGCCCCACTCACCTCCGAAAGACCCACTTTTTCAAAATGCCTTCCTTCACCCAAAAGTCCATCCTCGCGGCCCTCGCCGGTGCCATCGGCGTCGCTGCCCACGGCCACGTCAACAGCATTGTCATCAACGGTGCTGAGTACGCCGGTTACGACGTGTTCACTCTTCCCTACAGCAGCGACCCTCCCGTTGTTGTTGGCTGGTCGTCCACTGCTACCGACAACGGCTTCGTCGCCCCCGATGCCTTCGGATCCGCCGATATCATCTGCCACAGGGATGCAAAGAACGCCGGAGGACACGCCAAGGTCGCCGCTGGCGATAGCATCTCCCTAAAATGGGACACCTGGCCTGAATCTCACAAGGGTCCCATCATTGACTACCTCGCTTCTTGCGGCACCACCGGCTGCGAGACCGTTGACAAGGAGGCTCTCAAGTTCTTCAAGATCAGCGAGAAGGGTCTGATCGATGGCTCTTCTTCCCCCGGCGAGTACGCCTCCGACGAGCTCATCAAGAACGGCAACAGCTGGCTCGTCAAGGTCCCCGAGAACATCAAGCCCGGCTTCTACGTTCTCCGACACGAGATCATCGCCCTCCACTCCGGTGGCCAGGAGAACGGTGCCCAGAACTACCCCCAGTGCTTCAACCTCGAGGTCACTGGTTCCGGTACTGAGCAGCCCGAGGGTACCCTCGGAACTGAGCTGTACAAGGCCGACGACGCCGGCATCCTCTTCAACATCTACACTCAGCTCAGCACCTACCCCATCCCCGGCCCCAAGATCATTGCTGGTGCCTCCGCTGTCGCCCAGGCCACCTCTGCCGTTGCCAGCACTGCTACTCCCCTCACTGGCGGTGCTTCCGCTGCTGAGCCCACCGCTGACTCCGGTGCCGGCTCCGCCCAGCCCTCCGCTCCCGCTGCCACTACCGCTGCCCCTGCTGCCGGTACCACTGAGGCTCCCGCCGCTGGCAACACTGAGGCCCCTGCTGCTACCGCTGCTCTCTCTGCCTCCGACGCTGCTCCCACCCCCATCTTCGTCTCTGCCACCACTGATGCCGCTGCCGCTCAGCCTACCCAGGCTGCTCCCTCTTCCGGCTCTGATGGCAAGGGCTGCAAGAGCAAGCGCAGCAAGAAGGTCCGCCGCCACGTCCGTGACGTCAAGCCCCGCAACGTTGCTCCCATGATCAAGTACTAAGTGTACTACTCGGAGAAATCAACTCTCACGCAGAGCGTGTTTGTGTAAAAAGATTCCAACATTTTCCTCGCAAGGATCAAATCCACTCTGTCTTTTACCCCAATTGACGGGGAAGGGCAAGTCAAAAGTGGTTGTTGAATATTCTGTTGTATATATGTGACCTCGATGTCTTGTATAATAAAACCAATACGACCATTTTGAGTCTCAATTCTGTCTCTCTTCATCTTTGTGAATGTTTTGCTCATAGTGAGAGACCTTACTCGTAGACATGAGGTCTCTTTTGAGTTGAGGAGACTTACCATAATTCAACAAAGGCAGTGACCATAGTTTCGATATCATGTTACAATGTTAGCTTAATCATTTGACAAGTGATTGAGGATCTCGTCAAAGACTGATCGTAGCCGCGAACTAAGCACTGAACCATACCTGGCGATAATTTAACAGAAACACATGGGAATCGAAACTTAAATAAAGGTATAAGAATATGATAGAACTAAATACAGGTTAACGGCTATAAACTCATGAATCCGAGTCTGCACTCATCTCATGTCCATATACAAAGTCATTCATCATAACAAACTCTTAATCCCGAGGACCATTATACTGTATAGGCCTGCAGACAAAGTTGTCAAACCGCATAAAGTTTTGCCCAGCGTTCTTGGACTGGGGACTCGCCGCGTAGATCCAGATGGTGTCCGTGTTACCGGTGGCCGTGAACTCGATGTTACCCGTCCACCAACGACCTGTGTCTGAGGGCCGGCCGGGCCAGTCCTCGTCGATCTTGTCATCATTCCACCACATTCGGAAGTAGGGCACGTAAGTGTTGAGGTTGCCCTGTGAATCCCGGAGCTGGACCTCGTAGTACTTGTCAAAGTAGTACTCGTAGGTGCAGCTGAAGCGCACACCCTTGCACGTCTTGGCGTCCTGCCAGAGTCTAATCTCGAGGTTGTTGTAGAGCTTGTCAGTCTCCAGGACGGTGCCGTGAGGGTCGCCGTTAAGCATGCGCTTGTAGAAGCGATACGCTGAGGTGACCGATTCATACCAGGGGGTATTTCTGTAGGAAAGGTCCATGTTGCCGTCGGCGATGGGGATTGCGCAGGTCTGGGTAGCAGCGGCGCGGGCAGTCACGGTGGACTCGATGCCGATGGTGGAGGTGTAGGTGGATGTTTGGCCGTTCTTGACGGTGGTGACGGTTGTAAGCTTGGTGGTGGAGATGATGCCGATTGTGGATGTGGCCTCGAGAGAGACGGTAGTCGTGGCATCGGTGAAGATGGTGGCAGTGTAGGTAAACTTGTTGATGTCTGTGACAAGAACAGGCTTTGTCTGCGTGAGAACAGCATTGACAGTCTCGTCGGCAGTCGAGAGAGCAGTCGAAGTGACATCAACAGTAGTCTCGACGGTCGAAGTGAACAGTGACGTCGATGTCGCCTCAACCTCAATGGTATGGCCAACAGGGTGGATCTTGGTCTGAATGTCCAAGAGCTGCTCAGTCCGAGTGATCTCGACCCATGTGTATCCAGTCTTGATACCCTTGAGGGTGATGTGATCGGCGACAGAGACTTCATCAGTCACATCAGTCACATACGAGTTGGTGGTGAAGTAGGTGACGGTAGTCTCATCCACGGGTGTCGAGTAAACGGTGGCGAGAACGTCCTCGGTCACCGTCTGCTGGCCGAAGCTAGTGGTGCCATCGACAACCACCGTGTGAGTGGAAGTCTTGCCCTGGGTGACGGTGACGACATTAGCCACGGTCACCGTAACAGTCTCCCTGTGGACAGTTCCAACAGCAGTGGACTGGCCTACGACGGTGGTGTAATCGGTTCTTGTCTCGACAGCAGCACTGCCTGAAGCACCTTCGTAGACGGTGCGCGTAGAAAGAGGGAAGGTGACGATGCATGAGCAGGCGCTTCGGAAGTGAGTCTCGCCGAACTCATTGAGCCAGTCTTGTTCGGGGCTGCTGTCACCACGGGCATCGAGGCCAGGTGTGGGAAGCGAACGCTTCTGCTGCCACCAGGGGAAGACTTGCTCGGTATAGTCGACGGTGGTGACGGTGCGAGTGTTGGTGTAGGTAGAGACTTGGAAATGTTAGCGTGGATTGAAGAACGGGAGATGATGACTTACAATACTCGGTGGTCCAGTCATTGGTGGAGGCTGTGCTCGTCGACACGTCCGTCTCGGTTGATGTGAACACAGTCTTGAAGGAGGTCCCAGTGTTTGTCGAAACCTCAAATGTCGTTGTCGTCACAGTAGTCGATGTCGTATCCGTAGACTCGATCGTGAGAGTGGAAGTCGGCACAGTAACGACGTCGGTCGAGGTGTACTGAGTATGCGTGCGCGTCGACGGGACAGAGTGGATAACAAAGGTGCGCTCCTCTGTAACCACGATGGTAGCGCCGGGGGCAAACTTGACGTAGGTGCCCGTGGTGACATAGTCGGTGGTTGTCGTGAGGATGGTCTCAACGCTGGTCGAAGTCTCCGTGACGACGTCAACGGATGTAGATGTCGTGATATACTCGGTGGCCGTGTAATCGACAGAGGTTTCAGTCGCTACCTCAATAGTGACTGTCCTGATGCGCGTGGAACCGACGTGGTCGACCTCTGTCTTCTCGATCGTGCGGATCGAAGCAGGAGCAACAAGTGTAGTTGTACCGACAGTACGCTGGACGGTCTCGGCATCAACCACAACGCTATCGCTGTTACGGACAGTCTCAGTGACGATCTCATCAGAGGCAGTCACGTAGACGGTAGACAGTTCGGCGCTGACAGTCTCAGTGCCTCCACCGTAATACTCCGTCTCTGTCACGACTTCATTATCCGTATGAGTGATGGTCACAACAACAGTTTCTGTCGAGGCAGAATTTGTGCCAGAAACGGTGGTGACAGGCTGAAGAGCAGAGGTGCAGACATCCTCAGCATGCTCCTTGTGGGCGTTGAAGATGACGATGAGAGGGTCATTCTTCCACTGAGAGACCTGGCCTACAACAAGTCAGTCAAGATCCAGCTTCAAGCGCTTCAAAGGACTCACAGTAAGCAGTGGGGCCCTGCGGAATACAAACACCAGCAAAGGCACTCAAAGCGTTGAGTGCCTCCGCCAGGAAAAGCGAGCGGACAAGACGGCTAGCCATCTTTTACAGACGTTCCAACGGCCAAGCTTCACAAGCGATCGAGAGAAAAAAGCCACTAGCCCGAACGTCCGCCAAGCGAATGGGGGAGACGGGCGCCTTTATTTTACCATGCAGTCATTTGACTCTCTTCCCCGACTTTCCCGAGCATCTCGTTCCAGACTGGGACTTTTTCTGACATGTTGGCTCTACCGTCTAAACTATTGAAAACCCACCGGAGCTGAAAAAAGCAGAGCACTCGGTTGATAGCGAGAAAATGGGGTTTGGACAGGGGTGCCCCTGGGATCGCCAGGGGCGCTTGGGGCCTGGAAGGGCTTAGTTGGCGGCGAATGCGAGGGACTATCGATTTCGAGATCGTGTAGTTTTTAGATCTAGAGTCAATACGGCAGGGTTTGTGAAAGGCATCACACGATGGTTAGAGAAGGATCGACCATTAGGAGGATGTGTAATAGGCGAAGCTGAGCCCTGTGGCAAGATGCTGCAAGATGACTTGGTCGATATTGAACTAGTCTTCTAGCCTTGGTAATTGAAGCCCAACAGCAAGACCAACGAGGTTATCCCATCTACCTCTTTCGTGTTCAATATTTCTCGTGGCGTCGCCGGGGCTTCGGGCCTTATGCTTAATAAAGGCTTCTGGCGCTTCGCTCCCGGATTTAAGGCGTTGATGGGTTGGTGGCTTGAACGTTGAAGCCCCTAAGGGGCGCCGTTTATCCGTCAAAGACTTGGCGTGGACCTTAGAAAGACGTGAAACGTCGTTGGTGATAGGAATTAATGCTATTATATTGTTACACGGTTTGCGTCTACTAACAAAAAGAATGTTCGGGTATCTCGACTGTGAAAAACATGTCCACCAACGCCAACAAACAATTATGCCCAACCAAGCCACTCCAAGTCCCTAGCCACGTTCCTCGCCAGGTGTGTTGCTCCTTGACCCGTCACCACCTGCCTGACCCTCACATCCGCTTGGGGTTCAGATATGACATCGTCTCCTGGTAAGCCCGCACGATGGACGTACCCAAAGCCTCAAAGATGGTCCAGATCCGATGTGGAACATACTGGATCAACCACAAAATGCCAGTGCAGAGATACCAGACACACTGTCCCAGGGTACCAAACAGCGCCTTGAGTATGTCGTAAGTCATCTGGCCGAATGAAATGATGAACGCGCCAATGGCCTTGGGCGCATCGACAAAGATGGCTCGGGCGAGGGAGCAGAAGCCTTCCCAGATATCCTTGAGCGTGATGTTGCTGAAAAAGGAGACGACGGCCATGATGGCTGTGTGTAGGAGGGAGAACAGGCGTGAAAGGACGTCAATGATGGCTTCGCCTACTCGCTTGAAGCCTCGATTGATCCATTTAAGGAAGGTCATGACGGCGCCAGGGACCTCCTTGATCGTCTTCCAGATACCGACGGCGATGGCCTTTAGAATGGGTGGGATCTCCTTGATACCCTCCCAAACAGCCTTGCCGCAACGCTTGATATTGCCGGGCAGTTCAACAACCCCCTTCACGATCTTCGCAGGCAACTCTTTCGCCATTCGCTTGCAAGCGACAGCCATCCGATGTCGGCGCTTCCAGATTCCCTTGCCGACTTCCTTGGGTAGTTCGTACAATAGAAGAACGGGGGCATCCCAGAAGAGAACCTTGAGGAAGCGACCAAGACGATGCCATGCGCGGCGAATCCGCTCCATCTGCTTGTGATGCGCCGTCTTCCAGCGGAGCCATGCGCCGCCGCGACGAGAGGGGAGGAAGTCGACGATTTCGCGATGGCCGTTGATGGCAGCTAGACGAAGAGCGATAGCACCATCGGGTGCAACCAGGCTGTCGTCGGCTCCGTAGTCCTTCATGAGAACCTTGACCAATGCCAAGTGACCTCGTTCGGCAGCAAGCATCAACGGTGTTCGTTCGGGTCGTTCGTCGACATTCAATGTTTTCGAGGTATCGGGGCGTCCAAAGGCGTTGACTATTGCACCAAGTGCGACAAGCCGGCTCACCATGGGCGTTCTGCCGGCGCGCACAGCAGCGAGGAGGGGAGTCTCCTTAACGCGACTCGTCGTATCTGGAGAAACCCATCCTCGCGATATAAACTCGGCAACAAGATCATCGTGACCGTTTTCGATCGAAGTGAAGAAGGAGTCGACGATGTCCCTCTCAAGACGATACGCTTCGTGGTAACTCGTCCAGTCTGAATCGGAAGTCAGGCGCTCGAGGTTCGTAGTTTTCGCGATGGGTGAATGGAGGATGGGAAACTCGACGGCGGTCGCGCGCTCGATTCTATTCAAGAGGTCGCCATCGTCGGTGGCAGAGTACGTCGGAACTGGAAGATCCGATTCGTGTGGAGGAGGAGTCGTTGACATGGATGACAAGGAAATCATAGAGTGCGGGGGTCGAGAAATACGGTGCTGGTGGAAGAATCCAAAATCACGGTTGATGGATGGAAAAGAGTGGATCGCTCCTCGAGGTGAGGAAAGAGGCCAGTTTTGAAGCCATCGTGACTGTCAGTGGCTGACCTCAAGGCGTCCTTTGGCGTTCAGATATTATGGCGTCGGGCTGTGTGAGTGGTCAGGCAGCGCCCAGAAGCGTGAAGTCATCTCCGTTGGAATTGGGAGCTGAGGACTCAGCCACCACCAGCAGGGACGTTTAGTGGTTGCATTAGGCGAGTACTCGCTGGAAGAGGCCTGGGAGAATTGTTAGCGTAGGCTGTTTGTGGGTGCCTGGTGCTGCACAGCCACCCGACGGGAGAGCGATAAGGCTGAGATGCATCAGAGCGATAAGATAACGGTCGCGATGCTTCACTGTTAGAGTTTGGCTGCATAAAATGGCATAAGATGCATAAAATGTCAGTGCCGAGATCTCGAATTCAGGCCATCATAAGTCTTAGGATGCCTCAGGAACATCAGCTTTGTTTTATTTTGCTCGCAATTAATTCTTCATTTTCTTCACCAGTCTCTCGCTATCTTCCTTAGAGGGGAGGCTGCGGAAGAAGTACCACTGCTTCATCAGTAAGCTCAAAAGACTTGAGTTTTATCAGACACAGTCGGTTGATACCTGTTTAGGTCACAACTCGGGGCGCCCAACATGCAGTTTTGACAATAA
Source organism: Fusarium sp. LHS14.1 (assembly GCA_025433615.1). Taxonomy (NCBI): domain Eukaryota; kingdom Fungi; phylum Ascomycota; class Sordariomycetes; order Hypocreales; family Nectriaceae; genus Fusarium; species Fusarium sp. LHS14.1. The sequence goes on along the minus strand of CM046478.1, from coordinate 4,238,615 downwards.
CACGGATCGGCACAAACCAAGGCTAAAGGAGCCTCCTTCTTGTCCTTTATGTCAATGTTGATTCGTGGTGAATTGTTGTTGTTTGTTCTTGGCTACCCTACACCCCCACACTCAGCATTGTTGGACGATATGTGGTACCAACCCGTTCATTTGGATCGCCTTCTGGATATAAGGCCATGATGAACTTGCGGGAAATGGCAGGGGTATGGTTTCACAGGTTGTCTGTTCTCAATTGGAATAGTATGCAGTGAAATCAGCGATCCAATCGCACTCAACTTTCTGTCTGGCAACACAACCATGCTTTGATTCCCCCACCCAATGCAGATCTCGGTAATTACTGGTAGCTCATGATAGGCAATAAGATGGTCACAACTGATAAGCAATCGAGATACCAATGCCAACGATAATCATCAGAATTGGCCCCGATCGTCTACGAGCACGTTATGTCGGCCTCTTCTCCCACAACTCATCGGCTGCGGGTCCATTTCTGAAACCCGGCCCGACCAACACTCCCCCGACCTAAACCATCGACAAACATGTCTCTCTGATAAGTCGCTCTGGGCTATAATGACAACATCTGCACTATCAATTCTCAAGACACATCTTCCCCATCTGACTCATCCACTCACTGTTCAACATCCCCCAAGACGTCAGATTGCCCCACCTTGACGACACTTGAAGCCTCCATCACGACTACGGATTTGTCATCCTCAAGACGCCTATACTCGGCTCCCACCGCCGACTTGATCTCACTCAAAGCCCGCATTGAACCCGGTTGATCTAGATTCGATCTTTCATCAATCCAGATCCGCGACCATGACGCTTATCAGGACCCTCACCAACAAGACCCTCAAGGGTCACAAGGCCGTCATCTTCACGACTGTGCCGGCGCCCCAGTCGCAGCTCGATCGCATCCAGGAGCAGTTCCCTGACCTCAAGATTGTAACCCGGCTTCAGCCATGGGGTGCTCCTCTTGACCCCGACTTTAAGGAGGAGGAGTGGAAGGATACTACTGTGTTGCTGACCGCCACTATTCTTCCCACCAGGGAACAGGCGCCGCATCTTCAATATGTTCAGTTGACCAGTGCGGGCGCGAACCATATTGTTGATAGGCCCCTGTTCTCGGGGACGAATATCCCATTTTCCACTGCCAATGGAGTCCACGGGTAGGTGACCTTCGATTGCAGCACTTTGACGGAAACTGATCCTTGGCAGGCCTCAGATCGCGGAGTGGATTGTCAGCACTTTCCTGACATTCCAGCATCACCGTAAGCATGCTACAGCCTCGAACTAAGTGATCGAGAACTAACGTTCATCCGCAGTTAAGGACTACTGGAAGCTCCAGGAGGAGGCCAGGTGGGAGAGACTCCACCAGAACCCCGAAGATGCCGAAGACACTGTCGGCAAGCGGATGTACGATCAACTCCTTGCTTTTGCAAAGAACATAACTAATCATATTACAGAGGCATCCTGGGCTACGGCAGTATTGGCCGTCAAACTGCCCGCGTGGCCAAGGCCTTGGGCTTGGACGTCCACGCCTACACCCTTCACCCTCGTCCAACTCCCGAGTCGCGTAGGGACGACTCGTACTCACCCGAAGGCCTCGGTGATCCTGAGGGAAGCTTCCCTAGCAAGTGGTTCTCTGGCGGCTCCAAGGAAGACATCCATGCTTTCCTGGGCTCTGACCTTGACATCCTCGTCATCGCCACACCCCTCACAGAAAAGACAAAGAACTTGATCGCCAAGCCCGAGTTCCAAGTCCTCAGCAAGAAGAGGACTTTTGTCACCAACATTGCGCGTGGACCCATTGTCAACACCGATGACTTGATCGAAGCGCTCAACACGGGTGTTATTCGGGGTGCTGCGTTGGATGTCACGGACCCCGAGCCTTTGCCTGATGGCCATCCTCTCTGGAGCGCCAAGAACATTACAATTACTCCTCACATTAGCGCTGCGTCGTCGGCGTACTACTACAGACTTTTGGATATTTTCAGGTTGAACCTTGAGAGGTTGAGTCAAGGGAGGGAAGATCTGATCAACAAGGTGAACCGCAAAGAGGGATACTAAGGGCAACTGTCGACGAAAGGGAGTAGAAAAACAACATGGGATTTGGTTTTAGTTACTATAGGGTTTCGAAATGTACTTCTGCCTCTTGCTCTCTCGCATAAATGCCCTGCTCTTTACATTTATTTCCCTTTATGCTCCGATATACCGCCAGTCCCTCTTGATGATAGTCTGCAATGATGATAAGAAGCCATCAGCCACAATAGCAAAAACACAGCCGAGTCCCTCTTAACTATGCAAAGGGTTGATCTTCTGGCTCTTCCTGATCATTGATGTATGCGGAACACCAAACAACTTCAGCACACCAACCTCCTCAAATCCAGCCCCTCGATAGAGTGGAAGTCCTGCAGGCGTGGCAACCAGGTAACAATCTTCTCCATACTTTTCCGCTTCTTCAAAGGCCCCTTGTAAAAGCATTTTACCAATGCCTCTTCGTTGTTGGCTGGGGTCAACTCCAAGCATTTCGAGATCTACATTTGACCAGTTAGTTACCCAGAACCCAAGGCTGGGAAACACGGAAACTCACGCCACATATTGTCAGCTCCTTTTTCTCCAAATCGCTCTGAGTGATCTTGGCCGAGAACTCTCTTCATTTCATCAAAGGCAGCATGGTCGAGTGTTGCGCAAGGAGGTTTGATGGGTGCGGCCTCTGGCTTCCCATCCTCCTCGCCTCGTACTGGCTTCTCCCAAAGTGCGAAGCCTACAACTTTACCGGATAACGCCTCATCAACCGCCACTATCAAGATAGTTCGTTGGGAATGGAATCTATCAGTTTTCCGCGCAAGTCTCCACGGTCTTGCCGCATGGGCATACGCCTCGTCCTCAGGCTTTAGGTGGGGAGGGAAGAGATGAGCCGAGATGGCATCTGTTTCCGGGTTGAATGCCGCCGTCGCAACGTCAGCGACGGCATCTAGGTCGCTATCTGTGGCAATTCGAAGTTTCAGCGTCATGTTGTTGAATTCGGTGAGTCTTGATAGTTGCCGAGATCGGCGTCGAAACGGGATGTGATGGGTAATCGCGCAAGGCGGGGAAAAGAGCTCCTCGGAAGTGGAAATAGCTAGGCACATGTGCCGAGATCCAATACCGCATACTTGATGAATACCTAGGGGAGCAACTGAACATTTAAAAAGATGATAAGTAAATGTGTTTCTCAACGTTGACACATTGCTGTCTACTCGTAGTACCTGTTGAACAGGATCTTTGATTAGATCTATGTAAAGATAGATAGATGAAATAGCCGAGAACAAGTTTACAAAGCCTTTGCTCTATGTGCTCGCATGTCGCCTGTCCTCTGCTTGACAAACCTGGCCAATCCGACAATGAGGATGGAAGCACAACTCAAAGTTCGAAGTAAGACTATCAACCCAAGCAGCGATTGCAAACGCCACATGTTCCACCAGTTCGGATTCAAACGCTAGGCGGTGGCATAATTTGCGCTTTCGTATTTTAATTTTCGTATTTGTACTTTAAAGTGTTGCCAATCACGGTTCGCCTGACACGCAAGTCAGGGTCCCTGCGCTTCACTTGCGACGAGATTAAACGTATCGAACCCGTAAAATGGGCAATTGGCTGTCACTAGGCTGGTTTGATTCAAAATAGCACCTATGACATATGTACCTTTTAGAATAAAACCCCGTCGCGTCTCCTCGGAGCCATGTTAGCAGCCTTTCCTTGTTCTCTTTCGCCAGCCCAGACTTACTCATTCAAAAACAACGGCAAGATGGGTCTCGTTCAGTTCGAGGATGGCAAGATCCTTTACTACCCTTATACCCCATCGAAGGCGGCTGGCTTCATCTTTATGGCCCTCTTTGCCCTTGTTACGATAATTCACATCGCCGGCGTTAGGCGCTACAAGACTAACTACTTCATCCCAATGGTGCTGGGTGGCATCTGTAAGTCTTGCTCAAACCTGCAGGAGTCGATCATTTCTGACGTTTTTTCAGGCGAAACATTCGGTTACTATGGCAGAGCCTGGGCAGGCAGCAAACCAAATTCGCCCAAGCCCTTCATGCTCCAGCTCATGCTCATCCTCGTCGCCCCTGTTTTCATATGCGCCACACTCTACGTCACACTCGGAAGATACAAACAAGTTCTCCTCGGCCAACCGAAACGAAAATGCAGTCCGACGTCCCTATTCATCCTGACCGACATTGTGGCATTTTGTACGCAAATTGGAGGCTCGTTGGTACAAGTCACAGGCAGCATCAAGATCATGAAGATCGGAGACAAAGTCGTCCTGGGAGGCCTGTTATTCCAGCTCTTTGTGTTGGCCATATACTTTTATCTGGTTTTCAGGTTCTACAGCAAGGCATGCCAGGAGACCATGTTTGCTGGGATCTGGAAACCTTACGTCTGGATGCTCGGTGTTTCTGTTGTCGCCATCTGGATACGCAACCTTGTCAGAGCCATTGAGTTTGTCCAAGGCTTTCACGGCTTCATAAGCGAGAACGAGGCTATGCTGTATGTGATGGATGCGTCGCTGATGCTTGGCGTCATGGTGGCATTTCTTATTTTCCACCCCGGTCGGTTGCTGTCCCAGGGGCAGGGGAACAAGGTTCATAGTACGGACTTTTCAACGATGGATAGGAACGAATTGGCTTGGATGAATAGACAGTAGTGTGCCTTGGCTAGTGAGAGTTGATATGCATGGTACATTCGCGGCCATATGATGGCGGTGTGTTGCGTCAGCCTTGTTCATGGTGACTCCTCTTCTGCAAAATATAAACCTAAAGCGTTTTCGGCCCATCTGCGATGATAGATTAATCACAGATAAAAATAACACGCTTCTCTGTGATTAAGTAGAGATAAAATTTTTCCAACCCTCCCCGCAATCTGCTCGTCCCTAACAGAGAACAAACACCATTGACAGCAGCAACAGCATGTCCTGGTATAAGCTCCCCTTCGAGCTCCAACATGACATTCTGACTCGTCTTGCCGATGTCGAATCTCATAATGGAAGAACTCTTACCGGATATGCGACGGTTGCTAAAGAATGGCAACTAATCTTTGAAAGACTTACATTCAAAAGCCTTCGCATCAAGGCATCCGAGCTAGAATCTTTCCAAGCCATGTTTCAAGTGCAACGGAGAAGAGCATACCTAAGGGGAATCGGTCTCGCACTAGAGCTCCCTCGGCATGGTCATCTACGAAGAAACATTTTCGGCCTCACAAAAGAAGATCGCAATATAGGCCAGATGGTTATGGTGACTAGATATGGAGCCGGCGCAAATCGACACCTGCCGGGTTTGGAACGCCAACAGAAACAGAACAACATGGCCTTCACGCGGGATATATGTGTCCTATTCTGCCAATTAGTCACGTGGAGGAAAGATCAGATTTACCGTGAGGGCATAGCTTTGGAGATTATTGCAGACTCCATGAGCTACTGGCAAAAGACTGCGACAAAGGTCCAGATACGCACCAACCCTGTGGTTATGCATATCGGCAACGGATGGGATTTTCAACCCACAACCATTCCCCCTTGGCTGTGGGAAAAGACTATTGAAGCTGCCAAGTCCGACTTTCACTTTTCACTTAAGCTGGACTTTGGAATCGTGAGTCGCCTACCAAAAGTGCAAGCCATCACCAGCCTTCTCGTCTCACAGAGGAGTGTCCGTCACTTTGAGCCAGGAGCAATAAGCGAAATCATACACTGTCTCCCAGCTCTCACGGTGTTGGATTGGGAGGTCAGACGGCGTGCGCACTGGAAGACGAAGCATGCATTTGACGAAGAGCTTTCAAAAGCTATGTCGGCCTGGCCGTCATCCTTGAAAGAAGTTCGAATTACTCAACTGCAACATCTCAGAAGTCACACACGGCCTAGCCCGTATCTCGCGGAGCTTGGGTCGAGTCTGGCCTGCCGATGTCGACACCTAACGCGCCTCTCTATCAATTATAGTATTGATGCTTTTGCATTCTTTAGAGCCATGGACCAAGAATGTTATGGCCTCAAACACGTCGTTCTACGATTAGAGCAGATGATCATCGATGAACTGCCTGAACTAAACAACGACTTGATCAGTATGGCAGTCGAAGTGGTGCAGCGAATGCCCAAGCTGAGGTTCTTGGCCCTGTACAGTACCAACAGCTCTCAAGTTGGATACTTTTGCTACGAAATGATGAAGGACATGTTAATGCTGAGCATTAGGTGTAGCTGGCCTTTCGAGGTATCGGGAAAGTGTCTAGGATCTTGGCAGGCAGCTCTGAAAGGTGATAGGAGTGGTTCCGTGAAATGGTGTGTTGAGAGGCTGCCTGTACGGAGAGCCAGGTTCCTTTTATCAATGATTTTGAAGTGGGATTAATGGTTTACTTATCACAGCCTTTACACTTTGGGTGTTCGTGAAGCTGTCTAGAGTGCACCAAACTGCTCGGTCGAGACTCGTCTAGCAACGCGGTCTTGAGACCAATCTCGAGGCCGTCGAGCAAAAACAGATTGGGCCCGGTTAGAGCGTGAGACTCTTATCTTGCGCAGCTAAGTTCAAGAGAGTACGCGATCTCAAGGTTGCGGGTTCGACCCCCGCATCGGGCTTTTCCTATAAAACACGCATTTTTTTGCTTGTCACATCTCTTTTTGCCTTTGTGGACTGTCTGTCCACTGCACTCCTGTGATTGTGGTTATCTTTTTACTCCCCTGATCTGCACATATCTAATTGAGAAATGTCGAGAATGGTGTTAACCACTGCAAATACCCTTGACAAGTTGCTCGTGGCTGTTCTTTCGTAGGTAGGGAGGGAGTTACGCGGTCTCACCTCGTGCAGTTCGTGCCACTAGACAAGAGGCTCGATTTCTTCCAATGATCGAGCACATGATTAACATTAGAAAAGCGTTGATAGGCGTACCGTGACAACGGTTACGAAGTGTATTAACCCCCTCGATGTCTGGGATTCATGCACGTCGCCAAGAACTATTGACAACGCCCGACGTGGCCGTGAAAGCGCAATGCAGGCTCACTCTATCCGCACACATGAACTGGGCGATGTATCGCAGCTGGCGTCCAATCTCTTAGGGCTTGTATCAATCTGGTGCGGCCAAGCAGTCGTGGCAGCCAAGACATCACCGCATGTGGCTCGGTCTCGACACGTCAGGTTTCGTGTCACAGTGGCTTAAAAGCCACTGCAGGTAGGCACACCGTACTTCGTAGGCAGCACAGCAATCTTCTGTGACCTGTCAGTCTCGGCATGCGTCGCAAACCGACGGCTATGTCCATCTGCCGAAATCAGGCTGTGTTCGGTGAAGCGTCCTTCACTGCACCTTTAGTACTCAGTGAGGGAGGAATCAGGCTGTGATGGAAATTACAATCACAGGCGCATTCATCGCATTCGCGAGTAACGGAATTTCCATTTCAACGCATTTGCGAATTACAGAAAGGTTGATAGAGGGATGATGGCCTCCATTTGGCGACAGGACAACCTCGGTCATGTTTTTGCAGACAGAAACGACCATGTTTGCACGATGTCTATTCTTTTGCCCAAAAGGCCGCTCGATTTTGACCAATTCGATACCCAAAAACAATCCCTGTATACCTTTCTAATTCCTTTAATCCGAATCAGCCTTTCGCCCGATGCCGTTTTGTCAATTGGCATAGCCGGTACCCACGCATAACACCTTGACTCCGCCCCTGACGCCATGTTCCTAAAGATGAGAATGAGATTGTTTGCAAGCGCAGACGATGTCTAACCGCCCCCTGCCATGTCGCTCAAGTCCCGGTACATCTTATGGTGCTGAATGTCTTGGACCGCAGCTTTTGGGTCCTGACCCCTGTGCCCTAGTTGGACTTCGAGGGCCTTGAGTTTGGCGTTCATTTCTTCAATTCGGTCGGGGACAGAAGGGGGCTCGAGGCGCGTGGCCAAGCGGCCATGAACCGTTGATGGACCGCCAGCCTTCAGAAATCGGCGCAGCAAGAGTTGTGTCGGAGCCGAGGCCATGTTCGGTCGAGTCGCTCTGGATTTCTTTGCACTGCATTTCTAGTCAGTGCCCTGGAGTGACGCCTCAACCGAAAGCCAAGCAAGGTGCTTACATGGCTTTGTTCTTCTGCCTATTCTTTGTGTGTGCCGAGTACAACGCTACTTCGGTGTGCACAAGTGTCAAGGCAGCCATTTGCCTTTGGACTCGAGATGAATGATGAGAATGCAGGGAAGCTAACCGCGACCATCAAAGGCATGGAGGTCAGCGAGTTTTATGAACCGCTAACGGTGACTAAACGGTCGGGGGATGTATCTCATGCACTCTCACTATTCTCGCCGGTCGACTAAAGACACTAAGACATCTAAATACAGTTCGCTCAAAGCCACCTCAGACCAAGCCAACATGCTGGCCACTATTGGATAATTCACGTCTTCGAGAGGGGAATCAGACAAGGGTATCATGCTCGGACGATTCCCCGGGATCCGAGGGTGGGACATCATTGGATCTTACTGCCCGATGCATGCGTGCATCATCAACATTTCGCCCGGCTTATGAGCAGGTGCCGCCAAGTGCACAACAACGTCACATCGGTCGACACGGGAAGCTGTCAAAAACATCGCAGATATTAAATCCCATGTCCTGATTGGGGTCATGATTGACGATCCGACGCCACTAGGACTGTCCAAGGCAGAGTCAAGAGGGTTGACGCGGACCATGCCATATGGCTGGTGGGAGGCGCACGCAAGGATGTCGCTGCATACGCCAACTGGCGCCTGCCAACACACATTATCCACTTGATTTGAGGCTCTGCTCGGATATGGCTCCTTCCCCGCGCTGTGGTTTCCCTTGAAGCTCCTCCCCCAGATGGAGCCGATTCTGGGGCCTCTCTCGAACCGCTGAGCGTGGGGAATAACTCGGACTCTACATCAACATCCTTCACCGGCATCACACATCCAACTTTCGTCATCATCGTCCACTACCTTCCATCAGTTTATTTACTCGGGTTGCCTATTATCATCTCCAAATAGTCACCAAGATGCCCAGCTATCGACTTGCCTGCCCTTTCAGTGTCGGTAGACTCACCACCAAAGGCCATGTCTGTCATGATGGCTTTGTCAACATGGATAAACTGAGGTTTGAATTACCGCTGTGTACTGGTCCAGGACTGTGCCCTTGCTGACTTTCACTGACAGAGCTCACCTCAGAGGTTTTCACTTGTGCAACTGCGCCCACCCCCCTGCATGTACCAGACCGCGACACGTGCCCATAGAACTTCTCGAGCGCATGCTCTCGATCTCCTTCGACAGCCACATTTCAAAAGTGGACCGATGGGTCAAGATGTACATGGAAGCTTTTCCCACGCACAGAAACGTTCCGGGCCCATGTGTGCCCCGTTTTAGCCACACCCTGAGTTTCGTCCAGCATCCTGGGGCCGAGTTCAAGAACGCCATGATACGTCGCTTGGTCCGAAGAGAACGGCTGAGTGTAGAAGAGGCAAATGGGGAGTTGAAAGTCTTCCTGAAACGTTTGCCGATCTTTTACGACGTACTTAGCCAGCCTGAGGTTTGGGGCCGGGATGAGTCTGGTGATGAAGTTGATGAACCATCCACTGCACAGCCCGTGGAAGTTGCAGAACTACTAATCCCCAAGGAAACCGATATTTCTACTCAACAAGATGACGGAACAGCCGATGAAACGTCCGATACCCAGGCCGGACAAGAGACCCCCCCTTCATCTCCAACAACAAGTTAGATAGTTGGGCACCTGTTGGAGTCGGAGCCAGGGCCGAATGAGGCTCATTACAAGCATCACCAGAGGTCAGAAACAGCTTGAGCGTCTAAATCAGCGTGCAGGAGATGTCGCAACTGGTGAATAATATGGGCAACTCTACTAATTGCCCTCCTGAGCATGTATACTAGAGCAGCGTTGATCAATTTACATGGATTGAGTTCTTCCCCACAGTTATACAGATGTGGAATTCCCGAGCGTGTTCAATGATTGGCAAATAAGTATCTATGATCGAAGTTTGATCTATACACCTGCAGTGGTCCAGTTTAAGTTGAAAATAGGCTACATGAGTATGTGGACAGGGTGCATGTCGGATCATACCGACAGACCTACGACACTACTCTGACGAGCGAGATGCCGGAAAGTGGGCTTGGTGATAACACGGATGTTGTCATGCAGAATCGTTCGATGGGCTTGAACATGCAATGATGTGAGGTTGTTCTGATCGGTTGACTCCGGAACCAAACGGTGCGCCACTGCCAACGGTTCAAGTCCCCCGCGTCCTGAACAACCAGTTAAACGCGGACAGTGACTCACCCGGGAATAAAACGTGCATCCGCCCGCGTCTGGAACAAGTGGCTTATGCCCGACTCGAGAAAGCTATTGGACAATACCAGCTGAGGGCGTGTTGAGATAATGACGGTGGCTGTGGGAATTACGGTACGGAGTACAAATGTGCAAAAGAGAAAAGGGAAAACGGTGTCAAGGAAGGAAGGGGCTTGGCTCTTACGGTGACGAGTGTGCCAAGACGGTCCAGACCGGATCTTGAGCAGGGTTGTGTTGATGTTGTTGGATGGCTTCAGGAGATGACCGAGAACGAGACGGAGACAGTTGTTGGTCCTCGATGGTTTGGAAGCTGAACATTATCATGAACAGGACCCTCACATTTATTGTCTCTGCATCAGTTCAATCTTTGATCTCAAGGCTGAGGCCGCAGACAGTGTTGGTGACGCTTCTCACACCCCTGCAGCCCATCTGTCAATCTCATTTGCTCGTGCGTACCAGGTTCTTCTGCTAGCCTTGATTGGCTATTTTCAGCATCACAGGCCCTTTTGTCAGCCATGAAACAGGGCTTGGAGTCAACATCCATGTCAACGTCCACTGCCATCCGAGCCCAACTCTGCTGCAATTTATTACTTGGCGACGAGAAACGAAGGGGTCGTACGGGATTTTAAATACAACAACCAACAGATCCGGCCCTTTCCCAATCCAGTTATCGCCGAATCACTGTTGCTCTCTCGCAGAGTGGGTGAGCGCTGTCAAAAGATGTCATCCTGGATTCCTGGTGCGACTCAGCCCCCCCATCTGGTCTTTGAATCCCCCCTGTAAGATGGAGATCGACCAATCTATACGGGTTATCCAATGCTTGCTAGAAGCTTGAATCCTTTGTCGCATGACTGTGCCGGGCGGAGTCTGAGGGATGAGGCATTGCTGAGAGACTTTGTGTGTATAAATGCTCCGGGAATGCCGGATTTTTGGGTGCTCGTCATATTTACTTCGTTCTGCTCGTCTCTAACAAATTTCAAGATGAAGTTTATTACTGTGCTGGCCGTTTTGTTGCCAGTGGTTTACGCCCTGCCGTATTCCAGCGACTGGACCCCTAAAGCCACCAAGGTCCTCAGGGTGGAGAGAGTGGAAGATGGGCACGACCAAGTTGTTTTCGGGTTGAAAGAGATGCCTCAATCCAGCACACACGACCAAATCACACAAAGACCAGTTCCCAGCTTCGCCAACCAATTTCTATTGTTTCTTTCACGGATGTTTGACGACTTTACGGAGAAGATGCGGATTGTTTTGGGGGGAGATTCCCCGGACATCGCCTACGACGGTGATGGAGTTCGATACGAGGTTTCGACGCGCTGTGATGAAAACAATAGGCGCGTTCGAGTTTTGCGGATAAAGAGCAAAGGGCAGCCTGCCACTTATCGTGTGTGTGAGTTGAGCTTTCGATTTATTGGAGTCGTAGCAGCTGACATTTTTATCCTAGATCCGATATCAGGTGAAGACGGTGCAGAATATTGCAGACGACGGAGGGAGAAGTACCCGGAGGCATGATTCGCTTCCTCCTTTCTGTTTTTTACTGCGATGGATATTTGACGGCTTTAAGACGAATTGGCGTGTTGGCTTGGTCGAATTGGATTGTAATGGCGTATGCAAGCATCATAAGGATATCCCACAGCGAGAGGCTGAATGACAGTGAATCGAATACGGACAGTGACACGGAGGCTCCTTGCCAGGTTCTATTTGACATTGATCATCTTGGCAACCTGATCACCCACCTTTCGAGTATCATACTCCGAAATCTTCTTCACCAACCGCTTCTGAATCTTCAATGTCCTTTGCGCGACCTCAGACCAGACCAACTCCTTACTCCCCTTGACGAAATCTCCATCCTTCCACTCAAACTGTTTCACACAACGTAACCTCCCATCAAGCTTACGTACTCGTCCATCTATAATGACAGTATCGATATCTCCGATGCCGGAGTGAAATACGATTGCACCAACAGGATCCTGCTGGGCCGCTCCAAACATGGCGGGATTCATGGCGTTGATGACAGTTAAGTCGGCTTTTTTGCCAAGGGCAATGCTGCCGATGTCTTTTTCCATACCCAAGGCTCGTGCGCCTTGGATTGTGCCCATGTCGTAAACCTCTTCGACCTTGTGGAACACGTCATCAGGGAGCTGGCCATTCATGAGGTGCTTCTTGCTGTCAAGGCCACGGGCAAACTGAAGACCTATGCGCATCTCGTTAACTATGCTGGAGCTGGTTGCGCAGTGACAGTCGATGCCAAGAGAACAGAGCTTGTCCATTCCAGGCAAGTCATCGCGGAAGCAAACCGACGGGCCAACAGCCATGGATTGTTCTGTGCTTGGTGTAACCGATACGTAGGCATTTGCTTCTTGTAACAACTTTGCATCTGGGGGTCGGATGCTTCCGCCATGAGCAAACACAACCCTATCATCTAGACGACCGTACTTCTGGAGCAGAGCTGGCACATCGATTGACATATCGCCCTTGAAAATATTGCAGTGCGATGTGATGACGCTTGCCCCGAGCGATCGAGCCTTTTTGAACAGCTCTGTAACTGTGTCCTTTGGGAGGAAGTAGTAGTCGAAGCCGAATCCTAGTTTGACTCGAAAGTTTTTCTCGTTTAAAGGACTAGACTTTGCCAGCTCTTCGAACGTGTCCATGACCCAGTCGGCTACAGGCTTGTCATCAAACTTGAGTTGAGGTTCATGCTGGTCAAGACGGACCGTTGGCGTATACGCGAAGATGGATCGGATTCCCGAAGAGATGGTCCCAGCAATGGCATGCTTGCCTGGAAAACGGTTAGGAAGGCGTCGATGATTAGGTTTAGAGACATACTATGCTCTCGGCTCCAGTTGAGATGTGCATGATCAAGCACCGTCGTCGTCCCCGCATCAATAGCCTCCATGCACCCAGCCAAATTCCCCCAGAAGCCATCCTCAGCGGTAAAGTACTTGCTAGCCACAGTTCCTGGACAAGTTAGTATGTGCCTAGTGGCCTTAAGACCGTACCCACTGATTCCTAGATGTTGCGAAAACGTGCAATCAGCAAAGAGCCCTTTGAGAGGAGCCTGCCAGACATGATGATGTGTGTCGATGAAGCCAGGCGATATAAGCTTGTCAGTGCAGTCGATGATGTCGGCGTCACCCGGAGGTTGAATTTCTGGTTCGATTTTGGAGCTTGCCTTGTTGCTTTGCTACGTGGCTTCCTCAACAGCGGCTAGCAGCCAGCCTACATGGCGATGATATTGAAAGAAATGTTCGATATACAATAATAAGATGTATTATAATGCGACTTGTACGTCTTTGAATGCTTTGGTGGTTGAAAGATCGGCTCGGAGAAGTCTCCGAGGTGAGGTCCACCCCCAATGTGTGGGGGTCGCAGATACCTTGAAACCACCTGCAGAGCCTCAAACCAACAGAATGCAACGCTCGATCGATTCTATATAAACATCATATATCATGTCTCTGGAGCCCCAGTAAGTTCTAAGCCAAATATGCATATAGTTCTAGCTAACGATACGCGGTAGCAAGTTCGTCCTCGTCACGGGGGCCACTGGCTTCATCGGTGCCCATGTCGTCGACACTTTACTAGAACGCGGCATTAAAGTCCGTGGTGCCACACGGTCGACAGAGAAGGGAAATGCAATGATCAAGGCTCGCCCTCAGCATGCTGAAAATCTCGAGTTTGTTCAGATCCAGGATTTTGAGAATCCTGGCGGACTGGAAGAGGCCGTCAAAGGTGTTGATGGTGTCATCCATGTTGCTAGCGTTTGTTGTCCCATGAATCTTTGCCAGGTGAATGAAGCTGACTGGCCTGTAGCCGTTTACCTACGACACGACCGACAATGAAAAGGAACTCATAATTCCTGCCATCAATGGCGTTCGAGCAATTTTGGAAGCATGCACCACAAACCCTGCAATCTCCCGTTTGGTCATCACCTCCTCATTCGCTTCTGTTGTCGACATCGCGCGAAAAGGGCCATATGCCTACACAAGCAAAGACTGGAATCCACTCACCTATGAAGAAGCCATTGCTCCCACAAGTGACGCAGTGGTCGCTTACCGAGCCTCTAAGAAGTTTGCAGAGCTTGAAGCGTGGAAGTTTGTCGAAGAGCGCAAGCCACACTTTGACATTGTTACTCTTTGTCCTCCAATGACGTTTGGGCCTGTTGTTCATCCAATTCCAAGCATCGATAAACTCAATGAGTCTAATGCGGTGCTTTGGTCTGTGGCGAAAGGAGCCTCTCCTCTGCCTTTGTCCAGGGTTCCGTTCTGGATCGACGTTCGCGACCTTGCGACCGCCCATGTTCAGGCTCTCCTGGTGAAGGACGCTGGAGGAAAGCGGTTCACGCCGACTGCGCCTGAAAAGTTTTTATATGGAATGGCAGCTCAGCTGATGGTGGAAGAGTTTCCGCTGTTGAAGGATGCCATCAAGCTGGAAGAACAGGTTATCGACGAGAGCAAGAGTCTGGACGGAGAAACCGCCGGTAGAGAACTCGGATACGAATATCGAACATTCCGCCAGACCGTCACGGATTTCATCTCTCAGGCCATCGCCTTGGACAACAGTAGTTAACTGTTGGCTTTGAGAATGCAGTGGTTTGCACACCATTCATTACTGTCTCCAATGATGACAAGAAGCCACCAGCCAGAACAGCAGAAAACATGGTAATTAATACATGACGGTATTATAATCTAATGTCGTAAAGAATTTGATTCCAATTCCGACCAAAATCACCGTGCCGAGCGCCTACATCGTGATGTTACTACTGCCTTTTCCATCGATCCTTGTCAACTCTAAGCGGAGCAACGAGAAAAAGGGACGTTCGGAGTCACGTCGTCGGTGTCGTCGCGACGAGGAAGGGGAGTCGGCTCTTGCGATGTTCTGCGACATCAAGTGTTATTGGTGCTCTCATCTGTCGATGACCGTGTTCTTGGATGCCCCCCGCCTGTAGCTAGTGCTAACCTCCATCTCTTGCTCCCTGTTCCTAGGGAGAATCCCCCCGAATGTCATGGGTCACGTCAACAGTAACGAGCTTGTTCCCCCTTAGCCTCACATGTACCTCCTTTGCCGCCTTTTCCAGCTCCTTTACTGGAACAAGTCCATCTCCCATCATGCTTCGACAGTCGTTGTCAAGTGCAACCAAGGTCGCCAGGGAAGAATCCTTCAGGTCACAAACCATGTCGTAACTCTCCCGGTCTGCGTCTTGGCTGCCCTTCTGAGTGGCGATAGTCAGGGCTAAGAGGCTAGCCGCAAGAACAAGCTCAAACACGAGAAATGAAAGCCATCCCCATTGGATTTGTACGTATGCCTCCGATGTCCAGGCCTTTCCCGTAACGTTGAAGCCGTGTTCTGTGTAACGGAGGTCGGCTCGTCGTATACTAGCATTTAGAGGCAGCAACCACTTGTGAGTTTATGGTCCAGATCGACAATGTTAGCGAAGGAGAGGGTTGACTCACACTGAAGATAAAGCAGTCGCAACATTCAGGTAAATATTGTTGAGACCGTTGTAGCGAGCGGTGTGGTTAAGTAATTTTTGCGGGTGAAAGAGTACCTCAGTCCACAGAGTTCTAAGAAACTCTGTTGACTTTAAAGCCATGATGGCGGGACTTGCAAAGCCCAAACCGGAATGCTTGCCCATCACCCGACTTGTGAGGCCGCCTCTTAGTGCCTGTGCTGTCCGTTCCAGGGACAAACAATCCGCTCTAAAGGCTTCCGGGTGTGAGCCCGGACGCGACGAGTTCTCCACTGGGCCACGTAGGAATAATGTCTCGTTCCATCGCTCTGTGTTTTGCTCGCATAACTCTTGTGGGCATACAATATCTGTGGACACTTGGTATCCAAAAAGGCGTTGTCTTCTGGCTCCATTGGTATGGCTATTGAGCTTACCATGCGAGTTTCATCCTCACCCATCTGGACTTTGGTATGATAGGACTGGACGCAAAGATAGAACAGGACCTCCCAAGCCTCTTGCCAGAATGAGTCAGACACTTTCACGGATCCGTTACCCAATTGAATATCGGCCCCCGTTGAGACTGTATCGTTGTAGATAGGTGTAGTGAAAAGTAGAACAAAAGAAGCAATTCTAGTCCGCAGTAAATTCATCTCATTACGGAATCTAAAAGTGTCACTTCCGTTCAATATGTCGGTAAAGAGAGAGAATGAGTTGAAGTGCAACAGGTACAATTGTTCGGAAAGGGATGCCTTCCATACCCTAATTCCACGAGGTAGCATGAGAGTCTTCTTCAGATACTCGCGGTCTGGTGGAAGTAAATCCTCTGATTCTAGATCCTTGAAGCTCTCGACTTTCAAATGCGAGGATATATTGGCCAGCTTTACACAGACTCCCAGTGTGTGATACTTGTCGAATGTGCAATTGCTAGTCGAACAAAAGGCTCCGAGGGGTGGCATTGGGTTGTTGAAATAGGAAGTGTCCAAGGCTGTTGCCAATTGAATGGCCTTGTTCGTCGCGGGATATAAAAAATCAGACGGTGTTTGAATCTTCTGGATGACCCTGGTATAAGCGCCCCTCGGAACTTCTTGATCTCTCATGGGGTAATTGATGGCCAGCTGCGTCACTGGAGACGCCAGTGTACTCGTGATGATGATAACAGCCGCGAGCGATATGAAGCTTTTGCAGCGAGCTCGCCACAACAGCATGAAGGATCCGCGTAGCCCTCTGCTAGCCTGGTCGAGGACATGGAAGTCATACAACGGCCGGTCTTGAAGGAACCAACTCCATTTCATCTGACTGATGGCGGTAGAGACAGGGAGCATGAATGTGGCCCTGATCAGAGTCGAAAAGAAGGCGAGGAACGAGTTCAGTGTGATGCTGAGAGGCCAGTCGGGCAAGCCCCGCTGGTCGAAATGGGCGAGTACGACGATGATCACTATATGAAGGGACCAGACATGTTAGCGACATGGGTAAGGGTCCTGTGGCTGTGGACTTACGAATGAAGCACGAGAAGCTGAGCAATAGAGATGCCACTTCTAGCGCCCAAACTCTGAAGAGGGACCTGGATTTTCCGGGAATGAGAGTCTGCGGAGGGCTTGGGGGGACATAAGCCGCAGAGGGAAGGCTGGCTGTTGACTTGGCTGGTAAGATGAATGGCTCGAGTTCGACTGGTGGCTGGATCTGATCCAGGGGCGATGCGATGGGAAGTGTTTCTCCACTACTAGCCCATGTCTCTTGCATCAGCTCGCTGAGATTTGGTACCGTGTGTGACTCGTCCCCTGTTGGCTTTGTAAGCCGGTGCTCATCAGCTGTTTGACACTGGTCCATATCGCTAGTGGTGATTTAGAGGAAAGCAGGCGATAAACGACAAATTGGTGAAGAATAGAGACTGAACAGGGGAAGAGGGAAAGCACCTTGTTAAGAGTGCACCATCATGGCGGTGTTGTGGCTGGTCTGCAGCGACTGTTTCACACAGGTTCGAAAAGGCTACACAAGACCGATGGGCAGGGGCTTCGGAGCAACTCAATGGAAAGAACACAGCTGTAACATAACTAAGCCTCATACCCAAGCCTCAGTAATACAGTAACAAATCGATAAGGCTTACCGCTTTAGACGACGCCTTGCCGTTTCACACAGCACAGTTGACTGCCTATTACAGTAGGCATTCTTCGGTTCAGCTGTCTTGGAGTAGCCAGCCATCGTGCCTTTATGTGAAGGTATCCGCACAGCCAGAGACGGCTGCTAATTATAGGGAGCAAACATATAGCCTGGGTGTATACAGCTAACAAGTACCCACGGTATTGTCTCATTTTCCGAATTGCCTCGACTCTCTCTACTGCAATAGACTTAACGGGCACGATCTTCTGGCTCAGTAACCTATCAAGAGCTGAGTTACAATGATAAGAAGAACACATTGACTTGGCAGGCTTTCATGTTGAATACTGCGTTGTCAGGGATCGGCAGCGCAGGCTACCCCGTGTGAATGCAAACTTGTTTTTTGAAGTAGGACAAACCGCAAACGGGCCGATGCGAAGCATCACCCCGTTTGCCAACCCCGCCAATTTTTGGATGAGAGATGCAACAAACAAAAACGAACCCGTAAGAGAGAGAAGATATCTGGTTCGTGCAGATCAGCACAAAGAAGTAAGCTGACATATCGGAATGCCCCTGACTAATGTGCCAACTCCGTGGAGTTTGCGCCATACCAAGTTCTCGCGCTTAAGCGACAAACCCCGCAAACAAAGGCATTTGCTGTGGGGTAAACTTGTGTCCGAGCTTCTAAGCTTAACCATTTGTTACCATCGAAGGGATTTTACCATGCAACGTAGATGGAGGCGGAGTTAAGCAAGGAGATAGACCATGGCCCAGGTTGAAGAATTGTCAGCATTGTCCGTGGACGAGATGCGCGGAGTGAACTAGGGATAGGGGCCTGGGGTATAAGTTGGGAGAGGGCTCACGAGTTGCTCAAACGGCATCACTCACCAGCATTAGACATCTCCATCTCATCAAAGACCTGAACAATCAGTCACCATGCGCCCTACGCTTCCAGTTGTTTTAGCCAGTGTTATCACTGGCATCTCAGCGTCCCCAATCACCCCCAACACAAGCTCCCAGCCTCGTGTTCGACAGCTGGTTGAGATTCCGGGCGTGTTTGTCGAAAACCTCGCCGTGAGACCCAACGGAAACCTCATTCTCAACACCATCAGCCAAGGCCAAATTTACTCTCTCGATCCTTCTCAAAACAACCCCGAAGCCCATGTCGTCGCCAGCATTGAAGGCGTCAACGCACTCACTGGAATTACTCCCGTCGGCAAAGATGTGTACGCCGTCGCTGGAAGCAACCTCGACACGGAGACGGCTCAGTTTCATAATGGATCCATGAAGATTGCGCTCGTCAGTTTCGAGAAGTGTGGAAAGTCTGCGAAAGGCACTGCATCTGTTGACGTCATTATCGAAGGGACGGATATTGGCCCTGTGAATGGCATCACAACCCTTCCCCGTCACCAGCACATCGTCCTCGGCGCAGACTCTACAAGAGGAAGGATTGTACGCATCGACACGAAGAAGCGCACTGCCGAAAATGTTTTCCAAGATGATCTACTCGCACCCGTACCTGACCCTTCGTACCCGCTGGGCGTCAATGGGATCAAGATCTTCAAAAACCATCTCTACTTTACCAACACAGCCCGTCGGATCTTTGGCCGCGTTAAGGTTGACCAGTTCGGTAACAAAGTTGGAGATAGCGAAATCATTGCCCAACTTTCCGCGGGCTCAGCCGCCGCACCGGATGACTTTGTCATCGACAAGCACGGCAACGCTTATGTCGCATTCTGGACAAACTCGCTTGTCAAGATTACTCCGGACGGAGAGCGCGTCACGGTTCTGGAAGGTGTTCTTGCCAGCCCAACTAGCTCGACCTTTAGCAAGGATGGACGAAGTGTCTACGTCGGCACAGCGGGCCGGGGTTCGGAGACTGTGTCTGGTGGACAGGTGGTTGAGGTTAGGCTCTAGATGTGCTTGAGACGAACTACTTTAGCTGGACTCAGTCACAGGGTAGAGGGGAGTATCTTCGATGTAAAGGGACCCAGAGAGTTGATGGTAGCAAGAGGCGCCCGGCTTGAGAGTACTCTATAGTACTGTAATTCTTACACGTCACCTTGATCATCAACTATTACGTCCACCCGCCTTCCAAAATCTTCAGTCCACTGATAACAGCCCCCTCCCTGACAACCCAAATGACACCCGCCGCGTAAGGTGCCTTGGGCGCAATCATCGACTTCCGAAAAACCTTTGTTTCTCGCTTCATCGCCAGACGTGTTGATACAGATCGATCCGAAGTCTTGGTGCAGCAGGTTCACGCCTAACATCCTCTACCCTCTGCCGTCATTGCTGGCTTCTTGCGATTGCAACCCCTAAGCCTTCCCGAGCTCCATATCAGTCGGCCACGAAGGCGCGTCTCCCTCAGAACAAGCCTGGAACCGTCTCCCGGCATGTTTCCTTCTCCCCGACGGCAATGCAATAAACCGTCTCAAGGTATCCGCGAGCAACCTGGCAAAGCTCAGGTGCAAGGCTGTCGTATGCCTGGTAGAGCTGAAGGAAAGCCCATGGCAGATGGCAAGTCGTGATGCCCCATTTCTTCACCTCAAACTTAGGCCGAGTGAACTGCTTGCCGGGAGGGCACGCAATGACGACAAATCCCAAGGCTTCCAGACCCTTGACAATCATTTCGATGCCCATCTTTGGCTGCTTCATCTCCACGAGATGGCAGCCAAGTGCGATGCGGTGCTGCGAGAGCTCTAGCTTAGGCGCGTCAGGTTCCTTTCCGACGTAGGTCTGCTCGAGCTTGCTGAGCAACTGGCGAGCCTTGGTGACTTGGGAGAATCTCCGGTTGCTCATGAGACACTTCAAGTCTTGGTAGATCTCCTGACGCTTCTGAAGGGTCGTGTCGCACGTGGCCTTTCTCTCACGGCAAAGCTCGCATCCGCACATGAATCCCCAGTTGGAAAGACCCTTCTGAACATCTTGGTATGATTCCATGGGCTCGGGGGATCGATAGACGAAATGAAGCTCCGTGTTAGCGGGAATATCCTTGGTGGCTCGGATGATCTGCATGTCTCCGATGAAAGCACGGCGGCAGTTGTCGACGCAGGAATGGTTGAGCTTTGAGGCGAGAAGCCAGATTCCACATGTTCCAAAGGTTGTTTCTCCGGTAAAACCGGCGACTGACATTTCGAACGAATTGCGGCTGGTTCGGGGAGTCGCGAAGGAGTTAAGGGCGATGATTCTCTCGACCAGGAACCTAACTTGTCAATAGCTTGGCCAACTGGCGTCAAGGTACAACTTACGCGTCGACGACGGGAGCTCCATCACATTCTGAGATAGTGACAGGATGGTAGTTCCCATGATGCAGCTCCAGAAACCCACGAGACGTCTCTGGGTTGTGGTACAGCTTCTGCATAATCTGCGACAAGAGGGTCGCCTGGCCACCGAGAGTCATTCGCTGTGTGTCCAAGTTTATCAAAAGATTGGTGGAATCACCCCTTTCGTGGACATGGCTGTACGCGAACGCCTTCTCACAGAGAAGCATGCCTCCAGCAGAGACGGCCTTGGTGGTGAAGAGTCCCTGACCACGACCGAGAGATGAGCGAACTTCGACGAGAGAGGTGAAGTCGGCGCAGTCGATGAGTGGAGGATTCATTCTAGCCTGCTTGTACATCTGGGTGAAGTTGTACTCGCCCTTCTGCCGTTCGTTGAGTCTGGCCTTGACACGCTTCATCTCTAGACCGACGGCTTTGTTCTCTGGGTATGACTCTATGAGGAGTTCGAGTTTGGCCTTGCACTGAGCAAAGTCTCCGAGCTCATAAAGGGCTCGAGCAAGGCGGAACAGAGACGTTTCAGTTGGAGCAGCAGGATCGTGACCCCGGATGGCATCCGACAGCGCCTTCTCGGATCGGCCAAGCTTGAGGTTCGCCAGGGAGCGGTTCAGGGAAGCAATCTGCTCTTCCTCAGGTGTCTTTGCCACCCGGATCGCTGTCGAGTACCTGATACAAGGTAAGTTTAATGTCCTGAGTAGAGAGTAGTTCTGGAGCTCATACAGCCGCTGTGCCACAGCCCAGTTCCCATTCTGCACAGCTTTGTTGCCCCGTGTGCGAACATCCGTGCTATCCTTGTTCAGCTTGGCAGCAGACTTCTGCCAGCGTGAGGGAATACGTGCATCGCCGTCGTTCAGCCAGATGATGTCACCAAGGTGATCAACTCTCACAGAGTAGGGACCTCTGGTAGTCTGCTTGAAGTAAGGCTCCTTGATGATGCAGATCTTGCCAGGCGAAAGGATCTCGGTCTGTGGGACGAGGTCTTCGCCGGGCTGCTGGTAGAGTTGTAGCAACAGCGCCATTCCATGCTCATCTTCTGCGATGGCGACAATACCTAAGAGACGATCAGGCTGGGTGAGCACGCGCATGGTGATCTTCTTCCCGCGATGATGAGTCTCGAGTCTCATCTCAGTAATCTTGATCGGTTCGAGATCCTGAGCAGAGACGACGCAAGGAGGATAGGCACGGGGAATCTGGCTGGTGGTGATCAAGGTCTTTGCATTGTCTCTCTCGAAACGGGCCGTAGAATCGAGGACCTGCATGGTGTAGTTGGCGATGACTTGCTTCTGAGAAAGGTGATCTGTTGGCAGCTCCCCCTTTCTCTGCATCGCCTCAGCCGCAGCATCTTGGATCTGGTTCATGAACTTGATGAACACGTCATTCTCCGATACGTCTTTGGCATCCATCTTGGCGGTTGGTTACAGATGGTGAAAGGCAATCTGTGAACCGAAAAGGTGGGGAGGTTTGCGAAAATGCTAGGTCTCGGCGGGCGAGCGAGGCTAGGGTCGAAGAAAGAAAACAGGTTCCGTCTGCATCTGGCGAGCAGTGCCAGGCATCAACAATGGCGGCCCGCCGGCCTCCTGAATCCCCAGCGGTCAACAGCCCCCAAACCAAGTGCCCATTGGTTTGTTACAAAGAAACGACAATATCATCAAACCGCCTGCATATATCTAACTTTAGTGGTCACGAGCAAACAGTCTTATGGCACACGTCGACAGTTCGCACAAACGCCAATAGAGAAACTCGGCGATCTTCGTATTCGCTTTCCCCTTTATCAGACGTAATCACAGGTCAACTGCAGGCAGAGGTGAGCCACCCAAACTTCGGCTACAACCAAGGCGCGTAGGCTGTCGATGGTCCACTGATGCGAGAAGAGTATTTGCTGTGCGAGTTCTTAGATGCCCTGTCGCCAAAGACAAATGTCAAGCACGCACACCAAAACCCATTCCCCATTTTGAGTATAGCTTCAAACCAAGCCAATGCGTTCCCAACCCAAGCCCATTTCTTCCAGGCGCCTCACACTCCAATTCATCAAGCCTTCGATAAAGCTCGGCCCGACAACGGTGTATGTATTTCTCTGAACACCATCACTTTGCCGCCGAAGAATGATGGGCACAGCGACCCCTTCGACGAGAGCAATCATGTCTCCATCAAGCATATTATCAGACCCTGAACCCATAAGTCCAGTATTGTCCAGAAACAAACCTTGTATGCCTGCTAGTTCGTTGCACATCTTGATAACAAAATCCAGACATGGCTCCTCGGCAGCCAAATCGTTGAGAGTTGCTCGAGTGGCCGGCATAATCCCGGTTGCCTCTTCCAACTCTTCCTCCAGTTGGGCGCAATGGCGTCTCATGATTGCGTACGCCTTGTTGAAAACCTGGCGTATATCTCGATTAATATCACCATGTCCGAGGTGGCATCCTTTGAGCGTACTGAGAATACCCTCTGGGATAGAGTCATACTCAGTATCCACGAGTTTGTCTCTTCTGATCCTCATAACCCATTGGCACAAAGCTTGGGTGTTGTGTAGAAGGCGTCTTTGCATCTCAGGTTTGATATCTCTCACAGAGTGAAACTGAACTGTGTGGAATGGGCCTGTGCAGTGTATCACAGCTCCAAAGAAGGCCACCTGTACCAAAAGGTTGCCACCGCAAACTGACACCGCCAACTGCTTGCCAGACCATGTTGGATCCAGGATGGAATCGTAGATGTAGGAAGATGACAGCCAACTTCTATCGGCGACCGAGCTCCAGTCTGGAACCCAGCTGGGGGCCCCGAGAAGAGGCGAGCCGGTTTCGATCAGCAAACTAATGAAAGACGGATCCCATTCTACCAAGCTCGCAAAAGATTCTTGGTAGATTGCTGCTGTTGACTTTCTGTAGGTGGGCGTAGGTGACTTGATACCCAGCCGCTGCAAGATTGCTCTAACAGCAAATACCCGATCTTCTGTCAAGCTACACTCGCGCTCTCTAATAGCTCGCAAAAGCCCGACAAGGTGGTCCCGTGATTTCCGCTGCTCAAGTTCCCCTAGTTGACGGCGACAGCCTCTGTCCTCTGAGGATCGAAACGCCTTGCCATAGTAGGTGATAGAAAACCAGACAAAACCAAATAAGCTACATAGGAAACATATTCCTAAAGTGCAGGCCTTCAATATTGCATGGAGTGCCTTGGGCCCCGACTTAGCCACGGCACACCCTGACACTCTCATGAGGTCGGGGAGATACTGTATAATCAGCGTATGAAGTATGAAGCTAGAGAATGATGCAAGGAGCTTCAGGTTGCCCGTACCCAGTGTGTGGAAATACCCTTGGACAGAACAACCATTTTTTAGGCCCCCTGCCCGGTCTGGAACCATACGAAACCGGTTTCCGTTCCAGGAACAAGACCGAGGAAGAGTTTGCCAGACACTCGATAGCGAAATCCATCGAGGGCCCTCCGAGACGTGCTCTCTCTGGATGGACGTTGCACGTCACGGGTCCAGGTAAGTGCCTGATACCAATGCGCCCAGGAAACGTGATCTTGCCCAAAAACCAGAATAGGATTAGAAGCCAAGACGAATTCTTGGAACGTCCAAGACCTTTGCAACTAGTCTTTATCTATGAGTTCCAAGAAGGCAGTGCATTCGTATTTAGGCCGTTCAGGTACAGGGCGTTCAATTGGGACTACGCATAAACTATCAGCATCTTGATACATGAGTATAGCAAAAGTGCACATACACCAGCTATCTTCATTGATGTATTCCTTAAAACTTGACATTGTGAGAGCGCTCGCGTAAAAGCGAATTTTCTCTTCAAAGGTCGTCATTGTCCTTTTCTCACTCCTCCATGGAACACCAACAGAAAATAAGTGATGTTGGGATACCAATCTCATGTATTCCAGGGCCTCCTTTATGTTTTCGTTGCCAGGCTCCAGCCAGATATACACGGCTTCCGCCCAGGTGTAAATCAGTTCCATGAGCGGCAGTTGGGCGGACTTCTCGTCCTTGTCCGCCTGGTTGATGCAGATAGCGTCAGCCCAGACAGTTAGACCACCCAGGGTTTTTCGCAGAGAATACAAGGCTTCGAAACAAGAATCCGTGATGTTGACTTCGTATCCATTGCAGTTGATTGATTTGCCTGAGGCGTTGCCCCAGACGTATGAGAGAGCGGTAAACTTGGGTGAGTCCCTGAGATCAACAATCCTGAGGGAGCCAGTCAGGCCCTCATTGATAGTCGAGCTCTTTGCTGAAATGTCGAGAACCCGGACAAACTGGGAGTCAGGTGGGATCGGCAGGGAGTCGTAAAGTTGAACGGCTGCAGGCGAAGCCACCGTAGGACCGGGGTCTTGAGTTTGTTCGCTCATGCTGTCGCCGGATCGAAAGGAACTGCCTGAGAAGGGTAATATACCAAGGATTAGCTAGGACACGTATATCGAAGAGGGGGGAATCAAATCAGGCTGTCGAGATTTAGATGCGGTCAAGTATTGGTATAGCGATCTTAACCCTTCTATTCAAAGATCATATCTCAATAGCGCGAAACGCTGCATGAAATATCGTTATAGGCCTTCTATCATCATCATCACTGAGTAAGCCTAGCCGCCGTGGCGGTGCCAAGAATGCTGGCTGAGTGTTGGGCTGAACATCCGTGCAGCATTTGCCGCTGAGATCAATGGCCAGGTCTGCAGGGCCTGAGGGCGTAGGGCAGAGTCAAGACAGGCCGAGACAGGATCCACGCCGCCCTAATTTGCCTGTGTTATGCGAACCATTGTGGCTAGGTTGCAGGTTGAAGACCCAATGGTTAAGATTGACGTGCTTGGAGGAGCAGAGATGGCGGAGCGGATGGGTCTACCAAACCCCAAGGAATATTGGCCTGACTCATGGTCTATGAGCCAGAATTTCGTCCTATGCATTGACTTCCTACTCGTGAAAACGATTTCCAAAACGACAGTCCTTGCCATATCCTGCAATCATTGACTACCACATGTTTCAAAGTTCCAATGCAACTAAACCACCTCCTTCTTCTTCAGCGACTGAAGCCAAGTGCTCATCCGTTACACCGACCTTACCCAGAAACAGAAGGAGTCTGCGCTCGTGGATTTCTTTTTCATTTGCTGGCTGTGGCCAATCGTGAGGCGGCGCCATAGTCAAAACTCTAGGGGTGTTCTTGTTGACGAGAACGAAGAACCCAAGTAGCTCAGCTATGTTTTCTTCGGGCAGCGATGTTCGCCTAAGTTCCTCTGCAATGGCCGCGACCTCGTTCTCCATGTAAATCCTCTTGGCTTCCTTGAATGATACATCTTTGTCATCTTCGACTCGAGAAATGGCCTCGTCGGATCGCGACCGAACAATGGCGAACCGTTTCTGTTGGACAATGCATGCTTGCACGAGGGCGATCTCGAGCTAAGGGGCAACCAACTGTCAGGTGTGCCTCTGGGGAAGTAACCTCAATAATCTACTTACCTCACCAAATCTCTCGCCACAAATGATGAGGATGTAGTCGTATCAGTGGAGCTTGTTGACCTTGAAGTAGCCCTTGGCAGGCACGCGTTGAGTTCCAGCCCCAGGAAAGTCGACGAGGGAGAGATGGTCGAAGCAGGCAGCACCTGGGTACTCTCGTCTCTCAAGGGTCGTCTCCGTAGTTCCTACACTTGCTGCGTCTGGATGGTTGTTGCGTAATCCCCTCAGGGCATTGAGGAGGGATGATTTGCCGCTGCCAGACGAGCCGCATAAGGCTACATAGTATGTGTTGGGGTCGAGACCTTCCTGCCCTCTGTCGGTTCTGATGATCTCAGTAGAGAATTCGGGCTCCGAGTAGCCGAGTCTTGCCCAATCCAACAGAGCTTGAGAAATGGCTATGGCCAACTTGCCAAACTCCCCAATGGCGGTCGTCACCCGGATGACAGCCAGGCGGCCAATCGTCACAAGAGCGGTCCATAAACCCGAGAGACTAAAGCTCCAAGAACTAGAAGTCTTGGAACGTGACATAGTAGTTGTGTCTCGATTTCGTTGAGAGCTGTAATTCTGGAAGGACCTGGCTTGGAGGTAGGGCAGAGGTGATGGAGCAGCAGAAAATGGGAAATATCCCCGGTGGAAAGCCAAGGTTTATACCGTACTGGCTCCAACTCCACGTCCGCTGCCATAATCCCTCGAGGAGGCTTGGCGTGCCCAATAACCATCCCTCATCAAAAAGGGGCGGCGAATTAGACTCGGCCAATGTTTGCACATTCGTTGGGTTTTCATGCATTAATGCCTAAGCTTATCGCAGGTCAGCCATTTGTTATTCTTTCGTGCTCAGTTACGAAGCCTGGGAGAAGTAGGCAAACATCAGAGAAGGCGGAGGTGATAAGGCAAGGAGAGAGTGATTGTAGTGAGAACTGGTCGCCTGGGATGACGACAAAGTGCTAAAATCTATCTTGAAAGATGTTAAGGCTGGGTTGGCAAACAATTATTGCTTACTGAAAAGTGATATTTAGCCATACGTGGAGATACGTAGGAGTATAGTGACATAGGTTTCTACACTACGCACTACATCCGAACTCAAGCGTTCACATATAACCGTCCACATGAGACCACTCTTGGATCATAAACTGTTCTTGATATTGACTCGCTTTTATGAATCTATCTAGCTCACAATGCTCTTGTTAACAAACAGAGTCTGCACATTGCAGAAGCCAGTGAGACCATTGGCACCCCACTCAGTACCGATGCCACTCTCCTTGTGTCCACCAAAGGGAGCCATGGGCGTAATATCAAAGTGGTTGTTGACCCAAACGGTTCCGGCGTCGAGTTCTCGGGCAACGCGAGAGGCCTTCTTGATGTCGTTGGACCATACTGAGGCGCCGAGGCCGAGGAGTGTGTCGTTGGCGCGCTCGATGACTTCTTCTTCTGTCTTCCAAGACATAAGGGGAAGAATGGGGCCTGGTAATTATCAGATATGTGTCCAGGACTTCTCACAGGATGTGGCGGCTTACCGAAAGGCTCCTCAACAACGATCCTCGACTTCTCAGGAGGGTTATCAATAATAGTAGGAGTAACAAAGTATCCACCATTAGGCTCAGGGTTCATCTTGCCACCAGTAGCAACCTTCCAACCCTGCTTCTCAATATCGTCAAAGAAGGTCTTGACGCGGTTGTACTGCATAGAGTTTTGCAGAGGACCGTGGCTGATGCCCTCCTTGGAACCGTCACCGAGAGCGTAGGCCTTGACGTGCTTGACCATGGCGTCTCGGAACTCGCTATAGATAGACTCGTGCACGTAGATGCGCTTGAGGTTGAGGCAGATCTGACCCGAGTTGAGGAAGGCGAAGAATGCCACCTATCATCTTGTCAGTATTGGGTTCACCTTTCAGACGAGAGTGCAATGATACCTTCTCAGCAACCTTGTCTACGTCGACATCAGGGAACACGACAGCAGGGTCGTTGCCGCCACTATACACAATCAGTATAGTCCATACAATAATCAGAAGGCAGTCTTACAGCTCAAGAGTCACTCGCTTCAAAGTCTTGCTCGCGCTCTGAAGAACCAACTTTCCAGTGTGGGTAGATCCAGTAAAGGATATCTTATCAATGCCAGGGTGGCTAGTAATCCAAGGACCAAGGTTATCATCGCCACTAAGCGACTGGACAACCCCAGGAGGGAAGAACTGCTGTGCAAGCTCAACAAGCTTAAGACCACAGTAAGGTGTGAAGGGACTTTGTCTCGGTTAGCAACGCGTAGCATAGTGACACAGCAGATTGTGCAACTTACGAGGGTTTCACAATGATGACATTACCGGTCAGCAGAGCTGGGGCGATCTTGGCTGTGGCGAGCATGAGGGGAAAGTTCCAGGGTATTATGCCGGCAACGACACCGAGAGGGGTGTATCGGGTCACGATTGTGCGAGCTTCACTGTCCTCAATGACATCCTCAGGGAGTTCGATGCCAGCCATTCCTCGGATCCAGGCAACGGCGGCATCAGCTTCGCCTTGGGCTTGGGGAATCTGGCCATATTTAGCGCTGTGAAACCCTGAATGGCAGTGTTTGTCTTACAGGCTTTCCTTGCTCTGAAGTGAGAAGATCTCTAAACTCATCCTTGACAGCATCGATGGCATCCGCCCAAGCGAGGACAGCCTTTCGTCGCTCCTCTGCGGGAACCTTGGACCACTTCTTAAAGGCACGCTTGGCAGCCTCAACAGCCTTGTCGAGGTTCTCCTGAGTAGCGACGGGAACCTCGGCCTTGGCCTCTAGCGTAGCGGGGTTGATGCCATGGCGAGACTTGGAGGTTGGGGCGACCTGTCCGTCAATGTACTGGACAAAGTTGTCCGTGAAGGACAGGGAAGGCTTCTTGGTCCCGTTGGTAGTCATGATGAAATGTAGGATGTGTAGAGAAGATGGGAAAGTTGAGTTTGCATATCAACTCCTCACTCCCTAGCAGCCCTCTTTATAACAACCATCACAGCCATCGTCTTCCGCCTAGCCCCCCCCCCCGCACTTGATGTCTCAATGCCACCTGCGCCGAGCGAATCAAGGCCAATGTGGAGTGCAGGGAGCGGTCCGAGGCCGGGCTAGATAGGCTTTCTAACCCGAGTGCGTGCCAAAAAGGCAAACAAAATGGCTGCTCCTCCACTGAGAGGGGTTAGTAAACTAGGATCAGGCCTCATTGGCTTGGCGGCCTGGAACAAACTCCGACGAGGAGCGGGGAGGTCGGGTGGCGATCCCGAGGAGGCAAGCAGGCTGGCCTCGGGAATTTTACTCTTCATTCTGGCATGAGTTGATTCTCTTGTCTAGGGAATTTCCTTGCGAGTCCACAATAATGAGATGATCTAGTTACCCCAATTGCCCATGGGATTCAACCGCCAAGCGCAAGGATCACGACCCCGCTGAAGCACAGCCAAGCCAAACCCCTTATAAACCGAGTCAGATACCTTGCTTCACGAGCATAGACCATTTAATCGACGGAGCCGCAGTGGACCAAGATAGAGAAGGGGTTTACCTAAGATTGCGTGCATTCAGATGTTGCTGCGTGTGTGTCGGGTAGCGGACCACTGAGACATGGGCATTTGTACCACATCCGATAGATTGCGGCTACATATCAAACAAATTTGCGTCGGCACATTCCAGCCACTTGTAGGACAGACATGGCGCCATTACCACGTTGCATGATCTTCACTGCAGCCTGGTTCTCAGCTGTGACTGACGACTGTTGGCGACGGTTCCTGACCCAACAGGTTGTATTTCGTGCGGTGTTCAGGGGACAAATCGCGCAACCATGATGCTAGGATGTCGAGGGGTGGAATCATGATTTTGTCGAAATACCAAAGGGAACTCGGCCTGAGTCAGGAGCTGAAACCGTTCTCGGAGCCGCTCTGAAAATCAGGGCTACCCTACTCAAGGACTCGATTCGCGGGGATCAGCTTGTATATCGTCGCGAAGGACAGTGAGGCTGTTGGTATTGCTTGAAGGCATGTCCTGGCACGAGTCACGGCATCATCAATGCGCGCGGGGTATCGTGCCAGTTTACGCTGTCTTCTCTAAGATCGACAGTGACGAGGTATGTTTTAGAAGTTCACGGCTGAGGACATCTTCAAGTAGTGACCGAGGCAGAAGCGCCCACTGCTGCCCATCGGTCTATGAGAAAGAGGCGTTTGTAGTTGATCTAGGGTATTTTGGCACGTTCTCACTTCTGCATCAACTGGAACATGGTTCTAGCAAGAATAAGGTTGCGATTATGTATATTATCTGCCATTTTGACAACTCGACCTCTCCTCCAAATGCCAAGGCCCAACTATGGAGGATACAAGACTACTACAATACCAAACAGTCTATCTCGACTAACAGCACGGCATGATATCTTCTATCGAAATCACACCCAGTAACGAACCGTATGCCGTAACCATTCCAAAAGCACCCCCTCAAACCAATTGCCAAGCTACCCTAGGTACTTCCCCAACTATCCATTCCCCTCTCCAAATATTTCCCGACCAGGCAATTTGCGGTCCGACAAAGCCGAGAAACGACTGGATTGGCGGCTTTCCGAGCAACACACGACGTTCCGGCGCTAGGAGAAGCTGGGTTCTTAGCTCCGGGGAAGTTTATGGACCGTGACCATTGGCCGTTTCCCGAGCACTCACACTTCTTCCCCAGGTTTTCGGGTCTTCGGAGGTCCTGGTTGTTTATTACCCGGCAGTTGTCCATGTCAGCCATAAGATTTGAGATTATCTCGTCGATCTTTGAGATAACTGCTCTAGCTTCACAGTAATCCGGGTGACAAAAACCCGGGTTCCGACCAGATTTGAGGTCGGCTTGTGAAATGATTGGGTCAATTGCTGTAGAGTGTAGACGGAATCGGCATGTTCACAACTCCCGTTCAAGGGATCGGAAATGGCAGTTGTCGAGAGGAAGGCAGTTCGTTCAAGATTGCATTCAGGTGAGACCATCAAGCCAATAATGGAAGTCTATAAAAAAGTGATGGTCAGCCCAAGAAGAAGCACACAGTCCCAGAGCAGCACCTTGATCAATAATTTGAATTTACATCAATCTTTCACCTACAATGACTACTGAAAAGTTTGAGAATGGCAATGACCTCAAAGGAGGTCATTTGAACGCCATTGAGAGTGTTCGCTCCGCTGCAAACATCACAATGAGCTCTGAACTATTCGAAAAGCTCTACCTCTCTCCTCCCAACGCCGTCAAGGGAAATCTCCGACAAACTTTTGGAAATCCCACCCCAATGTCAGTCTGCCCTTTTACATACCTTGTTACAGCTAACACCTATCCCAGGGGACTCATTGGATTTCTCGTTGCTTTGATGCCCTTGTCTTGCAGTCTCATGGGCTGGAGAGGCTCTGGCAGCTTCGGTGCAGCTGCTATGTAGGCTCACCCCCCTCATATCCAGCTTGGTGTCCTAATAATTGCTAGCCCTGTCTACTTCTTCATGGGCGGCTTTCTCATGGTGCTCAGCGGCATTCTTGAGTGGGTTCTCGGCAACAGCTTCCCATCAATCGTCTTTTGCAGCCTTGGTTGTTTCTGGCTTTCATTTGGGGGTGTTCTCAACCCTTCCTTCGGGGCATTCTCTTTCTACGCGCCAGCAGATGCCACATCATCCGCAGAAGGATTGGCTACGCGAGGGTTCAACGCCAGCCTAGGTAAGTTCTACATCATCCATGTCTATGAGCGAGATGTGATACTGACAGGACGCGCAGGCTTCTGGCTCTTGGGCATGGTTATTCTGGCTTTAGTCTATCTCGTCTGCTCTCTGAGAACCAACGTTGTCTTTGTCATTATCTTTGCAACACTGGTGCCAGCCCTATGCCTCTTGACTGGAGCCTTTTGGGTTTGGGCCGAGGACTATCCAGGCAACACAAAGCTTGCGCTGCGTCTATGTGAGGTAATTCAACCCCAGTGTTCATATCTTCCTTTACTAACAAGTCTCTATAGGGTGCGGGTGCATGCCTATTCGTGACCTGCTTCGCTGGTTGGTATATCCTCGTCGCTATGATGTTTGCTATCTTGGACTTTCCGGTCCAGATTCCGATTGGAGACTTGTCCAACGTTTTCGTCAGGAAGTCAAGGGCGAACCGGGGTTAAAGAAGTTTCACAACCGTCACAAGCTTTTCGATCCTAGTTTCACGGGTAGTTCGTCAAGTGTAAGAACCTGAGATTCAACTACGGGGCCAAGTGCCGAGGGAGAAGCATGTCGAGGGTCCAAAGCCAATAATATTATGATTGTGACAGAACGAAAATATCCCTATCGAGTGATTCGACTTTCGAAACTTGAAACTCGTGAGTTCGTTACGATGGCTTGACTGTGTAAAAATGTATCTTTCTGACTGGGTTGCCTTGGTTTGCCCTCTGGGTATGCTAGGAGGTTGAACTATTATTCAATGAGCTCGCTACGTTCACGTCTAGCAAACATGATCTCATCGTTGAAGAGTGACGATCTCCTGGCTCAGTTGAGCCATCAAGGGCCGGGGTTCAACTGTAATAAAGAACATGTTAGGTGAACAGTGACAAGATGTCTATAAATACCACTAATCTTAACCTCTAATATATATATACATAAACTCGCCCCGATCACAGCTTCGCCGTCACGCCCATTCTCTTCTTCTTCAAAATCGCATTCCCAATATCGCGGATCAGATGCTTCTGATACTTTCCACTCCCTGTCTTGGGGAGATCATGCCCGACTTCTTTATCGCCCATCCAGAAAATATGTTCAGGAGACTTGACGCGGCCGAGATGCTCCCTGACCCAGGCACGAACCTCATCATCTGACGGTCTCTTTTCGGGATGACACGAGGCTTTCAGGAAGCATGAGACAACTTCGCCATACTTGTAATCTTCAAGACCGACGACGCATGATTCGGCAATGTGAGGGTGTGAGAGTAGGCGGTTCTCGATATCGTTTGGCGAAATATTTTCACCACCTGTCAACTGTTAGTACCAATTCCTCGTCGTCTTCGGGAATACATACCGCGGATAATGATATCCTTGATACGGCCAGTGATGTGTCCGTATCCCTCCTCATCGATGTATCCTTCGTCACCAGTATGCATCCAGCGAATCCCATTCTCATCGCTCTTCATCACCTCGGCCGTCTTTGCTTCATCCTCCCAGTAGCCCCTTTGTAGGGCAAAGCCACTCGTGCAGATCTCACCACGCACTCCGATGGGTACAGTATTTCCATCAATATCGATGACTTTAGCACCGGTATGTGGAAAGACCCGACCAATGGAGTTGTGCATCTTTTCCTCCGAGTCATCAAGAGACGTGATGAAGGTTACAGGACTTGTCTCAGTCATTCCATAAGCGATCAGCATGCCTTGGATATTCATCCGTTTCCGAAGCTTCTCCATGAGGACTTTGGGCACGGGAGAGCCCGCAGCCAGGCCAGTCCGTATTGTGTCGATCTTGACAGGGCTCTTCTCAAGAACATCGAGTTCGGCAATGAACATGGTTGGTACACCGAGAAGCGCAGTGGCCTTTTCGCTGACGACTGCGTCCATGACCATTTGAGGGTTAAAGGTGTCGGATGGAAAGACAATGGTGCTGCCGTAGGAGAACGCAGCTAGAAATCCCATGGCGAGGCCGAAGCAATGGAATAGCGGCGGAGGGCAGCAGACGACATCGTCTTTTGTGAGTCGCATTGAGTTTCCGTTGAATCTTGCGTTGTTGATGAGGTTTCTAGCCCAGAAATATCAGTCAACTTATACATAAGAGGATATCAGAAGTTGCCCGTCCTTACATGTGTGTCAAAGAGGCCGCTTTCGGCATGCCCGTAGTTCCTGATTCATATTGTCAGCTTCAAACTGCCATAGTCAGACTGCAGAATCTCCCTTACCGGATGTGAACTGCAAGTTCAGCACATCAGACGGCAAAACCTGCGTCTCAGCCTCCCGAAGATCGTCTTCAGCCACGCTTGATTCAGAGCTACCGAGAAAATCCTCGTATGATTGCACCTTGATCTTGTTTTTGGGATCTCCTATCAGGTCCCCGATAATGACCAGTCGTGCGAATAACGACTCTGGTTTGTGGAGGTGAAGCAGTCGATTGACATGGTCTTCGAGAGTTCGATGGCCGATCGCAGAAGCGACGAAAACGAGTTTGCAGTCTGCAGGAGTCAGCATCTACCGAGTTGCTCAGGTTGGTGGAAATACTTACTGACGCGATGTATAGCCGCCTCAAGCTCATCGGGCGCAAAGGTGTTGTTGATGACAACAACTGGACACCCTATGCGCGCGCCACCGAGGAAAACCTCAATGTACTGATAACAATTACCAGCCATGATTCCAACACGATCTCCATGTCTCAATCCCATCGCGAGCATAGCCTTCGCCATCACTTTGCTGCGATCCGCAAGATCTTGATACGAGAGCCGAGCCGACTGCCATGGTACTGACACGGCGCACCGGGCACTAAACGTCTCGGCTTGCTCATCGACTAGCGATCCAAGGGGCCGGATTAGAAGCTCGGGCTTGTCGGGCCCGAAAACCAGCGAAAGGTCTCTGTTGCTTTCGCCAACGGAGCCGGCGGCGGCTGTTTGGGGCTGGATATCGGTGGACGCCATGGCAGTGATAGGAAATATTGACAAATCAATGGATAGCAATTCATCTTCAAAGGAGTCGCAAACAAGTTTAATACGCTATTGTTTGATCGATTACTCGGCAAGGCGCAGGGCCCGTCCTGATGATCGGTCTCATTCCGGCCGTCGGACCGAGTGATCCACCAGTCTCCGGGCCGCCAACTGAGATGACCCCAGGGCAGTCACCGGGCCTTCCGCTCTAATCTCCGCTTATTTGGTTAGTAGACGAGATGTTGCACTGCTCATTTGCTCTTGGCTCCCCTCGCCGTGGCGGTGATGGATTCATACTGCTGGTTTGTCATTGCCTTTAGCATCTACACTGGTAGGCTGGGTAATAAATAAGAGCGCGAATCGAGCTTCTGACTTGGCTCTACACGCTTTAAGCTGGATATTGTGACACATGGACATGCAGATGTGTTCATATAAAGGGCGCATTTGGTGAAGTAATGTGTGATGTGACCTCATCCCTGGTTTGTCAAGGCATCACAACGTAACTCTGGAATGCAGCGCCCAGGATGCATCCAGCCAGTGACCAAACATCTTCAAAGATTACTAATGACGCGAAGCATAAATGACCAATGGTAAATCATTTCCGTCATTTCGTCGGTCAGCTTAACCCTATTTGTCGCTCTTCGTGCCGAGGCCGAGTTGTACCTGGCGGAGCCCGGACCGTCAAGTGGGGAAATCTCCGTGTCCCGCGGCCGGGATGATACACCAAGGCCAGCATCTCCGCACCGTTGACAGCGGATCATCACCTTGCTAGCAACATGATTATTGTATCTGCCCCAGGCTTCTTATGAAGTCTGTTTCGCATAGGACATTTGAATAGGTTTGTCAGAGAAAATGGTTCATCACAGCCTACGGGAAATAGGACAGTATAAATCTGGAGAGAATGCGGAGGCTACAATCTCATGAGTAGGAGAGCTCTATTAATGGGAGAAATCTACAGAAGCTCTTCCTGGGTATGTCATCCGTAGGAACCAAGGCTCCTCCATCCTCTCGTTTAAATGCATATGACTCTTGATCTCAAACTATCTCCTTCGCATGCAGCGCCTTCCACTGCTTTCCAGCACCGACATCCTCATCTTCATGTCCCTTCATCTCCTTTACCCACTCAAAATCCCCTCGCTTGATATACATGAGGACAAGATCCTAATTCCTTCATGTTAGCATCGCAACTCGATAGTCCCGGTTGTTGAACGTACCCTTCCGAGAGTAAGGTTCAGTGCTCCCTCAAAATAAATCGGTTTGTACTCTTCCATTCTTGTCTTGTCCTTGATCAGGTTGGTGATGTTGCTCGTCACAACTTCGGATTGCATAAAGGTTGCACGACCTTGTTTCGCTCCTCCTGACTGTGCCACGTCGCCGATGGCGAAAATATTTCCCTTGGATGATGGGAGATGGTCAACTTGAAGAGTTGGCTTGACGAGAATTTCGCCAGTCGAGGCGATACTCTTGGGTGAAAACGAAGCCAAGAGATCAGATCGAGGTCGCAGTCCAGTACATGGGATCTACAGTTCGCAATTAGTATCTAGCCCAGCACAATAGTTTAGCAAATTGCCCAACGTACAATCAGGTCCCAGATTCTCTTTTCACCATTTGAGAGAGCGATTTGAGTTTCCTTGACAGCTTGACCAGACTGCCCAGGCAAAGCTGGTCGTTCTTTCAGCAGCACCTCGATGTTCCTTTTGCGAAGAGCAGAAAGCACAAGCTCATGCAGCTTTGCCCCAAATCTTGGCAGAAGTTGATCCCTCGAATGTATGAGTGTCAACTGCTTATCAGGATACTTCTCTCTGATCTCGGTTATCAGCTCGACACCCACTGCACCTCCGCCAACAACCGCGATGCGTTCGGCCTTGCTAATTCGTTGTTGGAATCCCTGCAATTCCATGATACACCCATCTCGATCACGCGACTTGAGACGCGCGGGCGGTGGCTGAGCGGCTCCGGTGGCGATGACCAGATAATCATAGCTCAGCCTATTACCGCTGGCCATTTCGATGTCCGTATCCGTAACTTCGAGAGCCTCGTCACAAACACGTTGAAAGATGCCTTCCGGTGCATCATCAGCGATGTTGTCGTAGGGGATGAACGCCTTGGACTCTCTCCCCGAAAAAACCGAGTTTCTGGGAAACGCAAAAGCATGGTTAAAGTGGGACTGCTTCTCAAGTAGAACAACTCGATAGCCGGAAGGGAGTGTGTTGGCAAGTCGCTGTACAAGATAAGAACCCGCAAAAGAACCCCCGACGACTACCACATTGCGCGGGTTTGGTGACGCTCGATAGGTGTGTCTGTGGATGACGGATTGTACTCGCTGAATGGCGAGTCGAAAGGTGAATGTCGTGATGATCTTGACAAAGCTGAGGTAGAAACTCAACTCTTGCAGTTTCATCTTGACCAAGCCAATGAGTGATGCACACACACACATCAAGATTAGTTCTTCCAACATTCCATGCCATCCTTATAAGCTTTGTGCCGAACATGGCGGTTTATAATGAAACATCGGTCTTTAGGGTTAGAATATGCCGTCGTCGGTGAATTACCTATCCACAACGGAGATAATCGGTGTACGGTTGGCCAAAGCACATCCTCACCCCGGACTGCGCCAATAACCACCCCTTTCAGCTCCTGTTTCTTTTCGTGTTCAAGCGAATGGTCCACGGGCTTTCCACGGACTCGGTCCTAAAAATCGAGTCTTGCCGGCCGGGTCAGCATGTTCGGCCGGTCCCCTCGGGCCCGTCATCTCCGGGCAGTGGGGCGCTTTCGGAGACAGTCACGCAACATGCAAATTCGGGGCAAATGCCGTCACACGAGGGGACCGATTCAACACCAGCTTATTACTCTGTCTCAACTAGCATCAAAATCGCTACGTTCTCTCACTAACCCACCACACAATCACTTCAGGTTTCCGCAGGTCGTATCTCTAATGATATGTGATAGTGTAGAGGATATTTGTAACGTAATACGTAAGTAGATTACGGTATGGTACACGTAACCCTTTTCAAGACTTGACTTGTAAACTAAGCTCTCCTGTATCAAGAGTTCCAGAGTAGAACAAGTTAGCTACTTGGGCTGCCCAAGTAAACTGGCTTCACTGAACAATTTCCTCCATAAGTGATATCCCAGTATGCTCAGTTGAGTTGTGTTATAAGGCCTAAGCAACACAAAACACAACTCGGGCAAGGGAATGAATGTTAAACTGCACTGAATTCGTACGCACAACACCACAACTTGCGCCCACCTTATGTTGGTAATGTGATATTTGTGTACGAAGGCTCATGAAACGAAAACCAATTGTGGTGTTTGTGTCAAAGCTGACCAGTCAGACCAACACAATTGTGTTTGTGCCTCAGGCAGCAAGCATTTGCGAAAGCCTCGACCCAGCCTGATCCTTTGCCAGTTTTGTCCCAAAGTCTCACTCCCCTTCTTAGGCTCCCACCGAAGGCGATAAGGCTTCTCGTTCACCATCACGTTACTTGACGCAGTGTTTTGAATAATCGGTTTCGCAAAGCTAGACTTGTGGCGGCGATAGATGACAACACCCAGCCTACCAGCAACATGGAGATGTGGGAACACTCACCCTTCTCAGCTGAGCCAGACCCCATTACTAACCAGAAACGCGGCAGTGACTACCTCCCAAGTGCTAACGAACTCGCCGCCAACCGGAAGATCATTGAGCAAAAAGGAGCCGTCCATGATTGGCTGTTTGATCGCAGCCTTGATCTCTCGTCGCCCAGCTGCGAGAACAGTCCATCGGACATTTTGGCCCTATATAAGCGACATGATTACTCTAATGATGAGGTTCCATTCGGTAATCGAACGAAAAATCGACATTCGCCTGACCAAGTTTACTTTAACGACAAGAAAGTGACACTGGCAGAGGAGGATTACGATATCATCGCCTCCAACCGCAACTGGGGCAATGCACCAATGCTCTACTCAATCGCCGACACACATCTATATCAGCCCGAGTCTTCGCAGGCAGCCATCGAAAAATTCGAGAGATTGGTTCGTGATACCGATTCTATTATCTCGAGGGCTCCCACTTGGGGAACGCGTCGATTTAGCGTTTCTAGCACCTAATCTGAAGAAGAGACCGTCGTTGGCAACATCCTGAGGAAGTTTCGGAGACGTGATAATACAGCCATCAGAACAGGCAGTCTTTTCAGAGATATTCGAGGTCTTTTCAGCGGGCCCAGCTCTTCTCGGCTCCTGAAGCGCAACCGAACCACTAAGGAGAATGAGGGGATCACCGGGAGTGCTGACCTGCAAGGCAAGAGAGATTTTCGACCTCCGCCCGTTCGTATGTCTAGCTTGGCAAAGAAGCCGATTCCCAGCACATATACCGCGCTGGTATCGATGGGACCCAACCTTGATTCTATTGCTGAAACCGAGCTGGCCGCTTATCAACGCCTTCCGTCACCCCCGAATCCTGTTGTCACCTCAGATAATCCTGCCACCGCTACTTCGCCGAAGAGCCAACCCAGCAGTGAGACATCTGGTCCTCAGATGGAGGGTGTCCAAACCACCAGCAACAATCATAGCAACGAAGCCTCTAATCTACCACTGCCACAAGAAGACAGGACAAAGCCTACCCCTGAGCAGGCGAGACGGGGCGCCGGCCTAGGTCCTCGCGCACCTACCCCCTCCCTCCCCGCCAGCGATGCCCAGCGCACCCGCGCCCAGCCTGCCATATCCAACCAGACCGTCGACAACGACCTCGCTCGCCGTCGCCTCGACACCATGCGCTCATCCTACGTGCCCGCCGGTGACACCAGCCGCGACATGAGCTCTGGGGCTAGCCGCTACACCTTTGAGCACGGTGACTCTTTCGTGGATCGCGGAAAGGAGATCTTCGAGGGCAATCGGCCGCGCCACCCCGAACACACCTGTAGCGATCGCTACCTTTCTGCCGAGATCAACGAACTGTATAGTGGCTGGGTCGAGACGAATGAAGGCGACAGTAATATGGTCTCAGACAACGAACATGTCTGGGATCTTTCGGAGGACTGGCTCATTGAACATGATTTTTCGGCAGAGCTTGCACGTCCTGCGTCAATCGAATCACTTCTGTTTCCGGGCATTACGTCTTCCCCGCAGAAATCAATTGA
The DNA here is from genome assembly GCA_025433615.1 of Fusarium sp. LHS14.1. Classification (NCBI taxonomy): domain Eukaryota; kingdom Fungi; phylum Ascomycota; class Sordariomycetes; order Hypocreales; family Nectriaceae; genus Fusarium; species Fusarium sp. LHS14.1. The sequence continues at coordinate 4,198,348 of CM046478.1, read as the reverse complement.
TTCGGAACCAGGAAAATCAGCTGAAAATAACGAAAGAAGTGTGGACAGGGACTCGAAGGGTTCTGATAATGGACCACCAACACCGCCGCATTCACGATCACCATGCCCTGATGCTGATCCAGTCGAAGACAAGCCTAAGGGCTCGACCCCTACCGAGGACTCAGCATTCGAGTGCCGAGCAACATCTGAAGCGCAACACCATTGCGAGATTCTGATGCCGGGGTCAATCAGAAACAAAAGGCAAGTCGGACTGGCAAGAGTAAAGATTGACATCGTTTCTTTACCCAACATGAATTCTCCTCTGACTGGGCAGTCCGATGATGAGAGTGGCCAGTCCTCAGACTACCAAACCGAAACCGGAGAAGGTTTTGATGAGGAGCAGGCCGACACAGAAGATCAGGATGGAGCTAACCCGAGTCCTCCGGATCTACCTTCCGGTAGCTCTGGGGGATCATCATCATTAACAGGGACAAACACGAACTCCTCTGGAAAGAATGCGAGCAGAGGCGCTGGCTCTAGTGGACACGCAAGACTCCGTACCAAAGCTTCCAGATCGACAAGCAAGAAAAGCGCGGAACGATTTGCGTGCCCTTATCAGGCTTTTGAGGCATCGCAACCCTGTTTCAGGCCGGGACCTCGGAACCCCAACGGCGGATGTGCTGGAATCCAGCGCCTCAAGTAAGCCTGACATTGTCAAATTCTCCATCTTGTACAAGCTAACAGACGATGAGACAACATTTAAGCCGCAGACACATGATATCCTATCGGTGTATTAGATGTTGGAGGTCATTTGAGACTAGAGACAAAAGCGACGCCCATAGCAAACAAGCAGGTTCTTGCGAAGCCAGAGAGATGCTCACCACAGAGAGATTCATGGGTCCTAGTCAAGAGACAGACTTAGAAAAGGCGAGTGGCTCAGGATGCGAAGAAGAGACTTGGTGGGAGATATTTCAGCTTCTTATCCCGGGTATGCAAAATCGAACTCGGGAATCGTTGAGATCTCAATACTGGCCATGTAAGTGGCAAGATTCTGTTTTCTTTACAAAATATCACTGACTTTGTTTAACGCAGACTACATGCATCTTGATTCATTCATGATGCCCAGCATAATATTCCCCAATGCTTTGTTCGAGTCAGAGCACACAGAGGCACATGTATCGGGTGTCCCTCTTGAAGAGTATGTAGATGAAACTCGAGCGTTAATTCTCTGCGAAATGCTATAACTTCTACTTATGCTTACGTGTTTGACAGGACTGGATACGTGGCTCAAAGCACACAAAGCCTCACCATGGATTCCCTGTCTTTCCTCGACCCTGCCCCAGCATCACATACCGTTTATGTACCTCTTCTTGATGCGTTAGCCGGGCCTCCTTCACAAACTGGCCTTCAAGCCTTGCAATGTTCTCCAGCATCTCAATCAGCAGTCTCAACCTCGACCCCAAACACCAATCCGCAGACAGTGACTCGGGCGACATCCACTCTACAGTTACCAGAGACTGTGACTCAACTCTCGCAGGGTGCATCTGACCAAACAAAATTGCAAAGAAACCACGAGAGACTCAAGGCTCGGCACTCACGACTAGAAGAGGAGGTTGACGAGTTCCTTGCGGCGAACCGTACGGCTCGATCGGACCTCGGCCGAGCCGACGCAGCCATCAATGATTTGTTGGCTTTGGAAGATCTACCAAGGAATATTGAGGACACGCTGTCCGAGGTGTCACAGATACTTGAATTGGTTCGGAAGAGATTGCGATGACAACAAGCCGATCCTTCGCGGCCGGCCTGAGCTTGTCTCGATGCTGGATAGTGACAACGTTCGAGAGGGTAATCAGCTGGTCCTCCAGACAGTTTCCTTGAGAGTAGAAGTAGAGCTTGAAGCGAGAGGGCGTCCAGTCGGCCCGCTCATATGGAGCTGAGCTTGGTGAGACGGGTTAAGTGTTGCATGTTATGAGATTTTGATACGACGAGACGGTCAAGTAGAAGAGCAATATCAGTGCAAGATTTTTATACTTGGTCATTAAAATAGTAGTTGAAACGCTGGAGATATAATGACGAGAAACGAAAGAGTGGTAACATGGGCCCTGCAAGCCAAGGAGTAAACCAAGGTCTCAGAGCCACGCTTTCTAGGTCCCTTCCACTATCTCCCATTGTATTTAAGCCCATCCAAATGCTATTAGATGCTCTTCTAAACCTTTCAACAGTTCAGCGTGGCGGATGTATTCATCTCTGAGATCTATATAGCCTACCAACAGCCGCTCTCTCGGTTCCATCTTGGCACCCGGTTCTGTTCGGCATGCAGACCATCAACCTCTCCGAGCGTGTGGGAAGCGCCTCTCCAAAAGCAGATTTAGTCGAGATCAGGGGTTAATTACCAAATTGGAGACTAGCAAAAGTATGACGGTAGAACTGTACGTCAAGCTACCCAGGGCAGTACACTTCAACCTCCTGCTGAGGCCCTCGCCTAAAGCGGGAGAAACTAAGCTCTAGAAACGGAAATGGATTTCGGCGTGCTTGAGTTTCATCTGCAAGCCAATTGGAATTCTTTAGGGTTCTTTATCTTGGTAGAACCGGCAGCACCACATTTTCAATGCAACAAGAGGTTTCCGTAGAATAGGTAGTAGCGTAGGACTTCAATTTGGGGAAATGCAAACGCCTAAAGAGACCTCTCTCCCGACGCGTTGCTTGAATGATAGTCCTTCCCCCCTTCCCCGTTTGTTATATCCATGAATTCTTCTCTTCACCACCAGATATGGTTTCGGCTTAATCCATTCCGTCGATCAAATCAACAGACCCATCCTCATTCCGTCACACTTGATGGTCATTGTTCCAGGTTTCTTCTATGGGAAATTGCTCGACAGCAGGTTCCTGAAAGACGAAATTCTCAAAGGCGTTGCTATCTGGAAAAGTAAAGGCAGGCTCGAACTCTGAGCCTAGAGATTGCGAAAACCCTCCCCAGGGGCCAAGTGTGTAGCTCTCCAACTCTGCTTTTTCAGAGGATGAGAGCGGCTGATTTGATAGACCTACTGGCTCAGTAGCAAGTTGAGTAAATTCCGAGCCAGAAGAGGTGAACGCAGGCACCGCCAGATGGTTGCCCAAATCCGCACTGGTGTTGCTGATATGCCCACCAAACTCGGGAAACAAGCTTCCTTCAGGCATCTCCTGAAGTATATTCCCAGATTTATTCTCCGGGAAGTGAGAATAAAAGCCATTTTCCTGGGGAGCCATAGCTGTCAATGACACTTCTGGGGAACGACTGAACGTCGAGCTCCTGCTCCTAGGTGTGGGATACAGAGCCTGTGGATCAAACTTCGACTCAGTCCCGGCCATGCCTAGGGGTTGCAGCAGATTGCTTTCTCGCCGAGTTGGCTTTGCAACCAGCACTTGTTCCTCCTTCTTCATCCATTCATCCAATTCCTCCTCCGGGCCTTTAACATTGATTTGCGGCTTCGTGTTAGCCTCCTTTGACCCAGGCACCTGCGAGAGCATCTCTTTCACTGCAGCTTTGACCGCATCTTGGATATGTTGCTCCACTACTGAGGCCTGAGTTGAGCCCATCAAGTCAAGCCCTCCATTTAGCTTTTTACCGCCTGGACTGGTCAAGCTTTGTCGGCTTGCCATCGAATTCGGCGAGATGTGCTCCGCGAGACCTGATTCCGGCGCTGTCAACCTTCTGGTAACAATTTTAGGTAGGTCCTGCATCAGCATCTGTTGATAAATATCTGGGATTTCCGGCACCTCTGGGTCATAGTCTATAGTAAAATTAGTCTTAACTTCAAACTAGGCAGGATAGGCTTCCTACATGGGCTTGGAATGTCTTTCTCGCCTGGAAAGATGATCCTGTATATCGCACGCCACTTCTCTTCTTCGTCCAAAGATTTCTGATACATCTTTCTGCTCCTCAACTGCTTCTCTTGCTCTTTGTTGATGCCATAGGATCCTGATGGCGGTTTTTTCCGACATAGATTCCGAACATGTTCGTCAAACGCAGGCTCAGTTTCGAACTGCTCTAGACATTTCTCGCATTGGGTGCTTGTCAACATATGTCGGCGGAAGATGTGTTCCCTGTGAATAAACCGTTAGCACCTAGTGGTTTTATAGAACTTAGCTTATACTGACTTGACTCTGTGGACACTATCCCAGCCAGGTCCAACGCATGTTCTTGAACTCATGAATGCCTGCCGATCGTACTTGTAGAACGGACAAGCGAATTTCCTCTTTTCCCCTTCTTCATCCTTTCTTTTCCCGCTATTCTTTATCTTGCCGTTCGCATCGTCAAACTCGTCCCAGTCGACGTTTTCTGTTTCTTTCGATTCTTGTTTTCTTTTCTTGATGGTCTGGACTGGTCCGCTCGTGCCTTCGTCGTAGTGAGAACTTTGCTGATCATGGTGTCTCTGCCTTTTTGGTGCCTTCTGTGAAGCTTCACCGTCCGCTGGAGCCCTTGAACTGCTGCCGTTTTCCCGTTTAATAGAACCTGCGTTATCTTCCGGCTCGCCGTTACTACTGCCAAGTTTTCTGTTAGTGGTAATGAAACCCTTCTCTTTCGTTAAAAAGTCCCAAGGCTTCTGTTCCAACCGCACATACCCTTTGAGCTTGCGTAAACAGTTTCTGATCGTTTTCCCGTGTCCATTCAACCCAACCACTTGCAAGACATAGTTTGCGTCTTCAAAGGTGGTGCATGGTCCGTGAATACATATATCCTTTCTGTTCTGTCTGACAAAGGAACTACATTGCGAGCAGCTATGGCCTGGTTGATCCGAAGTATTCAACGCTTGAGATGAAGTGTCAAGGTTCAAAACCACATTGTATGCCTTTTCTTTTTGAAAACACAGGGTAGAAACCTCGATGCACTCGGCAGTGTCCGAGATAACCTCCCTGTGGTTGCTTGTTTTTGGGTATTTATCCGATCGATCATGAACCAAGGCATCCGTTGAGTACTTGTTTTCTGTGACCTGTAACCCATAGAACCAGTGAGAAGCCCGTTGAGAGAAGTTGCGAAACAAAGAATAAGACGAAGAAGAAGACGATGGGTTGAAATAGCTGCGTATGGTCTGTAGAAGAGGGTTCCTGGGGAAAGGACTCTGAAGAGAATTAGACTCCCAGATAGGTGTCAGTGGGAGCCAAGGGTCTGTCTGCCGGTATGTATTCTGCAAAGGCCTCAGAGATTCTTGGTCTATGCAAAAGTCGTCTAGGCAGTAGTGCGCAGCGCCCGTAGCTATCGTAAAGGCTTTTGCAACGAGGAAAGGATCTGCGCTGGATGTCGCCACCAGCTTGCCCCTGCCTTTAGACGGCCAAGAATTGCTGGGAGAGTCGAAGGCATGTTCGAACTTTTTGTACACCCGAATAAGACCGCGTAGACATTGCCCAAGGTCGTGCCTGAAGTCATCCCAGTGCGGGGACGGGTGCTGCAAACTCAGAATACGAGAAGAAATCATCGATGAAGAGGCTTCGACGGCTGGTGTCGGGCATGGAGTGACAATGGGATTGTCTAGAGTGGCTCTCAAGCGATGGATTGACATAGAAAGGCGCTCTTGTGGCCGTTTGAGTCAAGATCCAAGCGCGAAAGTGATGGTGAGAAGTCGAAGTTTTGGTGGCCGGATGGACACAGCCCTCCTTGAGTAATGCCACAGATGTGTGAGGCAGCCGTACTTGTGACACACCCAGCCTGATTCGACCTAACCAGGGTGTGGGGCGTCGCCTGCGGCTGAACCCAGCCTGTTCAGAATTGTTAAGGCTTGACTTCATCTACCTCTTTGCACTCCTTGTGTCCCTTTTTGCCTTCTTTACTGATGTACTGGTATTTGGACTGTACTTCGTGCCTAAGATCTGACGCATCTGTAGCTTACGCTTACCCCTGCTTCCACTTTAGTAATCGATGTTTAACGAACACAATCCTCACTAAAAAGGCCCAGGTCTAAAGACCGCAAATGACTGATAAGAGAAAACATCACCTAGAAGCAAATTCGAACTTCCTGACATCCTTCTCGAAGAGTCTAGAACGGGTCGCACATGGTGACTCACAGCGGGCCTCACGATTCAAGCCCCATGACGCCTGCAAGACTTCAATAGCAACACATCAAAGCAGACGCCAAGCACGTCAATAGCAGCAGCAACAAAATAACATCCAAGGTCGATAAGGCCTGTCTTGGTGACTAACCGAGGGTAGGCGTCTTTCCTCGGCCAAGGGTATGAATACGTGGCAGCGCCTGCATTGCAGTTAAGTTCAAGGCTACCTATTGGAGCGAGCGCAGCGCACCCATCTTTCGAAACATCCGACTTTATCATGCACGTCTCTACCATTTATGGTATGGGAGTCATGGAAAAAAAAACAGGCCTCAAATACACGTTCTTCCTCTCAAGCATCCTTCCCCTGCACCCTTCAAGATGCGCAGAATGACACACATCGCGGAGTATACTTTATGCTGACGGGAGAACACAGTTATGCAGCTTATGGAGGACTCACTGGGAAGGCCTTCCAGTCCCGGTAGAGGCATCTTCTCATTTGGCACTGCCATCTCGCTCGCAAAGATATACCGCGTAGGGTATGGTTCGGCAAATACAAGAATCCGGGGAGCGTCCACGTAAGCGGCTATGACGAAGGCTGGCTGCGCCTCTGGTTTGGGGACGGAGAAGTGACATATGCTCACGCGTGTGGAATCTCAAACAAGCCCATGAGAAGCCATAGCCGCAATAGTGAATCTTGTTGCAATACCCGTACCAAGAGTAAGTAACGGTAATGTTTCTTGCCCGGTAAGTCCGGGTTTAACTCCCGCTTACCCGCTTATTAAAGTTCTGGATGATTCTGTTGCGTCACTCATCCTTATTGCCATTTGGGGATGTCTGCACGGATACCCGGGACGACATGGGAGTTGGTAAATAGCATATCCAGGCTCCCTTTCTCGCTTTGTTTTCCATTTATTCTTCAATCGCAATTGCCAGATGACATTCCATTTCAGTAATGCTCAAGCAATGGGATCGGTTGGCTCCGCATTGATGGCTCTCTATCTGAAACAGGGGACGGGTGGTGCCTGAACATAAGCAATGTGAATCTATTCATGCCTTACCAGTAGAGGCATAGCGGGTGGATGCCTTGCCGGCTCATTAAACGGGTGTGAGATGAGTCTACACGGGTCATCTCCATCACCGTGAAGCACGGAGACACAACGCCGTCCACTGTTCGCCAATCGCCAAGAGTAAGCACGAGCAGGTTTTACTTCGATGAGGTGCTTAGTGTTATTTCTCTATTTATACCTTTATCCCCCAGAGTTTGTAAGCTTGGTGGGATGGCAGGCCAGAAATAGTCTGGTGAGATACCGCCAGCGCAATAAACTTCACGTGCGAAATTCGAGTTGATATGGAGACAATGGCCAGAACACCACAAAAGATGTACCTCTTAACATCTCTTAACACTCCATTTTCTTAAGTTTTCCATCATTGGTGGCTCAAGACTTAAACACCACTTTCAGGACACCCCTTCGATGGCCAGATCAAGCATCACTGTGATGCAGCCCGCCTTGAGGTTTGTTAAGAGCCAATCGGCCTGTTCCACTAGACCGTTTTCCATCAAGGATCGTTAGGCAGCTATGCAAAAGTCCTGCAGCAAAGTCCAAGGCAGACCACGCCATTCTCCTGGGTGCTGTCGCGGAACACACAAGGCCTTGGCGGTCCAGTATGGTCCAGGGCTTGCCGGATCGGCGGAAGGACGCGCTAGTTGCATCTGACAGCTCATTGAAGACAGCCCTGGTCATCGAAAGATCAGGGATGTTCCCTAGATCAAACATTGGCATGAAACACTCACTGGACCTTCATTCTGTCGCCCCTTGTGGATCGGCTTCTCGCCCGAGAAATCCCATACTTCACGGAGGGAATTTTGGACCGTTCAAAGGTGTGAATCACTGAAGCACCACAAATGTAGCGGAACACTAGCATGCTCACATGCTGCAGACGCCCTACGGCCACGCTGCGCCTTGTGCTTGACTAGCTCACCGCAATTTCATGGCGGTCAGGTTAGCGAAATTTTCGCCAAGTTTAGCGTATTCGTCTTCCAGACTTACACCGGTATGCCTTTATTACGCCGGAATACGCAGACGAGAGGTTGCTATCGCAACCTGCACCCCCAGGTGATCAGGCCTACTCCAAGGCCAGCCAGGAGTAGACAGCCCTGTTTGACCATAGCCTGTTACCTGGACCAAGACAGCTCTTTATAGCTACCGTATTGATCGGTAAGGAGCTGATCTGACTCCCAATTGGGCCAAAGGATCTGGTCAGCTCGTCTCTTTCCAAGCCACAGCGCCTACTTGGCCATCAACACCACAATACTCGCCAGCAAGTGGTACGGTATGTTTGTTGAAGTTTCTATTGTTTTCTCTATCATTAGACTTAGGATCTCATCGCAGTGAGGCTGGATGACGGTTCAGTGAAGAATGCAACAACGCAGCCAAGAGTGTCGATCACCATGTTGGCAGTCGCATGAACCGCGCTCGAAACTCTAAGCCACAATACTACGCGTGTCCGTTTCAGATCAAAGGATCTCGTCCAATCTCATTTAAATTCGTCTTCGACACAAAAGAGTGTTCCAGATCCTTCCATGTGCGCCCTGAACCTTCAGTCGTACAGCATGACGAATATCCAAGGGCGTCGTCAGAAGTATCCAGAGCCAAGCAGAGAAGCGAGGCTGAGCATTCATACAACCTCTGAGTGACGCGTAAATTATTCTTGTTTGCATAGTTCTTTGAGTTCTGCCGTGTCCCTGATCTACTCCGTCGTTGACTTTAAGATGAGGCAAACAATAGTTCGCCACCACAGGGTTTTCCTCAACCTTGAACCAGCCACACAAGAAATTTGCCAAGCCCTCCATAAGTGGTGCCTCAGCGAATCACCTGATGAGGGCTCAGCGTGTCTTGGAAAAAACATGGTTGTCGACCACAGCCAGACCGGATCGGCGTTTTCGTGTCACCGAGGCCAGAACACCCTTGCAACCACTAGTATCAATAGCTTCACTGTGGCAGTTCATCTCTCGCCCTATTAGAGATCTGTTGGCTGCTAGTCGCCAAATCCTCCCGCTAAGCGCTAAGCGATCAACATGTCTTGAAACAGAGATAAAGCCTTATCCACGCCTCACTCAAACGATGCTGTGCTTCCAACAAATGTCGAAGGATGATGCCAATGAGTCAGGCTACTGGCCGTAAACTAGTCCTATTGACTAAAATTGGCTGTTGACTCAATAAAGGTTAGGCTGCAATAGCATCAGATGACCGGGCATTCCGTGGGGGCCTCACTCTGCTCGGTTTGCAACAAAGAGGCCAGCGGAGCCCAGACCATTGGGAGCAGCAGCATGGCCTCGTGACGGGCCTTTGGTGCCCAAGCCGTCAGGTCTGCCTTTCAGGAATTCTCTTGATTGGCTTGGCACTCGCATGTCATTGAGGGGACATTGGCGACTTTTGTCCTCGGGCTCAACCGAGCATGATTGGTCCGCAACCTTGGGAACATCACGACCACTTGGTCATTCAGCAGACTAATAGAGCTCTTTAATGAGAAGAATAGATTTATACATTTTTGATACCATGCACAGCTTAATGCACTAGTTTTACTTGAATCTAACATAATCTACAATCAGAACATGAAGACTTCCACGGACCACAAGTGCCGTTCAAGTCTGAATAACCTTTCATGAGGCAGACATTTCTGGGTCTTCTATTATAGGAATCAAAATACTACTGAAAAGGGCTATTATATTAGCACTGGGATAGATATTAACATGCATTCTTTATTATAGCTGAATCCCAAAGTTCGATAGAATAACTGGGCCAGAAGACAGTTCATATCGGAGATCACTAAAATAACTGACAGAATATGACAAGCAACATTCTTATTCTACTTCCTTATTGACGTATTTGTCAGGTACATGATCAAAAAAACACACTGAGAGACACACGGCAACATCAAAACCCAATGCTGCAAAACACCGTGAACCTAAGATAAAGTTAAGCTTCTATAGCTATAAAAACCCGAATACTCTTATATATTCGCTTTGGGAAGGATCATTCTTTATAATAGGAATCTTCAACTGCAAGCGTTGCCTCTTAAGACTGAGAATATCCTCCTAGTTCCTGCCGTAGGGAAAACCAACTACCTATATGGGTAAGGACTTCGATATAGGAGAATTCCAAGCAAGCTTCCTAAGTGGAAAAGCAAAGTCATGAGAATTGCGAGTGTCCTTTTATCATTGTGAAACTCATAGTTGTGCAAAGTTGCAGTTTAGTTACAGTTGCAACTATACAAACGTTTGACAAAGGCTTTCACAACGACATCACCACTTCAGCAATAACAAACACCGCCGAATAAGAAGCTCGTGATGTCTATTGAATCAATCTTTTGTGGCTTATGGAAGTGGCGTGTTCATGCCTGGAGTGACGACGTACGACTCGTCAGTCATAGGCTTGGCTCGGCACACCGAGACCTCCGAGGCAAAGTGGCCTGTTCGAGACAGCCACTTAGCAGACACCATGAGATAGCACAACCAACTCCTTGATGCCCAAAGCCGAGGTATACGTCAACGGGTTACCTGGTAGTGGCAATTGCAGTATCACGGGATGGCCGATGCCGGTCACACTCAGAGCTGAGAACTTCGCCTCAGTGGCAAATCGGGGACAACGACGTCTCTCTCAACTGGATGAAAGGACAAATATTTGAACAAGTATCTCCTTAACATTTTTTACATGCACATGCAAGTCGGCCGCCAAGGCAGCGACGCAACACAGCCCAGGAGGAGAAACGGGGCGACCGTGTCCATCTGAGATCTCAAAGGCCTCCAACGGCGGCCGTTCCCAGGAGTTATTCAGCGCTTAGTCAAACTTGACACTCAACTTCCAATCTCTTTATGAAAATAAACCTGGTGTGTAGTCTGGGTGAAGAGATGATATTAGCTGGAATATGTGCGTATTGACAGCATGCGACAACGACGAAGACTATGAGCGAAGCTTTTTACAGCCACTGCAAGGAAAGGTGGCATCTTGCACTGTGAGGCTCACCTTTCCACCTTTGGGTTTCTATAGCTATAAAAGCTTAACTTTATCTTGGGTAGTTACGCTTTTTGCAGAATTAGATTTTGATGCCATCGTGTGTTTATCAGTGTGTGTTCTTTGAACTTATGTATGTCCAAGATATCATTAAAAAAGAACAACCACTGCCAAGTGGAGTATGCCCTCGATATTCATTCTCGGGTTAAGTAATCCAAAATATCTGAGTTTCCAATAGAGCAGCAACGTCAAGTCTCTGATCCTACAACTCCCTCCACAAAGCTATCCAGAAAAGACATGTCAAAGTTTCCAATTTCCCAGTCTATGATAGAGTCCACAGGGACCTCTTCAGTGCTCTGTGCCTTGTCCCCGTTTTCGTTTACAGGTAAAGGAGAAGGTTGAACATGTGATAGATCTCGCCAAACATCCGTCGTCGTAGTAGGTGGTCGGCTGTCTTTCCCTGCCGTTTGGGTGAGAGTTGTTTGTGGCCCCTTTTCGGAACTTTGAGGTTCAATCCTGATGACACAGAAATGAGGGATGTAGATATCCATTACAGTGTCATCGTCGCTCAACTTGACTCTGCACCCGAGGTCTTCTTCCTTCTTGGGTTCAGTGACCAGAGTCACATTGTACCTGCCTTCGGATGCTGCATCTTCCTCGATCGCGAGGAGGTGTCGAAGAAGAGTAACCACCCTTTTTGCGATTGGGTCATCGTTTTGGCGCACCACCTCTTGCATATACCCCAGGATCTGCTCTAGCATGCCACGGTCACTCAGTCTCTGGTGAGCCAAGAAATGAAAGCCGGCATTCTCAGAGTCTCGGTTGCGCTGGTCAGTGATGTGTGCCAGACATAGAGCCGCGCTGGAGGTAAAGACGAGTAAATCTACACCTCGGCAATAGTAACTGGCAGATCTAAACTCTCGAAAGGGAGCAAATCTGCACAGAATCTCACGACTTGCCGTGACGGCTGTCATCCTGTTATACTCATATCCAGGTTCGACACCCGATCGGAGTAAAAACGGTAAATGCACTTGTAGCAAAAGGTGATAGTACATGAAGTGATCGTTAAAACGAAGTGTCTCGCGGATCCTCTCCATGTGGCCGGCAGCAGTAGGTATGGTTGGCGCTACCCAGTATTGGGCGGGCATCGTTGTAGAAGCTTCTTGTAGAATCTTTCCAATCTCTTCAACATTCTTTTTGTCATACATGTCTGAAAAGTTTCGTCGTAGAATACGTCCGCATGCAACGGTGCAGAGACGATGCATCCGCTCCCACGGGATGCAAGAGTCGAGGGTCTCGGCCTCTGCGTAAGAGTCATCGAACGAGCTCTGAGGTAGACCCAGCATCAAACAGAGATATCGGTCGAATTGGATCAGGAGAGACCACATATCATCAGGCTTAATGCTGGCACCGTCGAGAGAGAAGGGCTCAACTCCCCTGTTCAAGCCCATCATCTGAGCAATCGCGACAGCTCGACGCGCAGCGAGCCATGAGCGACGGAGATTCCCTGAGTAGTTCTCAAATAGAGCCTCGAGAAGAATGCATTCCAGGCCTTCCAGCGAAGTAACAAGTTCGTCATTACAAGTTACCAGATTATGAGCCGTTTTGACGAGCCTTGACATGAGTCCATAGTATTTGGTACTGAGGTCGTCAAGATGTTGTGTAGATGACGCTGGCATGCCCTGAAGAAATGTCGCTAGTATCAATAGTTTTCGAGCGACCAAGGTTGGATGCGATCCTGGTGGGGGCAGCTGTAGTAATGTCTTTGATGATGGTGGAGAGCCGCTTGTTTGGGACAGATGTGTGCACGTAACCGCGCAAATGATGGATGAAGTTGCGATTGGAAGCTTGAGGATGGCATCCAGGTCCTGTGGGCTCGGCCAGGCTTCTAGAAGGCCCCGGCGTAAATTATCATAATGCGAGGCTGTTGATGAATCCTGGTAGCTATCAACAGTCGTTTGGAGAGAGTCTGTCGTCGACGTAGATCCTGGGTGCGAAGTAACTTCTTCTTGGGCATCTCTCTGAATAGTCTCAGTATGTTGGAATTCGGTGAAGAAAGCATGTTTCAACGTACCGATAAGTCGTGACATAATCGTTGACGAACGAGACGGCTGGGCCGAAGTTCCGGTGACTGGGACCGGCTTGGTCTATCTCTGTAATTCCGCCGTCGTGATTCTGATATCGCTGGTGAGACCAAATCGTCTCGACGGGCAGCCTTTAGGAGCTGTCCAACCAAAGCCTCAACCTGACCCAGCCTATCGACGAGTCCCTTCTTACTCCCAGGAGGAGGCGGCTCATCAGCCGACGCTTGACTGACACACTCTGTTCCACGGCGCTTGCAGCCTTCGCAGACGTCCTTGGTGGCAGCCGAAAAGGTGCACCGGGCCTTTCGCCGCTTGCACTCCCAACAGCTCTGCGTGCCCTTGCGGAGCTTCCGGCGCTTCGGTGCTGGTGCCGCCGAATCGTCCAATGAGGGCTCTCGGACGATAGATGCCGTGTTTTCCATGGTTTGGAGTCGAGACTGAGCTTTGTCGGAACCCGGTGACGGAGGTTGGAAAATGGGGGAGGTGGCTCTTTCGACCGCCGCTTTGACGGAGATCTGACCCGGCATTAGTAATCGCCAACTCCGGGGTAGCGGCGGCGGAAGTAATCGCAGCCATTAAGCCTGATTTGTGCTACTATCGTTATGCAAATGGTAGGATATCTGATGGGCTGATATTATGCTGTAGGGTGTCCGCTCAATCGGCGGAAAGTGTATTGTTGGAATGCTAGAAAGATGAGGCTGCGCGACACATATAAGTAGCTCCTCTCCTCGCACTACTATCTATCAAGGACATCATCAATCAACCCAACAACTTCACTTTTACATTCCCAAGACTTTCATACTCAAATACAAAATGGTCAAGATTGCTATCGCCGGTGGAGCTGGCAGTAAGTTCCTCACTCCCTCGTTTTAGTCCTTATTAACCTCTCAGATGTCGGCCGGGAGATCATCGACGCTCTAGTTGCCAGAAACAAGCACGAGATCATCCTTCTCTCGCGAAGGGTTAATATTTAAGACCCGTCATCCTTGATCTTCTCTTGCTAATTCTCTCAGGATGCTCCCACCTCAGAAGTCGCCCCGGGAGTAAAATGGGCCAAGACAAGCTACGATGATGTCGACCAGCTGGCCGAAATCCTCCAAGGTGTTCACACTGTGATGTCCTTCATTGCCAACTCGCGAGACCCCAACGCCACTGCCCAAAAGAAGTTGATCGATGCTTCGGTCAAGGCTGGTGTGAAGCGATTTGCTCCCAGCGAGTGGGCTACGTAAGTCTGCCAAGCCTCCTGCTATTCCACATCTCACACTCGCAGGTCCGGGCTCAAGCACGCCTCTTGGTATGCCTTTAAGGAGGAAACGCGCAGGTATCTCGCAGAATTGAACAAGGACAAGAAGGCGAGTGTAACATAACATCTTTCAGGAACTCGACTAATCGTTCTCCAGGTCCTTGAATACTGCCTCTTCCAGCCGGGCATCTTCACAAACTACATGACCTTCCCCTACAACTCATCCAAGCATGTAGATCTATTCGAAGTTCCAATCAACTTCAACCAGCGCCGAGCTATCGTCGTCGAAGGCGGCGAGGATGATGTCATTACCGTCACGACGGCTCAGGATTTGGCCAAGGTCGTTGCATTGGCTGTCGAGTACGAAGGAGAGTGGCCTCTGGTCGGTGGTATTCAAGGAGCAAACATCACCGTGAGCGATCTTATCAAGCTCGGAGAGAAGATTCGAGGTAAGTCGTCCGACTTCTCCTGAAGCACGAGATACTAATTCACACGTACAGGTGCGCCATTCAAGGTGGAGAAGCTCAAAGAGGAAGATCTCAAGGCCGGTGTCATCAAGTCATCGTGGATGCCCATCGTTACCCATCCGGACGTCCCTGTCGAGTCCCGCGAGGCCTTGGCTGGAACTCTCCTCGCTGGAATCCTGCTGGGTGGTTTCCATGCCGGAAACTTTTTGGTCTCTGATGAGTGGAACAAACTTCTCCCGGACTACAAGTTCACTCAGCCCGAGGAGTTCTTGACCGAGGCTTGGAAGTTGATTGAGGGTGGGGCCAAGACTGTTTTCACCGATTATTAGAGGTGAAGCGGCCACTACATTGGGCACATAGACATGTTTGGATTCCGTATACAACTTGGCAAGAAATCTGATCTACCAGTCTGAACCTCCGCCGCCTCCACCAGTATCACATCCACCACTGTCACCGCCGCTATACCCTCCACCTCCACCTCCTCCACTACTACTAGGCCTGTAGTTATAGCTCGAAGAACTATAAGTATTGGAGTCATTGTGTTCAGCAACGCGAGCGGCCCTGACTCTAGCGGCTTCGCGATCATAGTGCTGCCACGGCCTCGTGAACCCAATTTCGTAGTTTCGCGGTGGCGGTGTCGATTTTCGTGCTATCTGCGCAGGCTTATGTTCCTTTTCCGGAGCCTTGTGCTCCAGTGGCCAGTTTGGAGGATCTTCTGCTGGCATTTGCTGTACCAATGTACTCATGGCGTTGAGCAGGTGTTTATTTTGCGTGTTTAGTGCTCCGGTGTTGGGGCTCGTGGTGGTGGTCTGAGTAGGTTTGCGTTCCTCAAAGAGCTTCTTCCTCTCATCGGAGTTCCAGTCGTCTTCTGGGGGCTGTTTGTCATTGGATGCGGGTTGGCTTGCAACCGGGATCTATCGTGCTTGATATGGCTTTGGTGCCTTGGTTGATGCGGCAGCCTTGTTCGCCTGAGGCGCTGTAGCGGGCTTTTCTTGGGTATTGTTTTCCTCTGGTTTGCTCTGAAGCTGAATAGGTCTCGGGGCTTCAGAAGCGGCATTTTGTTGTTCCTGCTTCTTCGCACCGCGACGGCGAGGGAAACACAGACACATGTTGGCCGTGTTTGTCGGGTTTTTCTTGGGACTCTGAATGTTGACGGCTATAGAGCGATAATCACAGATAGATGAAGATGTCGATAAGCTGGTGCAGCAAAATACCATCTGACATTAAATACAATATCTCTCCACGATCAAGAAATGGCGTGTTTATAATCACCAACGCCCCGCCGCAAAGCAAATGCCAAGAAACCCCATGATTGAGCTTCGCCTCTCGCTTGCTTTTCCCCAATCGATAGAAATGACGCAGTCCCAAAATGAGCGAGACTGCCTGGAGTGGAGCAACATGGCAGAAACGGTGGTCCCTGCAGTGCTGTTTCAAGTTTAGAGACTTCCTCAGCTCAATGGCGATCCTTCCTTCACACGTGGGTCTTCCGATGCAGCCGTAACGGAGGTGGAAATACTTTGTTGGTTCTATCCGTATCTCGGCCGAGAAAATGCATTCACATTTGAAGGGAAGAACGCCAAGCGTGGTAATATGTATTTATCCATACATAGGTGGAAATGGATCAACATGCTAAAGTCAATCGAAGCACAGTCGCATCTCAACAACATATGCATCAAGTCAGCTGACACACAACATGGCTGAGGAGATCTCACTTAGTGAAAGGTATATCTTGTCAAGGCAATCATTCCCAAGGCTAGAAAAGACATGGCTTTACAATATGGTGTGAACTTTGTCACGGTCTCACAATCCACGATTCACAATTTCTTTCGGGCAGTTGTAACAAAAAGAAGTGTCTTGTCGGAATTCTCAAGTTGGTATCCTCCCCCAAACACCTCTATAGCCCAAATTCAGTCTAAATTCCATGATCCCGATTCCAATCAATCATACAGTCGTTCTCGTGCCGTGCAATCTTCTGTATTTAACAGCCGCCGCCGCCGCCTCCATCACCACCACCACCGCCTCCTCCGCCACCTCCATCTCCTCCGGAGCAACCGCCCCCGTCACCTCCAGAGTATCCGCCGTCGTAGCCCCCGATATAGGGTGCAGTGTAGTGGTGGTGATAGTAGCCGCTGCTGGAGCCACTGCTGCGGTACTTCTTCTTGTGAGCCATGGCTGGCTTTGCAGGGTAATCGTAGCCTGTGGCGACCTTCTTCTTTCTGAAGAATGGGAGACACATTGTTGTTGTTTTGCCTTGTAGGCTGTTGATGTTCTTGTGTGATGTGTCTTGTGTGTTGTTTGCCCTTTGGGCTATGGTGGTGTTTATTGTTTGTGTGTCGCTCAAGTGGTAGAGTAAAAGGTGTTTGATGAGGAAAGGACTTGTGTGAAGTGCTTAGAGAGGATCAAAGGCTGTTCTTATAGCTCTTGATCTAGGACTTTGATGGATTTGAATTGTATGCATGAGAGAAATCCTAAGTCCCAACCTCGAGACCTCGTGGTCTATATAAGCTTCCAAGGACGGTATGACGGCATCTGATCAGCCTCACATCTGCTACTCTGCCTCGCCCTACGAGACAAGTCTAGCCCCCATTCACGTCATATCAGAGGCGATGCATCAGCCCCAGGCACCCGAATTTCGTGTGTCTTATCATTCTAGAATCCTTCTAGCGTCGGCGCATGTCTCCTCCTTTCAGTGGTTGGTCTGATACGGTGTGCACAGCCTCAGTAAAGATCATCAGACGCGTAGATCCACTACGGAAACTCAGCCTTGGTTCGCGTGATTGATACTGGATTGGGGTTCGGGCGAGATATGCCTACGGTAGAAGGAAAAAAGAACGCATATGAGCTGGGCGTTTTCTTTGACGTGACGCTTATCGCTTTACGAGCTGTGGACGTGACCCCAGTCATGAATTCATGCTTCAAGACCAAAGTGAAATGACGAAACACGTGCTGCAAGGGTGAAGATCTTGGCCACTGATTTTGCCTAATTAGGCATCACCCGGCGCCATATTTACGCACTATCAAATTCCCACTAAAACACAACTGAAATCTGTTACTGCACCATCCGTCGCTTCTCCCGTCATCCGTGTCACCAAAGTAAGCACCCACGTCAATCTCTCCGATCATCCCCCAAATCAGAAACCGATTCGACCCCAAGCCTCAACACTGCCGCTCACGATTCACTACAAAGAAAACCATCGCTACGTATAACCACAGCGAGGAATCAACGTGAAGATCGGGAGCAAATGCGTTCATGATGAGCAAACCGTGCTGGGAATGCCTCAAACGACGTCTCGTCTGCGATCTGGGTCGTCCAGGATGCCAGAAGTGTCAAAGTCGAGATACAGAGTGTCCAGGATACGATAAGAAGCCTCTCAAGTGGCTTCATCCTGGACAGACTAGATCCAAGGGACGTCGCGCTAAGAATGAGTCCAATGTTATCCAGCTTGCTCTCAAGGACACGACAGAAGCGACCACACTCTTTGAAGCGATCGAGTACTGTATGTATACCCGTCCGATGCACCATATTCCCCCGCTCATGTGCCTACTCATCAGACAATGTCCACATTTGTCCCGATCTGGTAGCCAATGGCTCCGGTGCCACGACAAAGTCCCCCTTCATAATTCCCCTTGCAAACGCGCCTTACGCCCCTGCCACCATCAGGCATTGCCTTGTCTCTTCAGCCCTAGCACATCGCATCTTGCAGTCAGAGCAAGGGTTCGAGGAAGACCGTGCCATTCTCGCAAGTCGGCTGCAGACGTATCGTGGTGCGGCAATTCGTCACTTGGCTTGCGGGGTCAAGCATGGTTCAGAGGTGGGATGGAATAAGACCAGCGGTCGCGAGGGTCGAGACGCCACTTTGGCTTCTATGCTGGTGTTTCTCTTTGCCGAGGTATGTTTCATGACTGCTTTTGGATCTCGTTCTCATTCCGTAGCTCCAACAAAGTTTCTCTCCCAATTGGCGACAACATTCTGATGCCGCACACACCCTCATCGAACTCTTTGGTGGTACGGCACAACTGATCCAAGAATGGCCTTGGTTTAATCATCTCTTTCGATACTTTATCCTGTAAGTATCTTCTTTTCCCCTCAAGTATGGCAATGCCAACCCCATCCAGGATAGATATCATGGGCACCGTCACAGCGCCAGCTCCAGAAGTAGAACGCACAAATCGCCAACTCGAGTATATCGGCCTCCTACCTTCCATGTACGGCGTTGGCCTTTGGACCTCTCTTCCATGTCCCCCAGAGCTCTTGGCCGACATTATTCTCGTGAACCACATGCGAGCCACAGCGACGGACGACCCTCTTTTTGCACAGCACCAGCACTCCTCTGCCATCGACCTTCTCGAACGTATCATGGTTTTTTCAGTGGATGATTGGGCAGCCAGTATCAATCCTTATCCACAGCCGAAAACTTCTGACAAGACCGTTATCCAACGTCAGACCGAGTTACTCGGTTGGCAACGCGTTGCCTACATATACCAGTCTGCGGTTGCTCTATACTGCATATCGTCCCTGCTAACTCCCGACTACAATTCAAACAATATTCAAGCTGCTTCTGGCATTGACGTTTCATCACGGCAATCATCGTGCCGCAAAGCTCTTTTACAAGACCTCAGAGACGTTGCTTTGGATCCAAAAAGCGAACTCCGAAAGTATCTCATGTGGCCGACCGTGATTGCTGGTATCGAGCTGGATGCTGACGACGAAACGTCTAAGGCCTTTATCCTGGACGAGCTAGCATGGGCCAGTAAAATGTTTGGTACAGCATCGCTGCTGGTTGCGCAAGATCTATTGAAGAGGATCTGGGGCTCTGGCAAGACGGGAACAAGGAATTGGGATGATCTCTTTGACAGACCTTATGCATTTGTTATGTGAGCGAGCAGAGAGGATTTTATTGGAAATAATTTTAGAGATACCCGAACTTTGTCATCTGCATTTTCTGATTGTAGTTGATCAGCTCAAAGGTGGAAAGCAGATAAGCTGAGATTAAATCGTTTTGGAGACACTGCACGCATCAAATTTCTTAGGACGTTGCAAAAGGTACTTCTTAATCTATGTGAAAGAAAATCTATCATGGTCAATGTTTGGTATTTGTGATAGCTTGTTCGTCAATAGAAGACAAGGTATCAAAGGGAATTGATATTTGAGAGTCGTGGGTAACTTGGCTTTGGTAAGACGCAAACCAAACCCTCATACTCCCGCTCCTATAATATTTACAACCACATTTTCAGCCCGTATATTCTCAAAAATGTTCTAAATGATCACCGTTATTCACCAACATACCCTATGCCTATTTGTAATCAACAAAAGGAGTCTCACCCCTATTCCCCGGAAGCTGAGAAATCAAGCTCCCGGGTAACGCAAAAGAAAGTCCGTCTCCACCCTCATTTCCGTCTGACATCACATCCGAGATCCCATGTTAGCGTCCCTCACAATCCCCTCATACAAAACTTTAACAATGTGGCTTCTTCTGTGGCGCAGTTCCGAAAGTGAAAAAACTCTTTTTCCCCAGATCTTCTCCCTTTTCGAGCTTGACACGTCGATTGTTATCAATCTGCTCACTTTTTTATAATGAGTGGTGTTCTTGTCATTCTTTCACTCATGTAATTGGTTGGTTTTCTTCCATTTCCACTTGTTCCGGTGGCTTTTGTTCCCCTGTTGTTGCATCAGGGTGCATCTCAATGGTTGCTGGCCTCAATTGCCAGTGAGCAACCAACCCCTTGGTCATCTGTTTCTCCAGAGACCAATTGACCAAAATGTCTTTCCATCTCGGCCCCTCTACAGGCCAACACCTCCTCGACCCCTGGTCCCACGGCTTCGGCGTCATGAGCGATGTCTGCTCTCGCTGGTCGGAGCTCGACATCACCCAGATCGGATCGCTTATCGCCATTGCAGGAACCGTACCCACGGCCTGGCGCTTCCTGCAGCGAATCTGGCGCGAGGCCTATGGTTACATCCGCCGCTTCTTCCTTGCCTCTGTCACAATTCCCGGCGGTGATCCTCTTAATCGAAGCGTCCTTAAATGGATCATGGATCATAGGGGGAGACATTATCGATCTTTTACTGGTCGCACCGATGTCGGACGTTCGCATGGTGATAGGGCTGCCGCGCTGAAAAAGACGCGACATTCTATTCAGTATTGTCCTCATTGGAATACGAGATGGATTTGGTACGGAAGAGGTCTTTTTCTGATTACCCGCAGAATTGATGATTTTTCTGCTTCTTTATCCGACCCCAGTTACGACGGCATCGGAGGTGAGGAAATCACTGTGAGCAGCTTCGGTTGGTCAGCGGAACCCATCAAGACGTTTATCGAAACCTGTCGCGAATATTCTGACAGACAAACACAATTCTTTGTTATTATCTACTCTCGGGATCGGTATGGTCTTGCTTGGAAGCCGAAAGCCCGGAAACCAATTCGACATCTCGATACTGTTCACTTTGACAATGAGATGAAGCAGGATCTCCTCGTCGACATTAGGAATTACCTCGATCCCAAGACCCAGAAGCGGTATCTGAGCCGCAGCATGCCCTACCGAAGAGGATATCTCTTCTACGGACCCCCCGGAACTGGAAAGTCATCACTGTCTGTTGCCATTGCTGGCGAGTTTGGCCTTGATTTATACGAAGTCAAGATTCCAAGCGTCGCAACAGATGCCGACCTAGAACAAATGTTCCAAGAGATTCCCCCACGTTGTGTCGTTCTACTCGAAGACATTGACGCCGTATGGGTAGACCGCTCAAGCAACGAAAAGAACAACCAAGACGGCAACCACGCGCCAAACTGCACTCTATCCGGCCTCTTGAACGTCCTAGACGGAGTAGGATCACAAGAAGGCCGCATCGTCATAATGACAACAAATCGACCAGATCAGCTCGACAGCGCACTAATAAGACCCGGTCGAGTCGACATGAAAGTGCTCCTCGGAAACATAAGCAAAAAGTCGGCAGAAGAAATGTTTATTCGCATGTTTTCTCCCGACTTGGGTTGTACGACGCATTTAGACATGCAAGAGATACAAGCACTGGCCAGGCAATTCGCCAGCGCGATTCCGGAAGATACGTTTACGCCTTCTCTGCTGCAAGGATTCTTTCAGCTTCATTTGGAGAGTCCCCACGATGCTGCTTTGAGTATTGCTTCGTGGGTCAAGAAGGAGTTGGAAAAGAGTTCAGATAAGGAGTTTGAAGTAATAACTAGCAAAAGGAGGGTGTAAGATTTGTACTTTATGCGATTTGTATATTATGGGATAGAATGGTTTGGATTTGTATGACAGGCACAGGTTGCGATCTTTGGTTATAACAATATGCTATCTATTTATTCACGCCGTACCTAAATTCTATCCTGACTCTGTAGCTTACACGATCAGCATCATGCCGACTATATTCTCGCAAGAGCTCTGAAGCCTTGACTAGCAGACTTGTCGTTTCCGGAAACAATCTCCAAGCACATACCCAACACTTCCCTCGTATCTCTAGGATCGATGATGCCGTCATCAATAAGCATGCCGCTCGTAGAGTAACTCTCAGCATCTCTCTGAACCTGTCGCTTAAACTGCGCAGTCTTCTCCTGAACCTTTTCTGTCGACTCCTTTTCTCCCTCAGGCCGAGCCTTCTTTGACTGGATTTGCTCCATGACACCGGCCAGTTGATCAGGTCCCATGACGCTACATTTGCCCGTTGGCCAAGTGAAGATGAACCTGGGCTTGTACGCTCGGCCACACATGGCATAGTTGCCAGCGCCGTAGGAGGCACCCATGATGATGGAGATGTGAGGAACTTGAGAGCACGACACTGCAGAGACGAGCTGGGCTCCGGCCTTGATGATACCAGAGTGTTCGGCTTTGGTACCTACCATGAAACCTGTGACGTTGTGAAGGAAGATGATAGGTGTACCCCTAACGAAGTGTCAGTGGTTTCAGGGAGAGGGACCTAATGATACGACTTACTCTTGGTTGCAAAGTCGGATAAACTGGGCGGCTTTGAGGGCTTCATCAGGGTTGATGACAGAAATCTGGTTGGCCACAATTCCCACCCGAAAGCCTACACATCCAATCAGTCATGATTCTCGCATTAGCCCTCGTCGGCTTACCCATGATGTGTGCCCACGTCGTCAAAATATTGACTCCATACTTGGGCTTAAAGACGGCCAGCCTCGAATCATCGACAAGTCTCAATACAACCTCCTTCATGTCAAATGCCTTTCGAATATCGGGATTTACCAAGGAAAGGATATCGTCGATGGGATACCGTGGAGGAAGAGGATTCGAGATTTCACCATTGGTCTTGAGTAATCGCTGCTTGACCTTGAGAGATGCGACCCAGTCTCTAGCCTTGTGAATGGCATCAAACCTGCCTAGGTCAGCTTCAATTACTTAAAGGTGGGACATTAGACTCACTCATCTGTAGCGACTTGATCGGCAAGACCAGTCTTTGACCCATGAACATTAGCACCGCCCAACTCCTCAGCCTCAACTTCCTCTCCAGTGGCCATTTTCACGAGCGGCGGACCACCGAGAAAGACCTGAGCCTGATTCTCTACAAAGATGCTATAATCGGACAGAGCAGGGTGATATGCTCCTCCAGCAGTCGAAGAACCAAAGACGATGGCGCACGAAGGCTTGCCTTGGAATGAGCGGTTGGCGAGGTCGTAGAAGAGTTGACCGCCTTTGTGGAAGACGCGGAATTGCTGTGGGAGGAATACTCCGGCCTTGGAGGTTTAGTTGGTGTTGAAGAGGTTGTGTGAGGGTTGAGACTTACGGACTGGACGAGAGAGATCAAGGGAAGATCATTCTCAGAGGCGATCTCCAAGATACGGTTCACCTTGACGACTGCAATTTTTTAGTGAATGCGAGGACTCAAACCATGATGCACTAACCAGTCATTTCGTTCCATGCGCCGCCGCTCTGAGTAGGTATATGTGACATGAGGAGACAGATCTTTCCGCTGTTCATCGTCAACAGAGCCCCCATAAGAATGCCAGCGTCGACCTACCTCACCGTGCCGATACCGGCGATAATATTTGCAGAGGGTGTCGAGTTGGCATTCCCAAAACCAGCAAACGGGCAAAGCTCTAGGAATGGAGAGTCTTGATCAAGAAGCAAAGCGATGCGATCCCTTGCTGCAAACCAGTCAGCGCATCCCCCACAACGTGTATCCTTGGACTTACGAAGTAGTTGTCCTCTGGTCTGATGCCTCTCAAGCGAAGCAAGTGTACCCTCACTCGATACCTGTTGCAGCGCATTCTCATACTTTTCTAGTATGGGCTCCCAATTGGCGAGATTATCCTTGTGAGCTTGTTCACGAAGCGACACCTTGGAGCGCTCGACAGGGTATTGATGTGTGGACGACATGTTGCCGATGATTGACCTGGAGTAACTCTTCAGTCCAAATCGAGTAATTTAAAGATGAAGAACAATGTCCAGCTTAATTATGGGTGTAAATAAAGATGATGTTCGGGGTTCGGACCGAGGCGGAGCGACTCCATAAAGACCGGGAAGATGTCAATGAGAAATGCCACAGCTACGGAAACAAATTGTTAAAAAGTGAATAAAGATGTTTCTGTCATGAAAAGAAGCATAAAAATATGGAAGAATATACCTCGGTTCAAATGCTTGTCAAAAGCAGTGACAGACGCGGTAAATGCCTTGGAAAGTCCCCGCGGCGATCGGTCCGGTCGCGACGGGAAACTCGGTTGTCGACGGATCATGAATGCGGACCGCGAGGAAATCGCATCCACGGGAAGAGCAAGGGAGCAACTCCATTCATTTAATCTAACACTTCTAGGCCCTGCCATGATGCGCATCTCATCCATTCATCTTTAATCATGACTACACATGTTCGCATCGTCGAAGTCGGCGCCAGAGATGGCCTGCAAAACATCTCCCAGCAAGTCCCGACAGACGTCAAGATAGAGCTACTTCGCAGACTTTACGACGCTGGAATCCAGATGATAGAAGTTACATCCGTCGTATCTCCCAAGGCTGTTCCCCAGCTACAAGATTGTCGCGCCGTGTTGTCGAGTCCACCGGTACAGGCGCTTCTTGGAGACGCATCTTTACGTCTTCCGGTGTTGGTTCCGAACAGAAAGGGTCTCGATATTGCTCGTCAGCTGGGTGTCAAAGAAGTTGCTGTTTTTGTGAGCGCTTCAGAAGGCTTCAGTAGGGCAAACATCAATTGTACCGTGGATCAAGGTATCGCTAGAGCACGACTCGTTTGTGAAGAAGCCAAGAAGTTTGGCTGCCAGGTTCGCGGGTGAGTGCCTACACTTCTCTATCAATGCAACCACTAAAGTATCACTAGCTATGTATCTTGCATCTTTGAGGACCCCTTTGATGGAAAAACTCCTCCGGCCGCCGTTCTCAAGGTCGTACAGACCCTTCTCGACATGGGCTGCTACGAAGTCAGTCTCGGCGATACCCTAGGAGTCGGATCCCCCAAAGACGTGCGAAACCTCCTTCATCTCCTCAAGACAAACGACATTCCTTTCGATCGGATAGCTGGTCACTTCCACGATACATATGGACAAGCTCTCGCCAACGTTTGGGAGGCTTATACCTTGGGGATTAGGGTGTTTGACAGCAGTGTTGCTGGCTTGGGTGGATGTCCCTTTGCGCCCGGGGCCAAAGGGAATGCTTCTACTGAGGACTTGGTCTACATGTTTGATCGAGCTGATGTCCACACGGGAGTCAATCTTCCCAAGCTCGCAGCGGTCGGGGCTTGGATCTCGGGCAAACTGTCGCAGCCAACTTCAAGTCGCGTCGGCGCTGCCTTGTCGTCCAAGGAGCGGCGTGTGAAGAAACCACGAGAAAAGACCCATGGACCATTGACTTGGGAGCGCGTCAAAGAAACAGATGGTCTCATCGTCGATCAATCTGGAGCGAATCTGAGAATCACCATGAACCGACCTCGCAACGGCAACGCTCTCACCACCGCCATGATTGAAGATCTGACGTCCATCTTCCGAGACGTCGCTAGCGACTCTAGCGTCAATCGCATCGCGCTCATAGGCAGTGGCAAGTTCTTTTGTACGGGCATGGATCTTAGCAAGAGCACTCCCGTTGGCGGGAATGACGATGTCGCACAAGCGCAGTTTGACAGACTTGAACGTCTTTTCGACACGATTGACAAGAGCCCCAAGGTGACAATCGGAGCTCTCAACGGGCCGGCATTTGGAGGTGGAGTCGGACTGGCATTTGCTTGCGATCTTCGACTCTGTGTCAAAGGCGCCAAGGTGACACTGAGTGAAGCGAAACTCGGTCTTTGTCCTGCAACAATCTCCAAGTACGTCATCCGGGAATGGGGTGTACCATTCGCTCGCGAAGCAATCTTGACAGCGAGGCCCGTTACTCCATCAGAGTTGTACGCCAAGGGAGTAGTCATGAGTGTAGTGGAAGATCAGACCAAGTTAATCGAGGCTCTGGACTCTTGGCTGGTCAAACTACGATCAGTCTCACCTGAAGCTCTCCGAGTGTCCAAGGAATTGATCGTGTCAGCCTGGACCCATGGAGGACACCCAGAACAAGCTCACACCATCAAGACTCTCTTCAACGAGATGATGAAGCCAACCGCACCCGGTCATTTCGGTGTCAGCGAGTTCCAAGCAGGACGAGCAGTAGATTGGGACGCACCACGTACGCGCAGCAAGCTCTAGAGAAGGGAACACGCGTGAGCGGAAAGACGGACCATTTCATTGGATCCTGTTCCGACAATGAAAAGAAACTAGTACGGCTTAGGAAGTATTTTAGTCTAGCTCGTGAAATATCCATGTTTCCTGGTTGCGGGGAGATTTGCTCGACCCCAGGATTTCCCCGGATTCTTCTCTCCTCTCTCTTTGCAAACTTGTCAAACCTGTCAAACGAAACCAGAAGCTGACCATTGATACCTCGGGAGTTGGAGGTCCCGTGATCTCGCCTTGTTCCTTGCTCACCTCACATACTACCTCTCAGTTCTGCTCAAACGCCCCCTACAAACACGCCCTTCCCCTCACCTCGGTCCGCTCGGCATGGACACACACGACACGCGGCCCACGAATGCGGGCGTGATAAAGCGAATCCGTCAAGCATGCGCCAATTGCAGGTTAGCTAATGTCATACGACGATAGCTGTTATATGCTAACATTTTGTATGTAGGCGACGCAAGGTCAAGTGCTCCGGTGAGCGCCCGGTGTGTACGAACTGCCGACAGAGCCGACGGAGCTGCGTCTATGAGCCTTACTCTGTCACGGTTGGTGAGACGGGACATACAGTGCCTAGAGTTTCTAATTCTACGATAAGTGTATGTTTTGATGGTTATGCGTCAGTTTGATGCTGATTATGTGATAGAGTCAGCTATTGGAGCGCATTTCGTCGCTTGAGTCGGCGTTGAGTAGGCTCAGTCAGGGCAACTTTGACGGTCATGTGTAAGGTGCCCAGTACTCTTCTATGCGGCGACCTTAGCTTGAGGTCATATTGATATCATGTTTAGAGTATTGACTGACTGTTCTTAGCCAGACATCACCCTCTTCGGCGTTCAACTCGACGCCTCGACGCATGCCATCACTGCATCACAACCAAGATCAACCAGACTTGAATCTCGACTCGATAGTACACAACTCTGTCCTAAACAACTTGTAAGAGAACCGCCAACATAATAACCTCAGTGACTGACTTCACTAGCTCATTCGATGGACTTCCACCACCAGATGTCATCCGATCCCTCGTGGACACATACTTTGCCCGCGTCCACAACCAACCATACTCATTCTTCCACCGCACATCCTTCTACACGAGCCTGTCAACAATGTCGGTTCCGAGATGTCTGCTTTTTGCTGTTCTTGCGTATGCGGTGAGGTTCTCGGATCAGCCTTATTTCGTCGGCAAGGTTCAGCAGGCTTCGGATGCGTATTCTCGACAGTCGTGGTTGTGTGTGATTGAGGATCATTTGAGTGTGGATAACAACCTCGACTTGTCTGTTATCCAGACAGTTACTTTGTTGGCAATCGTTGATTACACAGGTACGTCTCATGCTTCACAACAGTGTGGCCTTGGCTGACGATTTCCAGCTGCAAGAATCAGTTCAGGCTGGTTACGTCTCGGTCTAGCTATCCGTCTATCCCAAGACGTCGACCTCATGTCTGAGCCGTCATTCTTTCTCCCACCAACAGAACGCGAAGAAAGAAGAAGAACATTTTGGTCCATCTACCTCGTCGACAAGTTAATCTCATGCACCCGTTCAAGACCCGCAGCAGTCGCCGACGACGACTGTACTCTTCACCTCCCCTGCAACGAAGACGTTTTTCAAGATAGAGGCGAAGATGGTGAGAATGTGCCTACGCTGCGTCAGGTCCTCAGCTGGGATGTTCCTCTCGCGAATCCTCCAAGTCCGTTTGCGTTAGCTGTTGTTGCTACGTCAATCTTTGGACGATGCACGAAATACGCCCATGGAAGAAGTGCAGGTGAAATGCTCACACCGCTGGATCCTCAATCCGACTTTGCCCTCACGAATGCTTCACTGCTACTCCTTGAATCATATCTCAAGAACCATGATCAACCGATTCTAGATCTTGTTCAAAACGGACCTCAAGCAGACACCAACATTGACGAAAAACAAGTCGGCCATCTCGTCTTTTCCCACGCTCTGTTCCATCTCTGCTACTGTCTCCTTAACCACCCATTCCTGCTCCGTCTCCGCCTTCGTCCCATAGCAGCAAGAGTTCCGAAAAGCTTCACGTCAAACGCGTTTCACGCAGCGCAAGAGAATGCGATAAAACTTGCGGATCTGCTCGTGGCGGGCACTACTGGTGTTGTACCGATGGAATCTTCGTTCTACACGTATTGTGCTTCCATAGCGGCGGGGATTCATTCTCTGGCTTTTGGAGCGCAGCATCAGGGTGTTGATGTTGATCAATATGATAGTCAAAGATATTATCAAAGGTGTATAGAAGTGTTGGAGAGACTAGGCGCTTTATGGCCTATGGTTCCCAACATGGTTTGTCCCCCATCCTGCATCATTATCTCAAATACTAACTTTCCCAGTTGACCAAACTCCGAGAATTCGACGCCCACTCTGAATCCTACGCCCACCTCTTCAACGCAGCCTGTCTCGCCGACGAATTAGACGGCATAGCAGAAAACACACTCTGGTCACTCGTCGACTATGGCATGTTGGCTAGGGAAGTGTCTGGACATTCTCCCGAGCATGTGTCATTCTTGTCGAATCTGCCATCACCAAGTAAATGGATTCCAGGTGGTGACTATGTGGCTGCGTCTCCGACGAGCGAGGCGAGGAATCAGTTGCTTTTCGTAGGGACTCAGGAACCGTTGACTCGTTTATAAGAAGGTGTATGAAGCTGGGGAGGTAGATAGCAGACTTGCTCTTATGCAACATAACAACACATTGGTGATTACAACACAACAGGGGGTTTGATATCTGATTTACACTTGCTCGCTCTCAATTGTAGATCAGACATCGAACCCCCGTTGTGTTATAATCGCTGATGTGTTGTTATATTGTGTTATTGCAACGTCACTCATGGCCTGTCTTGTTCTTGACATATGACTTCGTCCCTAGGTAGAGATGATGCCTTTTGTCCACCCCAGATGAAGCTTAAGGCTATCACGACTTCATCTCCTCATGTGTAAGCCTAACTGGATAATTATCGTGTTCTTGAAGCTTGGGTATATGCTTGGGTTGCGTTACGGCTGTACTATTTTCCTTGGTGCTCGGAGCACTTTGACCAAGATCAGATGCCTAATCTAGCTTAGCACTTCCGTTTATTCATTTTCGCGAGGTAAACTCCCCGTTTCCTACGACGTCATCGTCATGTAATCCCGGCTGTTGCTCTCCGGCCTCGGACCGAGAAGCGGGCCCTCTGATTGAGCCGGACCGCCAGCTTCGGACCAATGAAGCATCACAGAAGGATGCGACAAGACAGCGGCCATTGATCCAATATTTCGGCCTTATAGAGATTGAGATAGGAACATGGACAATAGAATGCTGTTGATGGCCTCATCACTTCAAGCTCGGCTCTAGAAATTGTGGCGAGGTGACTGTATTTACATACCTCGGGAGATTAAGTACGGACCGCATCCACGGACCGCACACTTTCCGAGAGTTTTATAATGTGGACAATCTTACAGTTCCCGAGGTTAACATCACGAGGGTCTTGAATTGATTGTATATATACTCATCCACGGCATTTCTACTTGGCTGCATACTCCCAAATCATCATATCGAACGCTTCTGCTTCAACCACAATAATGTCCGGAATTCCCTTTGCAGACCCTCTCTGGCTGACCAGAGGCGAAAGCCCTTACTACGGAGAGTCTCACAGGCGCTTGCAGAAGGAGGTACGAGCGTATGTTGATGAGCATATCGCACCCTTCTGTGATGAATGGGAGAGAAAGGGCGCCGTGCCCCAAGAGGTAATCCGCCACCTTTCACATACCAATCTCGACTTACTCACAGCTTTCAGGTTCAGCAACGGCACGCAAAGCTTGGATATACCGCCGTGGCCGCCTATCCAGTAGCTTTCGACCAGCTACAAGGCCAGAGACTCCCTGGTGACATTCCTCCTCACGAATGGGATGCGTTTCACGACCTCGTCGTGATTGATGAGCTCGCAAGGTGTGGATACCTTGGAATCGTCTGGGCTCTTGGATGCGGCAACTCGATTGGTCTTCCACCCGTAATCCAATTCGGTAATCCAGAGCAAAAGAGACGATTTCTTCCTGATGTTCTCTCTGGAAAGACGAGATTCTGTCTAGCCGTCACAGAACCAGATGGTAAGTCTCTGACACTTGATGGACGTCAACAGCTAACATGTGATAGCTGGTTCTGATGTCGCTGGAATTACAACTACGGCTGAACGAAAAGGAGACAAGTACATTGTCAATGGTGCAAAGAAATGGATTACCAACGGCATCTTTGCGGATTATTGCACTGCAGCTGTCAGGACTGGTGGAGATGGTACTTTTGGCATCTCGGCGTTGATTGTGCCTCTCAAGGCTTCTGGCGTTACGTGCAAGAAGATTGAGAATTCTGGCGTCGAAGCTAGTGGTGAGTACAATACGCATATCTTTGTAAAGCATCTCTAACGGAAACAGGATCTACCTATATCGAGTTTGACAATGTAGAAGTCCCCGTGTCAAACCTTCTCGGCCAAGAGAACAAGGGTTTCCCCATCATCATGAACAGTGAGTACATCCACCACAATTTCTACCCTCATACTCACCATGTAGACTTCAACCACGAACGTCTCTGGCTCGCCTGCACCGCCCTCCGCATGGCCCGCGTCTGTCTCCACGACGCATACAAACACGCCCTAAACCGCGAAACCTTTGGAAAACCTCTAATCCAAAACCAAGTCATCCGCGCCAAATTCAGCACCATGGCGCGACACATTGAATCCACGCACTCTTGGATGGAGCAGCTCGTCTACATCTCCAAGACGAACCCCAAGGCACCGCTAGGCGGTCAATTTGCCAACCTGAAGGTACTGGCGGGACAGACGTTGGAAAAAGTGAATAGGGAGAGTCAGCAGGTTATGGGCGGGCTTGGATATTCGAAGAATGGAAGGGGAGCGAGGATCGAGCAGATTAGTCGTGATGTTAGGGTCATGGTTGTTGGAGGTGGGAGTGAGGAGATTTTGACGGATCTGGCTTTGAACCAAGAGGTCAAGGCTGAAAAGTCGAAGCTATAGTTTAGATGTCTATTGTATCAATCCTGGGTATACTTACTGTATCTCGTATTCGAGTTATCACCTTTCGGACTTTAAGCCAATCATCGCCCGCGCGAAAAAGAAGCAAATATCGGTGCATGTAAGACGAGGCTGGGCGTGCGCACCTAGTGAGCACTAAGCCACTCGCTATCAGACGCGAATGAAACACGCAATAATAAGCCATCTACGGAGGAAGCTTTCAAAAGTCATCGGTCAGAATGGATGGCGCTGAGCAGCACCATAACAGAAGTACATGAGGTATACTGACTCTTAATGTCTAGCCACTAATGCTTAGCGACTATAGTGGGTAATACGTGCTAAATTTATTAAATTATACTTGATACTTACACCAAAGCTATAGCGCTCTTAGGGGCACCAGATTGTGCCGATGTACTCTAGTGTATCTTTGTTAAGGCTGTCTGGCTTTAGCGTCTTGGCGGCTGAAGACTTTTGAAAGCTTCCTCCGTAGCGGTTGTGCTACTTCTCATTAGCTATCTGGCATATCACAGACCCGCAGCTGTGCAACCTGCCACGAAAAATTAAAATGCTCATCTCACCGTTCTTGCCCAACTCAACATCACCACCTCCACTATCGCGATATCATGGAGGACGTCAATCAGGGCTCAGTGCCCATCAACCTCATCAAGGGCGCGTTTTTACTGCTCGTCGCATGTATCCCCACCGCATTCATCATGCTCGCGACTCCAAAGTCAGGCATCAACTCCACACCGCGCTACATCTGGCCCGTGGTCGTAGTCGCGATCGGCAAGCGCATCTTCGAGATGATAGCAGACACGGGCACGAGCTTTGTCATCAACGGCGTCATCATGGGTTGGGTTGTTCTCGTGTTGATCCAGTGCTGCAATGTTTTGATCGTTAGGAAGCTTGACTCTGATGAGTTGGTGAAAGGTGGTATTTTTCGACTCTCTGACGGGTTTATCGACAAGTTTTATTTCACGATGCGGCTGTTGTTTAATCTGCGGAATGTTGGGAATCCGTGGGAGGTTAAACGCCTTCACAAGTTTCCAAGCTACTACAAAGGGCCAAAACCGAGTCGGAGCGCGTATATTACACGACAGGTTCTCATCATGGCATGGCAATACCTTCTCCTCGACATCATCTACATGTCCTCATTGGAAACGCCACCTGAAGATGCTCAGAGACTATTCGGTCCTGGCACGGAGTTCAACTATCTGAACGCTACTGCTGAGCAATGGGGAGGACGTGTCGCTGTTGGTCCTGCAGCAGGGCTTGCGCCAGCTCGAGTATCCATCGATATTCCCTACCGAGGTTTCTCTATTCTTTCCGTCCTCCTTGGACTCACCTCTACCGATCAGTGGCCGCCACTGTTTGGAAGCATGTGGGATGCATACACCATCCGCGGATTCTGGAAGTAAGACTCCCTTCTGCTACGATATGCACCGACTTACAAATTACAGCACCTTTTGGCATCAGGATTGCCTATGGCCTATGAAATCACTCAGCAACTATATTTGCCGAGATCTGCTAGGCCTCCCACGACCTTCATTCATAGAGCGCTACCTGAACATTCTCATCGTGTTCATAGCTTCTGGCGCCATGCATCTTACCATCGACCTGTTTTCTTACAAGCCTCCATCCAAGGCGCCTACGCTTGCTTTTTTCGGCTCCATGGCTTTAGCCATCATGTTAGAGGACGGAGTTCAAGATCTATGTCGCCGTATTACTGGCGTTGATACGAGGAAGAAGGATGTCAAGGTTCCCTTGTGGCATAGACTTGTAGGTTACGTTTGGGTTACGACCTGGATGACCTTGACAGCTCCTTGGTATTTGGCACATGCTGCTCAGCTACCAGCAGAGACAAAGTGGCTTGTTCCGTTCAGTCTGGTGAGCCAGATTGGGCTTCCGGCAGCAGGGGCATTGCTGGGTGTTAGCGGCTTGATTTTGAAGTATGCTATTGGGGGTGAGGTTTAGGTCCTGGGAGGAAATCCTGGGCTGTCGAGGACGGATATGTCATAGACACGGGCATAGAAGTAGGCAAGATTGTTAAAATGGTGGTGGTCAAATGACTGCGATGGATGGCGGTTCATGGCATGCCCAATACAAACGAGCAGGGAGTTCAGGAACATGGGCACACAATTGATTTGTTACTTCTACCGTCTTTCTCCTAGTCTTAGATGCCCCTAATGCTGAGCGGCAAAGGCTGCAGCATACACATCCATATCGGCAATGAACCCATTCGTCCGTGTAGGCTCCCAACCAAGAAGCTGCTTCGCCCGGTCAGATGATCCCCTCATAGTCGTACTCATGGCCTCTGCAAACAAGTCGTCCCCTGATCCAACCAACTCAAACTTCCCCTTGAACTTCCAAACTCCAGCTAGAGCGTCAAAGATGCCTTGCATGCTCTCTTGACTGGTAACAAGATCAAAAACTGGGTATGTAGACCCGCCGTTGATGAGAGACAATTTCTCAATTGCACGTTTGAATCCCGTAGCAACATCGTCGACATGAACAAGCCCTGGCTTGGAGTCGGCTCGCAGAGGAATCTCAACACTGTGCGAGCTTTCACTCCGAGCGGCTTGCAGGAGAGGGAGGACAAAGGATGCCCAGATGGTGCTCTCACGACCGTAGATCAAGGCTGGACGAACAATGGCGACATCTAGGATGTCTGAAGCAGCCAAGATGGAGTTTTCCAAGTCCGTACGCCAGGCAACAAGAGCTGGCGGTTGGCTTTTTGCGCTCTTGCCAGCAACATTGAGATCATTGACTAATTCCTCGCTGCAACCATGAACCCATGTCCCGGAGCCATAGATAAACCCAAGCTTGGGGCCAGTATGTAATCCAGCAGCTTTGTACTTGCTCAAGCGTTCTTGACCAATCTGTCGAACGTGGTTGAGAAACTTTGCCGAGTCTTGGTTTGCCCCAGCAACATCGACGATAACATCAATGTGGTGCTCTCGGATGGCGTTGAGGTAAGCCTCTGGATCTTCAACAGGGTTGGGACAGATGATGGGAGTGACCTCGGCCACGGCAAGAGACTGAGCTTTGGCTTCGTTGCGGGCAATACCATATACTCTGTGTTGGCCGCTGCGGACAAGAGCGTCGGCGAGTCTCTTGCCGAGATAGCCTGTAGCGCCGAGAATGAGGACCTTGGGCATTTTGAAAATGTGAGTTTTGATGTGAAGAAGCGGAGTTGTTCGAGTGAGCTTGTGAAGTTTATATAGCTTGGTGTAGATAGTAGAAGATTGGGAAGTGTAAGCGTCAATGATGATGATGACTTGACACGTTCGAGTGTGTTACTTATACTTGGTTCAAGAACGATGCGATCCATTTCCTGTGTCGGGAATATCTACAATGACCTTGAAAAGATCGAGTAACTCCGGTATCCAAATCTTGATCCGATTCTCTACGCACATAGGCTTATGTTCTACCAACATCTGGATAGCGTTGTGGAAGTGGAAGCTGACGATGGATCGAAAGCCCCAATCAGAATCTCGAGAATACGAAGTCGCGTTAGGCAGCTGGTGTGAAGGCCGGTGTTTCCGGACATAGTGGCGACGCCTGCGGAGATAACCAAGGTTTGTGCTATTCCCGATGTCAGACTGTGGCATCACGGCATATGATGGTGAAAAGTATCCCCAGGCCATCCCAGGTAGCCAGATTTCACAGATAATCTGCTCTAAACAGGCTTACAACCAACAGTGGGTTACCTCCTGCTATGAGGTTTATTGCAATCAAAGCATTTCTATTCACTCCTATAAGGTCAAAACACTGGAGCTATGTCACGTTCTTATGATAAGTTGGGTCACATACTCCTTCTCTGGCGAAAGACTGGTTGCATTAAACTTGAGCTATCCCCGCTCTAATGGGTGCTTAGATTTCCTAATAATTATTGCTAAATCTGCAAGAATAAGGCAAAAAGACACTTTAGGCCGCGCTTGTGAAGTATGTGATGAGACTTTGAGCTTCGCACCCTAATCCTCTTACCAAACCAGACCCTTGACCTGCTCAATCTTCTTCACATTGATGTTCTTCCACATGATGACCGAGAATATCGTGATAGAGTACAAGCAAGTAGCCGCAATCAGCATCAAACGCTGTGTGTCACCGTAGGCCTTGTTGATGGCGTCGCGAGTGGGCGATCCCCAAGGGTACGAGGACTGAACGGTGAGATCACCATAGATGCTGGCAAATTCTCCCATGGCATCGGCCGGCAGGTACTTTGTGAGCTTGGCGGGGAAGATGCCAGTCCACATAGCAGCTGCGATAGCCAGACCAATGGCTCCGCCAACGGAAGAGATCATACGCTCGACAGCCAGGATAGCAGGAATATCCTGGTGCTTGGACACAGCCATGACTGTCATCTGTTCGCAGATGACAAGGATACCACCCCCAAAGGCGATGAAAATTTGGCACATGACGATGTAACCAATGTGAGAATCAGGCTGACGGAAGTGAATCATAAGACCAACGCCGAGAATAGTGAGGGGAAGTCCAAAGTAGAGAGCCTGCCACTTGAGGCGACCGTTGATGCGGATGATGACACCCATGCAAAGGGCGCAGAAGCAAGAGCCGACGGTATAGATGTTGCTGATGTAACTGGCGTGGGCGATAGACTCGCGGAAGACCACAATCAAGAATGAGTAGAAATAACTATCCCAGATGTACCAGGCACAGTAGATGCTCGCCACCATAGTGAAGGTGAAGAAGACGGTGCGGTTGTTGATGAGGTACCATGGGATAAAGGTGACGGGGGCGAAGAACCTCTCCCAGGCGGCAAAGGCCATGACCAAAAGGCCACCAAAGATCAAGAAGCAGATGATCAGGGGAGATTTCCAAGTGTTGGACTGATAAGAGTAGAGTGAGAAGGCCAGAAGGAACAGCGACAGACCGGTGATGATGAGCAAGAGACCAACGACATCGAATTCCTTGAGGTAGTGGACCACGGACTGAGAAAAGGTGCGGTTGCTGGGCTCGCGCTTGACGAGACCCTGCTTGACAGCCTGGCTCTGGTAGTACCAGAAGAGACCGCAAAGAGGGAGAGTGACGACGGGATAGACGATGGCCCAAAGACCGAGACCCCAGCGGAAGCCAATGTGCTCGTATGCGTGCTGAGCAGCAGGACCGTAAGCCCAGACAGTAGCAAGGTACGGCGAAGAGGCAAAGGCGATCATGAAAGCTCGGCTCTTAAGCGAAGAAGTATCGGCAATAAAGATAGTCGTCGTGAAGTCGATACCTGTGTATCCCACGCCGTAGAAAACTTGGGCAGCCGCATAAGTCCTGACGTTATTACAGCCAGCCATCATGATGATGCCGATAGTGACAATGAAGATCATGATGCTAAAGGACTGGGGTCGACCCCACAGGTTCATGAGCTTGGCATAGGGTAGGATGATGAGGCCCGAGACCAGGTTGGAGACGATGGACGTGGTGGCCGTGAGGGAGTGTGACTGGAAGCTACTGGTGACGAATGGGGTCAGGGTGCTGATGATGCCCGACGAAAAGGCTTGGATGAAGGAGATGAGCCAGATACTACAAGCCCATATTAGCAATATTCTAGATGGATCGTGATTCAGACTCACAGAAGGTAGGCAATGATCAAGTGCTTCCTGGTCCAGACCTGGGTCATGGCCCGAACAGCCTGGACACCCTGATCAAGCTCACCATCAGACTTTTCCTGGTCAAAGTCCGCAACGAGCGTCTCCTTGTCCTTTGCAGCAGCTTCGTCATCATTGCTGGCACGAGTCGGCTCCTCGACGACAGGAGCCTCCTTGATGGGGTTGCGGAAGGCGTTGACCCTCATTGTGTTGACAAGTTGGACCGCTAAGCAGAAGCTGGATGAGAGGGATGAAGATCAGATAAGATGAGACAGAAAGTATGCATTATATATCAATCAGTATCCCACTCGGGCATTCCAGCCCTGCCGGGTACTCTAGACCATCCCCTGTTCAACAAAAGACTCTAATATGATGTTAAACGCATTCCATTGGGCCCAGAACTAACCGATCATCTAAGCCGGGTATATCGTTCGCATGATGCGGACGAACGTGGGTCAAGTGAAAAACGACACACGAGGACGAATCTATTAATCCTCCTTTAAATACAATCAATAAATTACAATAAAAAATGCATAAAAATCTCCTAATTATAATAGTATTTTACATTATTTTTATAAGTTACTTAATTATACTCAGAGGAGGGTAATTATCATACTTATCCTCGTGTCTCGTCTTTTTCCTTCGCTCAGGTGGTCGGGTATACCGTTCGCACGATGCGTGGCATCCCCACGAGCGAGAACTTTTTCTGTCCCAAAAGGAGTCTCGATGCTCCATCCAAGCGGTTAAGACGGCATGTCCAGATTCTACCCCACGACCATCCGTCGGTGCCAAGTGGAGATGTAAAGTAATTTGGTCTGAAACGGGCATGGTTGATTGATCTTATCAGATGATCAGCAAGGACATGAAAAAAAACCAGTTCGTCCCAATCGACCGGTCTGGGAGCTTGGACGGGAGGGGCTTCGGAGCATTCGCAACCTTGCCGTAGTTCTGTGATCAAGACGGATGTCAGCGGGTTGTCCATTCATTCAGAGTCTAGAATTCAGACAAAAGCTATCAATGATAGGGTATCCTATTGTGTATAGCTTAGGCACGATCGTGATCAGCTCACCTTCAACGACTCAAAGAGCATGTCACCATTAGCTCGCAAAAACCTCTTCCGGACCCTCCGAACAATGTCCTCGCGTCCACAACGTGGGGGAACCCGCCGAGATACCTCCATACCATCACCAAGGGTACGGATTACTACGCGTCGAGTCTCGGTGGGCTACCTCCTCGACTTGGCAGCAGCCCTATGGCCTGGGCGCCATGGAAATTCTGGGTTCTCACGCGTCAAGCGAGACCCGCTGGACAAGGGAGCTCCTAGTCATGCTTCCGGGAATAAGATCCAGAACGAGCCATCCGCGTGCCGATTATTAACTATTGTCGTTAGGGTACTTTGTCTGGGTCCGTAGCATCCCACATCCCGATAGCCCGATGGGACAAAGCATGGTCGTTCAGGAGTTACGTTACATCGTTGCACGGACAAGTGCTCCCAAAATCCGTCTTGTCAAAGGAAATCTCCAGCGTCTTGAGAAATTACAAGGGCAAAGAGCAATCAGGCACATAGCACCTATGACGATAAAGCATAGAAGAGGGACAGAGTCTTTGATACTCTTGCCTGGGGATGTGAAAAGATGTTCAGGCATGGATCAGCCATCACCGTTCATCGAGGCTCCAATAGAAGCGGGTCGGTGACTTGGCTCGGATAGTGGGCAACCAGGGTATGCCAGCGCCGAGATTCATCGGACGTGATGAACTATGAATGCTTACGCAGGAATGACTTAGACATGCTAGTTAAATAGGTAGTAAGTGATGGATCTTTTCAATAACAAGCCCAAGCAACTTGACCCCGGGTTCAGTGCAACCCACATAAACAGTGAAAGCGCCCACCTCAAGGTCTTATTGAATCTCTATCACTTCACAGGGCCTCTGAGCCATTACAAGATCCCACGGGTCACTTTTGTGAATTTTGCCATCTTTGCAGAACTCGACCGCAAACCTCGAAGAATCCGATTGCTCTTTTTCACTCGAGCATTAAAAAGGAATTTAACCTCAAAGCATACCCAGAGGGCAGATCAAGGCAACCCAGTCAAACAAATACAGCTTTACACACTTACACTCGAGAATCACGGTCAGATTAATGGTCGAAGCCAAGAATTAGAGCCTGTAAGGGGTTACATTGTTGAAATAACCCCATTTGAGGCATTGCTAGAGGACTTTGTACCTCCCATTAACATGCAATTCTAACAAGGACACCAGGGTGAAGGAAGACATGGTGACCCCTTCCATTATGATTGTGCTATCCATAGAGACTTTCACCCCTCAACTACTTGACAATATTAAAACCTTGATGAATCCTCTGTTTTTGGTTGTCCATGTGCTCCGATTGCCAAAAGCTGGGTCAGTGTCATGATGGGCGCCTTTGCTAAGTCGATTCAGAAGGCCTTTCAGCGGTGAAGGGAATTAAGTTAAGGAGTGTGGATAACATCAGTACAAAAGATACAACAAAAGCTCTATGTTGTCTAATAGAATGTGACTGGTCTCCGATAGAGTCAGCTGACAAGGTACGGCTTTACTCCCACCATGCAACGTCCTTCTCCCTGAAAGTGTTCGTCCCGCAGTGAACCTCCCCACCTCGGACGTGATGAGACATGTAGTCATCGATCAGCCAAACTGTCATATTGGCCCTGGCATACACATCTTTAACAGCATCCTCGAGGATATCCCGACCATTGATTACGGGACCCCACGGCTTGGGCGCCAGGTAGTCATGCCCAAGGACCAACCCATTGATAGACTGTGGGAAGAAAGACTTGACCTGGCGCTCTCCTGGAGAGACCCTGTTGAGGCGTGGAGGGTGGCCATCTGGGGTGTTGGGCCAGGGATAGGTGACGTCTTTCCAGAGTGTGGGGACGCGGAGGATATCTGATTCGGACAAGGGAACTTCTTCAAGGAGAAGGTCTAGGGTGTCATTGATGAAGCGCTGTGCGTAAGCGTTAATGGCGATAAAGTCTTTGTCGTCGAGTAAGCCCTTGATCGTAAGATTCCGGACCTCTGGATCGATAAAGATGGTTTCGTTGTCTGGTGTCATGTCCCCGTCGTAGCTGATGACATTTGCATCACCATGACCATCTTTCCAAGCCTTCTGTAAGAGACTGAACGCTGAAACCGTGTCAACAATGGCAATGGTAAAGCCAAGCTCGTTATCGTATGGAATGAATTGGACCAATTCGTCAACCTGTCCAACAGCAAGCCACCCAGTCTCGAGAACCAAAGGCTTCTGAACACCCTGAGCTTCGAGAAACTTGATCATTGAATCTGCTGGATATTTGTCAAAGTGCTTGCCTGTAATGACTCGTCCACTCTTGTACTCGACTCCTGCTCTTGAGGTGTATGGCGGGATGGTCTCAAGGTTGCCTCCAGAGTTGATCTCCTCGTGACCAAAGCCTGAACCGAGACCTGGCTGAAAACCGCCAATTCCAGGACCCCGTAGAAGAGAAAAGACTTGACGGCCTGCAGTGCATCCTGATTGAGCAGACCGTAAGAGCACACGGATGGAGATTGGTCCATCAGGGCCGGGCATGCTTGCATATCCGGGTTCGAGAAAGTCCTGAGCCCAGATGTCATCCGTTTCGTTGAAAAGGACCAATGAGAGGTCTTGGTCAATATTTTCGAGGGTATTTTGAACGGAGTTGATGAAACTGGTCTGCCAAGTAGAAGTGGTGATACTTCCATCAGTGCTTAGGACCACTTCTGGGGCTTGCAAGTGATGATGGATGAGAACGGGGGCTTGTTTCATAGCCACGGTGTCGCTTGCGGTTTTGTTTCCGTTAGTAACATTGAATATGATATTTACAAGCCCATCCCAGATGGAAGAGTCAGTAACCATCTGTCGCCCGTCGATGGCCAGTGTGAGGCCTGCTGCAAGGCTCGTCGCGTTGAACGTAATTTGAGGGTCGACCAAGGACCAATCCGAATCTTGATTTTGCCAGAAAATCCGAACACGGCCAAGAGCTGAATTTGGAGTAGTATAGATAGAACCGATAGCATTCTGGCTCAGGTTCTTCAGTGGAAGGATTTTGAGAGGAGCTGCGTATTCAGGGGTGAGCAGGTGGTCTCCAGATGCGTCGTTGCAGGCGGCCAGTTCAAAGTTGCTGAGAGATTGCTTCACAAGGTCAGCACCTGGACATCGATGTTTCTTATCTCCTATGTTAGGGAGGAATATCGCGCCGCGGCTGGAAGTCCAAATGTGTTTGTCATCCGCATCGAGATAGTTGATGATGCCGTCGCGATTGGTGTCTGCGAGGATTTGCGGGTTGAAGTTTGGCGTAGCCAATACTGTGTTGATACCAATAAAAAGAGCCAGCAATAAATGCCGAAGATGAAGATATAAGACCATGATGTCTTTTGGGATAAGAATGCGGGAGTGAATGGATTGTGTTGAGACATCTGGCTCAGTTCATGTCTGTCAACCTACCTTTATATCCTCCCAGACCAACATTCTCACGATCTGCCTTATAATATGCAGTCTAACAAGCTGCGCAATTGAAATCAAATTACCAATTTGGGCCAAATCGTAGTTTACAAGCTGCCACATCAAAGTACGTCAACCTACGTGTCAAGATGGCTGAGTCGATCTGTTCTCAAAGCGGTAATATGAATGGCCAAGACCTGCTGTGGCTATGGGGATAACGATATTACGAAGAATACGAGGATCGCACTTTCGGGGTTTTAGTACTGCTTACTTTACCTCGGGACAACAACTAGCTTTGTATTACTTCTAATGAGCTCGGAAATTCTCTACCTGTTTGTTGGCATCGTAATTTATTCTTTGTTACAGTTGAAGCCCGGCCCTGGATGGGATAACCGAGACAGGAGACCGTGTGTCTGCATCATGTTCTGGCGGCTGTGGCTGGCTTACACCTATTCTGCCGACTTGACCAAGAATTTCTTCAAGGGAGTTGCATAGATGAGCTTGGTAGAAGTAAACAATACCCGAAAGACTCTGTATTGGGGGAGTAGTCTACTGAGGAATTTTAAACATCGTCAGCATACAAAGGGTGATGGAATCAGAGAGGGCTTTATTCTAAACTGGGCAATCTATTGAACACTAATTCAACCTCGCAGCATACCCCGAGGGTAGATCAAGGCAACCCGGTCAAATAGATACAGTTCTAGACAGTCAAGCCATCATGCCCAATGCCACTGGGCAATTTATGAGATGTAATCGGAAATCTCAACTTGGTTGAATTAAGGCACGTCATGAATGGGTTGGTTCGCTCTATATCACCCTGTTTCACCATTTTCTCTTGTGTGTATTTGGAAAATGCGGTTCTCGTCTGATATTCTCCTGGCGATGCATTCTCCAAGGTCTCAGACCCGGATGATTGTTACCCAGTCGGAACCAATCAATCTCTATGCTAAAGGATCCAATTCAATGCCAGTTTTATGTTCAATCAACTCTCTTATGCTATGCCAATTTGTTCTTCTTGCCTCAATGTTCCGGGCGCAAACTAGCGTCATGGTTGGCTACTCCGTATTTACAGAGTAACCCAGGCAACGTGCAAGTCAACCAACTGATGGAACATGCTAGCCAAGTCAATCTTTGAAACACTCAATCAGGCGATTCAATCTCAAGACCGGATCCGCTACCTATTTCGGGACGACTGGCGACATCCCGTCAAAGCCGCGAGTCAGGATACCACGTGCGTTATATCAATGCAATGCTACGGGGTCAAGGGGCAAAAAAAAAACCAAGCGGTTGCAAATTCAGGTCCCCCAACAAGAACTTGTCGCCTCAAATACGTTTCGACCCGGAGGTCTTAACCCATCCGGGGGAAGCGCCGCGTCCGGCTTGTTCGGGGACCCGGCACTAACATGCCAGATGAGGTCCTTGCTTCTTGTCTGATTGGTCCCTTGATCGGCGCTGGGTTTGTTTCAAGCAGTCAAAAGCCGTGCCGAGGCATATGGGGCGACCGAGTTATGTGGAGCGCCCCGAATTTCCACATTTACACCGAAGATTCTAAGGGTGCTTCGACGGTTTCTAAATCTCAGATGACAAATTATGCGGTATCCTTGTTGATCGACTGATGGTCGGTGCTGGGCTACGTCAGGGAAGATAAGACTTTTACCCCTTATATAAACTCATGGCCGTTTTCAAGCCTTTGAAGTTGCTATCAAGTTAGTAAATCATACACTACAAACAAAAAAGCAACAATGTCTCTCAAGTTCAACGTTTTCCGCGGTTCCCCTGAGGGAAAGATCTTTTCCTCCAGTGTTGAGCGCGATCTCCAGCCCCACGAGGTCTTTATCGAGACGACACACTCTGGTGTCTGTGGAACGGATAAGCTCTACCAGCCCAGTGGTATTGCGCTAGGCCACGAGGGAATTGGTATTGTTCGCGAGATTGGCTCTACCGTGAACAGCGTCAAGGTTGGCCAGAGGGTTGGATTTGGGTACACGCATGAGATTTGCGGGAGCTGCGATAACTGCTGCAGAGGTAGGTCTCTACTTCAAGATGAAGGATTAACACACTGACTTGGGTATAGATCTGGATCAGTACTGCAGAGAGAGAAAGATTTATGGTTTTGCCGACGTCGACAATGGATCCTTCAGTCACGGCGCCGTCTGGGACGCCAAGTGTGTTGTTCCCATCCCCGACGGCTACGACTCAGCCGATGCCGCTCCTCTCATGTGCGCCGGCTCAACCGTCTGGACTGTCCTCACCAAGTATGGCGCTCGCTGCGATGACCGTGTGGCCGTGATGGGCATCGGAGGTCTTGGTCATCTGGCCATTAAGATTGCCGCCGCCATGGGATGCCAAGTTGTCGTCCTGTCCAGCTCCGAGTCAAAGAGGGAGGAGGCTATGGAGTATGGTGCTGCCGAGTACCATGTTTTCAAGTCTGGAGATGAGGCTCCGGCTGATTTCAAGCCTGTCAAGCACCTGCTTCTCTGCGGCAGTGCAAACGTTGACTACGCCAGGTATGCAAGCACTTTTTCAATCACAAAGAACAATCACTAACAGTTACAGCCTCGTCCCTCTTGTGGACACGGATGGCATCATCTACCCCCTCACAGCCAGTCTCGAAACCACACCAGTCCCCTTGACCCAGTTCTCCATCAAGGGAATCAGCAT
This sequence comes from Fusarium sp. LHS14.1, assembly GCA_025433615.1. NCBI lineage: Eukaryota > Fungi > Ascomycota > Sordariomycetes > Hypocreales > Nectriaceae > Fusarium > Fusarium sp. LHS14.1. The sequence goes on along the minus strand of CM046478.1, from coordinate 4,154,128 downwards.
CCAGGGCTCCCTCGTTGGTTCTCGCGACAGCACCCGCAAGCTCCTCGAGTTTGCTGCCCGCAAGAACATTAAGCCCACAATCATGACATATCCTTTGAACGAGGAGGGCATCGAGTCAGCTCTGCATGATCTTAAGGATGGCAAGGTTAGATACAGGGCTGTTTTGGTTAAGGAGTAAATGTTGTGATGAGGCGTTGAGGTGTGAATGATGAGGAAAAGCGATGAGAAAAAGCGATGATGGAATTCAAGATGTCGTTATGCTAATGCAATATTGGGCTTTATGCCAACACTTTTGTACACGTGATATTTGCCATGATTTTTCACCAGCTGGTATATTGAATTCTCAAACTGTATTCTCGAGGTCGGCAATGGAGAGCAATCTGGCTCGGCCGTCACGTTTAAATCAAGTCAATTCATTACGATTACATCAAGGCATTTTCCTCGAATGCAGCTACGCGATGTCCCCTTCCCTCAGCAACATGTTATTCTCCTCCCACTACTTCTTCTGCTTCTTCTTCTGCCTCTTTTCTTCCTCAATTATTGGCCCACAAGTAGGACAGTCAGGTCCCTCAACCCAGTCGCAGTCGGAGTACTCATCACTGAAACATCCCTTTCCCTCCAGAAACTTCTTACACTTATTTCGATTCGTCTCTGTCTTGTGGAGGGTCTTCATGCACCGTCGGCACACCTGCTCTTTCCAGAAGATGACACACATGTTGACGGAGCGTGGTTTCGAGGATGCGTTTTGCTAGGTCTGAGGAGCTTTGGTTTTTCGAGGCTGAGATGGTTAGTTGGGATTTTGTTGTTGATGGTAGGATTTCGTTTCTTTACGGGGAGAGAAAGATGGGACCAAGGTTGAACGAGACGGGGTGATTTATACTTGGTTTGATACTGTGATTCAGTACAAAGTTGAGATGCTGATTATAGACTGTTCAGTCTTCATCTGACTCAGTACTCCTTGATAGATGAAGGTTTCTATCAGTGAATCAAAGCTCATGTGTCAGAGAGCAACGTAATCGACGGGACATTGTGTCGAGAGCAACTGCAAATCTACCAGTGATTCAAAGGGATGAATACTGATATAAAAACCAGGACTGAATCTGTCAAACGGCCATTCAGCACGTTTGGTGTGACTCGGTGCTCTGGAGCACAGGCTGACCCCATGGTTTCTTGTGTTCCCTTCTTTAACATTTCTACTTCAAAATAGAACTGTTTGCTCACTGACACGTTGTTCGTGTCCCAAGTTTGCATCTATACACTGTAACCTACGTACAAACACAGCCAATGAATAGCTTCCATCCTATTGTTCTCACATGATCCCGAGTTCGGCCAACACACCCAAAACTAGACCGGACCCATCGGAGAATTCCCCGTAATACTGAAAGTCCATTGCGATATATGCCATGATTAGACAAATGTCGCCGACTGTCTTCGGTCCATCACGTCACATTTCCGCGCAATTAACAACTCGCCGACATTTATAAGCAGATGACGTCAGGTTGATAAGTATTAGACCATCTTGACAAAGAGCAGCCTATTAACTATAAGATGATTGTCTTCCCCGCAAAGTGAATCCATATACAGTTCACAACTTCATCTACTACCAGATCTGATATCATCACAGTCGATATGGCCTCCAAGTCTTTCTACGCCCTTGTCGCCGGAGTCGGCCCTGGAACCGGTAAGATGATCATCCCCACTCTACCCGAACATCCCCGCTTATCGCTCCATGAGGCCGCGCTACGGCGTTGAGATTCGCTCAAAAGTACCCCGTTGTGCTTCTCGCCCGTCGACCGGAGAGCTACGAGGAAGCTGTTGCAGACATCAAGAAGGCTGGTGGTCAGGCGATTGGCATCACAGCCGATGTTTCCGATCCGACGAATCTCAAGAATGCTCTTACGTCGATTGACAAGGAACTTCCTGGAAGTCGACTTGCTGCTGCTGTTTACAATGTCAACAGTGGTTTCGCCAAGAAGCCTTTCTTGGAGTTGAATGTTGAGGACATTGATACTAGTCTCAACGGGAGCGTGTATGTGAATCTCGACAAGTTGGAGGTACTGAGCTGACACTTTAAAGGCGGGCATTCTTCCACTTTGCCCAAGCCACACTACCTCTCCTCCAAAAGTCCGTTCCTGACTCTGAGTATCCTCCCACTCTGATTATCACGGGAGCGACAGCCTCGATCAAGGGTTCGGCTCAGTTTGGTTCCTTTGCCGCTGGAAAGTGGGCGCTCCGAGCTCTGGGCCAGTCTCTCGCCCGGGAGTTCCATCCTCAGGGAATTCACGTAGCGCATGCGATTATCGATGGTGTCATTGATATTCCTCGCACAAAGGATTGGCAGGTTAATGATGGTGCTGAGGATGGCAAGATTAAGCCAGAGGCGGTACGTATTTCTAACCTGCGAGAGAGGTTGAAACTGACTGTGATTAGATTGCCGAGACGTATTGGTATCTTCATACCCAACATCGATCTGCTTTCACGCAGGAGGTTGATATTCGACCATATGTTGAGAAGTTCTAAGATGAAGACATCACCAAGATCAACCACAGATGATAATACGACTATTATGACCTTACTCGCTCCTTGAAACCTTGTGTAGATGCTTGAACCTCGGCAGCTAATACCTTGCCTCGTGACTCTCGAGACTCGATTTCTTCTGGGTAACATTGTAGCCGTGAATAAATCGCGTCCGTTAAACATCAAGTCACAGACGCGGACTTCTCCCCCCGCCCAGAAAGCCACGCTCAAGTTGATTACTATTCACGGCATGGTTCAAACCCCGCCTCAACTCTGACCTCGGTTGTCAATAACGCCCTAGTGAGCAATGATATAGAGTCACGACTCCTGCCTGAACTACAAAGTTTGCAAACTGCGGTTTGCCTAGTTGTTTGATCATTTTAATCACCCAACGAGGAGAGAACTTTGATTGTCTGACAAGATGCCCTATTACCAAATCTATCACTCATATCCCCTCGACCAGGAGCAGCGACAGTCAATCGCTGCCTCCATTACCGACTTGCACTGCAAGACCTTCATTACACCCTCGTTCTTTGTACACGTGCACTTCATTCAAGAAGAATCTAGTGCCGGAAACTACTTCTTGGCCGGAAAACCTCACAAAACTACATCCAACCGTATTATCGGCGTCGTCCGCACGTCCGCTACTCGACCAAGGAGTGCTTTTGATGAACTAGGAGCTCGAATCGAAGCGGCATACTATGAAGCTTTGAAGATCGTTGCACCTGTTGATAAGCAGGAGTGGAGTCAGGAGGACGAGAAGAAGCGGCTGATGATGGTGACGTTTGTGCCCATGGTTACGATTCGGGAGGGAGGCATGGTTATTCCGGAGGCAGGACAGGAGGGAGGGTGGTTGAAGGGGCAGATACCCTTTTTTGAACAGATGAGTAGCAAGGGTATTGCGGATTTTACAGATTTGATGGAAGAGTTGAAGGAGAGGGATGACTTGAAGAAGCTACTTCAGTAGGTGGTTGAAGGAAGGGTATGATATACAACTTGCATCCTCTGGCTCATAGATAAAATATGCGGCATCTCATTGATGATCACTCCGTTTCCTTACGACTTGCCTAGAGCTTTTATCTCTGTCCGCAAAGGGTAATAGCGGTAGTGAAGGACGTTGAATGCTGCTATTTAGTTTAACGCGACTACGGATCAAGATCTCATCACATACTTTTCGATCTTCGGGCTCAGTTAACCCATCAAGGGCCGGGCTGCAACTCTAATACACATACTTTTCACATGCCGTGTCAAGTGTCCTTCCGCCTTCTTCTTACATATTAGTAGTAATTACCAGGGCTTCTAAGCACTCGTTTAGCGCAGACGCCTCAAGTTAATGCAGTCAGTCCTTTGCCAGAGAAGGAAGGTGCGAATCAACTTATCATGAGATAGTATGGCTCTAGCGGTTTATTCCAAGTTCTAAAGCCATCCGGGAGTGAACACAAATTGTTTGAATGCAAGAAATTCCATGGCGGGGATAGCCCTCACTCTGAGTTATAAACCTGTTCAGAGCAGGTTACCTGCGACTATTGGCTGCCCGAGTTGGGCTGGAGACACCCTTCAGAACGAAACAGACGTTGTATTCAGCTTTGACTAGTCTCTGATCGTCTTTCTATCAACCTAGGTCGAAATGAGACGTTGAATTGGCTGGTGTCTGTACGCGAGCCCTCGAATCACACTGGGCGACATCCATCTCAGATGGCCATGTTATCGAACACCCGATTGCTTACAACCAACCACGCTCCCTCTATATCGTATCCCTTTCGTCGCTCATCTCTTATCTGCAGCTGGGGGCTAGAACAATAGCCATCTCATAAGTTGGCGTGGACCCCCCGTCAGTCTTAGCACAACAGATCGTTAAGTCACTCGCCACTATCTTTATCAGAGACAAATGACTGGCCCTGAAGCTGGTTTCTTACATCATTCTACTAAGAGCGGAAACGCCAAAGACCATCCGGTGGAGGAAGTGGCATGACGGGACGTCTCCCTCGAGTCTTGTGAGTCAATCGTATCACAATCAGCTCGCAGACGATCACTCTGCGACTTTCGCATCTTTTATATCAATACTCGAGAATAAACATTTGTTCAAAGCGCTGCATACCAAATACCTCCCCTTACAACTCTCACTTCTCCTCCGCCGCCAAGGTCTCCCTCTTCGAAGCACTCTTAGGATCAAAATAAGGCCTCTCCCCAACTCCAACAACCCGATTCCCGAAGCGATCACCCAAACCATCATAGTCAAAAGTGGCCGAGTGAAACACACTCCGATTATCCCAAATCGCAATATCATTTGGGTTCTCCCACCGCAACCGCACTTGGATCGAGTGGTCCTTTGCAACCAAGTCATAAAACCACTTGAGGAGGTTCTCGCTCTCTTCGGCTGTCACGTTGTTGATGTGGCCTACGTGGGCACCGATGGGGAAGACGCTCTTCCAGCCTGTTACGGGGTTTGTTCGTACGACGGGATGGATTGCGCGGAGTTCGCGGCCGACGTTGTCGGGAGACCCACGTGGTTTGTCGTACAGTTCGAAGCCAGAGCGCTCAGCGACCTTGGCAAAGTTTGGCTGCTCGAAGGTCGCTGTTAAGCCCTCAAGGAACTTTTGGTAAGCCGGGCTGAGGTGGTCGTAAACGTCGTAGCCAGAAGCCCAGAGTGTATCGCCACCAGTACTGGGCAGCTCAACAAGCCTCAAGCTCGTGTAGTCAGCAGGAGCAGGCTCAAACGCAATATCGGAGTGCCAAATCTCATTGTTTAGCTTTGTGACGACGACACCATTGTCTTGCGTCTTGCGGTAAAACTTGGCATGTTGCTTGGAGCTGATGGTGCTGACTTCGAGGTCATCGCCACCAAGTTCGCGCTCCGAATTGAGTAGCGGGTGGATGTGAAGTGTCGAACTAGCCGGTCTGCCTGTCAACTCTCCAAGTCGGAGGATGAGTTTCTTTTGAAGAGCATTTGTAAGGTTATTCTGAGCGCGGAAGAAGACGACGCCGCGTTGAGAGACTGCATCAAAGTCAGCCCGCGATCTCGAGATTCACTAAAGAGTAACTCACTCGTGATTGCGAGGTCCCGAATCAGTTCATCCGAATTGGGAGCTTCAAGCCATTCAACCAAGTTAGCCTTGGGAAACTCGCGTCCGATAGCGGGAGTCACATCAAAATGTTCAACATCCTTGAGCGCGCCTGAGAGCTTCAATGGCTCACGGCTCTGACTCTTGGAATGAACAGGAATGTCGGCTTCAACAGCAGCAGGCGCCATATTGATACACTATAAAGAAACTGTAATTGCTAAAGATGATGCTTCTCTTCCTGGGATGTTGTAGTCTTCTTATACACAAAAACAGATCATCTCAACGGGCGGGGAAGCACAAACTGCCAAGCTCTCGGCATGACCACCAATGACTCTCGGGTTTCGGTCCCTCCACGACTTGATTCGCTCATGACAACGATTCTTTCCTCATAGCGACACTCGCATGCAACATGTCGTGCTCCAATTGGAGTTATGTTAACTCGATCCCCTCAGAACCTTTAACAGAAATGTCCTCTGCCAAGCAGATCGCGCCATCAGCGTCGAATACGAGCAGCAGATTCGCCTTCTCACAAGGCAGAAAAGTGACTGCGACGGACAATCGGAAACACCATCAACTCCGAGAAGAATAGCCAATTACCGCCCGATTGTTGAGGACTAAGGTTGAGTCAAAGTCGAGAGGTTGCAGACGCAGGTGTCATGATAGCGTCCTCGACATGGGCGGTGCCTATAACGCAACCAGCGCTGATGACAACTCCAGCAAGTGCAAGAGATGAGAAACCCAAGGGTTAGATGCACTGATAGTCAGCACATAAGATGCGAAAAGGAGAGAATCGCAGGGTCTCTCAGCCAACTACAACCAGGCCTCAGAGTCGGATATCGCCTACCGGACAAGCCTCAATAATTAACTATGTAGACGCGCGACACAGGAAACCGGATTAACAGCGCAATCCGAAAGATTTCTTCTTATCTATTGCATTGTTAATTCCGCACTTTGGCATAAAAGACATGAAGCAATCCATCCTGACAAGCACGTGCTACGCGATCGTCAACACCAAACTCATTCATCCACCAATGCAAACTCCCTTCATAATCGCACTCACACAGGTATAACACATCAGGAAGGTAGATCAATCTGCATATCATCCCCATTAGCCCTCGCGCAATGTGACACTGCACACGGCGAAGAGTCACAGCTCCATCCACGCGTAGCTGCACTATCTCCGCTACCGGCTCACCTAAGCTCGCCATTCACTCACCATCTGACGTAGCTCGTATCTCTCAGACAATTCACAAATCAGGATAGACAGTATTCTTGTGCTCGTTATGTCATCATTTAGCTATGCTGCTATGGTCTTGTGCCGACCAGGGCCAGGACAGACGTGTAAACACTACAACAGACATGATATAAACTGACAAACATTCCAATCGACTTCCATGCAGAACAACGAACTGGATAGGGGTATTGACATGATATCGCCTGACAACTTCTAAAGGCGACGTGAAACCAGAAAACAATCCACTCAAAGGCATGAGCGCAAATAAACCCCCATCGTATAGACCCCTCATAAACACCGCTCAATGCCCGTAAAACGACAGAATTAAATATGGTAAATCGTATATAGAAAGCAGGCCGGCACAATTAGTGCTGCTTGGTCTCGGCGTTGGAGATGGCAGCGTCGACAGCCTCCTGCAAATCGAGATGGAAGTAAGGTCGGTTGAGACCCTGCACAGCGACCAAGCGCGAGTGGGAGGGGTCCCTTGACACACCCTTCTCCGATAACTGGCTGTTGATGGAATCGTCAATAGCCTCAATGTCCTGGCGGACAGGGGCGATCTTGGCCTTCTCATCATAAGCGGCAGCAGTAGCAGCGCTGTCGGAACCACCAAGATCAGCAATGCTGAAGATGGCCTTCCACTGACCAGCACCATCCGATTCACGGGGAGTTCGGAAGCCAAAGCCAGCAGCCGCCAGGGCGCGCTTGGTCCACCGGTTCTCGATGTTGGCAAAGTGCCAGTCAACAATCTCAGGAGCAGCAAACTTGTCAAGCTGGTTGCGCACATCAATCAGAGCCTGAATAGAAGTGACATCGACGTTGTTAACAGTGGAGAAGTCAAAGATGACAGCCTTGAGGATAGGACGGTCATCGGTGGTCTCAATCTTGATGTTGCGGGGCTCGCCATCGTTCCAAGGGCGGTCACCCAGTCTACCCAGGAGAGCGGGGTTGGTCCTGCGGCACTCGGCAAAGATGGTCTCGGTAAGGTGGTTGAGGTATCGCGAAGCGTTGGGGTAGTTGAAGCCTTCGGCGAAGCGGTAGATGAAGACACCAGGGTAGGGGCTGCGGACAATGACGTTGGGGTTGGAACCGTCGGCGTGGTCGATGGGAAGGAATCCAGCTCGCAGAGAGCTCTCGCTCTCATCAACAGCGACCTCCTTGGCAATGGATCCGGGGCTTGAAGTTCCGTTGTTGACATTGGCCTTCATGGTTCGGATGCGGACAACACCGAGGAAGCGGCCACGGGTCTGGAAGAGACGGAAGAGGACAACAACGAAAGAGACAATGACGGTGGTGTAGATGCCATTCTCAATGGTGGAGAAGACGGTGACCAAGACACCGGCAAAGAAGATGATCACCTCAATGGGAGAGACACGCCAAAACTGGTACACAACCTTGGGAGGAGTGATGACATCTCCGACGGCGTGGATGATGACACCAGCGAGGGCCGCGTTGGGGATGTACCAGAAGAGAGCAGTGAGGGCGTAGAGGGCCAGGAGGACAACAATGGCAGTGATAACACCAGCGAAGGGAGTTCGGACACCAGCCTTGGACTTGATGGCAGTACGAGAGAAAGAACCAGTAGCGGGGTAGGCGCCGAGGAAGGGTGCGAGCAGGTTGGTAACACCAATAGCGACAAGCTCCTGCGATGGGTCGATAACGTAGTTGTTGATGCGGCCAAAGGACTTGGAGATGGAGATGTGCTCAATCAGGACGACGATGACGGCGGCGGGCAGCTCAGAGACGAAAGCCTTGATGATTCGGACGTTGATCTCGGGGACGGCAGCGTGGGTGAAGCCTGAAGAGCTGAAGTTAGTCACAAGGGTCTTGGGCACGTGGTGCAGAAATATGCAGGGACTCACCGCTAGGAACATCTCCAACAACGCTAACTCTGGGCTTATCCCGGTGGTGGATGTTGATGCCGGCGCTGATAGCGACGTACAGCAGGATGACAAAGGCGGTTCGCAGAGTCGAGATGAAGAAGTAGAGCTTGGCACGCTGGGGCTGCTTCTTGGCCATGAACGAGCAAAAACCACGGATGCCGTAGAGCATGACGAGAGAGCTCAGACCGAGAGCAGCGTCCAGCTTGGTCTTGGGAAGAGCCTTGAGAGTATCAATGATGACTCGGTAAGGAGCGGCACGGGTGTTGACACCCTTGATGCCCATAAGCTTGGAAACCTGGCCGGCAATAATGTTGATAGCAGAGCCTGTCATGAAGGCGCAGATGGCGGGCAAGGGAATGACCTCGACGATCCAGCCAATTCGGACGAGACCCATGAATGTGACAATGGAACCAACAATGACAGCAAGAGCTGAAGCAACAATGTGACCCTCAACATCAGGGATCACATCCTGGGCATGAAGAACAATGTTGCCTGTGACTTGAGACATGACAGCAACGGGCTGGAGAACAATGGTCAGCTGGGCTTATTTGCGGGGTGCGGGGAGCATATTGACTTACTCCGATGGTAATATCCTTGGAGGTAGCAAAGAACCAATAGATGAGGACACCCATAAAAGAAGAGTACAAGCCATACTGAACGGGGAGTTGGGCGAGCTGGGCGTAAGCCATGGACTGGGGGACGACAACAGCGCCCACAGTGACACCTATCGGGGAGTCGAGGTTAGCGATGGATATTCTCCCCGAGCGGCTAAACTACTCACCAGCAATGAAGTCACCCAGGAACCAAACCCAGTTGTACTTGTGAATCCATGACACGAAGGGGAACAGGCTCCAGAAATACTGGGCAATGTCGTGAGCAGTGGGAGTAATCTCGCTCAGGAACTCGCCAACGGTAGGCTCGAGCTCGACGAAAGGGTCGGCATTGCTGATGGACGGAGCTTTCTCCTCGGGCTCGTGATGGTCGGCGCCGATGAATTTTTCCAGGATGTTCCTGTTGGGCTTGGCGGAAGACGTCATGGTTGACAACAATGCCAATGCCAATCGAATAGACAAAAAGGTCGATTGCTGAAAAGAAGATGTCAAGTCTCCAAGAACGGGGAGATGATGAGGTGGATTAGCAACGGCGGAGCGTGGCTATTTGAGTCGAACGAGGTCGTGGAGCCGGATGCAGGCGATTCGGACTATCGCTCGGTCGGTCGGGCTGTGGCACTATACCTAGCAGCTGGGCTGTCGCCAAGATGGGACAAGAGTCGGAGGGGGGATGGGATGGGGCTAGTGACCGCCAATCCAAAGCAACGGTCGACAGGAGGGTAGGACTGAAGAGTCTTGTGAGGGGATACGAGCGTTGCTGAGACTCGACCCGATGGATGATGGAGGATGAGAGGATGAGAGGTTGTTGGATGCTCGAGAAGAGAGGCGAGGAAGGGGTATAAATTTAAGTTTGATCGAGAGCTGGCCACCGACAGCGGCGATCCGGATGGAGTCGATGAAAGAGTCGAGTCGAGCGAGCGAGCATGGTAGCTGGTTGGTGCTTGCTCCAGACCACTCCCTCCCTAGCAGTGGACCCTTCTCCGTCCCACCTCCATCAGGTCTTTTTTGGGAGACACCCACGGACGTTTCGATACCATGCCCATCTTGCGTATTATTCTGACGAAATGGTCAGAGCTGTGCGTAGCGGAGTGTACACCCGTTCAGCGCGCAGATGTCTGATGACCAGGGATCGACGAACACCAGGGCCTGGGGAGCGACATGGCTTGTGACGGCCCATGTCCACAAGCGACATGCAGCAGGCGCCTCCAAATTGTATCCTGTACCGCGTGTCCCAAGTACCGGCTCGTGTGTCTCCTCGGAGCATCGCGAGGTGTGTGGCTGAACGCTTCCTCGCACACCCCCAGCTATTGCTTTCAAACGGCCATGATCCGTGGGCCTCGTCAACTTCGGGAAGCCTGGTCGCGGAGAGGGCGGGTGGACGTGGGGAGTTGGCGCAGGCCGGTCTCTGCAAATTCGACCGACCAGATTGCGTGCTGGCCAGGATCTGAGCATGTCATTGTTCGGCTCCGCCAAAAATCCACCCACATTCGCGTTGCCTCTGTGGGGCGTGATGATGAAGCTGAACGCGGCTGTTTTTTTGTAGATGGAATCTCCCCGAGAGGATCGGCGTCAGAGGTTTTGTGTCGCCCGCGGTATCTGTAGAACCGCAATCGCAGTGCATCATCTTCAACGCTCTCAAGGCTTCATTCAGTCTTCGACAAAACTGACAAGCAAACTTTTCTCCCCGTGGGCAAACTCGACAAACAACGAATCCTTGCTAGACCACCCGCACGACGATATCATCCCCGATTGCGCCATCGGTACCAAACCAATAACAGATCAAAAAGCTTTCTAGAGCGGGACGCTTTGGCCCGTTTCGGTTTGGTGGGGGCGGGCCTAGTTGAAGCCGCGTCGTGGGAGTTTTTTCTGTGACGAGCCAAAGACGAAAAGCTGATTTGCCGCGCGGTGAAATCATTGGATCAAATTGGACCATTGAACAAAAGATTTATCAGAGAAAAACATCACCGTACATGTACGCCTCCATTTTGATGATGACATGAGATTGAGGGGGCGACAAGCCGAGGGCAGGGAAGACAGGGCAGGCACGGGGAGAGCGGGGAGTTCAGGTAGTAGCTTCCTCCCTGGCCGCGTGCATCTTGGTTTCCCCGAAAGTTCTTCTTTTCTACATCGTTCCTTCTTTTCTCGGGGAGATTGTTTTGTCAGCGGTAGAAGGTACAAAGTCGGTGACGGAAGGCGGCAGGCACAATGGAAATTGACCCTCACACCCGCTGTAATTATTCACCAGCAACTACTCCATCTGTCTATCCTCTAATCACAATTTCACCATGACTACAACTCCCATCTACATTGCCTCATCACGGGCCATAATCCAACTCCCCGTGCAATCTGATGCCTTTCCTCTCGAGGTCCCTGTTCTGTAGCGTTTCGGCCCCACTTCCCCCGGGACCATGCACCACCAACAACACCAACCCTGCGATCGATACTCCCAGAATGTCACCATCCATACACCCCCTTCTGTCACGGAAGCTGTACCGAACCATGGCGAACAAAATCTCTCATCACCAGTTTTCTGGGTTTTCGAGTGCAGATTTGACGGGCACGTTCCGCCGGCTCGTCGCCCAGCCCGATAGCCCACAGCAGTGATTCGGCATCAACTCGCGATGACTCTTGTTTGACCATAATGGCACCATGCAATGCGACTTGAGAAACGCAATGGGCTCACCCTTGTTTCTCATGGAAACTCACACTCCCTGGATCAGCCATGTGCGCCAGATGCTACGCCCCGTCATCCATTCGCCAGAAGACGCAACCCCCTGGACAAGCGTGGAGGATCCCTCGAGTGAGACTTTGTGAGTGCACACCCAAATTAGTCTTGGCATCTAGTCTCCCAAGGCTGAGGTTACGGTCACGTATCGAGTCAGATCCCAATAAACTACAGTTGCTTTGCAGGAAAAAGCATGTCGACTCGACAGCTCTCAATGTCGAGTTGCCGATCTTCCATCTTGTCGATCCAGACCGAAATGGACGCTGTATCCAGCGCGCTGGGAATTGTCCGTCCATGGCCCAGACTCGCATTCGATGTTCCGGCGTGGGACAATCCGTCAGGCCCCATCAAACTAGATCTGACGCAATGGGCCCTGATGCATTGCTCTATCATAGTGTGTCGCGCCTCGACTCTTTCTGATCATTTGCAGGCACACGGATCACCAACCTGGGTCGACCATGACCGTCTTTCACGCCAAAAAGGGATTCTCTGATGAGACCGCGTTGTCCGCCCCGTCATCATCACGGGCCATCGCCTCTCAGCTTGGAACGTCGGCCTTTCCCCGTCTTTTGCAGTTACGAGATCGAAATAGGATCGGTACCCTACTGTAGCTAGGAACACTGGTCGACGCGGCCAGTCCGGAGCACGTCATGAGGATGTTCGTCTCATCCCCACCTGCGCTGAACTCTCGTTGGCACAAGCTGAGAGCAACCTCGTTCATGAGCTCCCCTTTCATGCTTCTGCAGGTCGAATGGGGCTGACAGGCAGCCCATGCTCCGGGTCGTCGGACGAGCGCCGATGGTCCAGCTTGGCTGTGGGAAATGACTTGATCTAGAAGGCCCGTAAGGTGGCCGCCCAAATTGCCAAGCGAGCGATGTAAGCATGCTTCACTACCTCCATCTGCTCCCGTCTTGTCCCCCCACGGCCAAGACATGCCCGGCACAAGTTCCCGTCATGGCAACGGTTTGGGCGTCGCGATAATGCCTTGGCGATGTGATGACAAACTCGGTGTGAAGCCATTGGCGTAAGATTGTCACGAATGTCGATCCTCCCATGACGAGACTTTTGGAGACGTTGACGAATATGCGACATCTCGGCGAGAACCAACACGCACAATACAATCCGAGCCTTGCGGTGACTGATTCCCTGCTCGCCTCCCTCGCCAAAGAAAAGTCCTGGTGGCTTTTGTCGCTTTTGAGAAGGAGGGAGGGTAGGGGCGGAACCTGGTGCAGACGGCATCCAGATCTACCCTTGTCGCCTCCAGAACCAAGAGATTTAGTGATGGTGTGGTGCCGGGGAGTCTGCATTTGGTGGCGTCGTGGACCTGGAGTCCCGGCGCCAGTTCAATTCGGGCATCCCTCCTTGGCTCGCTCTCTTTGGTTCGCCTCTTGGCTCGAGGTTCGCAGCTCAGATGTACTTGGTACTCGTTCCCCTGCCGAGGCCCACGTACCCCCCTCCACGCGTTAGCTGCTCGGCGACGCAGGTAACCGTTGTCTTTACCGGGAATGCGGTAATCACCGAAGCCACCACTGCACGCGAGCACGTCTTCCCCTTGTTGTGAATCGAGCGGCTCTGTGTGGCTCACTCCCGTCTTTGCAGCGTCTTGGCAGCACACCTTTCTCGGCATCACGGCACACAACCCTGCGAGGCGACTGCATCGATGTCGAGATATTGGTGCTAATACGTGGGATTTGCTTCTTCAACTTCCAGCTTGGTGACAATCGTCTCCACCGAGTATGGTCTTAGAATCCCAGAGGCTTGCAAACTCTACTTCACATCAATTAGCTCAGGTTCCCATTGGACGCGAATATCGTCGGCATCGCGAGCTGGACTCTCCACTTGCCACTATTGGTTGTCTTCCGCTGCATCAAGGCATGCTATCGACCGGCGGTAATGTTCGCGACCCTGCATGGCTCATCAGAAGCCTTGTTGAGTTCGAGAAAGAGCAATCGTGTCCCGTCTAGACAATTGCGTCGACAGCCACGGCGATGGTGAAAGACGGGCAGACAACCAGAATTGCCGTGATACCGAGATGATGTCGATCTAGGCATCAATCATCGGATGAATGTCATCGATAAACCGGATGAATGCTCGCAGCAATCAGGAAAGGTGGGCAAAAGAGTCCATCGCGTGCTGCACGCGTGATGGGGATCGGCTTTGACTGTGATTTTGCCTCATAAGCAGTGTTCATTAAGCTTATTCAGACCCACATACGCTATCCCCAGCATTATCTGACATTCTTGTTGCCCTGGTCGTTCGATCTGGCTGCCTCCGAGTCGCGTGGTGTTGGTTGTCGTGGGTCGACGTCGGCGCAATACTGGAGTGAAGTTGAAAAAAGACAATTCACTCAGCGGCTCAAGCTGCGTCGAAATGATCCAAGGGCTCTGATTTGATCGGATCGGGCCGGGGCATTTTCCAGTGTCCATTTTACTGGGATTTCTCGGGGAGTTCATGTTTTCTCGGGGAGTTGGTGAGGGCACCTTTCGGGGAGTTGAGTGGGGATGGGCAGATGATCACCAAGTTGGCGTTCGCCTTCAGCTGCACGGGGGATGAAGTGAAGAATGTGGCAAAAGGATAATGCATGTTGGCTTGTAACGGTCCAAAGGGTGTGGACTTTTTTGGTCTGGCCCGGACGAGGCGTTTGTGGTGTCTGAGGGTGACGATACGCCACCAAGGCGTCCAAGAGCATCGAGATCATCACGGCAGTTGTGTAGCCGAGATAACCTGCAGAGAGTGATTCCAATATTCGATGATGGTCATTTCTATCAGCTCTAGCCTGGACCTTGAGGTGATTTACAATGCACCTATTTTTCAGCTCGACTTAGTTTGTCATTTGGGGTTGCACATCTCAACTTGATTCTTGTTTCTCGTGGAAAAAGCAATGAAGAATGATTGATCACATCCGATATGGTAAGTTGAAATCACGACATATAGACTAGTAGGTAAAGTACGCAGCTGATGCCCAAACCCTCTTTCAGGCGGCAATCGATCATCTTTGTTGTCAAACTGAGGCATCTTGTCCTTGTTCTAGGGTAGCTTGATGAGTGTGCAGAAGAACAGGTGACATGGAATTCAGCCAACTTCTTCGACCTTCGTCGAGGTCTGTGCTTGACGGCAATGAATGTTGTGGTTTGCTTGGTATTGCTTGTGAACTGGCTTCTTTTCTGGCTGCATTCATGCCATGGATCCCTTACCCTAGTGCTCTTTGTTCTCTCGATTTGTCTGGGTGGTTCGAATTTGCCTCTGAGAGGTTTCCCTTTGCTTGGGCCCTTAGCTCAGATATGTTAGACACGGTTATCCCCCCTTATTCTAGTCAAGAATCGATGATTATGGCTCAGCTGCATTTGGGTTTATCATGAGAATTTGGCCCCTTTAAGCCCTTCACCCAGAGCTCGATAACTGTAGACAAAGAGACATTTGCCTGACATCTGCACATAGAACAGCTGGGCAAACTATTCAAGTTTTTGGTCATTTCATTGCTCTTCTGCCCCCTTCCTCGTCTGCTTGTCCGCCATGTTCACGGTCTTGGCATCTACTAGAAACCTAGAGTAGTACCACTACGGCCCACCAACGCATTGACTTGCAAATCCGAAGGCATCATGGAGCTGAATCACCATTGACTCATCCATGGCCATTATCGGAGGTGTTTCGCGAACTTGTCAGCAAAATCCTCCCCATTGACTCACTTCTCCGCACAAAGGCGTCACCTTTTGGTATCCGACGTTTAGCCTTGCCGCGGATATGCCCAGTTCTTCACTATCTGGCTGTGCCTCTTCAACTTCAACTGAGACATTATCGTCATGAATGAATACGTCGAAGTCTACTCAACAGTTCCCGAGGGGCTGTTGAGGCTTCTTGACGATAACCTCCCCTATTCACTTCCTTTGCTGCGGCGGATACAGTTTACCAAGTTTGAAGGCGGGTTGACAAAGACTGCTAGAATCATTCTTGTCTCGGAACATGGAGGCCTTGAGGGTGAGGCGCCGCCTCAGAAGTTCTCGGCTGCGTATCTCGATGTTGGGGGTGGCCCGGATACGCAGATGTGGGTGTACTCGACAGTAGAGAAGCCCGGCGACCTAGACCCGAAGGACACCATCATTTATGAGAGACAACTCGCAAAATTGGTAAACGAAGCCATCGGGATCGCCAAGGAATACAACAGAGAACTTGCATATCCTGGTGCTGTCCTGCTAGGAACCATCCACGACACGACGCGTGCACTCCTATCAAAGACGGGACGGGTTGAAGCACGGGAAACAGGAGCCTACGACAAGTGGCTCTTCCAATATCAAGATATCCCCAATGACGAAACCAAGTTGCCAGAAGGAATGAATTGGGGGACAGCCAATGAGGATGATTGTGCAGTTGTTGTTTCTAGGACAAATATTCCACGGACAGTGTAAGTCGCGTTTGTGATAAATGAGACGGAGCTGACTTGAAGACAGTGAGGTTTTGGGCCGAATGCCGAGTTTGGTGATTAAACTTGACGACGGGACACCTATATCATGGGCATTCCTAGGTGCGTGAGAACTCTAGCACTCTCAACAAACATCTAACGAATTAGGTTTCGATGGCTCATTAGTTAGCCTTCACTGCGAGGTAAACACTCAACCACCAAACAAACAACATCCAACTAATCAATGTCTCTAGGAGGGCTATCGTCGCCGCGGTCTAGCCAAGACCCTCGCCGCAAAGCTATTCCGCGAAAAGTCGCGTGCTTTTGCTGATGATGGGTGGTGCTCTGCCGATGTGGCGCCTGATAATGATGGAAGTAGGGGGATGTGCAAGAGGTTGAATGGAAAGCCTTACTGGAGGATTTCATGGTGAGTGTTCTATCGATATGGAGATCCGTTTGGATGAGAGTTAACTCTTGTAGGGTGTTGTTGTATGTTGGGGAGAAGCCACCGGAGAAGTTGAATGGCGTACAGAAGTGAGGACTGGGCTGAGCTAGAGGCGTATTGTCATCTTGAAAGGTTCCATAGAAATTTTCAATAGAATGCATACTGAGTTGGACCAAGGAGACACCTCATGCCAAAAGTTGTATTCACTAGCGACGTCTCTGTGATATCATGTACTCTCAGGGAATCCAGTTGCGATGAAGAATCTCGCAGGACTAAGTCTGTGGGCTACCCTAGCTTAAAAATAAGACCCGATGGGGGAATTCTTGTACATTCGCAACTGAACGGCGACCAAGACCTTGTCCAGCACTTTCACACATGCTAATGTTGGCGAAGAGGGCCTTTCGTCTATAGCTCGACCAATCCCGGTGCTATTCATGTAGACTGAAGGCATGGATTGAGATAGATCGCTGGCAATAATGAGCAAGTCTATGTTGACTCAATCTCAACAGAAGCAGCAACCGATAACCTCATCATACTCGCTTCGAAGAGTGGCCAATCTATCGTTGGACGGGCTAGATTTACTTTCAAGATTCAACTTGTATAGCGTGCTTGTTCTCGGCAACTTCAAGGCCAGCCCATGATTGTGGAGTCTGGGAGGGTTCAACAACGAGATTGGGTAATTCCATGCGAATACTGGAAGACGCGGCGTTTCCCATACCTTGATATACTGCCTTCACGGGGACGACTAATCAGGGTCTCTTGGGGTGAGTTACCTCGGGTCGTTGTCAACCATCACCATCAAGGCCGTTCCTATTGAGAAGTAAGACTCTAAAGGGCCCCAAAGCGCCTTTTGCACTTGGGATGGTCTAACAGAATGCTAAAAGTCACCAACAGCGATGTTCTCTAGTTCTCTGGGAGAGGAGAAATAACCGAGCCGACGGCTATATAAGGCCTCGGTTATACCCTTTCAAAGGCGAACTATACAGTCAACCATTGGCCAGAATAAAGGTTCCATGGAGGTCATGGCCCGAGTGTAGGGGTGACAGGTTCATGACGGGACGGCGCCAAGACCAGGAACGATGGGATTAGAAACAAGTCGCACGAAATATAGCATTCTCTATTGTTATATCGTTCTGATCTCGGCCCACATCTACCGACCACTGCCAAATATGTCTGCCCCTACCGAACGCCTTGCGACAAACCCATTAGCGAGCTATGCACTTGAGCACCACACTCAGCTCCGCTGGTCGAAATCATGAGCCGAATCGACCGAGCCGCAGGTGGCAGCACCGTCGGAAACACTAACCGAACAGCCAAGACGTTGCTTGAACGGACGGAAAATTCGTGGGGCGATCCCCTCTAATTTGCGATGGCCCGATGAGATGACAGGGGGTTTACCACGCGCTGTTTCAGGCCTGTTTCTTGTGCCCCGGCCAAGTCAATGCGACCGGAGAATTCATGATTGAAGGGGACTTGGCTGTCAATAGTCTTGGCTGTTATTGGGGAAACAATGTGTATGAAAAGGGGCGTGTTTCCCGTTTGACCCTCTTGTTTCTTCAGTGAGATTCTTTCATTCCTAACAAACTAAATCCTTTCGTTTTATTTCCACAAAAAAATACCCTTCCATTCATTATTCATCATGGTTGCTTTCTCTTTTCTTTTCGCAGGGTTGACCCTTGCTACTGGCGCTTTGTCTGCTCCTGGTGCGATTCCGTTGTCTAAGAGAGCTGGAACTCCAAGCAGCACCGGAACCCACGATGGGTAAGTCAATTGACTGTGAGGTTGGAGGTGTGCTAACATTTTCAGATTCTACTACTCTTGGTGGACTGATGGCGGAGCTGATGCGACATACACCAACGGTCCCGGCGGCGAATACACTGTTACGTGGTCGGATGGAGGTAACTTGGTCGGCGGCAAGGGATACAACCCCGGTGGTCGACGGTAAGTCTTATACTCCTACCTATCGAGTCGCTCTAACATTTTTAGAACCGTCGAGTACTCAGGTACCTACAGCCCTGAGGGTAACAGCTACCTCGCGCTGTACGGCTGGACCAAGAGCCCCTTGATCGAGTACTACGTCGTCGAGTCATTCGGCACGTACAACCCTTCCAGCGGCGGCGAGAAGAAGGGCGAGGTTACCAGCGATGGTGGCACCTACGACATCTACGTCAGCACCCGAACCAACGCGCCATCCATCGAGGGCACCCAGACCTTCCAGCAGTACTGGTCGGTTCGCCGGGAGAAGCGCGTCGGCGGAACCATCACCACCGGCAACCACTTTGACGCGTGGGCCGAGGCTGGTCTGGAGCTTGGATCATTTGACTACATGATCATGGCTACTGAGGGATACTTCAGCAGCGGCTCTTCCACGATTACTGTTGGTGGATCGTCTTCTTCTGGTGATGATGACAGCACTGGTAGCAACGAGGAGACTGAGCCTGTCGCGAGCGCACCTGCTGCCAGTGCTCCTGCTCAGAGTCAGCCTGCTGCTACTCAGCCCGCCGCTAGCGAGCCCGTTCAGAGTGAGCCTGCTGAGAGCGAGGCTTCGCCGGTGACGTCCCAGCCTAGCTCCGGCTCCGACTCCGGATCTGGTTCCTCTGGATCAAACGTAAGTCCCGTTAACAACTCCTTTTATTTCACATACTCACACTCTTCATAGTGCGCTCCTCAATGGGGACAATGCGGCGGCCAGAGCTGGACTGGCGCAACCTGCTGCCAGTCTGGAACCTGCACAGAGCACAACCCATGGTACTCCCAGTGCCTGTAAGCCAGCGCTACCATCCGCTATCACCCGACGCGGCTTTCCCGACTTCCATCCCAGCGCATCAACAAAAAGAAACCATCGAGGCTGGCAAGTTCAAAAAGAAACTCCGGTACAGGGAATCGAACCCTGGGCTCCGCGGTACTATTCCCTCAGGTTATGAGAGCGCGAAATGTTAGCCACTACACCATACCGGATTATTGGTATTGGTTAGAGTTGGGGGAGTCTCTTCAGAATCAAGTGCACTAGACAGAGCGATTTGGCAATATTCCATGTAAATATAGTAAATTATAACCATGTAAATAAATAGGACAAAAGGAATACCAGCGATTCCTCTACTTTGAATCTCTTCTGATACTCGAGAAACTGACCACTGCGCTCGTTGAGAGTCCAGCCTATCCGTTGCTTCGGACCGTGCCGTAAGAAAGGTGGGTCAATCCCGGAGGGTCAGCTCCGGTCGGATCGGGGTCTACGGAGCACTATGAGACTGAGCGACAGCCATTGAAGCCGACAACGGGCTGGAAAGTGTTTTTTGCTGGGGTCCCGAGTTCAGATCTAGGCACGGTACTTGCGCAAGTTTTAAAAAAAAAAAAATACCTGAAATCGGGAAAATGTCAATCGTGAGCTCATCATCAACGGGGACTTGTTCATACAAACCACTTGAGCCGTTTGTCTGGATACAAGATTTCTCAGTCGCCATGGACCTGTGGAGCAACAGAGATATGATTGTGACCAAATTGACGGCCTGCATCCAGGTTTGTGCTGCTGCCTTCTTACGGCCCATTTGTCTTGGCTTGTTCAATCTCGATGACCATCCGTCTTGTCTGACGTCAATGATAGTGATGAAAGGATGACGACCTGACCCGCCTCTGCTATCAAGTCGTATTTGAAGCTTGGATTCCATCCCGGTTCTAGATTCGACAACATCAGTTCATTCAACTCTTAAACATGTCGACACTGTTGGCTCCCTTCTACCAGCTTCGCTGCGGCTGCAATCAATACCCATGGGGTAAACAAGGATCCGACTCTTTGGCAGCGCGCCTATGTGCAAAGACACCAGGATGGGAGGGAGATGATAAGAAGAACTTTACCATTGATGAGAACACACCCTATGCTGAGATGTGGATGGGCACTTATCCCGTCTTGCCCTCTTACGTCGCAAACACAGGCGAGGATCTCCAAGATGTCTTGAACCGGTATCCGAAGGAGCTTCTTGGAGAAAAGGTCATCGAAAAGTTTGGACACACAAAGCTTCCATACCTCCCCAAGGTCCTTTCCATTGCGAAAGCGCTTCCTTTGCAGGTGCATCCTAACAAAGAGTTTTCGAGTAAGAAGCACAAGGAAGATCCTGATTCATTCACCGACTCGAACCATAAGCCAGAGATTGCGCTGGCATTGACCGAGTTTGAGGCATTCTGCGGTTTCAGGCCTGTGGAGGCTATCGTGGATGTCCTGCGTCGCAAACCTTTGAGGCACTTGTTGGTTGCTGGTGGTGCGACTGTTGCGGATGACAAACTTTCTGAAGAGGGCTTGCGTCAAGTCGTCAAGACCATCCTCAAATCTTCTGACGAAGATATCAAGAAGATGTTTGAAGCTATTCGGGAACTTCCTGACTCTGCTTTTGTTGGACTCAACTCTGCCATCCCGCAAGTCTCAAAAAAACTGGAGAGTCAATTCCCCAAGACCGATCCCGGCCTGCTGGTCGGTCTTTTATGCATGAACTACATGCTGCTTCAACCAGGAGACGTCATCTACATCCCTGCAGGCGGCATCCACGCATATATCTCAGGCGACATCATCGAATGTATGGCACGCTCCGACAATGTCCTCAACACTGGCTTCTGTCCTAAAGCAGACCGCGACAACGTGGAGGAGTTTTGCTCCGTGTTGGACTGGGAACCCACAACAAAGATGAAGACGGTTCTCCCGCCAGAGGGCTATTCTCGGAGCAAAGAGGGAAAGACAAACATTTTCCGGCCACCTACGAGCGAGTTTAATGTTTTGGCGACGGACTTGGGCGCTGGTGAGCGGGAGGTTTTGGGTGAAGGCGGTCCAGCAATTCTTCTCGCGACGAAAGGAAGTGCAACAGTCAAGGCGAATGATGGTGTTTTTGAGCTGTCAGAAGGACATGTTTACTTTGTGGCGCAAGGAGTCAGGTTGGATATCACAGCTGGAAAGCAGGGTCTGTTGATGCACACGGCGATCGTGGAGTAGTAACGAGTGTACATGAGCGTTTCAATAAGCAAAAATTACAGACAAAAACATACAACATTGGGGATTCGCTAGCCGTCACCGACCTAGCTACTAATCCAACTCTTGCCAGGTTATCGATGGGAGATCGGACGGGATCCCGAGTTTTCTGGCAGATGTGGTCGTATGCGCTTGGGTTGGGGACAAGAGGGAGTATCAAGGCGTGGCAAAGGCCTGTTAGGCAATGACCGAAGGACTGAACGTACTTAGAAAGAGACCCATTATTGGTTAAGTCGAGTTTTTTTTATAGCTTGGTAAAGTGGCTGTCAACATAATCCTGCTTAGAAAAGTGGTGATGTCTGTGTTGGTGTTGAACAGCTCACTGTAGGTCCAGGCAGCACTGACGCCCGTAAATTTCTCGCACTGTACAGAGCCCCGCTTTTAGCCCTTATCGTACAGCACTTTCTGCGCGGTGAGAGGTGATGCCTGGATCTAAAATACAGTGTGAGCCTCCCTTCCGCATGGGACTTCTCCCTCACACAAAGGAGTCGGAGGGCCCAAGCTCAACAAGCACGACCTCGGTCTTACAACCACCACGATTGATCATGATAACCTCAATTAATCTCTCTGTGAGACCTGCTTTCTCTGGTTGCCCCAGTCTTTGCTTGTGAGACTCGCTCCTTCTCACGTGCTACGCGACTCTGCGGCCATTGGCGTTGGTAGCTCATGTCGACTTTCAATGGCATCGTGTCTGAGTTTCCAGACATACGGAGTATGGTAGACCTCCACGACACTCCGCAACAGCCAGCTAATGTTTGTAGTTGACTTCTTCCGTCACAATGGAGATGTTCAGCCCCCTCTTGCTTGCTTCTTGAGCCATGTTCACAGCGATCACCTCGCTGGCTTAGAGAGCCTGCGGTCTCCCTTGTTCGTATAATCTCATGGCTCTGTATCAAGCTACTGACATCTATCAGCGTGTACTGCTCGGCTGCCACTCGAGAGATTCTCCTTCGGCTAGAGCGCTATCCCTGTCGGATCAACTATGCCAAAGGCCTCTTGGAGGCCAGGCAACAGACCTACAAGCATCTAAGCAAAGTCCTGGTGTGTATCCTGGTCCTGATAGACGCCGGTACAGTTCTAATAACCTCCAGAAACCACTTCCTCTAGAAACACCGACAACTATCGAGCTCCGCCCTGGCTGCGAGATTCAGGTGACCCTGTTCGACGCCAACCACTGTCCCGGGGCTGTCATGTTTTGTAAGACCATATGCCTAGTCACTGTATTTACACCTTGCTCACTGAATGTACAGTGATTGAGAGCGATAACAAAGCCATCCTTTACACGGGCGATATCCGGAGTGAACCATGGTTTGTCAACACCATATCTCGGAACCCTAACCTTGCTGAGTACACCTCGGGCCTCAAGTCACTGGACAAGATCTATCTAGATACATCCTTCACTGAAGATGTGCCCTTCCAAACCAAGGCTCAAGGTATTGCCGAGTTGCTACGCAAGGTAGCCAAGTACCCCAGCGATACCGTCTTTCACTTCCAAGCATGGACGTATGGGTATGAAGATGTATGGGTAGCTTTGTCCAAGGCTCTCAAGTCCCAGGTAACTTGGCCCATTGAGTGAGGCTATGAGTTACTAACATTGTAGGTACATGTCGACGACTACAAACTCCGCATCTATGGATCCCTAAAATCGCGACCATCTGAAGCACGCTTCAGTTCAGACGTCCACCTTACTCCCGAATCACCAGCCTTGACAGGCCACATGTGCGGAAACACACCACATCAAGGGTGTCTAACACCGAACGAGAATGTTCGCCTGCACAGTTGCGAGAAGGGAGCGATGTGTGAGGTGGCACGCCGGCCATCTACAGTTACCATTCAGCCCATCATCGCCCACCTTCCCACTGGACAACACCTAGCCGAAGTTGGAGTCGGAGGAGGGGGCGATGACCTCCAACGGGAGGCAGAGTTGGATTTTCTAGACCAAGCCAGCTTGACTACTTTGGTCAACCTGTTCGTCAATGTCCCTCCATTTGAGCCAGATCTGACCAAGTCCAGCGTCCTTTCATCCGATATGCTACTACCGACAGAGACTATTCAAGCATTGAAGGAGGTCTTGACACAGGCCGTCTCAACCGGCAGAAATATCCCACTTGACTGGGACATCACGTCGTTGGACAACCATTCAGTACAGGAGATTGTCCAGATGCTTGCAGAAAGACTGGTGAACAGTTCCAAGAAAGCTGTTACCGAGGACATAACCGGCCAAGCCGAGCTACCCAAAACAATCCATTTCCCGTACTCTAGGCATTCCTCGTATCCAGAGCTTTGCCATTTCGTCGAGACATTTCGACCCAAGGATGTTTGGCCATGTACTGTTAGTCCCACGGAATGGATGAGAAATGGTAATGAACTCTGCAAACCCATAGAGCGACGCTGACCTCGCACTCAGGAACCTCGATTGCATCTCTCTTTGGACGCTTTTGCTCCGGGGATGAATTCGCCCATGATGTTACCATGCAGTCCTTTGCTGAACGATATGCGTTGAACAATCCACATCAACAGCATGGCAGCCAGACCACGGCCAGTTCTCCTCCATCAAGCTCGCCGGTCGGTGATCCGCAAGCGATTCACCAACGTGACAGAGCTCGAGGCACACCTCAAAGCCCAACTCGTCACTCGGACACCACTCCCGTAAAGTTTGTGAACCCTCGCATGGGTACTCAGGATACCATATACATGGCCGCTGAGCCCGAGCAGTCCCAGGCATCGCGAGTGTCAAAGCCTTTGTCAGAAGACACTCGAGATCCTTGGTACGGCCCTGAATCAACTCCAGCCCCAGAGGCAGGAGACCAGTCGCAGGTTCGAGAAGCTTCCTCGTCAACAAACGCGCCCGAAGATTGCCTGACCGAGCCGCGAATTGGTTCCCCCAAGGGGAAGCGGGGATTTAGTGACATTTCGGGCGGCGATGAGGAGTCTAGGCCCAGTCAGGGCGGAGAGTCGTTCAGCTCGGCCATGTCGGAGGAACCTTCTCTGGCTCGTCAAGAGGCATACCGACGAATGGTGCAGAACTTGACTACAGATGATTGGGGTTCAGTACCACTGATATCGACGAGCAACGAGTACACGACCATGGATCAGGAGCTCTGATGGTAGCCTGGGAACACCATCCTTAGCCTGGTAACCGCCCCAAGATCGTTTAGGCGAGTCAACGAATGGCATTCGAGTTGAGTCCGCCTACGTCAATGCAAGCGCCTCGGCAATCCTTGCCTTGGGCCATTGAAGCAACTCTTGAAACTTTGGCTGGCCAATCAAGCCTTCCTCTATCTTGAGCATTGCCTGTCGAGCCCAACCCCTCACGAACCAAAAGCTTCTCTCGAGAGCTGCCATATGGACGAGGAAGTGAGCGAATAGAAGGAGTGCGTGAGGCCTTTGGGCATCAAGGTCGATAAAGATACTGTCATCAATGGTATACAACCAGAAGAGGGAGGCTCCTGCTTCTGCATACAAGCCAGCAAAGGCGAAAAGCTTTGCAGAGGTTTCCAATTGCCCAACGGCGTGTGTGTAATGGCTGACACCACCCGAAGGGATATCGGCCTCTTGAAAAGCGCGGAGTCTTTTAAGGGCGTCCCAGGTATCTGGTGGCAAAAGGGAATTGTCGAGAGGTGGGCAGCTAGTAGTTGTTAACTAGGTTGATCAACTAATTGGGAGATATACATACGGTTCCGATTTTTCATCAGACTCGAGAAGCCATACACCATAGACAACTGGAGCAAACTCTGTCCTCACAACTCGAGGTATTATAGGCTGCAGAGTGGTCTTGATGCCTCTTAGGAGGTTGGCAAGTTCAAGGAGATTCGTGAGGGGAGACTCGAGCGTGTGGTTCTCCATGCGTGTCGGAAGAGTCAGCATGTGTAGAACCACGACAGAGGCAAAGCCAAATACGGGCTGCCAATTTGACATGTCCAAGAACTGCAGTTGATGACGATAACCCTCGGAACCAAGTGTTTGGTGATAGTCGGCCAAGGGTAGGTATGTCCTTCGACTGGAGGGGATTAGATAGGCTTTTTGAGCGGCAGCAAGGGCAAGTATTCCATGCATGACAAAGGGACTCTGGTAGCCTAACCGGGGAATAGCGACGGTCCAGACGTGTACCATGTCCTTGCGGACTGATAGTGTGGGTGAGGTTACGGTGCAGTAGTGATGCATGAGTTCGCAATCACGAGCCCAGAGTTCCTGCGGAGGGAATGGAGCCATCTGATCTGAAGGACTGGGATGGCTGAGGTTGACAAAGATGGAGGGATCTGCAGGGCTCTCGATGGATCCTGGGGTTGAGGGTGCCAAGTTTGGGAGGTGGGTTGAATGTACACTCCGGCCGAGATCGATTGGAGATTCGGTAGCAGTATTGGAATTTGACAAGCTACAGGGAACGCCATGTCTTTTGCAGTGGAAACATGAAGGACGAGCTTCATCGCACTGTCAGTTGTCAGTATGTTCTCTTGGCGGCAGCCACGGGTTCGCCCAAGTTGAACGTTCGAAGCGACTTGGCAAGCAGTACAATAACGAAACACCATAACGGGATACGATGTAGTTACATACCTTGACTTTACGGCGCTTACAGTTTATGCAGCCGGTTCTTGACTTGGTGTGAGTTCTTCGGCTCGACATGATTCCTATCCGCGGGTTCGCACAAGACAGACAAGAAAGCGAACCAAGAAGATGTAGACGAGACAAATTGGAAAGAGGGTGAGCGGGAATGGATGAATAATGCCCGACTTACGAGGATCTTGACATGGTCTTCGTCAAGTGGAGGAGGAATGCGAAGGGGAGGCGAATCCGAAGCGAATACTCGGGACAAAGATGTTCGGACCGCGTACTCGGATACGCTAGACTATATGCGGAAAAGATGATTTGAGTGAATCCTTGCGATTGGGGAATAAGATGGAGCTAGAGGATGAGTTGCAGGTCAATGACTCCACCAGTTGAGGCTGCGCAGCATGAACTGACAGAAACACGAGTAAACAGTCTTGCAGATGCGATTACTGTAAAGAGGGATATCCGAAAGGGATGCGCGGGAAATTCTTGTTTTCTGATAGATACGAGTATTAGACGCGTAGGTGAATCTTGGCAGATGTTGACCATAAAGGGAACGGGCGCCCTGGATCTGGATCTGGACCTTTTCTTTTGGTGTTTATCGAAGTCTCCTCTGTCAAAGCGACCGACAGCATGGATTGCAACCCCGACTACAAAGATGCCGTTTGGGCATTTTACCGATTCGAACCTTCAGTAGAAGCCAACATTGTTTTCGTCGTTCTTTTCTCCGTATCGACATTTCTACACATTTTCCAGATCTTTAGGACAAAGACATGGTACCTGACGGCGTTGGTAGCGGGTGGATGTGGTACGTCAACACATGGTCCCAAACCACGTTCAAAGAGGAACTTGTACTGACTGATATGGTGTGTCGCAGCCGAGATTATCGGATACATCGGTCGAATATTAAACGCCAAAGAAGATCCAGGATGTTGGACAATGGGACCATACATTATGCAAAACGTCTTGATCTTGATTGCGCCTGCACTCATGGCTGCGTCTATTTACATGATCTTGGGTAGAATCATTCTCTTGACAGAGGGTGAGCATCATGCTTTGATTCGAAGACGTTGGTTGACCAAGATTTTTGTGTTTGGTGATGTTGCTTCTCTTCTTCTTCAATCATCAGGTACGTCTCATTCCCAATGAGAGTTGAAGAAGGTGTACTGACTGTGTTTAGGTGGTGGTTTAATGGCTGTCAATGAAGATTTACAAAAAATCGGACAAAATGTCATCATTGGTGGTCTTTTTGTTCAACTACTCTTCTTTGGCTGCTTCATCGTAACAGCAGGCATCTTTCACCGCCGAATGCGTCTCGCCCCAACACCAAAATCCCTCCAACCAGCAATCCGATGGCAAACATACCTGATTACACTTTACGTAACGGGCATCTTGATTTGGATACGAAGTTTATTCCGTGTTATCGAATTCATTGAAGGAAACGATGGACATTTAATGAGAAGTGAAGTTTGGGTTTTTGTATTTGATGGTTTGTTGATGTTGATTGTTCTGGTTTGGATGAATTGGTTTCATCCGGGGGAGATTGGGTTGTTGCTTAGGGGGGATGCACCGATTAGGAATGGGTTGGAGTTGGTTAAAGTTGGGGGGAGGAAGAAGAAGAGGGCGGGGACTATGGAGAGTTTGGAGAGTGATCAGAATGTTTGACATTGAGGGGATGTTTAGATGGTGTTTGAGGGTTTCTCACGGCTTATTCTTTTGTTCTTTTGGGGGATGTAGATGGACGAGCTATTGGGTCAAGAAGCGTTAGATATGGCAAGCTATCCCAGGGCCATGAGTAGATACACTGTCACTTGTTTAATTGAACGATAATAGACAACCTCTAGATAACCTCTAGGCAGACACAGCCTGCTTCTTCATCTTATCTGTCAGTGTTTGAGAACATCCCCCACCCCTGCCTCACATCAATCACTAGCGGGGACAAAACCTCAACGGGCGCTTGGAATTGTCAGCAGCAGTAGCGTCATTGTTACTCGTCTGAGACGTCTCATGTCTCATTCTTACTCCTAAATACCGAGTAAGCCGGCCCCCAAAGATGTTGCTTATTATCTTTTCCTCCAGCATGTCATGCTCACAGCCCAACTCATTTCTGTAAATAATTTTGTACAATGGAGATTGACATTTCTCGTCTTTTTCTTTACGTCGTGGTATTCCTCGTCGTATCATTTATAATAGATGCATTATCTCAACCAAAATATCCCACAGAGATACCTGTTCTTGGATCAAAAGGGTATTTTTCTAAAATTCGCAATAGTTTTGCTTATTTTACAAAACATCAATCATGGATTGATCAAGGCTACCAAAAGGTCCTCCTCTTCCCACACACCATTGTGAATTGACAGCTGACAAGAACAGTACGGCAAAAATGGCCTTGCTTTCATCGCCCCAGCACCCATCTCTCGTCCTCCAGATGTCATCCTTCCGAGATCACAAATTCCATGGATGATGGATCAACCCGACCACATCCTCTCAGCCGTAAAAGCCCACGATCAAATCCTCTACACGGAATACAATTTCCTCGGAACACATTTATCTCACGAACCTTTTGCAAGTCGAGTCGTGCATAAATACCTAGCTCGACATTTACCTTCTCTCATACCCCCCATTGAAGAAGAAGTCAACGCCGCTGTGGAACATTCGCTAGAGGTAAAAGATGGGTACACAAAAGTCAACCTTTGGGAATTATGGATGGCTATTGTTCCGAGGGTTACGAATCGGTTACTCGTTGGTGAAGAAACATGTCGCGATGATGTTTTTCTCCAATCAATGATTCGTTTTACAGATGATGTTGTTAGGAATAGTTTCCTTCTTCACGCTTTTCCCAAGATTTTACATCCGATTGTTGGGAGGCTACTCACCATTCCTAATTATCTACATTGGCGCGCTGCTTCACGTCGTGTACTCCCGATTATTCAACAACGGTTGGAAAACATGCGACGCAGAGAAGCAGGCGAGCTAAGAGATTGGACTCCGCCAGAGGATTTTATCACATGGGATATACGACTCGCCATGGCAGAAGGCAAACCATTTGAGCTTGATCCAGTGGTTATCTCGAAGCGATTACTCCCCATCAACTTTGCAGCAATCCACACGACAGTTTTAACCGGCCACTCATGGATGCTAGACATGCTGTCATCACCACCATCGGAAAACATCCTCGAAACTCTCCTCTCGGAAATAAACACGCACAAACCGACAACAGGGTGGACAAAACAATCTCTGACCTCTCTCTTGCGTGTCGACTCTTCAATCCGCGAATCTCAACGTCTAAGCAATTTCGCAGCAAACCTCATCGAACGACAAGTTGTTTCTCCTACAGGTCTGCATAATCCAGAGTACGGATGGACGTTGCCAAAGGGTGCGTTTGTTACGGTTAATTTACAGGGGACGCATCATGATGAGGATATTTATGAGGGTGCCATGAGTTATGATCCTTGGAGATACTCGAGAGTCAGAGAGGCGTGGGAGAAGAAGAGTGATGACGAGAAGAATGAGGACGGAGTCAAGGTGAGAGGGTTGGGGATGGTTACGACGAGTGATGCACATCTCGCGTTTGGTCATGGACGACACGCATGGTAAGTACATGTTCCAATGAACTTGATTCAACTAACAACATCCAGTCCTGGACGATTCTTTGTCGCTCACGAACTAAAACTCATCATGGCCGCTTTCCTCCTAAACTACGACATCAAAATGATTGATCAACGACCTAAACCACAATGGCTAGGAGCAACAATTATCCCACCTCTCGACGCATGCATAGAGATTCGACGCAAGACGAAATCATGACCCAAATAAAACTACTTTCTTAAGAATACTGGCCTGCCTGTCTATTCAAACCCCAATCCATCCATGCCTCCCAAAAACACACCCCCCTTCTCGCCCTCTCTGAGTAGGGCACCAACGTCTACTCTACCACCTGTAATGTATCGCTCGCTCACGCCTAGGTTCACTCTTCGTGAGAGCTCTTCTCTCAACTGTGCCCGAAGAGCTCCCATCTCGGCCTTTGTCAAACCCTTGGCAGCTTGCTCCTTTCTCCGACGACCTCCTCCACGTCCACCTCGACCACCGCCTGAAGCATTAACGGCCTCAAGGTCATCGGAGTCGTACTCAACTCCAAGCTCATCAGCCGCATTACGTAGCCACGTATCATCGCTGTGAGCCTTTTCCTTGGCGAGGACAGAATCCGCGATCTTCTTAGCCAGATCCACCCGAGGCTTAAGTCGCGACGCCATCTTGCGATCCACAGGAAGCGTCTGAATAAAATGCTCCCTTTTAGCACCCGAACTCCGCTCCGCATGAACCTTGCTCGCAAGTCTTCTCGTCGGCAAAACCTCCTCAGGCGCACAAAGAATAACACTAACACCACTTGACTCACCACGCGCCGTACGACCTGATCGATGAATATATGTATCTGCCGATCGTGGGACATGGTAGTGCAAAACTTGATCAACCTCCTTGATATCGAGACCACGAGCCGCGACATCAGTGGCGATGAGGACAGAGTTGCGTGCAGCTGTGAAACGCTCAAGAGATCGAAGACGAGCCTTTTGTGCCATTTGCGAGTGAAGGGGTAGAGCCGTCATGTTGAGGTTCGAAAGAAGAGGTGTAAGACGACGAACAGCCGAGATGGAATTGGTAAAGACGAGGGTTCGTCGTCCAGGGTTAAGAATGAGAACAGTGTAGAGATAAAGATCCTAAAAAGTTAGCATCGTCCTTCATCTCGTGATGTTAAAACTCACCTTCTCCATGGCACCACACTCAATGAGTCCCTCCTTTAGACCATCCGCCATCTGACTGACAGGGTTGACGTCGATAAACTTGGGTTCACCTCTAAACTTGAGGCACTTCATCAGATATGCCATCTTCTCCTCGTCGCTTCCTGTAGATTTGCCCTTGCCTGCCAGTTTGGTCTGCAAGTCCTTGTCGAATGTAGCCGAGAAGACGAGTGTCTGTCGAGCACTTCGCTCATCATCCTCGTCTTCGTCATCTTCCTCATCAGAGCTGTCAGCATCATCGCTAGGTCTCTTTCCATCAAGAGCACCAATGATATCCTCGGCCTCCTTAAACTGTCCAACCTTGAACAGTCTATCCGCCTCATCAACAACCAAAAACTTGATCTTGGAAAAGGTGTTCTGCAGAGTCGCATCTCCACTGAGAACCTCCCACAGACGTCCCGGTGTTCCAATAACGATATCCGCCTTTTCCAGTTGTCGCTGCTGCTTCTGGATACTCAATCCACCCGTGACAACACACACATACGGCGCATTCGACAAGCCATCGCAAAGCGCCTTGAGATGATCGCCCAACTGCTTCGCCAACTCTCTCGTCGGACTCAGAACCACAGCCATAGGTCCAGTCCTCTCAACGCCCTGTTCATACAACTCCAACCACCTCTCAACCATAGGAATACCAAAAGCCAACGTCTTTCCCGAACCAGTCTGCGCCTTGCCAATGACATCCTCACCCGCCACAATCTCAGGAATAGTCTTTTCCTGAATCAGCGTTGGCTTCGTAAACCCAAGCTTGGCAATAGCGGAAATAATCTGAGGTGAGAGGTTCAGCGGAACCCAGGCCGCCACGTCGACGTCTTCTTCTTGGTCTTGGTCATCGGCCAACGCGTCAAACGTGTTGCCCCCCCGTGAAGAGGACTTTTGTACGACTTTCTGGGTCTTGACCAACTGCTCGTCTTCTTTTTTGCTGGCATCCAACTTGCGCTGCTGTTTTTTGTTCTTCTTGTTGGCTTTTTCTTCTTTTGTCGTAGTCTTTGCCTCAGACTTCTTGCCCTCCAGGCCAGCTTCACCACTGCTAGCTTGGCCGGAATCGATATCCCCGACCTCCACAGGGTCGTCGCCAAACCCTTCAAAAGATTCGTCCGCATGTTCGTTGTCGTCGTCGTTGTTGCCGTCGTCGTTGGTTATCGTGTTCGTCTCGCCGGCCACCAGGAATTGCACCCGACCCCCATCCTTGACCACGTCGACACCCTCAATCACCTCTAGACCGCCGAAATCTTCGCCGACAGACTTCCAAGCAAGAGCGGATGCGTCAACAGCACGACGCGACGCCTTGTTTGTCTTCTTCTTGGAGTTCGAGATGTTCTTGGATCGTTTCGGGGCGGGGCCGGTCGCGGGAAGCTTGCGCTTCTTTGCCGGGGGGACCATCGGATGATCAAGAGATCGCCTATAGTCAAGGCGCTCCTTCTTTTGTTGCTGACCGGTTACTCCTGCTGTTGAGATTCGGTTCCACGGCGGAAGCTTCAAGTTGTGCTTGTGATGGAGTTGAAGATCAATCTGTAAAAACTGCCCCGGTTTATTTTTCCGACTTTTTTTTCGTCGGCAAATATTCTCGCCGATCACCGACAACCACCCGGTTAACTCTTCCACTTCATCTTCCAAGAGCCGTCATGGCAAATCTTTTGCTTGTATCGTTTTAACGACAAGTAGGTGATTCATAATTCAAAAGCTCCAAGGTATTGTAAAAACAGAATAGTCAAAACGGCCCCAAATCCTCCATGCTTCCCCCCGTGGCACGAACAAGTAGTCACATCGCGGACTCTCGGTCGCGGTTTGACTGTATAAGTCCCAAAAGCCTTCTAGGTCAACCATATATCACATCAAGAGGGCGGACCTCTCCTCCTTCTTCCTCTATTCGGGCCGTCAGGCCGTTGTGCCAATACATTTCGAAGAACTGGGTCATCTTTATCCTTGTCAACGTGGTGTACACGGACGTGCCTATATTGCCAAATGCTGTTAGCTTCGGACTCTCCCCATTTTCTCGATCGGAAGCCTTACCGCTGCAAGTTATCCGGCCGCGGATACTTGTAATCTCTATCAGGGCAGAAGGGGCAGGTATAGCCAGGTGAATCATGGACTAGGCCATGGCGGATCATCTCATTCTTCGTTTTGAACCCTCTCCCTCCTTCGCCTCTTGGACACCCTGTCACTGGGCAATAATGCGGCCGTGCCGAAGCATGTACATTGGCATGAAAGTTGAGAAGATACTGTGTTTGAAAAGGCAGAGCTGTGCACCCCGCAAAGTTGCACACATATGCGCCGCCTCCGACAGTATGGGGGGTATCGTCGTCACTACTTTCGTGGTCGGTATCGATATCGGTAGAACCACAATCAGCAGCCGTGGATCTCGGACTATCACCACCCGGTGAAATGGGTCCCAAAACAGATCTTAGGGTGGGGAGCGGTGATGTACAGCGAGGGACAAGTGAGTATTCAAAGGCTTGAATAGTCTTGTCCTCAAGCTCTTGCGCTCGTTGTCTGTCAGACCCGGAGAGTTTGGCGATCCTAGCTCGCTCACGCTCCCGTCGAGCATTTTCTTGCTGGTTAATGTCAACTTGGGCTTCAGCCCTGCCGGTCACACCATCTAAGATACAGTCAGCTTCAACTTATCATGATTCCCCTCACTTCCCGAGTTTACTGGAAGTACCTGATGAATTGCCGCCAAATTTTCTCTTGAATTTGTCCCATAAGTTTGTGACACCCTTCTCTAAGCTTCCTACGTGACGGATGATGTTGATGTCCGACTCTCCTAGTCGAGACATGCTGGGGATGAGTGATTCGCTGTGTAAGTTGAAGACATCCAGCACGTTGACAGTGTCTTGGCCAACTAGAATATCTGCGTTAAGGTCTTCCAGCACATGGAATTCAAGCTCGATTGGTTCCCCACGCGGATGAAATCCTAGGTAATTGACGTTTCCCACCGCGAGCGAGGTCTTGATAACGCCCGAGGTGTAGCCAACGCTACAGTCTGCAAACTCGAGCTGCTCGTACGCAGGTTCAATCGTGTAAGCTCTCGCCTCAGCAAACGCAGGACTAACTAGATCCAGGTCCGATCCAGTATCAACGGTAGCACAGCCCACGTAGGTGTCAAGCCGGCAGACCAAGCTTCGCTTGGGTCTTCCTACGCTATTCACTCTCAGTGACTGCATCGCTGGAACCACTTGCTCCACAAGTCGATCTCTATGCTTGCTCAAGGTCTCTGTCTGCTGCAAAAAGTCGACGCCCATGATTAGAGGAACGGCCAGAGTGCTGAAAACATGGAAAATACACTCGAGATTCGTGATATCCGAAGGAGTGCCGGTAGCAAATCTGCAACTGGTAGAAACTTGTCCAACTGCTGTGACGATCTTCCCATTGGCGACTGCGAATTCTCTTGGCTCATCGGAGCTGTTCGTCTCTGTCTTCAGTCCCAAGCTGGTTACCAACTCCAGAGATATAATGTTTTCGTCCGAGCCGCTGTCAGGACAGGCCATAACCTCGGTGACTGTACCTGAGGGATGAGCTACAAGCAGAGGTAGGGCAAACCGTTTTCGTCGCGTTCTTGGTCGAGTGTTCCTTGGAGCCTGGGGCGTTGCTGAAGTGAAATGGAGGGGATCCTCTGCAGGTTGTCTGAAATCTTGAGCTTCAAGCTCGCCGTCCCAATCGTCCAGTTCATCGGCTGGCAAAGGCACTCGTGCTGCCTCGGCTGCCACTTCCCAACCACGCCTGGGATCCATCTCGTGCACAAGTACCCCGTCTTTCCAATCTGCTGCCTGTCGGTTCTTCTTCCGCATATAGCCATCCCGTCCATGGAGTCGTTTTCGATCTCGAAGGGCTCGGTTCCAGGGCGCATTCTGCAAGAGTCTCTGAATTAGTCCTTTGAAAGGTATGTGCAAATCAAGGTGAAACAAGACACCTACGCTATCTATGATGTCCTCGAGGTCAGTTTCATCGTCGCTTCTCCAGTTCAGCGGGTCAGGCTCCAGCTCAGGCCGAACCGGCACAAGCGGCGGCGATTTTGGAGGTCCGACATCTTCGGGGTCATAATATTCCATCGAGTCTTGGGTCTTTATGAATGTTCGTACAAGGAGTAACAGGAGTTGGAGTTGGAGGAAACGGAGGAACGTTGGGATGATCAGCTACCCCCGATAACTAAGCCACCCTGACGACGTCGGTGAAGTTGAAGACGAGCTGCTCAAGATTTATTTGCCAATCAGGCTCCTGCATGTGGTAAGGCGTCTCGCAGGGCTGTCTTGACATGCATGAGTGCACGTGAGGGTGGGTGTTCACAGCCTGATTCTCAGTACCAAGGCGGAGCAGCCCGCCGCGATTGCATCGGAGAACAGTACAATCTCTTCAAGTTGCATCAAAAGTAATATCAACCCTCCCCTTATTACTAGTTCTTTCATCAAATACACACGAATTTCGGAGTACTAGGGACGACTAAGTTCGACTTCAGACGTTATTGGACCAATACTCACAAAGGCATGGGAGGGGAAAGGCAACCATTCTATGTGGATGGGTTTCCATCTCTAGCCAACTTTATTGCAAGCGATAGAGACGGAACATCTACAATATTTAAAAGATTCAACCGTTTAGCAGCAAGAAATCTGCTTATATTACAAAGCGAGTTAGCAGAGCTACAAGCTCAGCTGGATGAATACGATTGCGAAGACCGGGAAGCGGGTGCAGACGCTCTCCAGTCTCTAAGGAACTGGGAAGATTACAAGACAAGAAATGATAAAGAATCAGATCGCATAAAGTTACTAGGCAAAATCCGAGAAACTTTGAAGGAATACAGTATGGCATCCAATCTTGGCCCCAAACAAATGCTCATTTTGTGCAGGAGAAGCCATGATCTTCGAGAGCACCCTCGCTACGATACCTCCCCCAGATAGAAAGACACTCAAGGCATTTCGGATCAATTTCTTTCATGGAAAGCCGGAAAACCCAAGCGCCTGGCCGATGCTTGGTGGGCATAGTTCAGATCTATACGATGATCCCGATGACTTGGTCGTTTTACATACGGCGGAACCCCCAGACAGACTGACCATGTTTGTACAAGACTATTTCGGCTTCCTTTTCAAGGTATGCACTGACTCATTGTTATCCCCATGCTGTTGCTTCAGACTGACAAAGAATAATAGGACGACGATCATCACAAGGCTACTTCAAGCTCTTCAGTCGGTTATGCGTCAGGCAAGAAAATCTCGGCCTTCATCTCATATCTCAGCACCATCTTGGCGGCACTACTACTAATCGGCGCCATTGTTGTTCTATACAATATAAAGACGGACAACCTGAAACTGGGCTTGATCGCTCTCTTCACCATCATCTTTGCAGCCAGTGTTGGGTTACTGACCAACGCGAGGCGAGCAGAGGTATTTGGAGCTACCGCGGCGTAAGTGAACATAGTTACCACAGAGGGCTTTCTTGCTAATCGTCTTAGATATGCTGCTGTACTAGTTGTCTTTGTGAGCGGAGATTTAGGAAGTCAGAACGCACAGTGAAGGGGACCAACTTGGGTATTAATGCAACACGCCTCGGCAACCACGGATTCAACACAGCACATGGAAAGTAAAGACGAAGATCAAACACAAATGACCCAAAACAAGGCATCTCCATTTATCTTAACCCCCATAAGCATTAGATACATGAACAAAACAACCCATCTCTCCACGATCTTGTCTTTGTAGCCATAACTCTTTCATATCAATAAAAATAAGGAAATTGTCTTTTTGTTGTCCGTAGAGGAGCCCCAGTGATAAAAACGATACAATGCTTTCTGTAACATCCTTTGCAAACCATGCCTCATCCCAAACCCGTCTGCCTGCATTCAATGTCAAATCGCGATACATGGATGCGTATTTTCTTTGTTGTACATGCTAACTCCCATTACTCGTCCCGTCTTCAGTGCGCCCCGCGAGCTCTCTTGGCTCCTCCTCCAACCTCTGAATCACCTCTTGGTCGCTTATTTCCGGGCTGGAAGTCATTGGCAACAGGGTTCAGTCCACCTCGTCCTCCTCCACGACCTCCACGTCCACCACGACCACCGCGTCCGCCACCGTCTTCGCCACCAGCCGCTCGTCCAGCTGGGTGCGTGTAGGTACCACCTCTGCCACCACGGCCACCGCCACGGGGCATGGGAAGTCCAGTCCGGACTGGCTGTGGGAGCGCAGACTGCTGAGCTTGCTGAGGAGCTTGTTGAGCTGGTGCCGGTGCCGCAGGTAGTCCTTCCTTACCGGCCGCTGCGCCTTCAGTCTTGGGGGCGAATGGGTTCGGAATATCGGTGCCGGCAGCATTGCCGGCAGCAAACGGATTGCTTGTCTTGGGTGCAGGAATTCCGCTTGTTACTGGCTGAGCAGCTGGTGCCGGCTTTGCTCCAGCTGGTGTCGCCGCCGGGGCCTGGGCTGGAGTCCCTTGAGCAGGCGCAGGCGTTGCAGGCGCAGGAGATGGAGGAACACTGGCGATCGAAGCACGAGCAGCAGTCGCCTTTGCGGCAGCCGGAGGAGGTGGTGCCTGTGCCGTCTTGGCCACTTCCCAAACCTCGACAACAGGCTTCTGCGGTGTCTCGGACGCTGCCTTCTCAACAACTCCGATCTTAGCGTTCGCAGATCTGAGCTTGTTCTCCGCCATGTTAATGCGCAACGTCGACTTCTTAGACTCCATCAGCTGAGCCTGTTCCCTGGCCGACGTGATCTTCGATTCATATTCGTTCTTGATCGTCGACTCCAGCTCAGTCTTCAGCTTGGTGCTCTCCACCTCCAGCTTCTTCTTGATGTTAGCCGCAACAATGTTCTTGACTGTTGGGTTGGTCGAGAGGAACTGTCGGATACCAGCATCGTCCAATTGAGACAGATCGGCCGGACCAACAGATGCGGGTGTCGCTGGGATTGCCGGAGCTTCAGCCTTGGCTGGTGTTGACGGGGGCTGTTCGGTAGGCTCCGTCTTTGGTGCATCTGCAGGCTTCGTGGTAGCATTCTCAGCCAGCCAGATCTGCTTCTCTTGCTCAAACTTGAGCTTGAGATCCTCGTCCTTCTTCTTGAACTCCTCCTCCATGCGAGCTCGGCTTTCCCTAAGTTTGGCGTTGAGAGTATCCCGCATTCGGTCGGAACGCTCCTTGATCGTGCTCTGAATTTTAGTCTCCACTTCATTCGCCTTATGCTCAAACTCGGCCGCCTTGGCTTCAGCAGCCGTGACCTTCTCCTCCAAAGCCTTCTTCTCCTCGTCAGAGATGCCGTTGGTAGGCTGTGCAGGGGCGTCGCCAGCCTGGAGAGCAGCTTGAGGTGTCTCTGGTACACCAGTTGCAGTCTTTGCGGCCTCGGTTGCCTCCTGCAGCTTCTTGGTGGCCTCGTCCCGCTCAGAGACAGCGGTTCGCAGCTCGTCGCGAAGTGTTTCGAGTTGCTGCTCAGCTCCCTGCTTCTGGCTGTTGATGGCCTCAAGTTCCTTGCGGGCATCGGCCAGCTGCTGCTCAAGCTGTGACACAACCTCTGAAGAAACAGAAGCCTCAGTTGGCTGAGCGGGTGTTGTCGCTGACTGAGCAGCCTGCGCTTGTTGTCGTAGTTGCTCCACCTCCTTCTGGAAGTTTTGGATCTGGCGCTCCAGCTCAGTCTTCTGGTTACCAAACTCCTCGGCCTGCTTCTTGACACCCTCAAGCTCGCCGTTGGCCTTGTCCAGGTTCTCCTGAAGATGGTTGGCGCGCTGGATGGCCTCATTCTTCTCACCAGTAAGCTTCCTTGATCGATCCTTAGCTTGCTCCACAATCTTGCCACGAGTGGTACTCCAGTTGTTGCGCTCTGTCTCAAGAGTGTTCTCGAGCTCGGCTACCTTGGTCTTGAGGGGCTCCTCACCCTGCTTCAAGGCGTCTCGTTCCGTCTCCAGATTGGTGATCTTCTCCTTAAGTTGCTCCATCTCAGCAGGGTCGACTCGTCCATACTTGGTCAGAATGCCCTCGGTTCGCTTCTGCCATCGGTCGCGGTCTTCCTGGATTTGCTTGATCTCATCCTCGAGGAACGACTTTTGTGTCTTGAGCGTGTCGATTTCCGCCTCGAGTGGCTGAATCCGTGCCTCCATCTCTTCAATCTTGGTGTTCTTTTCCGTGATCTGATCCTTCAGTTGCTGGTTCTCGTTTCGGAGAGTCATGCTGCTCTCGCGGTAGAGGTTGAGCTCGTTCAACTTCTCCATGAGATCCTGGTGTGTCATCGAGGTCCGGCCACTCTGGGCAGCTTGAGTGCGTTCCTGGTCGAGCTTGAGGCGCGCCTCGTCAAGCTGAGATTGAGTATACTCGAGTTGCTGTTGCAGCCGCTTGGACTCCTGGGCCTTGAGGTCGTACTGAACCTCGAGAATCTCCTTCTCACGTCGAAGGTAGCTGTTCAGTTCACGGAGACCCTCAGTTGCGTCACCAACAGGAACAGGCGACATTCTCTCGTCCTCGTTTTCATCGTTCTCGTTGCGCTTCTGCTGAAGAGCTGCAACCTGCGAAGTCAAGGCCTCCAACTGCTGGTGAAGGATCTTGTTCTGCGAGTTGACATCCTCCCGTCGTGTCTTGAGCTCAGCCATCTCCTGCTCCAGCTGTTGTCGGCGATCCTCCCATGAGCTCTCGCTTTGCGCCAGAGTAACCTTGGCAGACTCTGCCTCAGATCTCAGGGAAGCTGCTTCGCTCTTGAGTTCGTTGTGCTCGGCCCGCAGTTGTTGAACGAGCTTGGCAGCCTCGGCATGCTTCACGAGCTCTTGCTCGTAATCCTGCTGGGCCTTTGAGGCAATCTCAGCCTGGGAACGGAGATCTTGCTGATGATATCGAGTAGCCTCCAAGTGTCGCGCGCTCTCCTCCTTGAGTCGGTTCACCTCTTCTTGCAAGATGGCCTTCTCATCCTCGTATCTTCTCGCAACCTCGCCCTGAGAATCCCGTAGGCTCGACAGCTCAGTGTTAGATCGAGACAACTCGGCAGACACGTCCTCAAGTCGTTGGCCGAGCTCCTTGACCTTGGAATCCTTCTCTTCAATAAGTGCCTCCATCTCTTGCTGGTACTGGCCCTGGGATGCTCGCAGATCCTCCAGTGCCTCCTCGTTGGCCTGGCTGAGCTCCTTGAACTGCTCAGCCTGTGCCTTGGCGTTCTCGAGGTGAGTGTTGGCCATGTCCAAGTCTCGCTTAAGGTCGGAAATCTCGACATTAAGCTCCTGGATCTCAGCCTCAAGCTGCTGCTGCTGTTCGCTTAGTTCGATGGTGCCGGGTCTTGGTGTAGGTCGAGGCTGGAGACGTCCAGCTCGCTCTTCGGCGTTCCTCAATTCAACAGACAGCTCATCGGCACGAGCCTGAAGATGATCTCTGCTGGTCTTAACAGCGACATGCTCCTCCCGAATCTGGCTCAGGCTTGCCATAAGCTCGTCGATTCGCTTCTGGGCCTCCTTAGCCTCGAACTCCTTTCGTAGCTGCAGCTTCTTGGTCTCCTCTGCCTCATAAGACAACTTCCTCTGGGTATCACTCAATTCCTGTTCCAGATTCTCGATTCTGGCCTGGGCCTTGCGTCGTGTCTCGGATTCCGTCCTGTTTCGCTCGTTCTCGAGAGATTGCTGTGTCGCAAGGAGGTTGTTGAGTCGGTTCTTCTCTTCGATCAAGTTCTCGTTGTCTTTGCTGAGTCGATCCTGGATATCCTTCCAAAGCTTCTTCTCGGCCTTGAGGTTGGCCGCCTCGTTTCGTACGCTGTCGAGCAAGCCCTTGGCTTCGATAAGCTCCTCGGCAACTTGTTGTGTTCGGATATCCTGCTTGGCGGCGGTTTCCGACAGGGTCTGGTTGCGCTTCTGAAGTTCGCGATTCTCGCCCTGCAGAGCGACAAAGTTGGTGTGCAACATCTCTCGTCGCTCAGACTCAAGTCTAGCCTCGGCGTGAAGCTTCACCTTGTCTGTCTGTAGCGAGTTTCGTTCGGCTGAGAGGCTGTCGATCTGATCTCGCATATCCTTGCGAACTCCATCTTGGGCGTCGCGGAAACTATCGTATTCGCCCTGGAGCTTGCGGAGGGCCTCATTCAGAGCCTCGGTTTGCTCTGTCGCTTCGATGCTGGCCAAAGGTGGACGCTGGCCACCGGCAAGAGAATGACGCATCATGGTTGCCTCGTCGCCATTGACGCCTCGCTGCTGCAACAATCGTCGGAACATGTCTCGCTCCATCTTGTAACTCTCCATCGTCGTCTTGATGGACTTGGTCTCCTCTACCATGTGCACCAGCTCCTGTTGAAGCTTCTCAACCATGTCGTGATCCTCCTTGGCCTGATGCTTGGCCGCAAGCGCCTCCTCACTCTCAAGTTGCTCGGCAAGCTCTCGGGTGATGCGCATGAGCTCCTCGTTCTTGGCCTGCAATGACTGGACATCCTTGAAGACCACCAACTTCTGGGTGATGAACTGGTGAGTGTCGGACATGTCAGACAAAGCCTCCTCAGTAATCTCGCCCTTCTCCAACTGCCTAAGGCGGAAAACCTCCTCATCGGTCAACTGCTCCATGCCCTTCTCGATGGCATAAATGTTGAAGACGAGCATCTGGATCTGGGTTCCGAGGTCACGCAGCTGAGTGCGCATAATCTTGTTCTCGGACTGGGCCGTTGCGAGTGCACCCTCCGCCTTTCGTGCTGCACGTCGAGCAGCGTCTCGTTCCTCGAAGCTCTGTTGCGACAACTCCGACATACGTGTAATCTCTTCTCGAAGAGTCTCCGACTCGGCTTGCAGCTCTTGCATCTCTGGGGCCTTGGCCTCGAGTGCCGACATCATGCCGTCAAGCTCTTCGGAGAGCTGCTGGTTGCGGCGTCGTTCGCTGGCCAGCTGGGCCTTGACCTGGTAGAGTTGGTCAATGGCCTGTGTCGCCGTCATCGCACCCTTGCTACGGATGGAAGCCGGGGTTCCGAAAGGAGATGAAGGTCGGAGCATGCCGTTGGGACGAGGAGTCGCGGGTGCAGACTCAGGTGGGGGAACATTCTGCTCCAGTCGAACTTGGAGTCCATCAATCTCAGACTCGAGCTGCTGGATGCGCTCCTCCATTGCGCGCGAGTTCTGTCGCTCCTCCTCAAGCTCGGTTCGGATGCGTCGAATCTCGTTTTCGTAGTTGTCCTTGAGGCGCTCCTTTTCGGACTCGAGGTCGCGCACTCGTTCCGAGTGCTTCTTGCTAAGCTGATCAGACATATCGACAAGGCGTCGCTGGTCCTCAAGCTCATGTTTATAACTCTCGACAGTCTGAGCAAAGGTACCCTCCTGCTTCTGGAGCTTAACGAGGGCCTCGTCTGCCTTGGCTTGCATGGCGTCAAGTCGGTCGCGGAGTTGCTGCTCGGTTCGCTTCAGGGCCTCGACTTCGGATTGAATGTCTTCGTTCTGGCGCTGAAGTTCGGCAATGCGGGCGCCCTTTTCCTTTCGGTACTTGAGGCCCTCCTCGCTCTTTGTCTTGAGTTCATTCTCAAGCCATTCACTGTTCTTTCGGGCTAGGTCGAGCTGCTGCTGGAGCGATTCCTCTCGGTACTTGGCGCTGTTGAGCTGACCCCTGGCGTTCTGTTCAGACTGCTGAAGAGTTGTAATCTCGCGGGCGAGCTCGACATTTCGCTGGTGTTGCTTGGTGAGCTCCTCAGTGATGGTCTGATCGCGCTTGTTGTTCGATTCGATGATGCTCAGGTTAGTGCGATTCGACGATTGAAGGGTTTCAATTTTGTCGTTGAGAGACTTGATCTCGGCATCGTAATCAGACTTCTTGGCCTTCAGAACCTGCAGTTCGTTCTCGACGGATTGGCGCTTAGTTTCTGTGTGGAGGATGAATGTCAACAACCGTGTAACCTCGCTTCGCGCATCCCCACCAACACATACCTTCGTCCTTGAGAAGCTGTCTAGCCTCTTCCACGTCCTTCAAGGCCTTTTCGGCGGTAGCCTTGGACGTTTGCGAGCGCGACTCGGAGCTACGAACCGCGTTCTCTAGCTCGATGTCCGTCTGAAGCTTCTCAGCGTACAGAGTGTCGAATTCGTGCGCTTTGGCCGCAATAGCCTGAAAGAGAATGTTGACAAGATCAACAGTCGGCTCGGTCGCCAGGGTCGTCAGAACAGGCTGATCGAGGCCAAGGTGGCCTGCGATGTAGCCCGTGTCCACATCTGCGGCCGCCATGGTGGTGATCGAATCAGGCTGAGATCGCGGCACTCGTCATTCCCGCTGCGCGTCGAAAAGGGCAGTTTTGATTAAAGATCCACGTGATTGATCGCGTCGCTAAGTATCGGGCGTCGTGAAGAATGAGTGTGGGTGATGTTGATGAAAGATCTCCGACAAAGGAAAGAATTTCGTTGTTGGAGTGAAACAATCTGGCTGGAGCTTCCAGGCTGAAGATCTGGAGACACTGTTTTTGGAAAGTCAACATCCAGGCTGTTGCTGTCTGAGGAGCAACGTGCACGGGCCACTTGGAGCTGAGCTGTACGTCGGAGAATTGCTTTTCCGACCAACTACCCTGTATTCACACATTGAACTTGATGGGCCCTCCTGTCGTAGCAAAGGAACCTATTGAGTTCTGGCTGTCTTTTCTTTTGTTTGAAGACCTAATGTATCCCTCTAGTTATTTGAATACTATTGTTGTACTTTCAAAGCCCAAATAAGAGTATAGTCGATGGACTCAGTGTGATGTTACCCCTTGCAGCTGAACGATTACAAGTCTCCACCATCAGCAAGTTTGTGAGAACAAAGAGCAACTTGTCAGACACTTCCTTGCCATTGGTCATGCGATCCTGTTGTTGGTTTCTAGGTCCAGACAGCTGTAGGTCATGCTTGGATGATAAACAAAGGAATCTATAATAAAAGGTCTGTGCAGCAGGGCAAAACGCCACACCTGATGTCTTATGGTACACGGG
This sequence comes from Fusarium sp. LHS14.1, assembly GCA_025433615.1. Lineage (NCBI taxonomy): Eukaryota > Fungi > Ascomycota > Sordariomycetes > Hypocreales > Nectriaceae > Fusarium > Fusarium sp. LHS14.1. The sequence goes on along the minus strand of CM046478.1, from coordinate 4,110,048 downwards.
TTGTGGTCCAAGATGTAACAATAGCCTAGCTTGATGAATGTCCAAACACAAGGGAGTATTGGGTATCTAACAAAAAGCCCATTTTGTCTAGTTATTGTATACTACCTATGGTGACAAGGGTAGCCCATCTTAGTCTGAGAGCATGTAATCACTGTTGTTCCCCTCACAGCGCAATCCAACTTAACAAACCGATTTTAAAGATACTGGCCAATAACCTTGTAAAAATTGTCGCGCTTATTCTATGAGTTTAAGATCTCAATGTACTGGGGAGTTTTTCGTACTCGAGCCTCACGTCACAAACTGCAACACCGATCCCACAACCGTAAGAATACTAGTTAGAACGTACGTCTATCTACATGTTCAATCATCTCATAATACACCCGAGTCTACCATATCCAACGGTTTTGTAACTTGTTATTCCAAACCCAATCCCAACGCCGGCTTAGAAAAGAATATCACCCATAACACCAATCTACTTTGCCCACCGTCCAACATTCGAGTCCAACTCATACGACTCTACAGGTCCAGACTGAAATCCCATGTTTGACTGCGGATTATACGTCGGAGCTGGGTTTGAGGGGAATTCGTATACGGGCTGGCCTCCCCAACCCGGTTGTTGGGGGTTCTGGGGTGTCATTGGCGAGACGTAGTTGGATTGTGGTGAAGGATGGCCGTAGGGTACCTTGGCGGGATGAGATTGTAACTCAGAGATTGGTGCGTGGTTAGGTGGCAGTTCAACGACTGGCTTTCCTCCATAGAGCTCTGGTTTCGGGGAGGGTGTTGATGAGAGCTCAGATACGGCTGGTGGTGCGTAGTGACCCTTGATGTACTCGCTGTTGCCCATGAGTTCTGGCTGGCCGGTGTATTCTGGAGGACCATCACTGCGACCGTCGCCAGGGTTCGAGATTTCTACCCCTCGAGCCTGACGTTGTTTTCTTCGTCGCATGAGCATGAATAGCCCAATACCGATGGCGGCGACGACCACGACACCAGCAATTCCACCCGCGATCGGTGCGACGTTCGTCCCTCCTGATTCGTCCTTGCTCTTGTCGTTTCCTGCACTGTCGCCATCATCGCTCGAACCAGAAGAGCCAGTTTCTTCAGGAAGACCATCGCTGCCAGTCAAAGTCGCATGTCCTGAACCCGTCTGAACAGGACCAGTCGCGCCAGTTCCAGCACCAGCACCAGAACTCGCAGTCGGGTACGACTGATGAATGGATTCATCAACAGTAGCGACGACCAAACTCTCAGCCGCACTGCAGTAGTACTTGAAAACATCGACAGCCGAGGTCACGTTGCCGATATTCGTGCTGTCGCAGTAACCCTTGACCAATGAGGTCAGACTACTCGAGATATCCTTAGACATTCCAGATTTAAGGCAAACGCACGAGGCGAGTTCCTGGGGTCCTTCACCACACAGCCAAGAACTTTGCTGCAGTCGAGTCAGCGAGAGAAAGCAGATTATGCACAGGAATAGTTACCCCCAAGACAACGGATTCAATACCGCTTTGGGCACACTTGTTCAGGGACTGATACTGAGGCAAAGCGGTGATGTAGTAAGACACTACACAAAGTCAGCATATGAGTTTTGAACCAGGTCGCATAACTGACTATCTCCAGGAGGACCCTTTGGAGTTGCAAACGAGGTGGTGCCATCGTTCATGGCACAAAACTCGCTGTAAAAGTTTTGCGCCGAGGTGACATCCTGATTGTTGGAGCAAGACCACTTGACTGAGCTCTTCAGTGTCTCTGTGATGTCGTGAACGACGTCCTTCTTGTTGCAGACGCAAGGCCCATTCAATTCGGCCGCTTCAGGGCATCGATATGCAGCCTATCCCTCTGTCAGCCATGAACATGGACCCTCAACACTTCAAACATACCACTCCAATAACGGCATACGAGATTCCTGACTGCGCGCATGGCGGCAGATAAGCCAGCTCCGGGAGATCGGTAATATACGCCTCGACAACATTCGTCGTGGGAGAAAAGAATGTAATGTCCTTGTCTTGATGACAGTACTTGTCCATCAACTTGGACGCGCTCGAAAGATCATCGCTCGCGCTGGAACCGCAGCTATACGTGACGTCGCTCGAGATGGAAGACACGACCTGATTGAACCTGGTAGAGCAGATGCATTTCTGCAGTTCAGTCTCCGAGTCGCCGCACATGGTCGAGTAGGTCTGCATCGCGACATTGTACGAGATGGCGCTGGACACACATGGCGCCTAAGGGGTCAGTATCACGTTCGAGTGCTTGTCCAAGAGGCATACCAGGTATGTAAAGATTTCCAGGTCAGTCACGTAGGAAATATCCGCGGCGGTCGAAAAAGCAGCCAAGCCGACTAGAGCAGCCAGCGAGAGGCCGTGTAAGTGCTTCATGGCCCAGTCACAACGAGTGTATATCAACGGAAGAAGAAAAAGAACGGCACCCTCAACCGAGGGGAATCACAACCACAAGAACTACACAGAAGGAAGTTTCCGAGAGTAAAGGACCAGGCTCAAAAGCCTCGTTCGAGGCTGTAAAATGCCCTCTCTATCTAGTGGGGGAGCCCCAAAACGCGCCTTGGCGAGTCCAGATGCAGCTGGCGCCGGGACCCCTGGAGCTAGTCCTGATGGCTTCTTCAGCTGAAGGAACCGGCTGCATACAATCCCGTGCTGACAATGAGCGTGTTCCTGCATGAGTCTCTGATTTGCAGAGAGCTGAAAATTCTCCTCCTGAGATGAATATCAAGGAGGATTCATGTATGTTGGCATGCTTGGGAAATGATCTTATCCTAAGATTACCAGCCTTGATGACCCGGTTAGATGTCAAACGCCATGAAGGCATTCGCACACTGAGCGTGAATTCCAAGGACACTGGCTTGTTTTTTGCTTTAGCGTCCTTGAGATGAACGCTTCGCGCCATGGTCAGAGCGGAAGGGTAAAATGAGTCTTTTTTCCAGCCTAACGGGTGGGCAAACATCAGATACCCAAACTGTCGATCACAATGGACATTTGCGGTCAACAAACGGATAATGGATACCTGATCGGCTTTTCGATATCGGAAACTCGTATAATGCCGTAGGGCTGGGCATTAAAGCACTCGCTTGTTCTCTCTCCTCAACAGTCGGGCGTAGAGACAAATGGAGAAGAGGAGAGAAACTTGTCTCCATCTTGAGGAGGGGGCAAGCCATTCCCCAATAAAGTCAAGTTCCGCAGCGCCACTCGGATAGTGACTGATCCAGATCAACTCCTATTGGTCTCTTGTGAAATTAGTAGATGCACCTGCAGAGTGGTCAAACAACGCCAAGTGTGTTGAACGGCACAGAGGGAGCGAACGAGCGGAGAGCATTAGGCGAAGCCAAGCGCTGTTTGGTGATTCATCCGAACGAGGGGAGAGCAAGCATGCAGCCGGTTGTGATGCTTTGTCTTTCCCCGCTGACTAAACTTGAGAGTGATGCCGAGGTCGTCATCACGTGGGTACCCCGGATGCTACTCCAAGCGTTTCCCGCGGGTCGGTCCAACCACTCGGACCCTCGGCTATTGAACCTTGTGGCAGTTGAAAGCTCATGACGTCTGCCGCTCAGGCACCACCCACTGCCGGCATAGACAAGGTGGCTTTCAATCAAAGTGACAGCTGGATCAACAGAATCAAGGGACGTTGAAGCTCAAGTTTGTTTGTTCTGAATAGTTCATGTCTGTTACTAGTAATAAAATGGTATCTGAAGCTGAAGCTTTCTCAGCTATGTAGGTATAGTTAGGTATTCCGTATCCCGTTGTTCCATCCGCCGTCCTTTGCCATGGTTCCAAAACGCCATGCTCAAATAGTAAAGTAAAAAAAATATAATAGTATATCGGCCCTTTTTTTTTTGTTTGTAATGCCGTTTCCCCAAGTCGCTTGTGTCCCAAAAGCATGTACCAGAAACCCCGAAAAAAACAGTAGTAGTAGTAGTATCAATCTTTTTTTTTTTTCATCGTAGGGCCCCTGCCTATAGGACCCGCACGATCTTGGGTAGTCGGTACCGCGATGGGCTGTCGTAGTACTCGCTGATCATGCCGTGAGTCGCTGTGGGCCTCCTCGCGGGGAGTTTGCCAGAGGCGGTTGATGGTCGTCGCATCTGGTCTGTCGCCGAGCCTCGCCTTGACTCTCGGGAGTTTGCGCGCTGGCTGTATCTGTCGGCTGATGTTTGGCGAGATCGTCCGGAAAAGTTGTCGGAGGAGGTGGTTCTTGAGCTGCCGCAGGAGCGAGAGCGAGGTGTGCTGCTGGTGTAGTCCCAGTCGGCGGGTTCCTCGCAAATTTCATCGAGGAGGTCATCGTCGTCAAGCTCGTCGTACATTCTTTGCCGCTCAAGGTTGCTGCTGAGAGTCTCCCAGAGGTCGAGGCCAAGATCGTCCCAGATGACGACGGCCTTGAAGAGTCGACGGCAGGCTTGTGTGCCCTCTGTCTTGTCGAGCTCGCCATAAGACTGAAGCTCACCGAGACTAGGGAGGCTATCCCAGGCGATGGAAATCTGGTCGCACTGGTCCTTGAAGGGAGAGCGCTCGAGGTAGTAGGTGAGAAAGTCGGAGGTCTCTGCCTTTGTCGCGAACTCGGCCTCCTCGAGGGCTTGCAGACGGAGCTGCTCCTCCTTGACCTTTTGCTCCTGCTGCTGCTTCTGCTTGCGCTTCTTGGGGTTGCCAAAGAGGGGAACCTTGGGTACGTTGTGGGCGGTTCCTCGAAGCATCATGATGATATGTGTGTGGTGGTTGTTATTGTTGTGTGAAAAAGGGAGTCGGCTGTGTTGAGAGAATGGAGGGATCGCTGATTATATGAGACAGGAGTCGTTGGTCGAGTAAAACAGTGTGAGTTGTCGTGTGTCGTAAGGAGCTAATAAAAGCAAACACACAGCTGGTCTCGTCTGATTGGCAATCGAGAGTCCAGCTCGTCGACTCGTGTGTTGTTGGGTCTGGACTTTGATTCCAAGGTAAAACAGCAGACGTAGGGAGGGAGGGGGGGCGTGGGAGGGTCTTGGGTATATGAAGGGCTGGGGGTGGTATGGCTCCGAGGGAGAGGAGACGAGAGAGGAGACAAAAAAAAAAGCTTTGTTCGGATTCGGGATTACTGGGATAATCAGATAATCGCCAAGAGTTTCCAACAAGCAAGGTAACAAATGTGATGAATGGGGATCCGCGGCTATTTTGGGTAGTAACCGTAGTAAGCCTTGCTTGGAGGGTGTGCAGTGCGTGGTGTATGCGGTGGCCGTAATTCCGGGTCGGGAGTTCGCGGGTCCTTGCTTTGAAGATCGTAGATGGTGAGATGGAGCTTGCTTTCACAACAAGAGAGATCTACAGCCCTTGGGATGGGTCTGCGTTTTTAATAATGCCTTCGATAGACAAGATGGCTAGATCACACCCCGAAAAGAGACGGAACATCCCCCGGAGATGCCATCAATGCCTAGCCCAACGGCGTATTCAACAGAGTTTCACCAAGTTGCGCCAGCCCAGCCCAAGAACCCGGGCAGTCGTCGTCGAGAGAGAAGAGAAGAGAGAGGCAGCCGTCTAGAGTCTAGCCTGGCCAGCCCCGAGTAAACAGCCTCGAGAAACCAGAGTTTAGGCGACATTTCTTGTTTGGCAGCCATTCTATTGGATGTCCCACACCCCGGACTGGGGGGTCATTTTGCGGCTTGGGACTAGGAAGGGAGCGGAGCCGCGACACACACGCTCATCACAAAGCACAGCCAAGCCAAGCTTGTTGCTTTTTCTACAGTGTAAATTTTCTTACTTCCTGCGACAGCCCGGCGGTCTGTCTGCGTGTTGTCAAAGTCAGGTCCAGCCGGTTCCATTTGTTGGCTTTGTACGTGGCTGTCGTCCCGTCCACATCCTCCAAGTACCGAGTTGGCCGAAAGCTTGACCGAGGAAGGGGGCCCATCTCGGTGGAATGTTGTTGGTAAAAAAAGCAGAACAGGCAAACCCGGTAAAATTGATGACGAGGCTTTCCATCCATCGCCCATGTCACTCCATCGCATCACTCTCGCTGGGTGTTTGTTACCCGCCGAGCAATACACCGTTGCTTTAGGGGGGGCGTCTGGTCTCGGAAACCACTCCTTTACTTCCCCGACACGACGACGACACACACACACTCACGCGCGCTATCATGACACGCTCCGTGATTCCGTCCCGTCGTTAGTGGGCAGCTACCCGTGTGTTCCTAGTCTCCGCGCAACACGATCCCGCCCGTGCGAGCAGGCCAGAGATTCCTCCTCAACCAGACATTTGGTTGACTGGACGGGAAAAGGGGGCACGGGGCACGTCAGGATCTCGCACGGTTGGGGGAAGAGGACCACCGGCATCATGTTCCGGCGGACGGTGCTGCAGGGGAAAACAGCGTCCTAGACATGGGACATGGGAGGGGGGTCCCCTGGTGGCTGGAAACATTGCCTCTATGCGGTCTGGTGCCACCAAAGCTGCCTGACGGGCCTGACACAAAGGGACAGGCGTCCCTCAGGGAGAGCACGTCAGTGTCCAGGTTGTCCCGTTATTTGGTACCGACCCGACACACTGTAAGCGGCTAATCAGCTGGGCCAGGTCCCCCCAGTCACATCACTTTCACTCGGGTCCAAGAGACCACCCTCCCGCGTAGGGCACGCACTCCGCGGGACCCCGTTCCATCAATAGCAAGGCGGACGCTATTGAAGCCTCAACAAGGGCAGCCGGCAAAAGCCATGTCCACCGTGGATACAGACTCCAATAGAGAGCAACCGGCATGTGGAAAGCTCGTCCTTGGATCCAGGCTCAGGTCTCCTCTTTTTTTCCCTACGGGCGTTGTTGGTGGTGTCCTTGAACCAGGTCGTCGGGTCCCTATTCAAACATCCACAAATCGCCGCCGCCTCCGCCGCCTTGACCCCCCGTGATCAGATCCCATCGAGAATGCCATCCATCGAGTAACTAAACCCCAGATTTCATTCACATTGTCCAGACTTGTCTGTCAATAGCGTTATTCAATCAACGGAACGGCAAGTCCCTTTTCTGCCACAAAAGAAGGGCTGAAAGGTCCACAAGCTGTTGAGCCTTTATTGTCGTCCCGCATGTCGCGAGGCGTCTGTCTTTGATGAGTTTGAAACGCGCACCTCGACCCGTCTTCCCTTCTCCCTTGCTTGAGGTGCCTTACTCGCAACGAATGCTGCAGTAAGCACTCTACATACGGATACTTTAGTAGCTCTCCTCTCGGGACCGCAAAAAAGTGTGCGTTGTGTTTCCGGCCCGACAAACTAACGCGGACCGTGCAAGCCCGGAATATCCGTCGGTTTCGGAACGCTCTTCTGCACCGCCCTCCCATCCTTCTGTGATGACAAAAATCAAGGTTTCCAACTGCCAGGTGACAGCAAAACTCTCTTTACACGGCATCTCCCTTGTTGTTCCCCCTTTGGGATCATACCCATGCCGACGGAACGTCCAGAAGAGAACAGCCGGGGGGGGGGGAGGGAGAGTGTCTAATCTGCGTAGGTGGCTGATCAGTATAAACGAGACCGAAGTCGCTCTGTCAAGGTTGCGGCCACATTCCATCCACCCGCCCTTGACTGTGAAGCGTCTTGGCCTCTGATTGGGGCGGTATCGGCGCATGTGATTGGGTCGCGTCCCTTTTCCCAAAGAGGCATCTATCCGCTATCCGCGACGCGACAAGGCAAAGCGAGCGGCGCAGAGTAATCTGGTGAGGAATGAGTACGAGACGGCGAGGCGGAGCATCGGACACCCGAGCGTGGGTCCGGCGTCCGCCATTCGGGACTTTGTTATGCGGGTGCGTGAAAGCCCAGAAGCCTTCTCATCAAGCCTCTTGAGTCGATGGAATTCCAGAGATGTTGGGTTCTTGTGGGTTATGCTTTCATTGTGACGTGCCTATCCAAGATCGGTTCCTGGTATTCGAGGATCCAGGTTCTTGGGAAAAAACGGAAATGTCCAGCGTTGTTACCAAGAGACTGGGATTGTGGCTCAAAGTCTGCTTAGCATTGCTATTGTCGATCAACCTGACAATGAGGATGAATCAAAGTCTTGACGGTGGCTTCAGGTTCAAGTCAAATCGTCTGATGTGGGTGTTAAGGGGTCTGCGACAGAGCCCACTCTCGCCCAAACACTACTCCGTGTTAGAAGGCGATGGAGACAATAACCCTTTGTGCTATGAAAGTGGTTCCAGATCTGAGGCTCTTGATTAAGGGACTTGTCGAGTGCAAGATCGACCCATTGTTATCCTGAGCACGGACGTTTATCGATCAACATGTCTTGTCTTGGTACGTGGTGCTATTTTTTTGGAGGTGCAGGCTGGTAACCTATCTTGTCAGCTGGCGGACACTGGCACTGGCACTCGCGAATACCCTCACTTTGGATTATTAGCTGGCACTGCCAAACAGCCGACAAACGCACAACAGAAAAAAAACTTGCGCACAAGGCAGCAGCCAAAATTATTCATAATGGAAAAAAGAAACATTTTGTTTTTCTTCTTCTTCACCTGCATTGTTCACGCTTCTTTCATCACCACAACCGATCAAGCAAGAACAAAACTACCTCATCTCAACATCGCGATCATTCAAAATTCACCTTCGTCCCGACAACATTTTTCGCAACCATATTCACTCTGATTCACGTACGCGAAAATGTTCTTCTTTCGTCGCAAACTCGACTACGATCCGAAGGAATTTCCTCGGTATCGCGAACTCTTTCCAGAGCAGAGATCCTTCTTTGAGAAGCTTCTCGACTACAAGCCCGCCGCTATCAAGTTCATTGCCGCTAGTTGGCATATCCTCGTCCTCACCTGGAACATCATGATTCAGTTCTTCGCCATTATCGACTACAACCTCTTCAATGTCCCCACTGCTGTTAGATGGCTTGGCAACGAGTTCATCACGGCTGATGGCTGCAACATGGTTCACGGCATCCTGCTCATCTTCTGGCTTTACCGCACCAGCTACTCTCTCAGCTTCGTTCTGTGCGACATCTTGAAGTGGTTTCATGAGAATTGGGTGCCCTTCTATGCCGACCTCTGGCTTGATCGCCTCCGCTTCGTTGGATCCATTCTCCTCTACATCTTCTTCAGCATTCCCACCGTTCTCAACGCCCTCAGCATCCTCGTTATTTGTGGAGTCATCGGAATACCCTTCTTCCAGATTGCTCTGTACCTTTATGGAATTTGCCCTCCTCGCCCTGAATGGCTTCGTCGCCCCGACTGGCTTCGTTTCCCCGAGCCTGAACCTCGATGCAATCGGCCTGTCCCATTTTCAGTTCGCTTCTCCAACCCTCCTTCACCCAGGACGCCCAGGACACCATCTCCCCCTCCGTCGCCTCCTTCGCCTCCCCGTGCATTCGACTTTTGCCCACCACCCGACCCTGAAGACGTCAAACGCCGTCCCTGGCTCTATACCACATATCCTGGAGCTTCTTTCCACATGCGCAACCCCTTCTCCTCCCTCAAACCGCCCGGAGCTGGCTACGTCACGCCTAAGCCTGCACCGCCGCCGAAGCCTAAGGCTGTCTCGACTATCAAACCTCCTGGAGCGTCCTATAAAAAGGTCTCTCCCAAGGCCAAGCATTACCTACGCTCTCACGGCATCAACCCGAAGCATCTCACGCCCAAGCGCTCTACCAACTTCCAACGCCTCAACTCTTCCCAGCGGAACCGACCCGTTGACACCGAGCTACAATACCAGTGGTTCGGGGGTATCCTATCTTCCGCTGAACGTGAACTTGTTCAGATGAACAGTGAGGTTAAGCGCCTCAAGACTCTCACCAATCAATTCCACAAGCAAAGCTGCGCTTCGATTCAAATGACCTCGCCCTCACCTACCACAGCTCTCCTTCCTCGCCCCGAAATCGCTGCCGTCAAGGGTGACAGCGCACGCGAGAAACTCCGATTCAGGGCCCTGTTGACCGATTATCCTCCCGAGATTAAGAAAATCGTGACTTACATCCAGCAGTCTCACCCAAGAATACGAGACGCCCTCACCGACCTCTCAGCCCGTATTGACCCTCTCGATCAGAGCGCCGTCGCAAGTGCCATGCGCGCTAACTACGCCGATTGCCAGGACAAGCTCACCCGCATTGTTAGAACCACGGAGCGAGCCTACATCAGTGCCGAGAACACGACGCAGCGATGCCTCCGCCGGATCGATGAGCTGAGCGACGAGATCGCCAGACTCGACAGCATCGACCTGAGCCACAAGAAGCTCAAGATGACGGCATACTCCCCTTAGAAGCGGGTGTCTCACTCAACCAAGGATGCAAAGTCCGCCAAGAGCGGCGCAGTGCTGGCCACTAACATTCAACGACTGAAACTTAACGACTAATGACTCTGCGACATGTTGTTCGCAAACGACTGCATTTACACGGATCACGGAAAGGCATTGGGGGTTGCTACACATATTTGTTTGATTGACACAAGGGATATAGAGGGATAAAGCATTTACACATGGCCAAGGGGCCCGGAAAGAATTGTACAGTTTCGTGTTGTATACAATTGAATTTGACCAGGTCGGAGTAATGGCATCTGATAAAGTGACATGTTGGTGCTTGCTTGGAGCATTGATCTCAGTGAAGTCTTGGTCCATATAATCAACTGTCTTTGCTCGACCACAGCCAAATCTGACCATCTCGCCGCTCTTCTGACCGGAACCCTAGACAACGCTCGTGACGCTAGCTATTCTGTTCATCGCGACTTCGCGGCTCGCGACTGTGTTTTGGACGAGACTTTTGTCCTGTCATTTCGCAAGCAGCCTCTACATACCTGACCTTCTAAATAATTGTAATCATGACTTTGGCGATGCCCTCACCGAGCCAAGCCTTGATGAAAATTCTTCATGACTTGTCCATACGACGGAGAACTCCGTAGTGTAGCTGCCGAATCCGGATTGACACTTATTCCTGTGGTGGCTATGGCAAGGTCTCGGTGTTAACCTTGTTCATGGCCGCGGGCAGGAATGCAGTTCAGTCTAGCCCGCTCTCACGCGATTGAGTAGGGTAAATACCAGGACAAGCCTCGATTGGTGGATTCCAAATTCCAAATGATTACAATTGTTGCTTCAACTCGTTATGCTACGTGTATGGTGGATAGAGGGTGTTGCACTTAGCCCTCTCGAGTGACAGAGACGAGAACCTTGCTTCCCCGGTATAGGAAGGGTGAGTTGGGTATTGTTCCTAGAGTCCACTTGTTCTTCCTCACTTACCAGTTCTTTCCATAAAGTATTGTGTAGACTGCTCACATTGTGCAGACTCCCGGGCCAGCCGAGAGTTGTTTCACAATACTTTATGGAGAGAGCTGCATCTTCAAGTCACACAAGCACATCAGAATAAAGTCATGAGAATCATCATATAGGCGACAATGCTTTACAAGCTGTCATCTTGTTGCTTCCATCGGGTATCGTAACAGGTAGAACAGATCATCAAGATCATCCAAAACCACCTTGACCCTCAAGACCAACCCATCTAATCACCCTTCTCAGAATCGTAAACCTGCCAGTAAAGCTTGGCCTTCTTCCCGCCATCCAGAGCACCACAGTCGACAGATCCACGGGCCGCCATCAAGAATCCGGAAGAGTAGTCCTGCAGTGTCTTTTGCACGATCCATTCGACGTCGTCGTCGCCCAGCATGACGCCGCCCTTGGCTCGGACGCCCAGGGAGCACGAGTCTGACTTGACGATGGGGACGAAGCCGGTGCCGTAATCTTTGGCGGCGTTGGTGACGGCGGGGATGGTAAAGGTGCCGTTGTGAGGTCCAAAAGCTGAGAGGAGGGATGCGCAGTCGCGGAAGTCGCCTCGCTTCACGTCGGAGGGGGCGAACTTGGCCTTGTAGGTCGCCTTGTCACAAGTCTTGCGAGAGTCATCGCTGGGGACCCAGAAAGTAGAGGCGATGGGAGTGGCCGAGGGTGTAGCGCAAGCCGTAGAGGTAGACACAGCGATGATGTCGTCAAACAAGGTGGCTGAAGGGGCAGGAGCAGGAGCAGCAGCCGCAAAACCCATGAGGGCAACCGTGAGAGCGAGGAAGCGCATGATGACTTTGTCGATGGTGGTTTGAAAGAAAGGTCGAGGCGAAAAGAACCTAGAGATATAGGTCGAGGGTGTGAAGGTGATTCAATGAGCGTGGGTGAATGGTAAAAAAAGGTGATCAACACCTTGGTTAAAGAGAGACTGAGAAGGTAGAAATGAAGGTGCTGCGCGGCGGCACAAGGGAAAAGCGTGAAGAGATCGATGAAGAGTGGAAGCCGATGGGGAGATGGTGGGTTGTTATCTCGAGGAGGAGGAACGTGGGATGCGATCACAGGAGTGATGGGGTGTTTCAAGTAGAGTAGATCGTCTGCTGTTGACTTGAGATCACAATGAAGAAGATGTTGTTTTGGAAGCAATTTTTGTTAAATTAATTGTGATGAAAATCGTGCTCATCGTGTACGGCTGCCGGCTGGTGGACAGTGTCAGTGTTTGAAGCCTGTTTGCTTCATTGGTCGTGATGTTCCGATATCGATGGCTGGTGTTTACCGTCGACGTTTCTCAACGGCTTTGTTTCGAGTTAAACATGGGATTCATGCACAGACATGGTAGTTGACAGGTAGACTTGAATCATCGAACGAGACATGTTTTTTTTTCTCTAATTGATTCAATTGCCGGCATTTACATCCTTAAGGATTCGTCCCATCTCGCAACGTTGACCACGTTAAGAACGCCTGTTGCTGCTCGTTAACTGATATTTATAGTGGATTCTCTTGTCCTTGAATAACTATAAATGGGCAATTGATAAGGTTGAAACAAGTTGTCTGCCCTGCCTTGTTCTGAATGCCATGCGCATTAACAACCTCAGCTCAGACCCCATGGATCCAAGCCTACGAATTGATGATGGTGTGTGGGCGAGGAAGAAGACGGAAAGAGATAGGCATTATCTTGATTCTTACTTACGCCATTGTAGGAAGAGATATTACTGATTCATATAATACTACTCAAACGATAGCCGACCATGATCGATTCCCAGGTCGACATCCATCATTCATGATCCCGCCCAGATTGAGGCCATCCTGCTAGTGGATCTGCAAGCACTCTCAGTGGAGAGGCTCCGCTAAAGCCCACTAACTCGACCCGCAGTTCATCCACCCCGCGCCGGTTGAAGAAAAAAAAGTTGGACCTGGCTAACACGTACTCATGACTTGGACATCATCCTAGTAACAATATTGAATAAATAATTGCTGGAATTATAACTATACTTGATCTTGTATAGCCTTTCTTAATCCATGATTATTCTTATATAATAATATCAAGAAAAAACCTGATGAGCAACCCGCCAAGCACAACCTCAACATCGCCAAGCCCCATCCTCTCGGCCCCATCATCATCCGTGCTCCAACCGATGACGAACCCCCCATCCTTTCTCGGCCGCCGCGGCACGGCCAACGACCAACAATGGATGTTTCGCCCGACTGAAGCTCCAAGAGCTGGGAGCTCTGGGATGACTTCATCGACCCCACGGATCTTCTAGCCATCGGAAGCCGCTCACTCCTGACTCGTCGGTTCCTTTTCTTTCTTTGGTCAATTCGCAGACGTCACTGGTTCGTTGCGTCTTGGCATCTCGGCCGATTAGAACGATGGCACCTCGTGATCTTCACTGCTTGTCATCTTGGCCTCTGAGCGCTGGGTGTCACCAAAACAACTGCCGTTGTGCCGGGATTCTCTCCAAGAGACCCATTGACCCGGTTCCCCCCTCAGTTTGCCCCAGATCGTTCCTTTTTGTTCTTGGGGTGGTTCACGATGACGATGATTAGACTATCAAGATAGCCCGCTTCAGCTTGGCTTGTTTTCCAATTGAACAGGATTCGTGACCCTCTTGTAAGTTGCTTCTTGTAAGGAATTGATACATCTTTTCTTCTCTTGTTTCCTACCCATCAATGAATACATTCGTCGTCAGTCTATACACCAGATTTATACCATCAACATGAAGACTTCTACACAAACATCACCAAGCCATCTTGGCTCAGCTGGCAAAGTAAAACGCATCGTCGGCAAGATTCGTCGTCATGCTCATCCTCCTTCCGTCACCTCCAAATCCTCTGTCTCTTCATCCTCCACCCGCGCTTCCAACGCATCATCAAATTGTCCGCTGCGCCATCACAGAAACAGCCAGAGCCGTCGTGGATCGGCAGCAGAAGAGGAGCGCGCACGCGACGTCGAACTATGGAACGCAGCCTACGATGCCCTAAAGAAAGACGCTCGATCCAATGGTCTCGTACTCGCATACGAGAACATTATCGGCCATGAATTGCCCGAGGCGCATAGACCTGGTCATCATGGGAACCCGAATGAGCTGCCGATGGATGGCGAGCGACGCCTAGAGCTCATGTCCATGATTGCGTCCTCAGGCTTGAATCGCGAAGTCAGCGTTACATCCAAGTCGGATTCGGGCGATGACGATGCTCGCGAGATTCTCGTCGAGGCGAGATCTACTGTCGCTTCTTTGATGCCTCAACAACCGAGCGCCGCTCTCGCCTTTGCGGGCATCTGCTCTTTAACACCTGTAGGTACACTGAAGCTTTGTTTAGGGACAAGACTGACTGATGTAGCTACTCCTCGACCCTCTCCTCCGCCACGGTGACCTCCGCAGCGGCTTCGTCCATCTGATAACCACCATCCCACACTACATGAGCCTCGCTCGATGCACATACCCCTCGTCATGGGCATCCTCCGAAGACTATGAGCGTCTGCAACTACAGGTTCGGCAGACATTGCTGGACCTGTACCGTCGCATCCTCGAGTACGAGATGAACATTGTTTGCGCCGCTGCTAGCGCCTGGAATATGGCTGCTCGCAACGTCGTTGACTGGCAAGGGTGGCGGACTATGGATGATGCTGTTAGGGAGAAGGATGTAGAGGTGATGGGGGAGATGGAAAAGTATGGGACTGATGAGGCTAGAGCGATGATAGAGGAGAAGTCCGTGCCAGAGGGTGGAGGAAGAAGGAGTATCTCCTCAAGTACAGATGCTGAGGATAGGCATTGACAAGTGAAACTTCCCTCTGCTTAATGGCTGTCTTTTTGTTAGCGGCGTCATCTTGGCGGCAGTGCCCTGGCTAGTCTAGATTTGTCCTATCTTCTCGAGGCTCGTAGGTAAACAGCTGGCCTGTGATTCACGTTGTCCACTTCAAGCGTTGTCCGCTTTGCACACAGCATTCACACTATCTAACTCCGACGACACTCCTGCTATAGGCATTAGGAGGATTAGAAGAGGTCCCCTAAAGCATAAACCGAGATCTTCTGCATATTTGCTACCCCACTAGGTAGACTATTTTTCGTGATTCCTCTGGGTGGACGTGTTTCTCTACCTCTTTGGCCTCCTCCTGCAACTCCCGCAACTCGAGTTGATCTTAACACTCGAGATTATGATCAATGGCAGGTTTGCTTCATATTTAGTTATACCCAAGACTAGTTTGTCACTACTTCACGTCTATAGCCCATCATTGCAAAGTACAATGCAGTCAGCTTATAATGTGTCATGGATTCGCATTCACATGTCGTGGATCCTATAGAGGTACAGAAAATCTTGATCATTTTGTCTATGTTACCATTCACAAACTCCAAACTCTGGATCCCGTGAAACCAAGGATCCCATTCAGCGATCCTGCTGATATCCCCGTGATTCCTTTTGTGTTCCAAACGCCAAATCCGCCGAGGTTGTCAATTTACAAATCCAGAAATAGCACTGCAGCACCTAACGTCCGAATGGCGGGATGATGCCCTGGCTATCCAGATCCTTCAGGGTGCTGGTATACTGATTCAATCGCATCTGCCAGCGGTTAATGTTCGTCTGGAACTGGATAGCCGCCATCATGTCATCCCATCTGGGCACCTGGTCACGAGTCGCGAGATCATACACGCGACTGAGAACCCGGTTGAAGTCAACCTGCGACTTCATGGCGATGCCGTACAAGTGTCGTACCAAGTCGGTCCAGCACGAGATGAAGTCGGCGTCGAATGTCGACTCTGGGTAACGAAACTCGAGAGTGTTGTACTTGCTTACGACCAGAGCACAGCGCGTGGTCGTGTGGACGGGTCCCTCGTTAAACTTTCGCAGTGCGATTCCAAGGCTGATGAGGTCCGGTTGAGACCAGAGCCGCTTCATAGCTCCGAGGAGTCTCTTGTCAACCTTCTTGCGACCCTTGAACTTCCCCATAAGCTCCGTGAGCAACGCAATAAGCGCGGCACCCTCGCCGGAAACTGCAGGCTCCCCCTTCTCCATGGCGATCGAGGACTCGACACTAACACGCATCGAGAAAGCTGACTTGGATCGATGAGGGTGGCACACCGGGTAGAGTAGCGTATCCTCAAGGTGCCACACCAAAGTCACGACTCGGAGCGCCGTCTGCAGCTTCATGTCGCCAGCGTCGTTGACATGTAAATGTAGACCACAGCCCGAGTTGAGGCCAACCACCATTTTGTCCTGGATATCCTGCAGACATGTTCTCAGTGTCGGGAGCCCGTGGTTAAACTCTTGAGGTTGCTTGAGGATTGGACTGTTTATTTCAGTTCCGAACCAGGCGTACTTGACAGAAGGCGTCTTGCTGGACTTACTAACGCAGTCCTGGGTCAGATGTCGCTCCGGCACCACGAACCAGTAGTTGGATGGTGCCACGGTTCCAGAAGTCGATGCCACAGCCTCCTTATTCCAGACCCGGATGTTTTCTCTGGTCTCTGTGAGCTGAACGAGGCTAGACCCGAAGGATTGCCCAGGGGTGATGGGCCCGAATAGCGGCATGTCTTTGCACCCAACGGGGACACCGCCACTGGCCATGACTTGGCATACCTTGTGAATGCATGTGGCCTCCATGGGCCTGAAGTCGCCAATGGCTAGGCCATCAATATCGCGCTTTGATGCAAGGCATTTCCACCGATCGTCACCGGGGGGAACTTCAATGGTTGATATAGCCACCAAGAACTCGACTTCCAAGCCAACACAGACCGACGGCGGGACCGGCATGTCTTTGCGAGTTGCGATTGTTCTCTGTAGGTAGGAGAGTTGCGGTTTTCTCTGTCGTCGGCAATGTCTCGAATCAGTGATGCGAGATGCTGCCGAGCGAGCTGGCGAGAAACGAACCAGCAAGGGTTCTGATTTTATACTTGACGATGCCATCTTGGTGAACGATCTTGACGAGTTTGTGCAGAGAAGATCCGTATTGTTCATGGTCAATTGCTGGACGAGATTTTCATGGAGGAGCCTTTCTGTTTAAAAGGATGCTGACGTTCAAGGGTGTTCCGAAACATGGCTGGGCAATTCGCCAACACTCGTTGAACGAAGAGCGGTCAGACCAAAGGGCGCCTCAAAGAACAGAAAAAGGGGAATGTCACTTTGTGTGTGCCCACCAGTGACAACTCTTACGCCCGAGAGGCTCCTCGAGGAAATGCTGCAACCTAGGCGAGAGTCTTGACTGGTACATATCCGGCCGCTCCGCCGGGAGGGGGTGGTCTGAGATGATCATGATTTCGAAATGGTGTTTCCTTTGACGCCCTCAATCACTGGCAGCCTCTAGGATCCATTCCAAAGGGGTCCCATTGCGACCCAAGGACAAACACAGAGAGTGGCACTTGTCGCCCGGAGGCGCTTCTGACCGGTCAAGAACATGTGATCCAAGGGCATTGGTAGGGCGATTCTTGCATCCAACCATCTCGCACATTTGCCAGGGGGCAAAGAATGGAGGATGACTACGGTGTAACTTGATGAGGAGCAACATGAGAATCCGGTGATTTCTGAGGCTAGGAAAATGTCCGTGACACGCCATCTAAGCCTTTGCCGCACTGAAATGAAAAAAGAAACGTGAATGGACAAGAGGCTGCATCGTGGGATTGGCTTGGAGGAGTTGTTGAACAAAGGGACTCGGTGAAGGAACTTACACGGGGGGGACGCGGCAACTGGAGGGGGATTAGCGCATCAAAGTTGCTCCGGGATAACCAATCAGGTTGATGGTCTGGTTTATTTTGGAGAAGGCATGCTCTGCAAAGCCCCAGTCAATCGGTGGAGCTTGTCCAATGACTTGTTGTCATTGGTAGTGCGCGCGAGTCAAGAAAGAGCGAGCATCAGACAACAAGCAACTCGAGCTCTATCAAGGCTGTGACGTTTCTGATGACCTGAGTTATAAAATCCACTGGAATAATAGTAAATTATCATCTAATTAACCATGTCTCTAGAATAATTTACATGTCATATTATCAACTTGTCGTGTTTTACTGTCACCGTTGGAGCTGGATAGTCACCTGCTCTGCTGTGCCATTTTCCCTTCGGTGACCCGGCCGTGCCCCAGTCTAACCGGCTCAACCTTACCCAATGACTGCGTTTGCGGGTGCTTGGAGGCAGGAGCTGACCCTGGCATTTTTTGATTGACGGAGCTCGAAAAACGCGACAGCGCGTCACATCCAACATTCAACTCCAACTTTAACATCACCATCACCAATTATCACCCAACACTGTCCACGTATTTCACCGATTATCGCTATCGCATCACTTTCAAATTGATCGCGAACCAGCAACAAATCGCCTCCGACATCCATCCCGATCCCGCCGTCCTCGGCTCAAGGGTACTTCCCATCGCGATCGTCCCTCGGGCATGTAGCTCGCCCTTCCAACATGCACATCATCAAGCCTTCATGGCTAAGCCATAGTGGGGAGCAAAAGGACTTTGAGGTCTACAGCTGTCATGTTTCTCCAGACGGGAAACGTCTTGCGACAGCAGGAGGCGATGGACACGTGCGAATCTGGTCAACCGAATCTGTCTACAATGCCAACAACTCCGACTACAACAAGCCACGTCAGCTTTGCCATATGAGCCATCACCTTGGCACGATTCATTCGGTTCGATTCTCCCCCAACGGACGCTACCTTGCCAGCGGCGCCGACGACAAGATCATCTGTGTGTATCATCTCGACAAAGGCCCTCCTGCGGCAACGTTTGGCACCAACGAGGAACCTCCGGTTGAGAATTGGAAGACGTACAAGCGCTTGATTGGCCATGACAATGATGTCCAAGACCTCGCGTGGTCCTACGACTCCTCAATCCTCGTCTCTGTGGGCCTCGATTCCAAGGTGGTCGTCTGGTCCGGCCATACCTTTGAGAAGCTCAAGACGCTACCCGCCCACCAGAGTCACGTCAAGGGTATTACCTTTGATCCTGCTAACAAGTTCTTTGCGACCGCTAGCGACGATCGTACCATCAAGATTTTCCGATTTACCTCGCCTGCGCCCAACGCGACTCAGCATGACATGGTTAACAACTTTGTCCTCGAGACTACGATTAGCGCGCCGTTCAAGAGCTCTCCTCTTACGACATATTTCCGACGTTGTTCTTGGTCACCTGATGGTAATCACATCGCCGCCGCCAATGCTGTGAACGGTCCCGTCAGTTCTGTCGCTATCATCGAGCGAACGAGATGGGACAGCGAGATCAACCTGATCGGCCACGAGGCCCCTACCGAAGTCTGCATGTTTTCACCGCGACTTTTCCATACAGTAAAGCCGGACTCAAACACAGCAGCTAACGGTAATACTGGGTCGCTTGTGACGGTTATTGCATCGGCCGGTCAGGACAAGACTCTGAGCATCTGGAATACAAATACATCAAGACCCGTGGTTATCCTTCAGGACCTTGCGGGCAAGTCGATATCCGATCTGGCGTGGACTCCGGACGGCCAGACCCTATTCGCTTCGAGTCTCGATGGCAGCATCGTGGTTGCCAAGTTCTCCGAGGGTGAATTGGGTTGGGTTGCGCAGCCTGAGGAGAACATCAAGGCCTTACAGAAGTACGGCGGTTCAAGAAAGGGAATGGGCATCGCAGAAGATGTTGAAGGTCTTTTGCTGGAGAACCAGAGCAAGGCGGGCGAATCACGAGCTGTCGAGTCGAGGATGGGTGCGCTGATGGGCGATTTTTCCGAATCGACAAAAGAGTCTACGCCAGTCACTAATGGTACCAAGCCAAGCGCAGCTTCAAAGCCGACGACAAATGGCCAGACAGAGCCAGAGAAGGAGCCCGAGAAGCAGCCAGAAGAGACAGCGGACAAGACTGCCGAGCGAGTCAAGGAGCTCAAATCACGAGTCACCATAGGCAAGGATGGCAAGAAACGAGTGGCTCCCTTGCTGGTATCCTCGTCAGGAACTGGAACATCATCACTGCCCCAGACACAGCTGGTTGGTACAACTACCACCAACAAGGCGGCTCAGAACGATGCGCCAACTACTGTCCTCGACCTCACCAAGCCGTTCGATGGGTTGCCAAAGGGGGGCATTGCTGCGATGCTGCTTGGTAACAAGAGGCGTATGAACCTCGATGGCGATGAGGAGGATGAACATGTCTCAAAACGAGCAACAACCGGTCCAGTTCCTATTGTCACTAATGGTCCTGACGGTGTTGAACCCGCCACTCTCACGCCTGTACAGAATGGTGTGGTCCCGACGCCCGAGTTCCTCCGACCAGCCGTCTTGAATCCTTCCATCGCGTGGGCCTCGGTCAGACTGGCCGTACCCAAGGTGAGGTCTCACATTCTGCGGCCGTTGGAGAAAGGTGTTCTCCAAGGGGACAGCTCTCTGGAGGATGCGACCAAGGTCGGAGAGAACATCATTCTGGAGGCCAAGAATGATACCAACCCAAGGGATCCCTCGCATGTTATGGTCACTAAAAGGGGTGCCCTTATCTGGGAAGAATTCTTACCGCGTGCTATTATTCTAGTAGCAGCAACTAAGCATTTCTGGGCTGTGGCCTGTGAAGACGGGTCCATCCATACCTGGACACCTGCCGGAAGAAGGTTACTCAACCCCATGGTACTCGAGTCGCAACCTGTCATTCTCGAAGCTCGCGATCACTGGCTGCTCTGCATCACAGCTGTTGGCCTTGCCCATGTCTGGGACCTCAAAACGCAAACTTCGCCTCATCCCCCAGTCTCCCTAGGTCCTCTCCTGGATATTGCTACAACTTCGCTTAACCAGCACAGCGCGACGCCAGGTCCAGGAATCACGTCGGCACACCTCAACACCACCGGTCACATTATCGTCACATTGAGCAATGGCGATGGCCACTACTACGCCCGAGAAATGCACATCTGGCAACGGCTCAGTGAAGCCTGGTGGGCTGTTGGCTCCCAGTATTGGAACTCCAACGACTCCTCCATTTCTGCCTTGCAGTCTAGCGCCGTGGGTCCGAACTCGAAGGAAAGCAAGGACAAGGAAACTGGCAAGCCTACGGTATCTTCAGGCATCATTCCATTCCTCGAGCGACATACAACCAACGAGTTCCTGCTTAAGGGCAGGTCCTACAGCTTGCAGCGTATCATCAAGATGCTCGTGCAGCGCAAGGAGGCCGAGAATTTGGAGAGCAGTGTCAGTATCGCGCATCTGGAAAACCGAATCGCTGGTGCCATGCAACTAGGAGCGCAGGACGAATTCCGGCTCTATCTGTTCATGTACGCCAAGCGACTGGGTGCCGAGGGTGCCCGGGGCAAGGTGGAGGAACTCCTCAACAGTCTCATGGGTGGCATCCTTGATGATGGTGAAGAGAAGAAGGATGATGCTCGTGGTTGGTTCAGCAAAGAGGGCGATCTGTGTGGTTGGGATCGAAAAGAACTACTCAAGGGTGTGGTGATGATTCTCGGTAAGTTCTCGTGGCGTCAATACTTGGAATCAAGGAGCTAACAAGATACAGGCAAATACCGCGAGCTACAACGATTGACGGTTCAATACGCGAGAGTGCTGGATATCAGCCCAGAGGACGGCTCGGTAGACGTGGAGTCGATGGACGTGGAGACTTGAGAGGACTATTGTAACATGTACCAGTATAGCTGCCTCTCTGTCTATTTGGTCAAAGGGGCGGATGAGGCTTGTTTTCTGCTTGGGCGAGGCCGGCGTTCGGGATACATCCATTGGAGAGGATGCTTGTGGGCGATTTCAGGTCGGGGACACGGGCGGTAGGATATCGCTGACTGTTGATACAAGGACCAGTTGAATTTTTACAAGACGGCTTCATCTTTCTTCGCAGAAGGGGGTTTCTAGGTAATCGAGCGCAGAAGCATGGAATCACTGTCGCTTCTGAGCACCTCATCCCGCGTGATCAAGAAACAATCTCTGCCTCGCTATCTCTTCAGAACACCTGCCTCAACCTAGCACAACAGCTTGCATGCATCTTGATTCAAGCCTCTGCCTGCTGTGAGCTATGTCGCACTCGCCGCGTCATTGAGGTTTTTGCTAATCAGTGCTGCAGGTGCAGGCTGTTCCTTGAGGGTGATTCGCCCTGAATGATTGCCCGCTTCACTCTCTTTTCTCCTTTCTTTCACAATCACAACATTGAGCCTTCAATGACCATCTTCGCAAACCAAGCTCGAATAGGCCAACTGCCTCCTGCTGGTGCCTGAATGAGCGACCTGCTATTGTTCATTTGAGATCTCCCGGACAATCTCCTCCGACTTCGGATATTTTCGCCCGCTTCGCTCCTGTTCTCTGCCTCAAGATCGTGGAGTTCCTGCCTAAACCTCAGATCGAACAACCACGAGCGGGATCTCTGTCAAGACTGGCACTGCTCGCAACTGCCGCCTTCACGCTGAAGTCACATGCATATCGATTCTCGCCTGAGGCTTCATCTACAATAAGGTCGACGGCCCCATTCTTCTCTCCCCTCTTTCTGTTCTCGTTCATTTATTTATCCTTTTGATTCATCATTCTACTTCATTCAACCTTGAATTGAAACAATCTCCGCCTTCGGCACGTCTGCGACGTCAACCTGATACTTTTCCCCCCACGCTCCTTTTTTCATTTTCCTTTCTCTGAACTCCTTTTCGTTCCTTCTTTTCTCTGCCCTCTCGGTCTGCTCCCTATTCGTACCTTTGACCGCACGCCTACCCCTCTCTTCACTCAAACTCGAACAAACCGCCTGAATATCGAATCGAACTTCAACATGGCGAAGCTTCGTCTGTCCGCCGTGCTGTGGGCATGGATCATGGTCCTTGCTCAGTTCACATCGCCTGTACGTGGCGGTTCCTCGCCTCCGTCTTCTGAAAGGGCTCCACGGGCCGCCTTGGTAACCCTCGCCCACGACTACGACCTCGACGCCATGCTCTTCACCATGCAGCAACTGGAAGAAAAGTTCAACAGCCGATACCAGTACCAGTGGATCTTTTTCAGCACCGAAGTGCTCGGTGACGACTTCAAGGAACTCACGTCCAACGCTACCAATGCCACCTGCATCTACGAAGTCATCCCCAACGAGAACTGGGCCATTCCCGGATGGACCGATCCATCTCAGGTTCCGGACTCACAGGAGAACAACATGGAAAACGGCGCCGAAACACGGAAGCCGATTGCCACTATCCGCCAGATGAATCGCTGGAACTCGGCCCCGTTTGCCAAGGAGAGACGTCTTCGTGACTATGACTGGTTCTGGAGAATTGAGCCTGGAGTAAGTCGTATTTCTGGTTTACAGGCTCGGGACAATTAACTTGTGGTAATTTTCAGGCCCAACTGACCCAGGACATCCCCTTTGACGTTTTCCGTTTCATGCGAGACAACGGCATCACCTACGGCTTCAACCCGGCCATCTTCCAACGCACCAACCTACGAGACATCTCCCCTCGGATCAAGTCATTTGTCGACAAATACCCGGATCTCCTGCACGAAGATGCCGACATGTCGTGTCTTTTGGGTAATAAGTCGGGCCCAGCGATGCGACCTTGTGATTCGGATGACGACATTGACGACCTTTTAGAGGATGAGGACGAGAGTGGACTGAAGATGCGGATCGCCTAGAAGGACCGTCTCGGCCACGAAAACAACCCAGACTCTGAAGTGTCACGGAATGACGAAGTTGATGAGGGCGCTTCATCTTTCAGTGTGTGCTTTGCTTCTTGGATGACTGAAATCTCTGGAAGCAACCTTTACCCGACGTTTGAGATTGGATCTTTGGCATTCTTCCGCAGCGAGAATCACATCGCCTTTGTTGACCATGTCGGCAGTGACAGCAACTTGGGGCATCACCAAGTTGACGATGTTTCACTCGCTTCCATTAGCGCTAGCTTGATGCTGCCCAAGCAGAGTGTTTGGAACTTTCGCAATCACCCCAGACATAGACCAAGCCCGGCCCAAGCGACTCCGTACCCCGAGAGTAGCGCCAACGCCAACGCCAACATTGACTCGGTCAACTGGATGGTCTGGAGCTACGATCCCATGGAAGCAAAGACGGCATTGCTTGCGGATTGGGAAGTGATTATTCAAGACTTGATGCAGCAGGCAGAGAAGCCCGGGCTAAAGTCAGGTCGCACGACAGTGCTTGATGAGGGAAACCTGGTGACTCGTCTACGGTATGGACTGCTTATGTGCATTGAGTTGACGATTTGAAAAGAGATGATTTGGGTGAGAGAAACAGATGCGAGCTATTGCACAAGCTGGATGGACGATTGGGGATCAAGGAGTGATATGTCTAGCAACAGCTGAGTACAGTCTCGCAGGCCGAGAAGGCACCAAATAGAGGTTTATTACCTTTGACTCTGATCTTTTGACTCTGATCTTTTGACTCTGATCTTCTGAGTAGGATGGCTTGATGGTTCTGAGTGAGCGGTGAGTGATGAGGTACAGTATCATGCGGTATCACGAGTGGTTTGTCACTGGATCATATCACAAGATCATATATCTTGAAGCTAAGACGGTAAAGAGGCACACCAAGTTAGTCAGTCCCGTGCAACGATGCGTCTGTAGTAAGCCGCAGTTTGTGTCACTAAAAGACTGGATTAATTGCCGTTACGGATCTTGCATCTTCAAGGCATGGTTGACGTCAAAAACGGTGGATACGTGGCTGGGTCGCGTCAAAGCCCATGACGTTGAGGTAGACGTTGGACGAAAGAGAAGTTGACAGAAACGGATTACGCCATGACTAGTGTATCAAAGAAAGCTGATTTATTAAAAGTAGAGCTCGTAAAGGAGCTCGTAACAATAGATTCATTCCCCGCGTATTTGTATCAAATCAATGACGCACGAAACAATGAAGCCAGGCTGGGGGCGGAAACTCGGCCTCGACCAAAGTGGAGGTTTGTGGGGTTGGGAATGAGGATCGGCGCCGGAGGCGGGATCGGAGCCGGGGGGGGAGACAGGATGCTTGTGAAGCCGAGGAGATGAGGTTTGATGAAAAAAAGTGCGGAGAAGGGAAATATTATTTGGGCATGTGCTGGGTTCTAGGTTGGTTTGGCGTGAGGAGGTGGTAGAAGCTAAGCTGATGTGTGGAGATGTGCTATATTGATGTGGGAGCGGAGTGTCTAGCCTTGACGAGAGACGCATCTCACGTTAAGCGGACTATCGTGCTGGAAAGAGATCTCACCAGCTCCAGACCATGGATGCTCGTGCGCAATATCACATCGGCTCAGCCCAGCCCAGCCATCCCACACCGACACGGGGTTCACATGTTGTACGAAGAAAAGGTCACTCGTGAAAGCATGCACACACCCTGATGCCCTCTTTTCTTTGGGTTCTGGAGCTATTTCCCCGCTTCAATAGTGGGAACAGGGGTAAAAGGTTAGCTAAGCCTTGCTTTGACTTGCCACCGCTCTTGAGTTCTTGTCTAGCCGACGAGATTGAAGCTCCCACAACGGCTGCTGTTTATCATGTTAAATACGAGTTTCTTCACACGACGGCTTCAAAGACACGAGGACCTATCTGTACCTAGGTAAAGCTTTTTTTCTCTAGTTCCTGACCCGGCTGAAGAAAGAAAAGACATGGGGTGCATCCTAGTGGATAAGGGGTCAGGGGCACTTTTGGGAGTTCTGACCGGGGTTTGGTTTAAGGTGCTTGTGTGGTTGGGTCGTATGCAACCATTTATTTAATTGTTCAATTAGAAAGAAGCATAATTAGACAATTATTTAAAAAAGGAGGAAGTGAATAATGTAGAAGGCTGTTAGAGAGTCAAAAAAAAAAAAAAAAAGGGGGCTGTCCAATTGTTGACAAGATGCATGATGAAAGGCTTTCTTGTGCTGAAGAAACAAGAAACAATGAAAAGGAAGGCAGCTGTGCCCCTGTCCTGCCCTGTCAGGCCCCCCCGCCACAGAAAAGAAATAGTGGAGAAAAAATGGGAAAGGGCACACCACATGTGTTCCTGCCCCATTCTGGCTCTCTTTCAGCCTGGCTGGCCTTACCGTACTTCCAAGGGCAAGGCACCTTGGCCCCCTGTTTTTTACTCTCCTTTTTTTGTTGCTCATTGAATGACAGGGGAAAAGGACTCGGTTGGTTCGGTAGACTTTCCATGCTTGTACTTTTTTCTTCTTCTTTTTTTTTGGACTCTTGTTTCACTCCCCCAGGGTGTGTCTCTTATCCTATGCAGGTTTCCTTTTTTGAGGATCATCCTCCCCGCCTCTTTTCCCTCTTCCTTCCTTCTTTCTCCCTTGCTTCGATTTTCCTTCTTCTCTCTTCTTTATTTCTAGTTGAACTCGGTGCAGCAAATACAACACATTTTTCGACATTGCGAGAACCCTTTTCGTTAAACGAGCACGGACACGCGACGCCGAGAGACGACCGAACCCCTCGAAATTCTTGGCTCCCGAGCCTTGGCAGCACGGCACGCGCTTGCGATCGCGGAGGGGCCTCGAACGAAGGGAAGAAGGAGCTGGCAGCTATTGACGTCAATTGAACGACGACGTAAATTATTCAAGGGACCGTGAATAAGACGGAGCGGCATCCATCGATCAGTCACCAGAAAGCCGCTTTCGTTGTTCCTGTGTCGCATTGCGCCTTCGGCAACTACCGTCGCAAGTTGGCTCGTCGCGGTTTCAGGCGCATTTCACTCCTTTAAACCCAAGATCGCCGACGGGATACACCTCTTTTTTTTTTTTTTCTTTCTACAGCATCGCGTTGTGTGCCTCGGTCCTACTCCTGAGCTTGAACCATGGCGATCCTCCAGCTCCCCATGGCTCCAGCTGCGAGCCAGGGCACCTTTCTGGGGCTCACCAAGAAGCAATGGTCGCTTACAACGGTATGAGCACGCTCTGCCAGCTTCTGGCATGTAGGATTCTTTTTGCGCTGACTGTTACTGCAGTTGACCTTTCAAAATTCTGCCCTCATCTTGGTACGCGATCAAGCTCTACAGCTATACAAGCAATGCTAACGACTTACAGATCATGCACTACTCCCGCATGATGCCTCCGACCGGCGACCACCGCTACTTTACCTCGACCGCCGTCTTTCTCAACGAGATCATCAAGCTCGCCGTGTCCCTCTCCCTAGCCATCTACGACACCTCCAAAACTTTGGCTCCTACGACACCAGCCACCGTCCTGTTTGAGCAAATCTACAACTCGGTCTTTGCGGGTGATGGGTGGAAGCTTGCCCTAACGGCTGCGTTCTATACCCTTCAGAACCTGCTGCAGTACGTGGCTGTAGGAAACTTGGATGCCGTCCACTTTCAGGTGCTATACCAGCTCAAGGTTTGTTACTATGCTTCGCAATGCGCATCAGAACAGGGAATTGACCGACTACTAGATCCTCATCACTGCCCTCTTCAGCGTCGTCCTTCTCCGTCGACACCTCGGTCCTAAGCGCTGGTTCGCCCTCATCGTTCTCACCCTTGGTGTCTCGGTCGTCTCCCTCCCGCAAGGCAGCTCCTCGTCCGGCCCCTCATACGTCCCTCTGCGCCACATGACGGACCACTTCTTTCCCCGCTCGCTCCACGAACTCGGTCATGTCCCTAGTGATGGTTCTGGACAATTGGCCAAGCGATCTGCGACGTACCAGGGCATCGATCATGATCTGCCCCCTCTTGATCCCCTCATGAACTACTCGGTCGGCCTTACTTCTGTTCTTGTGGCCGCGACCGTCTCTGGTTTGACTGGTGTCTACTTCGAGAAGCTTCTGAAAGAGAGCCCGACACAAGCCAGTGTCTGGATCCGAAATGTGCAGCTGAGCTTCTACTCGATCTTCGCTGCCGGACTGGGTGGTGTCATTTGGCAAGACGGAGAGGGCATCAGCGAGCATGGCTTCTTTGAAGGTTACAATTGGGTCGTCTGGACTGCCGTTTTCCTCCAAGCTGCAGGTGGTATACTTGCAAGCGTTGTGATCCGCGATGCCGACAATATTGTCAAGAACTTTGCGACAAGCATCAGCATTGTCATTAGTTTCTTGATTAGCGTCTTGGTTTTCAACTTTGAAGTGTCTCTAACGGTAAGTTCTCAGCTGGAATGGTGGCGCTATTGTTGTACTGATATCTGGTATAGTTCATTCTCGGCACTTCTCTTGTGCTCCTCTCTACCTGGATATACAACGCCTCGGACCGGGTTATTCGTCGCCCACCGCCAATCCAGATCCACTCCTTTGAAAAAGCCGCCATTGAGCCCTACCAGACGCCTCGCAACATGGCGGCAAACCGACTGAGCGTTAATCCATTGGACTATGAGGGTCCTCTTGGCTTGACCACCAGCAGACCCAGCAGTCCAATGCTACCCAGAACGCCGAGCCGGCTCAACGTCAAGAGAGAGGAGTGATATCCATTACCACTTGATAGCGAATTTGACTATTTGACTTCAAGTGAGAAACCAGTCTCGCTCGGAAAGTCACATCTCACGAACTCAAACGAAGACACGAATGATACGCAACCTGCACTACAGTACCTATATATAGCCTGGATCTCATTGGTACATTTATCGGATAGATAGAGCTATTTTACCTCATAAAGCCGGGACAGGAAAAGAGGAGGGGTTGGCTGGCGTGTTGGACGCTTGACCGTTTGGGGCAAGGTAGGGGAGTAAGCAAAAGGATACAGGACGTCGCCCCTGGAGAGGGGCATGATACGGATGAATACCCCTGGATGGATCTTGGATGCGTGAGAAGAGAGGCATAGGAAGAGGAATAGTGTATAGCACGAATCTTAGACGGCATGAAAAGAGGAGGAATAGTGTAGCACGACTCTCAATGGAGACGACTCCTGATGGAGAGGACTTGGACGGAATACACGCCCATGTTGCTTTTTCTGGTATACTCACTTGATCTATCATGTGCCGCTTTTTACTGTGCGCCAACTGAACTGAAACACCTTGTCTGCTTTCATGTGCTGTGCTGGTCCTGGCTATATACCTCCTCCATTACGTGCTGTGCTGCAGCTTCAACAAGCAAAGCAGATAGCATCCTAGGCTTTTATCATGCATCCATTGTCAAAAAGGACAATGTTTCTGCATGTGTCTAATGTGATGGGTGTACAGGCAGTACTGAGCTTACATGATGACTTCGTTAGCGACATCCTATTGTCTGTTAGCATTGGTCCATAGACGTGAGGCTGTGGGTGGCATACCCTCTTAAGCTCCTTGTACGGCAGGCAGACACAGTTCTGAACGCGAACCTCGTCACCGACACCACAGTCCTTGCCCAGGATGGTTATACTCTGGACCTTGACGCCGTTCTTGATGATACTCGTCGAGTGGCTGCCAACAGGGGTAGGAGTACCCTCGACACGAGCCCAGGCGCCAACGCGGCTACCCCAACCAATAATGGAGTACAGAACGCAGGCGTCGTGCTTGATCTCAGAGTCCTCGAGGACAATGCTCTCCTTGACACGCGCACCGGCACCAATGTGGACTCGGGGTCCGATGCTCACGTTGGGACCGAGCTTGGCGGTGGGGTGCACCTCAGCGGTAGGGTGGATGAAGACGGGGGGGACGATATTCGCGCTGGGAGGGGCGAGCTCGTCGCTCAGCTCAGACTGAGCGGCCTTTTGGAGGTAGAGGGCGTTGGCGGGGACAGCTGAGCCGGCCGTCTTGATCTGGCGCCAGAAATCCTTTGTCTCGTAGACAAAGAACTGCTTGTTGTCGGCCATGTCACTGAGAATATCCTGCTCGAGACGAATAACCTCCCTCTTCTTCTCCTCATCCTCGTCATCGTCGTCGGGGAGGATGAAGCTGTTCTCGAGGTTGTCGGACGAGGGGTACGACACCAGACGGGAGGGGCGATCGAGGCGGCGCTTAATGGCGGAGCGGATCGAGGGGAAGATGGCCTCGGTGGAGAAGAGGTACACGCCGCAGTTGATGAGATTGCTGATACGCGACTCGGGCTTCTCGACGTAGTGAAGAACACGGCGGGTGTGGGCGTCGGAGACGATGCAACCAAAGTTTGTAGCAGCCTCGTCGCTCACACGAGTACCGAGGATAACAGCCTCGGCATCCTTGTCGTTGAAGAGCTTGAGCATCTCATCGAGAGGGAAAGAGCAGCAGACGTCGGCGTTGAGGACAAACAGCCTCTCGGGACGGCCCTTGAGGATGGCATCTCGGAAGTGGTAGAGACCACCAGCGGTGCCGAGAGCCTCGTACTCGCGGAGGTACTTGATGGTGATGACGGGGAACTCCTTTGCAGAGTCCTTGATAAAGTCGCGGAAGACGGACTCGTCGTAGTAGCCGATGATGTAGACCTCGTGGATCTGCTTGTTGGGGACGCGCGCGATGGAAGAGAGGCAGTGCCAGATGATTGGGTGGCCGGCTACCTCGAAGAGAGGCTTGGGGACGTCGAGGGAGAGGGGACGGAAGCGCGTGCCTCGGGAAGGACCGCCGACCTAAGAAGTTAGCTGTTTGTTCGAGGTGGAGGGATAGGAGGTGAAGCTATACCAAGATGACGGCCTTGGTGGCGCCCTGATCCTTGGGGCGATGCGCCATAGGAACGTGGAGAGACATGGTGATGTGAGTTTGAAGAAGAGGTCGGGAGATAGTAGGGGAGGGAAATCAACAATCTTTGAGCAAGATTGAGAAAGAGGAGAGCTGTTGCTGGCCTGTTTTTTTGTTTTTGTTGGTGTTGGCGCGGGAGGAGGGGAGGAGGGGACACCCTGGAGAAATAAAGGCGGTCACCAAAAGGGAAATCTCAACTAATTTAGTTGCCAAAGGGAGGAGGGGCCTTCTGCACGTGTAAATAGGGGTACTGTGCTTACCCTACACTGTGGGGAGAAGCTGGGGGAAATCAGGCCAGCATTAGCTGTCCTTGAAATGTAGGTAATAAAGTGTAATAAGAACAATTAGATAGTAAATAAAAGAGATCTATAGGGGCTATAATATTAGGGCATCTCTAGGTGCGTTTCATACAAATTCTGTGTTGCGTAATTGATCTTGTTTCCTCCTACGCAGAGCCTTGTGGAGCTAAGCGTGTCAATAGCGGCCACGCCCGAGACAGCTATTCCACAGCTCTTCAAAACAGCACTTGAGAACCAGACCAATAGCCGTCACTGTTGCCGTTACGCCTGCTCCTACCACAATGCCGATAAGCTGGGCTTTTGACAGGCCTGTGCCGAGGAAATTGTCTAGGGAACATTAGTTGACAAGACCACCAGAGGTTTTGTTATCGCAACTCACCATCGTCATTGTGCTTGTCTTTGTCTTCACCCTCCTCATCATCGGTCTCTTCTACAACAGATTCATACCCCGTTGGTATATCCTACTTTTTAAGCGGATGCCCTGCGTCTTCGCAAAAGTCGAAAAACGTCCCGAAGGCGCCCAAAGACTCTTCATGCCCACAGTGTGACCAAACACACTCCCATGTCGCCGTGATGATTGCTTTGTACGAACTCATGCAACATTCTCCACTCGCGTAGTCGCAGTTATTGGCAAAGTTGTTTGGGTATTCGGTTCCGTTGTAGGAGAGGCATGTAATAGCGCAGTTGGGGTATTCGTCGTATGTAGCGTTGTGTGTAACACCGTGGACGACAGGGAGGATGCTGAAGAGGAGAGGCAACAACATTGTTTTAGTTGATCAAGAAAGTTGATGATTTGATGAGGAATTTCTGGCTTTAGGATGGGAAGAAAATGTTCATTCTTTTACTGCTTTTATTAGAGGTTGAAGCAGGCTCTGATCCCTTTAAGCGCCTACAACACCTGCAAGGGCGCAGCCAAAATCAGGCTGCGAATAGGCAATTGGGACTTTTGGCACAACCATAAGGGCTCGGTATGACACTGTACGGCTGAAGATGCCTGGGAGGGTGCCCTGGGGGCTTGGATGAACGGCCGTGGCAACTACGGGCCCGATTGACCAGTCGGCTCGGCCCGTGTGAGGCTTGGATGTCTCTGGGTGAAACGAACCTGGGTAGGTGACGATATAGTAGTTTTTCTATTGCGTGTATTGTTGCGTTGACGGTGGTGGCTGTGGTGAGACTTCGGACGGATAGTCCGTCAACTTCCCATTCCCCTGAAATTTGAACACCATTCATTACTCGTATTCAAGCCCGGAGTATCCGATAAGCCTTTGAAAAGAATGGTAGCTGATTGTTAGACGAGTAGTGCAAAAAACCATAAAACTGTCCCCCAAAGCGACGGAAGAGGTAGTTCTGGAAGCTCCCAAACGCGGTGAACACCGACACGGCTGTGTGTCGAAGAACTCTTCGTTGCCTTGGAAACTACCAGAGGGTTTACCGTTCAGATAATTCGGAAACATGTTTGAGAAGTCGATCGTTGGTTAGTTGTCGGAGGTGGCTGCGCAGGACGGCGAACCTCACTGCCTGTCGGCTGAGCTCAGCCATGGCTTTTCAACCTGCGGCCACCCACCCAGCGAACTGAGCCAATAATCTATACAGCTCTAGCTCGCTAAATATTCAGAAAAGTGCAACTTATTAGGGGAAGCCTGCTCCAAAAGAGTCATCAACTGGCCGCAGCAGACCAGAGCTGAAACCCCCTGGAGCCGTGTACGCAAACTTGTGGTGGTATTGCACATGAGGCTTGTATTGCCGCAAGAGAACTGGATAAAATTGGAGTGTCTACAACTGAATACGAAACTTGTTTTATCAATGTGTGTTGAAGGAGTAGTATGTTTCAAAAGCATTCTGATATGCCGCAGGGCAAGCACTAAATACGAATAAGGGATTGCATGAGCCTAGCCTGACATCGTCCAGATATTCTAAATTTTGCTATTCTAAGGCAATTATAGAATTCGGCTTTCTAGAGCCTGGTTTGCCGTGACGTGCTAGTCATCAGGCTGTGCTGCAAGGTGGGAGGGCTCTGCACCCTGACTCTCATAGAGGCCTTGGTTGATTGCGTGCGTGCGTGGATATTCGTAAGCATATTATGTCTTGTTCTTCTTTGGCAAAGTTATGTGGTTGGTTGGGGAGCCTCCCCAGTCTTGTCCTTGAGGGCCCGGAAGAAACCCCTGAACTCGTTCTGATCAAGCTGACCATTCCTAGTGAATAGCTTGAGGGGTCCTGGTAGGGGATGTATTCTAGGGAGATGCGTGAGAGGAGCGGAGGAGCAAAGCACAATAAATGTTGTAACGCTGATGGAGTGGAGAGATCAGAGCGAGAGGAGTTCCTGAGGAGTTGACTTCTGAGACTCCTTGATCTTTGCCACTAAACTAAGCGATATGAAAGCCTCTGTCATGAAGCGCTCTTCTCTTAGGCAAAAAGTTGAATGAATAAGATATCTTGACAGAATGCCCTAGAAATGTAGCGAGTTTATCTTGTGCCTAGAAGTCAGTTCTTAGCCCGAGTACCTCCCAGGGAAGACAACCCCTACCTGCTAGGTACCCTAAAACTTGCCTAAATAAACACCCAGCACCCTATCGATAGAGTGTATGAGGAGAACTAGAATAGTCCTCTATTGCTCCACGTTCTCCAAAGGCACGGTGCTTACCATGGATGTAGCTGCTGAACGAGGAGTACAGAATTTGAAATCGCGGACGGAATGGGGTGTGGTTTTGTATATCTGGTATAGTTGATTTTGACGATCTGATTGTTTAAGCCACGGGAAACATTCCTTGGGACATACACTTCGACGAGGTGGTTAGTATTTCTATTAATATGATTCGGTCAGCATAACATAACAGGTGCAGATTCCCGATCACTCAGCACACGTAGCTCTCTAATTCCGATGCTGGCGTTTCTTGACACCAAAAGTGGCAAGGACACTGTTGTCATGGCCATGTGTCGTGATGTTCAATGATCCAATCCACACAAGTAGAGCAACACAGCTTCAGGATTCAACCCAGCCTCCCTGTCACCGAAAAGTAGTTCAACAGCACAAAGGATTCTGTAGGAACAGCCGAGTTTCAATTTCGCAAGCTATAGAGCCCTCTTTTTGGGACTATGAGTAAACAAACTACTTTTCCATGTTGCTGTCGCTCATCATGCTTCGATCGTGTACGTGGTATGCAATCGTCGAGTCGTAGAGTCTCGCAGGGATATATCGCCTCTACTTGCTCGTAGCCTTCTCGGCTGACGATTCGGTCGCGGCTGCTGGCTTGCCTCCTCGATAGAACCACCAGAATCCGACTCCAGCGGCAACAGCACCAAGGGCAAGATATTTGTTTCTAGAGAGATCAATTCAGCTGAAGCTTCTTCGTTAGAGGTCCAGACTTACTGGTCGCCTCTCGGCTTTGGCTCCTTCGCCTCGTAAGGATGCGGGTCGTCCTGACGAACAGCGCTCGATGTGCGGAGACCGCGTTGAACTGCGGGGAGAGGTCGAAGAGCGACCACAGATCGAGCGACGCGGCTTCTGAGGGCGGACATGATGCTGAAGCTGTTCAATTGAGGTTGAGACTTTGTGTGTTTGTGAGCTTTCGACCTCGCAGCACGAGAAGAGAGCCGATCTGTTGAAAAGGTTGGGGTGTTGCTCTTTAAAGGAGGTGAAAGGCGGGAAATTTCATGGCGTCATGGATGCGTATGCGAGGCGTTTGAGTGAGATTATCAAGGTTTCGCAAGAGGTCACTGAATGGTATTTGGAGAACCTCAGAGGTAGATACACAAGCAGCCACGATACGTTTGGGATACATCTGCAGTACTTGGACCCTGTCTCACTCAACCCCGGATTTCCCCCAGACGGCAGTCCCGCGGGGGTGTGTGCTGCTACCCCTGGATGAAGAGACCGTTTCTGACTGGAGGAGAAGCTCCCTTGCATCCTGGATGACCCGAAATGCGGAGGTGAATCGACTGATCAGGGTTGCATTGTGTGTCTAACCGAGGGAATTGGGTGGTTGTTGAGCGGGAAGAGAGAAGAGGCTGGGATGCAGTGAGGGGAACTTTGCTTATGAGGGTGCGTAGTAAAGAGGTCATAAATTCATGATGACTTTGAGAATTCGTACGAGCTAATCTTGCCAGATGAATGGAAGAGTATATGGTTAATACGTGAATATATTCATGCTTCTTCTTGCTGATCGTAGTCTGCTATTTGGTCAAAATCGTACTGAACGTTGTGCTGCGAAGGAGGGGGGTTAGCGACCGTTGAGAGTACCCCGTCTGCCCTCCTTGCTCTCCCTACGTCAAGACAAAACACCGGTATTTTCCAAGCACCAATCGGGTATTTCATATCAAGTTTGTTACCTATAAATCACTGCTCAACAGGCCATGTCGTCGAGAACGGGTCCTCTCCATCTCGAACTGCCGAAAACCTCCACTCTCTAGCAGGGATAGTTTCGTTCCCGCCCGACGGCTCCGCAATCGACTCCACTGTCATCCATCGTACCATGGACGATGCTCTGACATGAGGGTTAACCCTTACCGAGTGACAAGCAGTGTAGAGCTTTGCTCGAGTATAAAGCATCATCATCGTACTCAAGAAATTATCCATCCCATGGTGATGAGATTGAAATTTCCCTG
This sequence comes from Fusarium sp. LHS14.1, assembly GCA_025433615.1. Taxonomy (NCBI): domain Eukaryota; kingdom Fungi; phylum Ascomycota; class Sordariomycetes; order Hypocreales; family Nectriaceae; genus Fusarium; species Fusarium sp. LHS14.1. Next base: position 4,074,535 of record CM046478.1, on the reverse strand, counting down.
GCTTACTTCCCCTCCCCGCCCGTGTGCCGCTGATATATTCCTCTAGGCAACTTGAACCCAGCGAAGAGAACGAAAACAACCGTTTCTATTCTGTTCTTTCAATAACATAAGTATCTGTCACATTAGCAAAGGACACACTTAGAGACTCACGGCAACATCAAAACCCAATGCTGCAAAACACCGTAAACCTAAGTTAACCTTCTATAGCCCTAGAAAATTATTGGGTTTCTATAGCTATAGAAGCTTTGCCTAGGTTTACGGTATTTTGCAACGTTAGGTTTTAATATTACCGTGTGTCTCTAAGTGTGTCCTTTGCTTATGTGACAGACAAGTATGCCATTGAATAAGTAGAAGCATGTTTATTGGAGAGGCGCATACCGCAAAGGGTTCAGTTGATAGCCCGGAGTGCCTACTTGAGGCAGCCCATGCGTCCGCAACGAAGGTGAAGAAGAAGGCCTTGGAAGCGTTGCAGGATCGCTATTGTGTTATCTCGAAGATGTGTCCGCCGTGCATAGGGTCAAAGAACACAACAATGAACACATGATAGTAACACTCTGTGATATGTTTATGTAGTATTCTTTAATCTTGTGCACGGCAGATACGCTATTGAAGCAACAACATAAGGGAATTTATCCAATAGTTGATAGTTTTCTTGTGCTCTGAGACCATTATCACATGACACAAGGATATAGTTATGAGAATTTCTTAAGATTAGATAGTTAACCTCAGCAGGCAGTGTTTAAGAAGACAAAAGGTGTTGTGCCAAGTATACGTTCCCATGTCAAATATCTACTGTACAGCAATAATGTCCATCTCCAGGCTTGCACCCAGTGGCAGCTTTGTTGCCTCGCAGGCGCTCCGAGCTGGCTTGTGAGGGAAGTACTCGGCATATATCTCATTCACTTCCCTGAAATCATCCATGTTGCGAAAGTAGATCTTGTATCTTGTTAGCAGGGCGCATCGTCGCTGGTCTCGAGCACTCACTGTCACCTTGACGACTTTGTCCAGGCCAGAACCGGCCGCCTCTAGAACTGCCTTGGCATTCTTGCACATCTGGTGTGCCTTCTCGGCAGCGGTACCTTCGATCAACTTGCCTTGAGGATCGGCTGGGAGCTGACCGGAAAGAAACACGAAGCCATTGGCCTTGATGGCTTGGGAGTAGGGTCCGATCGCTGACCAAAGGCATCAGACTCAGGTTGGTGGAGCAATAAGAAGCACTTACGATGAATAGCTTCAAGGCTAAAGACCGGTTGTATGAGAGCCCGGAGCGGCATCGAAGAGGAGAATGCTCGACGAGGATGCGTGCTAGGTTGGCTGTGTATATCGAGGTTGCTTGTTAGTCTGAGGGTTACAGGGCGAAGGCTGGAAAGAGAGCCTCCAACGCGAAGGGAAGAGCGGCATAGAGACATGATGATGAAATAAGAACAGCTCTGGTACTTCTGAGGAAGTAAGATGTCTGTCAAATAAATGGGAAACCTTTTAGTGGTTGTCATGGCGTTTTGAAGTGAGGTCCGGAATGTCGCTCCGCTCGGTATGTACCGCCGGAACGGCATCCCGCCCCTGTACCAGAGGGCGGCGGAAGCCATTCCTAGCGAATGACAGACAAAGATAGATAAATAAAGCGTGTTTTTTCTGATATTTGATCAAATGCTTTATGCTCGAATAATAATTGAGATCATGTCAGCTTCTATCTTGCGTTCACTCGCCCGACCCTCGGCGGCACCGAGACTCGGCCTCTCCACCCTTCACCAAGCACAACGCACTATGGTGACTGGTGTAGCAAAGAAAGAATGGCTTGCGATCATGCCTGATAAGCCTGATGTTTTGGAAATCAGAAAGAAAGTGAAAGCGTGAGTCTCTTGAGCTGCTTACTGTATCATAATTGACATGGCGCCCCGAAGGACGCACTATGAGGGCATCAAACCATTGATAGCTTCCGGAACACTTCCAGCGGGTGGTAAGTGAGTGATAACTAAAATAATTATTATCTAATCAGTCTTGATAGGCGCCATTTTTGAAAAGCACCCTGTTGATGGAGAGCCGGCTCTATTCAAGGGCAGTGTTGTCATCTATTCCGCCGAAAGCATCGACGAGGTGCGTACCATCATCGAGAATGATGTATACGCAACCAGCGGTGTGTGGGACCTTGAGAAAGCCCAAATCCTACCAGTAAGTCTTGTGTAGAGTCTACTCCAGAAAATGGATGTTACTGACATTCTGCCTTGTTACAGTATGTCCCAGCGGTTCGCGAGCCTCTTGGCCAGTGATGTCGGGGATAAAGTTGTAGTAATACACGATTCTTCAGTTCAAAGTATTCGGGCCAACCGTTGGATAATCCTTTTTGTCAAATCTGGATTCGGCCGCTAGGTTTAAAGCTATCTGTCCATTCTGTTGTCCCACCAAGGGACGGGGTTCAAGAATAACAAAGAGCACATTGTCAACGCATCATAGCATCATATCCCAACCAACACGATGCCCACATCTAATGCTGCAATTTCATGCAAAGTCCGTCTTCTTGTCTGCCGTACCTGACACTATGTGAAAATGTAGAAACAGTGGTTTCTAATAAATGTTCTTGCATAGAGATAGGAGAAATGAGGTGTCAAGTAGTACCAGCCCATAAACTATGATACTCGATACTAGCTTCATCAGAGGAAACTGCGGCCACTCTGTATTTATCAGAGACAAGTTAAATGAAATTGTTTTGTGTTTCAAAATGCAGTGAGTAGTAATCTCCAAACTTAAGGATATCTCAAACAAAATCTGCGATCTCTGTCTCTTTTTCATCACTATCTTCCCCTTCTTCGTCTTTATCACCATTCCAATCCCCATATGGGTCAATCTAGTCGAAAGTAAATGGATCGGTGGGCCAAAGTAGCCTTCGTAGTGGTCTAGGCCAGATGCCTATGCATGATAAAGTTATTTCATTTTGAGACGATCCAGAAAAAAAGTGATTGCACTTACCAGTACGCACGTTTCTGACGTGCTGTTGCATCTTCTGAACCTCATCTTCTTGCACAGCGTAGAGATCCTCGATTCGAGTTATCCAGTAGCCGAATATGAAATCAAGTAAAGACTTTGCCTGATAATCCTGCTGCATGGCGGTAGAGAACTCCCCCATCAGTGTATCAAGAAGCGCAGCGTTCTCTATTTCTTCCTCGGATTGTCGAATCTCTCTGACGGTGTTGGGGTTGCAGTTTAGAATAGCATCGATGTAGTCATGGTTCTCTCCTAACTTCTCGAACATACAACAAGTGTGCGTCATTTCGAGGGCTTCGAATGTCAAGAGGCGAACAAGCTCTAACGCTCGCGTCGACGGCTGTGTATTTGTGGTCTGTTCTCTTTCTCTTTGCTGTTTGATATTCGGTGTCGGAGATGCTGTTAGGTCCTCAAACATGTCAAAGTCGAAGAGGAGGCTCTTGGTGCTGTCGATCTGGAATTCGTCTTGTTTCCACACCGCGATCCCTCTGCGAAGGTTTATTGGGTGTGCTTGGGACTTGTAGAGGAGCTTGAGTGGTGAACAGCTGCCACCATCAAAATTGCACCAGCAAACACATTTATCTCGATGGGAGTCCTTAGCGAATTGCCGCAAAAGGTCTGCAGATAGAGATACATAATGATCTATGTCTTGTTGATCATCAAGTCTGAGGTAAAAGTGTGACCCCATTTCAGCAGCGACGAGGTGGGCACCGGCTGCGTCAACGTTGAGTCCTAGCCTCAGTGGACCATGAGGCTTCTGATCAAGAAATTCATGTTGCCGGAGCCATGGCATGTTATGGAGTATCAAGGTCTTGTCGTCAGGCACGCGCTCCGTGAGAAAGTACTGGTCATAATAGTAAAATGACAAACGCCTTCCAACGAGCATCGGGGGCAGTCCTCGCTGATCGCGTATGTTGGCGTGCGCAAACCCATGCTCGTAGAAGATGGGAAAGAAGCAGAGCGGCATGGAAGGAAAATGGTAGATGGTAGTAACCATATCGTCGCTCGTGGGGACTCGTATCGATGGATCAATGGACTCGCCCAACTCCTCAAGAGCGAGGCACCAGCGAGCTGCCGTAGCAAAATCTGGAACGAAGGGACCATTTTGCGAGATGATTCCAAAATTGGCTGCGAGTTCAGACAGCTGTCTGAGCCTTTCAGAGAGATGCCCGGCTATCACTCGTGCAGCCGTATCCGTGCATTCTGAAATAAGCTGTTCCAAGGTGTCGCACTTGTTGTTCGGAAACAGCGTGTATCCTGCGCCAAGCAGAGTGCCTAAAACAGAGGGTCCCAAGGGCGCGCCAGAGCATATGGAACTAAGAGGACTGAGTAGATTCCCGCCGTTTGGCATTGGTTGATGAAGCATTGCCCCAGCACCGGCCTGAATAAGTCTCGTGAAGCCTTGTGGCCAAGGGCTTGCAAGTTGTAGCGTCGTGTAGCCATGAGTTCTCTCAAACACCGAAGCTGGGGCGAGTTTGAGTTGGTATTCGAGGTCAGGCATGGACCTAGAGAGAATTGCCCAGGCCATTGGGGACACATCCGCTGCTTGAGCAATTAGAAAAATAGTGTCGGTGGCTTAGAGAGTTCCTACTTACATGGTATGTAACTGGTCAGAAGCGGGGAAATATAATCCAAGGTTGAACTGAGGATTAGTTTGATGACGGGTTCGTCGCCAGGTTCAATAGTGTCCAGAAGGCATCTGAGAAAGTCAAATGTCATTGCCCTATTCTTGTTGTTGTCCGGTAACCTAGAAAGGGATTGTTGCCAATAGCAGATTTCAACAAGCATCCTGTAAATAAATCCTTGTTAAAGATTGGGCCTGATGGTGTGTTAAAAAAGGACCTGACTTACCAAAACTCGGCATTCTGTTTGGCCACCACCCCCGGAGCACTCGCATCAGCAAGCCATTGCATCATGTTAAGTGCAAGCCTCAGGGCTTCTTCGTCGTATCCTTCCCGTCTACAAAAGGTCATAAAGCTGCGAAATAGAGCCTATAAGGTGGTTGATAGTTAATTTATCCGTTTTTACCAGGCCCACTTTCGCCAACATCTATATCTGCCTAGGAACCAGGAAAGGATTAAGTCAGGAGAGGTGGGCTTGAACCTAATTATGATGGAAACAAGCAAAGGCATTGGGCTGTGTAAGATTGGGCATGAATGTTTTAGACTTACTATATAGTACGGAGCAAAATCAGATGGATCGATATCATACGGCGATGCTGTTCCTTGCTCGAAACATGTTGTAATCTGCCTTCTCAAATGCAGAAGCCTATCTACCACCTTCTCTGCTTGTCCGCTGACACCAGAAGTTTGTTTTGGACGGAAGCAGTCGGATATGAGCCGCGAAACGGGCCCTCCTTCGGCAAGGATGCGTACGTATCTCAAGCATGGACTTAGACTGAAGCCCCCCGCCCCCCGCCCCCGTTGTTAAGCAAATGCTGACGTCGACTAGTGTTGAGAAAAGGCCTCTCAGCTGGACACGGAATCGCGCTCCAGCTTTCGTTGTCGAAGTTTCGCGGGCGAGTTTTGCAAAAGGACAGCCGACATCGTGATCCAAGATAGTAGTTCGCTCAAAATAGGCTCCCCAACTGAGTGTAGGAAGAAAGTCGTTCCTCCTTTTGGGTCTTGGGGGGCACTTGCAATACTTTCGATGACGGCGAGGCTGCGGAAGTTTGTTGATACTCCTAGAGGACCTGGGAATGAGATCAGCGCCAGTTGCGTACACGTCGCAAGCTTGTTTGAGAGAGCTTGGAGGGATCCGAGAGCTGAGTGTTGCCATAAGTAGGGCAGTCTAGTAGCTGGAGGTTAACTTGTGCTGCTGAGCAAGGGACTAAGACCCTAACCTGGTTGTGAGACCCTGGACCCCTAGAGGTTGTTGAAATGGCGTTAATCTGAAGACTAAGCTCGCTTATCATTCGAACAAGGCGCTGAGTATTATCAAGGCTCTCTCTGACATCACTGCCAACATAATCTAATTGGCTGGCTGAACGGGTTGAAAGCGCTTGGACTTCTGCTATGGCCGAGATGAGGCTCTTGTTGACATCGTAAACGTCTTGTCGAGATGTGGCCTGAAGGGTTTCGAGTTGTGTTGAGTTGGCTTCAATAGCAGCTTTCAACTCACTCGCGTTGGATGTGGTACTCGCTTGGAGGGCTTTCAAAGCATCGGACTGAGAAGAACCTATGTTCCTGTAAAGCTCTAGTCAACTCAAATTTCGTGATTCAAGAGATAGAACCAACACACAGATCTACCATTTGCAGAGCGGTTGTGAGGATGCTCAATATGGACTGGACATTCTGCCGGGCGCCCTCGAGTTTGCTTTTTTTCATGGGATAGATCGCCGCCCGATACGTTTCCTTCATTTTTCCCTTGATGCTGCTCGAAGTGTTGACCGGGATACCGACCTCCGTCAACACCTCCTCTAGACTACCGAGTTTCGCTTTAGCCTGGCGGAGGTGTTCGAGGAGCGACCTGGCATTCTCCGGGCTGTCGATTTCGATGCGTGTGATGGTCTGTTCGAGCGACTTGAAAACGGCGAGCAACGATCGAACCTCGTCCATGCAATCTTCTACATCCCGTTGTTGCCCTCGGATGGCGTCAGCATACTGAATGAGTCCTTGGCAGACCTGAATGCCCAAGGAGATGATGCCGACGGCACTGCCGGTGATGGACAAGGGGTCGCTCATAGCCAAGGTCTTCGAAGGTATTTCCGAAGAAGTTGCTCAAGAGCTGTCCTCACAGCAGAAAACCTGCGATTCCATCGACAGGGAAGTGTTGACGGAGGGAAAAAGAACCTCGCAATTGCGATATTTCAGAGCCTGATCTGCCCAACAAGGCCGCCTCGGCGCACCAAGTAGCTCAGAAATCAGGCTGCATGAAAAATCTCGAAGTACCTATCAGAGCGCGTTACACGGCATACTCAGCTGACAATAAGAAGTCACTGCAAGCTCACAACTCAGGTAGTCGGCGCCAGCTTCAAAGAGGATAAGGGGCAATAGGATGAGTTGCTACAACTCAGAGTCTCTTTGGTTTTATATGGTTGAATTTTTGAGAGACAAGCCCTTGCTGGAACCTCTGCTATTAGTTCCGTGCTTTAACAGTACATGAAATCAGCGCATTGGCGGACCATGTGTTGGCCGATGTGCTTCGCCCTTATGCAGCCACATAACCAATAAGACTGCAAGGCATATCAGGTCAGCATTATTCTACGTCCAAAGGCTGAAACGGTTGGCCTCATCGACGAGAGGCTGTGGGATGTTGACATTGACTGTTACGCAGAGAATTGTAGCTCGGACGTCGAAATAGACTCGAAATCTTTATCTATGAACTCAAATGAGGGGGACTTATACATATACGGGTAGCCGTACAAATAAGATCACGTGACTTTCACACGGCTAGGCGTACAAATAAGATCCGTTATATAAGAGGGTTATATGGCCACCTTGCAACTAGACCATATACCGCCCTTTTGCCCTCTTGCAAGACGATTAATGGCTTCTATAGAATTAATTCTAATTACCTCGCCTTATCCTAGCTATAATAGCTACAATTGATGACTCTCACGGCTTCCCAGAGGATACTCTCCCTCCTAAAGGCTAATTTCGCTCACGGGAGGAGCTAACGGCAGCGATCAATGATTAGGCAGCGCCACGAGGCTATGCCTTTATCTCCCAGAGGTCTTTAAAGTCTATCAGTGGGAGACTTACCGTTACCTTCGCCTATGATCGTGTAGGAATCCCTATGGCCATAGGGAAAGGTATATAAAAGTCTATATTATGCCGTATAGGATACCTCTTCTTGATTATCGCTAAAGAGAGTATATATGGGACTTAATAGCATATACGGCATCGTCCTAATCCTCGCTCTTATTCTTATAATTATACCCTAAGCTCTACTCTAATAATATACCTAGTATATCGCTAACTATTATGGTTAGATAAGGTAATAATCCGCTAAATAGCTAACGCAGAGATTTAACCTAGGGAGATTAGGTTATATTTATATAAGACCTTTAATATACTTATTATATAGTAGGATATCTATAATTATATTGCTTAGAGTAAGAGGGATCTTACTTAGGGCTAAAGCAGTATATATACCCTTATTACCTAGCTCGATAATAATAGCTTCTAGAGTAAAATCTAACTTAATAAGACTAGTAGGGTTATAGTAATAATCTTTATATACCTAGAGTTATTAAAATACCTTAAATTATACCCTAAGGTACTTTTATTAGACTATATATATAAGACTAATAAGTATAAGATACCCCTTCTTAATATAGTTAATATTAATACTTATTAATAATCCTTCTATATTATATTTACCTTTCTTAGCGGCAAAGAAAAAAATAACTTTACCTAGGCTCTTAAATAATTATGGTATATATATAAGCTTTATAGCATAGCTCTTTCTTCTATAATACTTATAGATTATTACCTTACTTATATAAATATTATCTCCTTTCTTTCTTACTTCCCCGAGTTAGCCTTATACTTATATATATAGTATATTAATAAGGCTATCTTAATTTATTATTAGTCGGTATTTATTTAAAATAAAAGTAATACTTAATAATAAAAGGAATAAGATTAATTTATTAATATATAGCATAAGGTTATTAAATTAATTACTAAGGATATCTTTAATAAGAGGCTCGAAAAGTAAAGGAAGCAATACCTTCCCTAATACCTCGCAGAGGTAGGCTATATTATAGAGACCTAGGTAGATCCTTATAAGGAGAAATTTATTAAAGCCTAGGTTAATTAATACCTTTACTTAGAGTAGTATATTATATTATAGGCCGAGGGGATTTATAGGCTTATTAAGAGCTACCTAAAGCATAATTAAATTAATTTCTTCGCTACCTAGAGGGCTATTAAGCTTATTTTAATAAATTAGCTTTATTAAATTAAGGGCAACTAAGCTAGGTAAGAGATTAATATACCTCTTAATATTTCTAGGGTATTATATAATAATATCTATAGCTAGGTATTATATAAGGCGCTATAAAAGATTAATACTTAATAGGCATAGTTACTTAAAGATATTCTAGTATATATAGGGGTCTTTATAATAAGTCTTAGGTTACCTTATGTTTATACCCTTTGGCCTCTATTAATATAAGGGTAACCCCTTTAGCTATATTATCTTAGGTTATATTAGCGCCTCCGGCGCTTAGGAACCCCCTAGCTTATTATCGAGCCCCATAAGTTATTTAACCGCCTAATAGCTAATTTAATACTACTACCGTTAAGTATATAGCATAAGCCCTCTATATTTAAGGCTATTAAAAGAGTATCATAGCCTAGGGCACTGCCGTAATATTTAAGGTATTATTAATATAGCTATAAGATAAACGCCAAAGTATACCTATTATGGTATAACTATCTACTAGATCCTCCTCCTTAGGAATTAAAGCTAGCCCTTTAACCTATATTAATAATATATATAGTAATATATATAGTGACTCGCTCTATAAGCCGCTTAGTATCGCCGGGGTCTCTATTAGGAGCTTCTATTATCTTAGAGACTATTATAACTATATATATAACGACCTAGGTTATATCCCCCCCGGTAATAATGCCGCTAGTAGTTATAGAAGCCCCTATGCTATGAGCCGGTAACCCCCGTGCTATCTTCTAATAATATATAGACTTACGAGCGGCCTAGTATACTATATTACCCTAGGGAGCCCTAAAGACTAATTAGCTATATTAGAAGACTATAGGACTGCTAATGCGCTATAGTAAGGCAGAATATAGCTAGTACCTTAATTATAAGTAGATAGGGAGATATTATAAGGATAGTAAAATTAATAGAGAATAGACTAAGGAGGAATAAATAAGTTATCTTAACTAAGATAAGGCTAAGAATAAGCGTATTAAGCATAATATAGAGAAAGAGATAATATAGTAGCCTTTCTCGCGGTAGCGAGGTATATAGGGAATATAAAATATAGCTAAGGAAGATCTTTAAATATAAAAGTAATTATATTAAACTAAGAACCCCCCTTATTAATATTTAAAAAAGCGCTATAGTATATACTTTATATATATTAATAGAGAGATAAAAAAATTACTAATCTCTAAGTATATATATAATAGCTTAATAGCTCGATTTAATAAAATAATTATTAAGTATATATATAGTATAAAATAGACTTAGTAATTATATATACTTATAAAAGTAATAATACTATAAGGTAGCCTTTTAAATTATTTATTATATACCCTACTAAGCCTATAATATATAGCCACTCTAATTAATACTCTAGATATAAATCCCTATCTGCTTTGCCTCTTAAATAATAAGTAGATATATTATTATCCCTATAGTAGGTATTAGCTAATAGGTCCCTCTTATTAAAAGTTTAGGTAGACTATAAAGCTATTAATTAAGGCCCTAAAGTATACTAATATCTTACCATAGGGTTATATTAGGGTTAGGGTAGGCCTTCTATTAATTAAGGGCATAATTAAGATATATAATATATTAATTTCTAATAGCTACTTACCCCCACGGTAATATATAAATATATACTAGGTTACCTTAAGGGGGGTAGGTAATAAGATAGGCTCTATCCCTAGCCCCGGGATTTATAGCGAAATAGACTATAGCCGATCTCTTATTTATAGGCAAGGTATATTATATATACTATTACTAGACCGCGAATTGTAAAAGTCCTTATAATAAGAAGGTCTTTTATAAATAAAATTCTAGAAAAATAAGCTTATAAGATATAAGCCTAGGATTTAAATACCCTATAGTTTAGCTTATGCGCTATCCAGTTATAGGCTTACCTAAGCAATATATGCTTAGATAAGCAAGATATTAGGGAGTTACAAGATAGTCTATTTCGGCTATATTTAGCTCTATTTCCTAATTAGGAAGGTCACGTGACTTCGGACTTAGGGCTTTTTAAAGAGCCCGATAAAGCCGTGAAAGCCGTGCCTTTCCAATAGGTATTTTCTATCCGGTTTTAAATTTCCTAGTTTAAAACCCTAGAAGTCTTATATTAGAATAACGCATAACACGGCTTCTAGTTATCCGTTCTTAGTGAAACTAATACCGTTAGAAAGCCCGGAATCAGGGCTATCCGGCGGTATAACTTTCACCCGAATCGGACTAATAGATTCCGACTCATTAGCTATATAAACTATTAGCCCTCTCTTAGAATTAGCTCCTTAGATCTTGTATAAATACTCACAATTTACATACCAATAAGAAGCTGGTTTTCTTCTTATTTTTTCTATCTATTTTACTCTTGACTTTACCTACCCTATGCCTTGCTATTTAGCTTCACAGCTATTTATTAAGACTAATTCCTCTGCCTATTCACCTCCTATCCAAGTCATCTACCCTACAGTCTTTGAGGACTTTATAGTCTTTATTCTTCAGTCTTTTACAGGTTATGAGCCCGGTTGCTCACCTTGTATAATTAACTATAATTCCCCTTTAGATAATAAAGAAGCTTCTTCTTTAACTATCTATCTCCCAACTATACAGGGAAAATCAAGGGTTTCTACTACCCAATACCCCTTTATTTCTCTATTTAATAGAGATATTCTTTTTTCGACTTTATATAATTTCTTATATAAAGAAAAGCTTCTCTTAGAGGTCTATCCATCTATTAGAGACTTTCTTAATAAGGATTATATAATAGCCTATACTACCTAAAAAACTAGTATAACCTAGTTAAAGCTAGCAGAAAGCTATATAAAGAAAAAGCTACTTTTAAGCTATTCTTTATAAGTCTTTAAAAAGACTATAACCCTAGGGTATTTTTTATAAAAATACCTAGGAAAAATCCTATAGAATAGGGAATAATAAATATAATATTTCCTCTCTTAAAGGGAGTAAAAATTATATAACTTGGGCTTTAAGGCTAGAAGCTCTTCTAACTAAAGAAAAGCTATATGCCTCTATTTCTTTAGAAAATAGCCCTATAGCTAAAAGCGAGGAAGCTTTAGCTATAATTCGTCTTTACTTAGAAGATAGCCCCTTATTACAAATAAAGCACTTAAAAACTGCTTTTAAGGCCTAGGAAGCCTTAAAAAACCTATATAATTCCTTAGGGTTTACTTCTGAATTCCTATTAATTAAGGAATTTTTTAATATCTCTTTATCTAATTTCTCTACTATAGAGGATTATTTAAATAAGATAAAAGAAGTAACCGATGAATTAGAAGCTAGGGAAATAGCTATACCTAAAAAGGTAGTTATAGCCTGGGTTTTAAATAACCTAGATAAAAGCTATAATAGCTATATAACTAGTATTTCTCAATCTTTGAGAAATAACCCTAATTCTTATAATTTAGAATCTCTTTCTTCAAGCCTTATAGATGAATCTAAAAGGTTAGAAAATAAAGAAAACTAGGTTTATTTAGCTACTAAAAAACCTTAGAAAAAAAAGAAAATTGCAAATAAATGCTCTTATTGCAAAATAAAGGGACATTTAGATAAAGATTGCTATTTTCTTCACCCTAATAAGGCTCCTAAGAACTTTATAATTAAGGATAATAATAAGGTTAAAAAACCTTATAAAAATCCTAATAATTCTAAGTCTAAAAGGAAAGAAAGGGAAGAAAAACAGGAAAAGTTATTTATAGCTAAAACTGAATCTTCACCTATCCTAGAGGAAGGATCTAGCTCTGATATAGATCTAGATATTGAAAGTCCTTCTGATATAGAAAAATCCCCTTTTGAGGTATATAACCCTCCTCTATTCCTTTTTATTTCTTCTTTAAAGAAGAAAAAGGCTAATAATTTATTAGGACCTTTAAATAGCTATATACCGGCTCTAAAAACCCTAATTAGAGGGTTAAAAGAGGTAAATTATAACTTTAACTATAATAATAAGAATATAACCAACTTTATTTACGATACAGGTGCTACTAGGCATATAGTATCTAAGAAGGATTTTCTTATTAATTATAAGCTAGTTAACCGTAGGGTAACCTGGGGAAAAGCTAGCTATATAAATGTTAAAGGAATAGGTGATTTAGCTATAAGGTTCCTAGACAATAAAAAGAATTTTATTCTTAGAAATTACTATTTTATACCTGAATTAGGCGTAAATATAATAAGTCAATCTTCTCTAAATACTATAACTTCTCTTATTAATAATAGGAAATTATACCTATTTAATAAAAAGGAAGAAATTATAGGTATAGGAAAAGAGGTTAATAACTTATATATTCTTCCTATTTTTATTAATAATAAAATAGCTAAAGATAGCCCTATTTTAAATACTATAGAAAATAGTATTAAAAAGCAGAATATAGATATATATTCTTTGCATTTAAAATTAGGACATCTTAATATAAAAAGCCTTTTAAGAATCTTATTTAAAAATAAGAAAAAATATTCTTATAATAAAGAAGATATAATAAGAATAAAAAACTACGAAAATTGCATAAAGTCTAGGTTAACTAGTAAGATAAATAAAATAACTAATACTAGAAAATATAATTTTCTAGATAAAATAGTTAGTGATATTTAGGGACCCTCTAAAATTCCCACTTATAATAAATATACTTACTTTATAACCTTTATAGATAAAGCTACTAGATATCTAAAAGCCTATTTAATTAGGAATAAATCAGAAGCTTTAGATAAATTTAAGCAATTTAAAGCAGAAATAGAGAATAATCCTAATAATATAAGGATAAAAGAATTTTTCTCTGATAATGCAAAGGAATATATATATAAAATAAAGCCCTTTTGCCTTAAAAAAGGAATTAAATTTAATACTAGTCCACCCTATACTAAAGAACCTAATAGTGCTATAAAAAGGATAAATAGGACTTTATTAAATAAAATAAGGGCTTTATTATTTACTTCTAATTTGCCTAAATACCTATGGGGGGAGGCTTTAGAAGCGGCTATTTATATATATAATAGAAGCCCGCATTCTGCCTTAGGTTTTAAAGCCCCTATAGAGGTTAAGGATAATATTACCTTAAAATTAGAAGATTTAAATAATATAAAAACCTTTGGATCTATAATATACTATAAAAATAATAACCCTCTAGATAAGCTAGATACTAAGGCTTATAAAGGCGTAGTTATAGGTTATTTACCTAATAGCTATAAAATTTGGGATTTAAATAAACGCCAAGTTATAATTTCAAGGGATATTATTATTATAGAAAATAGCTTTCTAAGTAATAATATTAAGGATAATAATAATATAACCTTTAAAGATTTACCTTCTATAAAGGAATCCTTAATAAATAATAAAGAGCCTAGCCTTATAAATAATAAGCCTAAAATATCTATTGAAATTCCTAAAAAGCCAATAGATTTCTATAAGGATTTTCAAGAATACCCGGATATAATAGCCTTAGTAAATAAGGAAAATCCTATAGAGCCTAATAACTATAAAGAGGCTATAAGCTGTATATTAGCTTATAAGTGGCTTAAATCTATGAAAGCTGAAATAGAAGAATTAATTAGGCAAAAAACCTGGAATATAACCTTTCTTCCTAAAGAAAGAAAGCCTTTAAAAGGCCGTTAGGTTTATAAAATAAAAACAGATAATAATAATAATATTATTAAATATAAATCCCGATATATGGTTCAAGGTTTTAACTAAATTTATAGTATAGATTATAATGAAACCTATGCTTCCATAGCTAGACCCGAAACTATAAGGCTTTTATTAATAATAGCTATAGCTAATAACTTCTTTATAATGCAATATAATATTAAAAACGCTTTTATAAATGCTAATATAGATGAAGAAATCTATATAACTATTCCTATAGGGTTTAAAGACTTTATTTTAAAGGAATTTATAAGGGAATTTAATAAGAAATACCCTAATAAAGAATATAAAGAAGAAGAAATAGTGCTAAAATTAAATAAAGCTTTATATGGCTTAAAACAAAGTCCTAGACTTTAGTATTTATTACTCTCTAAACTATTCAATAACCTAGGCTTCCACCCTATACCTTTTAATACCGGGGTTTTTATAAATAATAAGCTAAAAATAGCTATTATATATCACGTGGATAACCTAATCTTCTTAGGGCCTTTTAAAGAAGATATAAATAATATAATAAAAAGTCTCTCTAAAGATATATCTATCTAGGCTTTAGGAGAAATTAAAGACTTTTTAGGAATGCATATAACTATAGATAGAGAGAATAAAGGCTTATATTTATCTCAGAATAAATATATTTATAATAAAATAAGAGAATTTAATAAGGAAAATATAGGGACTTCTAAAGTACCTATTAGAAATACAGAAAGGCTTTTAAAAGCTACTATAACCCCTTCTAAAGAAGAAATATTGCAATTTCAAAAAGAAATAGGTTCCTTATTATTTCTAGCTATAAAAACTAGGCCTAATATATCTTTTGCAGTAAATATATGCTCTAGATATTCTTCTAAACCTAATAAAAGCTACTATAATGCCTTAGACCTAATTTAGAAATATTTAAATAATTATCCTAATTTAGGGTTATTTTATAACTGCAATATAGACTTAAATAGTCTAAATAGCGTTATAAGAGGCTATAGTGATGCTGATTGGGGTAGTAGCCTAGAAGATAGAAAATCTAATAGTGGTTATTGTTTTTATTTATATAATAACCTTATAAGCTGGAAAACAAATAAACAAACTTGCGTAGCAACTAGCAGTTATGAAGCAGAATATATAGCCCTAAGGGAGGCTACTAAAGAAGCTAAATCTCTTAATTATATATATAAATATATAAATAATAACCTTTCTTTAAGTTATAATAGGTCTATACCTCCTATTTTAACTGATAACCTAGCTGCTAAGCAATTAGCTGAAAATGCAGGAAATTATAAGCGTTCTAAGCATATAGACTTAGCTTATTATTTTACTAGAGATAAGCTAGAAAAAGGAAATATTAATATTTTCTTTATAAAAGGTAAGGATAATATAGCTGACTTTTTCACAAAAAGCCTAGAACCTAATAATTTCCTAAGGTTAAGAGACTTCTTATCTCTAAAATAAATCCCTATAATTCTCTTATAATTATAAAAAGGTTTTTTAGTCTTATAAGGCTTTTCCTTTATAACCTTAAATTTTCTTATAATTTTTATAAGTTTTATTAAGGAAATAACTAGGGTTTTTATAAATAAATTTTCCCTAATATAATAAGAGTTATTTTTCTCTTAATTTTTCTACTTTTTCTTTTATTAAAGATATACTAAGTTATATCTTTAAGGGAGGCTGTAAAAGTCCTTATAATAAGAAGGTCTTTTATAAATAAAATTCTAGAAAAATAAGCTTATAAGATATAAGCCTAGGATTTAAATACCCTATAGTTTAGCTTATGCGCTATCCAGTTATAGGCTTACCTAAGCAATATATGCTTAGATAAGCAAGATATTAGGGAGTTACAAGATAGTCTATTTCGGCTATATTTAGCTCTATTTCCTAATTAGGAAGGTCACGTGACTTCGGACTTAGGGCTTTTTAAAGAGCCCGATAAAGCCGTGAAAGCCATGCCTTTCCAATGGGTATTTTCTATCCGGTTTTAAATTTCCTAGTTTAAAACCCTAGAAGTTTTATATTAGAATAACGCATAACTCGGCTTCTAATTATCCGTTCTTAGTGAAACTAATACCGTTACAAAGCCCGGAATTAGGGCTATCCGGCGGTATAACTTTCACCCGAATCGGACTAATAGATTCCGACTCATTAGCTATATAAGCTATTAGCCCTCTCTTAGAATTAGCTCCTTAGATCTTGTATGAATACTCACAATTTACATACCAATAAGAAGCTGGTTTTCTTCTTATTTTTTCTATCTATTTTACTCTTGACTTTACCTACCCTATGCCTTGCTATTTAGCTTCACAGCTATTTATTAAGACTAATTCCTCTGCCTATTCACCTCCTATCCAAGTCATCTACCCTACAGTCTTTGAGGACTTTATAGTCTTTATTCTTCAGTCTTTTACATATAACTAACGCTAATAGATAATATATAATTTATTAAATAGCTATACTTATATTGAATTACTTATTATATTTAATTATATGTATTATGGCTGCTTTATTAGATAAAGAAGAGGATCTCTTACTTATATATATAACCCTCTTACATAATGGATCTTATTTGTACGCCTAGCCGTATGAAAGTCACGTGATCTTATTTGTACGGCTACCCGTATATATATGAGTCCCCTTAAATGAGTTAATAATGACATCATAAAAATAGGGAAGGTTTATTTTACAGTAATCCACTTGTCCTCCTAAAACACCTCAGGACTACTAGAATAGGTAGGTAGGTAGAATATCAGATCATATGAGTTAACAAGTGCATTATCTTTTCTAATATTTAGATGTGGGTCATTGATCTCGCAGAGATGGTCAGAATCGAGACAACCTTATTGTCAAAGTTGGGAATAGTTTCATTTGGGGACTGACGTGGGATCCACCCGTAGGATCAAATCCCAGCAGATTGTGGGAAGTCCTTGACCAACAGACAGCAGCCCCGGCATTTAAGACGCACAGAACAGCAGTCGTCATTTCCAATATTGGATCGAAGCTGATTCTCCATTGTTTCAGCAGGGTAGCAGCTGAGCGGGCCAGACAAGATTGTTGGCCAGCAAAGCTCACTGCAGATGACAAAGGGAAGCCAAGCCCCGTTGCTAGTGCTGATTGAGTACGACAACGATGACAGGAAATCTTGTTGCAGATCCTGCCAAAGTTAAAGCATGACTCCAACGGCTTTGCATTATCCTTGTCATTAATAAGCCTCCACCTGCTGCGGTGCCCGACTCTTCGGCTCAGTCAAGCGAGCGGGAGCCTAAACGCTTGACCGCACAACATACACCGCAAACGACAGGCCCCGCGATGGCTTCAATTGCGCAGCCGCAGTCTTCGGCTTCGCCCGATAATGACTCGACCAATGCCGCCTCCTCCGGCGCTCCCGTGCCGCCGCGCCAGAACGGCGTGGCTACCATTCCGTTTGACCGCCCCGTTGCTCTCACGGCGTCGGGTGCCCCGCTGTTGAACCCGAGGAGCTGCGTTACTTGTCGCCGGCGAAGGGTCCGCTGCGACAAGATGATGCCATGCAGTAACTGTCGTCGCGCGCAGAGCGATTGCATGTACCCAGCGCCAGGTCGCGCACCACGCCAGACGAGGCCGAATGTGCCGGCCAAAGCTGTGCCTACTGAGCGAGAGGCCGATCTCATCAAGCGTCTTCGAAAACTTGAAGGTCTCGTTCAGGAACTGAGCGGCGGCAATAACGTGGGCGCATATGACGATGAATCGCCCAAGGCACAGGATCACAAGAGCCCTCAATCTGACATTGTGAAAGAGACAGCCGATGAAGTCAAGCGAGAGACTGAGAGCAGCAATTTTACAAACCTGAACAAGCAGCTTGGTCGATTGATCCTTCACGATGGAGAACCGACTGCGCGATATGTCAATAGCGGCTTTTTTGCCAAGCTAAATGATGAGGTACTATGAGTGAGCCAGCAATGGATATGAGCAGAGCTAACGATCATAGCTTGACGAACTACGCAATGAGATGGAGGCTGTGGATGACCTGGACGACTTTCAAGACGACACGACACCTGAGCAGTCGCCTCCGCAGAATCTTGGCGCCGACTCTGATCATCACAGCTTTCTCTTGGGTTATCGTTCTGCAGATGTCGACCTGGCTGGTCTCCATCCTCTACCAGCGCAGACGTCTTTCCTCTGGCAGATTTATCTCGAGAACATTGAGCCCCTGGTCAAGGTGTTGCACATCCCAACCATGAGCAGACTCATGACCAAGGTGAGGCGTGGGGAGCATGACCTTCGTCCTGGTGATGAAGCTCTTGTCTTTGCCATCTACTACTCAGCTGTCGTCTCAATGGAATCAGACGAGGTAAGCTCACTTCCAACGATGGCAATTTCAATCTCACTCACATCTTCATCTTAGGCCCAAACCAACCTTGGAGCATCCAAGTCGCACTACATCGCCCAATTCCGCTTCGCACTCGAGCAAGCCCTCGCAAAAGCAAACCTCCTCACCACGTCCGACATGGCTGTGCTCCAAGCCTTTGCCATCTACCTCACCGTTGTCAAGTGCCACGATGACAGCCGTTTATGCTGGACCCTCACCAGTCTTTGCGTTCGCATGGCTCAGGCTCTTGGCCTCCACCGTGATGGACAGCAGCTTGGCCTCCCACCGTTTGAGGTTGAGATGCGACGCCGACTTTGGTGGGCAGTCGTGGCGATTGATCTGCGTTCTGCTGAGGAGATGGGCTCTGATCTTATCGTGAATGATAAGAACTTTGACACGCAGTTGCCTTCCAACATTAACGACACCGATATCGACCCGTCTTTCACCGAGATGCCCACGCCTCGTCAAGGCCGGACTGACACGGCAATCTGTCTCGTCAGATACGAGATTATCGCCCTTTCTCGTCGCTTATTCACGGCAATGACACAAATGCGACCAGTTGATCCCAAGAACGTCGAAAAGAGTCTCGAGGACCGCGAGCGAATGCTTGTTGAGGTCTACGATCGCATGGAGGACAAGTTCTTGAAGCACGTCGTCATGGATGAGGACCCTGTGTTCTGGATGGCCTCTCTCATCTCGAGAGTCATCATGGCAAAGATTGGCCTCATCATCTACCAGCCTGTGCTGTTTCCAGGCACTGGACCCGAAGCATCGCAGGAGATCCGAAGTCGCTTGTGGATGTCGACGATTGAGATTGTCGAGTACAACCACATTCTCAACGTCGACCCGCGATGTCGGCAATGGCGCTGGCTGTTCCAATCCTATAGACAGTGGCACGCCATTGCCTACATGCTCCTTGAACTGTCGAGACGACCTTGGAGCGTCACGTCGGAGCGGGCCTGGGAAGCCGCCCAGATCTTGCAGTACGACCATCCAATCGAGGGCACCAACAACGCAGAGCATACTGCGGCATGGATGCCCATTAAGAGGCTTTACGCCAAGGCTAAGAAGCACCGTGAGGCTGAAATGATCCGGCTGCGCGCTGACCCGGCCGCTGCAAGACAGCTCGACATTGAGGATCGATTGAAGCCGGTCCTCGAGCGCATCGGTCCAGCTCCGGGTATGGAGACTCGCATGTCAGAGCTGAGACTTCGATGGCGGAAGCTTTTCCGCTCTGGAGACTTTGCTTATAACCCGGAGTATCCCACGAGCATTATGCAAGAACAAGCACAAGGCGCTGGTCTTCAACCTACTCCTCAACCAAGGACTGTCCAGGTACAGGAACCAGAGCCCCCCAAGCAGAGTGCCGAGGCCACAAATAATGTGTTGTCCGATGCCAACCTGAATCAAGCATGGCAGAACGTTCACTCTGGCAATCCAGGCATAGCGGTCTACTTTGAAGGAGGCACCATGGATGCTTCCAATCCAGGGGGCCTCTTTCCAGGCGGAGGTAGTCTCGGAAGCATGTCAAGCATCGCATCACCCGCTGCATCCGGCGCAGCAACTTCAACATACCACGACCACGATCCTCAGCAGTATCCGGATCATCACCTCTCACCATGGCCGGGACAAAATGACTTCCAACACAATCACAACGGCGATCTCGGCGATATCGATGATCTCTTCCAGAACGGAGCGCTCAACCCCGATGGCTTATCGTCCGTGACGCAGGGTATGGATCTAAGCATGGAACTTGGCGAAGTGGATGATATCGACTGGAAGAATTGGGATGAGACGCTGAAGCTGCTGAGCAAGCCAGCAATGAGCGGTGGGACGGGCAGCTGGGGAGGCATGTGAGATGATCGACGGGGTGATGAGAGATGTGAGATGTATAGAGTAGTCATGTTCCGCGAGGAGTTGTTTATGGGCGAGATTATATACCAACATTTGCGTTAGAGTCATTCAAGTTAGGTCTGAGGAACGATAAATACATAGTACCTCTGTGTTTCGACGTTTCGAGCATGTTTATCTTCCAAGCTTTTCGTCAATAATAAGGAACCACAGGCACACTTCCAATTATACTAGCGATCTATCCTTCCAAGGGCTTCCATATCACTTGTGAAGTACAAGCATATGGATATCAACTCTATCCCCTGGGTGCCGGAGTATACTCGTCAGTGGCTGGTCGGGGAACTTGGTTCCCATCTGGACCGGCCACGGTAATTCTGGGCACAGCGGCGGACATGAGAAAGGGTTGGGAGGAAGAGTAGTCCAGTAGGACGGGAGGTTGGTCATGGTGGCCCGTTTGACTTCTATGGCAGTCCATATGGATGATTTTCCCGCGATGGGCTCGAATTAATGGAAGCTAGCCAATCTAACATCCAACCACAACAACGACACCTGGTCTAGAGTCCCCAAGTTCGGACTTTGATCGGAGGGAGCGTAACCCCATTCATTGGACAACTAGACAGGCATATGCGGTCAACCTAGTGAAATTACAGGTATTCCATCCAGTCGTTTCACCGGAAGCTCGAGTATAAGTAGGAGAGAACGCGGAGAGAGGTTTCATTGAGGGTCACGAATCCAAATAAGTGGAAGGCAAAGATTTGCTAGGTAGCGTCTTCTTATGCCTAAGAGACTTATGTTTTATTGGCGTTCAAACAAAGCTTTAACTCCAATGCCCAAACCACTAGAGAGTAGCAAAATCCACAGCGGTAGCAGATACAGGCCGGCCCGCCTTTCTTTCGACAACTCTTCACTAGGTACTTGTTAGATAATATCCAGCGCACACTTATGATATCACACACATGCCTTGCGGAACTTGAGATTCGCAGAAAAGAGCTGGCTGGATGTATGACCACAAACTCAGCATCCATTCTCCTTCAAATCGGCCTCGGGCCCTTAAGGGTTCTTGATCCATCTTCTTCAAAGCTTGGCCTTGGGGGCACGAGCGTTGGCATATTTGAGGCAGATCTTCCTGTTTCTCTCGACGACGTAAGCCCAGAGCTCGTTAGGCGTGGCTTTATCGACATCTATAATGTGTCAGAATGTAGTTTACCAAAACCCGTCACTTCATTTCCAGAGCCCATATCACAGTGAGAGATAAATATTGGGGAAACGCTAAGGAATACATACCGAAGCCGTCGTCAGCCTTGGTGGGCTTTGGAGCGGGACGAGGGTCGCGCAGCCACTCCTCCAGGGAGACGAGCTCATCGGCAGCGGCGGGGATAGCAAAAAGACAAACAGGTTCTGGCTCGCCGTTAGGCCCCGTGACATAAAGCACAGGCTGAGAAGGCATGGCGTCGAAAAAGTTTTGTTGGTTTCTCTGAAAATGAAAAAGTGACGAAACAAGTGATCTGTTGCAAGGTGTTTGTCAGAGCTGTTATCAGAGATGCGCAGGAGCTTCGTTGATGTGCTAACACGTGACTCCCGAGCAAACACTTTTATTTGTACCTAGTCACATACTGTCACTTGTGGCAATAGGAGGGGCTCGTGATTCATTGAAGAAATGAGGCAGAAAGTAGCGCTCCTATGGATCGGTTGAGAGATCATCCAACTCCCACATCCAGCCCCCATCCAGCAAATTCGTATCCAAAAGGTCCGCCCCCTCAACATCTAAATCATCGATAACTGACAAAATAGCTTCTGGGTGTGGCTGGACGAATCCGTCATCCCCGTTCCTGATGTGCGACCACACAGGATCAGGTGACACACCAGTCTGGCCAGGATGAGCGATAGCATATCCAGCGAGGTTCGAGTTTTGCCCAACAGCCCCCGTGTCACCGAGTTTTGAGAAAGGTGTACCATTTCTGCCGCGTATCTTGTTATGAAGCTCGAGGAGCTGCACGAGATCCGCACGGTAAGCTTGTGCTGGGACGACATGCCTGGAGACGTATTCATCGAGTAGGCTCATGACTTGGGGTAGATCCCAGAGGAGTTCATTCGCGGGTCTAATTATGTCGACCAGTATTAGAGCAAAAGCTGCTGAGAATACTGCGTCGATGTCGTACGGCAAGAAGATGTCTGCAGAAAGTTAGCACGCCCTTAGGATTACTGCGCATGACGCTCACCACACATCATCTGATGTTTCAGAAGTGACATTATCTTAAGAATATGTATTGCCGAGTCAATGCACATCCTCAGCATAGACTCGAAGGCAGGAGTCAAAGGCTGCGGGTTGCTCGACGAGGGTGTATCGGGGCTGAGGAGAGGCTTCAACAGGGAAAACAGGACCGGTCGGACGGTTAAAATCACACACTAAAAGTCGAAGTTAGCATTTAGCCTTACAAGCATCATCTTCACAAACCTGGTGAAGTAACAGATGTAGTGTGGCAGCTTCACGATTGACCGACTCCCTCGACTGTTGAAGATCCAGGTACATGTGTTCCCGAAGCACGGAGGAGGTCTCTGCAAGACGCGAAAGAATGGATTTGACCTCAACGAGGAAATTTCTTTGTTGGCCATGTGTCCCGTAAATAACTGCCATCTGTGAGCTGGGTGAACAGATCAGGATTGTTTGAGCATACCGTCAAGAATCTTGCCCAAGTGGGATGAGATCCTAACATGTATCGCGAAGGCGTTCTGCGCATCGTTTTCCTCCTTGATATCGGGGAAAGGAATCGAAATATCGTCGTCGCGCATGACAGAAGGGCTACCCAGCATGGCAGCGCTCTTCCTATCGATGCAGTATACCGTCCACCAGAGTCGACGCTGGTACTCGACATTCGGTGGTCGCAAAGCTTCAGGGAATAGCTTATTCATAACATTGGTGACAGACATGCGCAAAGCCTGTCCTATCTGGAAAGAGTTAGTAAAGAGTCAGACATGGAGGCTGCGTAGCTCACAGTAACATAAGACTCTTGCAGCAGGTCGGTTGCGTGCATGAACAAAGCCGCCAAACAGAGGATCTCGATTGACAGCAGAGGTTGTTCGTAGAGCCTGCGAATGTCTGGCATGGCCTCGATAGCATGGGTGAAATATGTCATTCCCGACGGCCCCTTCTCACAGTGTTCTCTGGACAATATGGACTTGCCAAATGCCAGAACAAGAAGCATCTGGATGTGCCAGAGTGTCGCATCAGGAACTTGGCATTTACTACGTTCGCTGTAGAATGCTCTCAGTTTCTGAAGAAAAGTTTCCGGCTCAAAAAGAGAGTAGAGCGATCCGAAATGCGCCACCACGGTGTTGGTCAAGTACTCGGCATATGAGAGCCGTGGCAGTGGGATGCTGGTCAGATCAAGTGCAATGGGCGGTAGGTTCGTCGTGTAGGATATGTCCAGGCGTTCCACGGAGACACTTCCGGGGTCTGCGATGGGTGATGATCGTTGAAGAAGGTTGCGTACGTTTCGGCTGAAACTGAGAGTCGAGCTGTGCCCAAGATAGGCTGTGGAGGTGAGCACTGCACTCGCCCGGAAGATAAAACGGAAACGTACCAGGATGTCCGTAGCGATGAACTTTGATCTGGGGCTCCGAGGCGACCAAAGTGTTTGTTAAGTCGTCTGACTCGAGGCACCGGTGTATAACGGACGTCTCTCCTGGGACTTGGCTGTGTGAGACGGGAGAGGCTGGCGGTGGCATCTCGGGATCTGGGAGAGGGTTTTCGAATGAAAGATCTGGCGATCCCTGCTTTTCTGCATCACCATGAACAGATGATTGTCTCTCCGTCCGGGAACTCTGTGTGTCTTGGAGTTGAGTCTCGAGTGCCTTGATCTGAGCATGCAGTCCGTCGAGATACCTGCGACTATCAGACATGAACCACTATTGCCACAGCAAATCACTCACTCAACAGAAACTGTAGCTTTTGCCTCTTTTTCTTCGAATACGCATGGCACCTTGCGGCTAACGCATCTCTCACAGGGGTTTCTCCCAGAGCATCGGGACTTGCGATTGCGACAGGCTATACACCTACAACCATGTATTAATTTTGGTGGCGAGTTGCCGAGATCACACAATCTTACGCATTGGAGATCTTTCTGCGGCGGCGTCGAACAGATGAGGGCGATTGGACCCGAATCTCATCTTCCATGGTCGAACTTTGCCGGGGGAGAGCATAAACTGAGTTATGAAGACGTCCGTGACGATGCCCGGAATGAGGGGTTCTTTATGAGCCGGCCTTGGTTTAATACGCCGGCTCGGGACGGGAGGGACCCAGTAGATAGGAATCCACCACAAGCCCCGAGATCTTAGGGGATCGGTAGCGGGGAGGAGCCGTTTATCTCAAGAGCTCAACGCCCATTGGATCCTTGCAAGTTAATTCGGCTTCTTTGAGTGAAAGCTGACTAAGGCTTGCACTTCACCTCTCGGTTTGGTGATGCTCAGCTCAGGGGCAAATGCAGGTACGTACCTTATCTGCCTGCAGCCTGGGCCCAACCACCCCAATTTTATTCTTCAGGTCAACTCCATGCAGCAATAATTCCTGTTAGGACATTGGATGACGGGCGCATCGCAAAGACTCAATGCTAGATTATAACGACTTGAATGTAGTGTTTAAAATAATCTCTGAGATGTCAGTGATTTATAGACTCAAAAATCGACGATTTTCTTTCAGAATTTCCTCTCAATTGTGGCGATGTCAATCTGCCCCCTAACACTTGGTATCGGGGCAGCGTGTTGCTCCAGAGCAACGGGTAGCGCCCAGTGAAAGAAGCAAGCACAGGCAGCCAACCGCAAACCGTGGAGCTGCATGGGAGCAAACTTCATGAAACTCGACTTGTCCTTTCATGCCCATGATAACTCATTATCTCGAGTCTTCAGTGAATAATCTCTGCATCTTTCTACTATAATCTCTGTTTTTTGTATCTGCTGTTCGCCTGTACATCATCACCTTGGATCGGCAGTTAACCCGCAGGTGCAGGGAATCAACATCTCCTATCGCCAGTGCAGCAAACACACAAAAACAACGACATCATCTCTTCTTCGACAAGCGCGCGATTCATTCACTCAAACCCTCAGTCTAAATTTTAGGGCGTTTCCCCTCTCAGGGTGAATTTATCCACCTCATGTCTTCCCGCGCAACCTACAGCTTCTCGGCAACCACAATGCCTCACTCTCACTCAACAACACCACGGCGCCGACCTCGCCAGAGCCGCATCAAGCCAGACCCCGACTCTGCCACTGATTCTTCATCTATTCCAGAGTCTGGCACTGTCAACCTTGATCTGCGCAATACTCCTTCTAACACTTCGAGCTACAGCGAGAGCGGGCATATCCCTCCCAACCAGGCCTTTTATCGTCACGGCAGATCCGATGCCCGTAAGTTTACCCTGCATCAGCCTCACTCAGGAAGACACTAACATCATCAAAGCAACCCCAAGTGAGCGCCTCACAGAACCTGAGCCTTTGCTACGGGAACTGAGGATGCGACCCAACGCTGCGGCTGAGAGCCCGACCAGCCAGGTCCCCGTTGATGGGAGCTTCTTCCAGACGTCCTTCCAGGATATCGGAAAGAAGCTCAAGGCTTGTAATGATACACTCGGTGAGCTTCAGCAGCTTGGTGTCTCTCACGATGTCCCTCTTCCAGAGCTCGTCCTCGTCGGCGACCAGTCTGCCGGTAAATCGAGTCTCATGTCAGGTCTCGCCAACCTCGATCTTCCTCGAAGTGAAGGAACCTGCACCAGATGCCCGCTGCACATTCGAGTATCACGAAGTCATGATCCGTCCTGCCGTGTGTGGCTTCGCAAGGAATACTCCTACCAACCCCCAGAGTTCCGGTCCATCAATGAGAACGACGTCACCGATCGGGATCCCTTCTTCCCTTGGCGAAAGCTGCCAACCACCATTGTGCATGAGTTCAAGACCATGATCGACCACAGTGACATCGAAGAGGTTCTTCGTTGGGCTCAGATCGCAATCCTCAATGATGATAAGAGCCACGAGCTCTTTGTCCCCGGCTCCGGTGGCATCGCAAACACGGTTCCCATTGACAGAGCCGCCGAGACCGTGGCTGCCAAGTTCTCGCCAAACATCGTAGCCCTTGAGATCAAGGGCCCTGAACTCCCTGACCTTTCATTCTACGACATGCCAGGTATCTTCCAGAACCCAGCTGACGCTCGCGACGACTACCTCGTCAATGTTGTGAGAAATCTCTCGAGAGAGTACATTCAACACCCATCGGCGATCATCTTGTGCTCCATGCCCATGAACAGCGACGCCGAAAACTCATCTACCTTTGGTCTCATCCGCAGACTTGGGGCTCTGAATCGCACCATCGGCGTCCTCACTAAAGCCGACCTCATCCCGGAGGGCGGCAATCATGAACAGTGGCTGGCCATCATGAGAGAAGAAGCCCACACAACTGGACTCGGATACTTCATCACATCGCGACCACAGGGAAAGGATCTCGATGAGCTCAAGCGATGGGAGGAGCACGTATTCGTGGATTACGGCTACGACAGATGGCCGACCGCATTCCACCCTTTCACCGATCGGTGTGGTATCGAGAAACTAAAGGCATTCCTCTCGGAGAAGCTTGGTCAGGAGTTCGCAAAAAGGTACGTTATCACGCCAATACCTATAGAGAATGACCAAGAAAAGTGTTAACACTTCACCAGCCTCCCTCACATCAAACAGACTCTCAAGCATCATCTCAACAACATCGTGGAGCAGTTGAACAAGCTACCAGAACTGCCATCCAATGTTGAACTTGAGGTCCAGACCAGTGTCATGGAGTTTGGCGAGCAGGCTCGATCCAAGTTGAAGCCTGCTGAGTTCTCTAAGCACTTTGTCCCACTGCCCGAGAACTTTCGCGAGTGTCTTCTGGATATGAAGCCCAAGTTCACACTCAAAGACAGTAGCGATATTCCGGTTCTGGAGATCTCCGACGACGAGTCTGATGCGGGATCGGTTGTTACCATCACCAACACCAATACGCCAAGCAAAAGACGAGCGATGGGGCCACCTACGACCCCTTCCAAGCGAGCCCGCACTGATCCAATGCCCAACGGAACCAATGGACACATCAAACCTGAAGACATGAGAGCCAGTGTTCCGCGGTTCTCTCCTGCTGCCGGCCCCCGACGGACTGCCTTCCCAGCTCCGTTCACTCCATTCACGGGCGTCGGACGAGGATTCAGGACTCTTCGCCAGGTTCGGGATGAAATCAAGGCCAAGACCAGAGCTGGTGTGCCAGACATCATCACGGAGGAGGTCTACAACGACATGTGCCGCGAGGCTATTCAGCCCTGGGATGGACCCATGAAGGCATTCCTCAACGAGGTTATGAACCTCTTGAGTACAATGCTTGAGTCAGCCTTGGAGCTTTCGTTTGCTCGTCTTAATAAGCGTCTTATCTATAAGGAGTGTCGCAAGATTCTCACAGAGTACCTTGATGAGCGGCGCCATGAGACTCTTGGTGCGCTCGACGTGGTGTATCGCCTCGAGGCATACGGCCTGTTCACAGTTAACCAGGAAGCGTTCCGTCGATACCAGAAGGACGAGCAGATTCTTCTGACGCGATACCGCCACCAGATGCGAATGCTGGCCGCCGGGTACGGCGATGGGCGACCCCCGGTTCCTTGGGAAAGCCTGACAGATGAGAAACGTATCCAGGACGAAAGGCGACGCGAGGCCGACCTGGGCAAGCTTGGCCCAGATTCATTCGAGAGGGAGCTCGAGGTCGTGGCTTATGTTAGAGGCTACTACCGCCTCGCTGCCTTGCGGTTCGCGGACGCTGTAGCTCTCCACATCACCAACGGCATGATTCCTCACATCCAACGTCACCTACCATATCACCTCGACCGCAAGCTCGGCCTAGGAGGTCATGATTCCACAAGCGTCTACGAGAGGCTTATGGCGGAGGACTCAGCCACGGCGACGAGGCGGGAGACTCTCAGAGGAGAGCGCGAGAAGTTTGCAAAGGCTTTGTCGAGCATCGAGGAGTTGGAGGCCGGAGCTGGCAGCAGAGGATTGTCGGAGGAACAACAGACCGACGACATGTCGGACATTGCCATGATGAGTGGTGCGCTCCCTGCTGAGTGTTGAGCAGACCAATTGCGACACGACAACGAATAATTGGTGTTTTACCCTTTGATGGCATCGCGGGCCGAGTTATGCTGTCTATTATACCGTCAACTTGTCTTGTAAGGATTCGGAAGGATTCATTGGGTGTATTACGGATACTTGCTATTATTGTCTTTCATGTTTGGTACGGTACGGGAAAAGGAACAATGTTCGGACGAAGGGAAAAGGATAATTTGGCAGAACTGGACTGTATTGCTGTATGTCAGAGTCGAGACCTGCATGATTTGGACCTGGTTTCTTTGTGTAGATAGGTACCGGATGCCTCCCAACGCGTCTCGGCAGTGTGTGCGCGTCTAGGCAATTCGGGTACAAGCCCCGGCAGCTGAAAAGCCATGTGTTTATTGATGCTGTCGCCAAGAATAGTTTTAGCTAATCCAGCCAACCTCTTGAAAGGATTGAAGCAGGGGATGAAAGCGTGACGAGATGCATGGGTTATGTGTGGAGGAGGCAAAAAAACACGCGAGCGGGGAGAGCAAAAGCTAAACCAGACGACACATGGATCATGACACTTTCGATTTCAGGCAAAATACAAGTTTCCAATCCTGTGATGAACCAGACAGCGCATCTTCGTGGCGCGGTAGGAAAGGCGTGGCTTCCCCGGATTTACCAACGGCTGGGGGGGACGAGATGGAGGGGATCGCCAGCCACGGCCGAGGATCCGGCCGGAGGAGGGGGCTGCACCCTGCAGGCAACTTGATGCAGGTGCTCTGCATTCTGGGGCCACCTGAGAGCTTGTGTCTCAAGGATAGCTTTTTTGCCTGAATTCCCCCAAGATTGAATAGACTGTCTTGACGGCGATTGCCTGATTCGAGACATACCAAAACTTCTGTGCCCCTTTTTCGAGGCATTGCTATGAAATCCTTCAACAACAATAAGAGAAAAACTCTGAAATTGTCAAGTTTACAGTCGTGGCCAGTGAGCATGGACCTGTAAGACTCGTGGTGTGTGGCTCTGTTCGGCATCTCTCCCCGCATCTCCGGAACCCCAAGGGGCAACACACCAAATTCGTCACAAATGTCCGGGGTCCTTTTTTCGCATTTTTGTAAAGACCTCGGTTGGAGAAGGGTCAAGAAGTTGAGGCCATCGTGAGAAATGCTGGATGGCGCATGACTAGACTTGTTTTTTTCTTTTTTGCTTCTAGGCACGAGGACATTAGAGATTTGACAGGTTCTTTGGCTTGTCCCCTTTGTCAATTGATCCACTGGTTATGAATCTAGACTTGAGAGACTTTCGCTTGTTCCTATAAAGCCTGAATTGTTCAACATGATACTCGTATTGTTTTGACCGATCAGGTCGGTGACACACCGAGCTTTCATGGAGTAGTTGAGGATATCGGCGGCCTCCATACCGCTTAAATGCCCCAGATCAACAATATCGAACGGGGGGCACGTTGAATAAGCTCAATACGGGCATACCCGCGAAACAACGGCGCATGCATTTTTACTCAGGGATCATCCCCCAAGTTCCAGACTGGAGTCTTCATTTGTCCAGGTCCGTGAGAGGAGCCAATCTCGGCTTGTGTCAGCTATTAATCATGGATTAAAGTGGTTTTCGGGCCTGCGATCCGAGAAAGTCGACGCCAAGCCTCGTGGGTCTCACACAGGCCCTGCAGTGGGTGAAACAAGTGATGAGCTTCTTCACAAAGTCTTCATAGACTTTGGCAGTCAAAGTTTTGTCTAAATTATGGAGTTTTCTTAACGATTTTTCATAATTTATGATGATATTCTTCCCATTCCCCATTCTAATAGATTTGTGCTTATTTATGCTTAATTCTTATTTCAACGACTTCAGAGTCAGTGTCCTCGACTTGAACCGTTCAGTTCCATAACATGTTGGCTGGGTCTTCTCAACTACCGAGGAATATTTGCAGGTGCCTTCATGTGGTCTGTGGCGCCAGCGGCACAGAACAAGCCATGTCCCGTTACAACGAGCCAGGTTCTTGGGTGCCATGAGACAAAAACTCCCATGTTCAATGAGAAGGGGAGGGGGCCATCATGCCATAGTTGGCAAAAGCTCCATTGGACCGACCTTAATTAAGCTTGGCGAACGAAGCGGCCTTGTCCCTCGGGGACCCGCTTACCCCAGGGTTACCACCCCCAGATCACACCTTGTTGCTCCGTTTTGGGTATCCTGGAACAACAGGGCCGAAAAGCCATTGGGTGGGTGAATGCGGAAAAGTAGAGGCTTGCATTCAACCAGACGGCCCTTTTACCACGTTTGTACAGGCGTTGCGAGTTATGTGGTGGGATCGTTCTGGGGTTGGGCTTTTAGTTGGAGGTTAGTGCGCTTGAGATCCAGATTCCCTTCTCCCGCTAGGCACTTGGGCAATTGTGAAGATTAGGGTGTAGGATACTCAATTGTATCTCAGTAAGAGATTGGAATGAGTACAAACAAGGTCGATATCGTCAAGTGAGGATCAAAGAATGAGGTCTGGGTGAATATCTAGACCATATCAACCCATGAGCCGAAAGGAACCTTGGTTAACCTCAACGTCGCTTTGTGGCGCTTACTCTGGTAACATGCCTGCTTGGAATATCGCTTAAGTTGCGACGCGCTCCAAACTGACGGATTCATGACCTACCCATGGGACCCTTTTCACCCTCCTCCCCAGGAACCAAGAGTCCATTCACGGTCGAGCCTTTTCTCGTTCTTCTCCTCGTTCCTCGTATGAATCTCCTGAGACTAGCGGAGCAGAATGCGACGCCTCCCGTCAGGTCATGGCTAGGTCGAATGGTGAGTCGACTAGGTCTCTCCACACAGCAGCCCCTTGTTCAAATTAAACACATCCCTGGAAAGATCTACCTGAAATCCCGGGGATAGGGTTGGAGGAGTTTCTTTGGGTGACCCTAGTAAAATAGACCAGATCGAGACACTACACACACCTCTTGGCAAACGTGCATTACCCGTCTTTCCGCCCCGGTTGCCCACCCATCCCCGGGCTCATATGCCCTTTCCCCTCGCCGTAGAGGGGAATCCTGCCGGCACAGCGCAGGTGACAAACCTGGGGCTCCACGCTCTGATACCCCAGGATGGATCGACAACATGGCAATTCACTGCTACGCGAGAAGAGTATATAAGTGAAACGTTCTTCCCCGTATTTTCGGGTTTCTTTCTCGTTCATACTCAACCCAAGAGCCAATTCGCTCATCAAAGACTCCAGCCTGGGTGGTTTCTCAGATCTCAAACTCCAAAACACACATTGTTGATCGAGTTGATCCCTTTCCGCAATGGCTTTGCCAAAGTTTTTGCAGCCGATAGGCTCCAAAGCCCAGGCTAACGCTGGCCGGTCGTCTGTCGAGGTTGCTCAGGCCGAGGCGCCCCGGTTCGTGAAAGTGACCTGGTACAAGGAGCCTCACTTGCGAAACCTCTACTGCCTCATCGTCTTTCTCTTGATCGCTTCAGCAACCACTGGATACGACGGCATGATGGTCAACACCAGCCAGCAGATGGATAGGTGGAAGGAGTACTTCCCAGAGCACAAGAACGCGAGCAAGCTCGGTATTTTGATCAACATGTACAACATCGGTTCGATCGTGTCTTTCTTCATTACACCCTACCTTGCAGACAACTTGGGACGAAAGCCCACAATCATGATTGGATGTGTCATCATGATTACTGGTTCTTTCGTCTCTGCTTTCTGTAACGGTTACGGAAGTGAGTCCTCTCCAGAAACTCCCCCCTTCCGACCCATCTAAGCCATCAGTGCTAACTTTACGGTTTAGTGTACATGGCCGGTCGCTTTGTCCTTGGTTTCGGCAACTCTCTGGCTCAGATGTCTTCTCCTATGCTTCTGACTGAGATCTGCCACCCTCAGCACCGTGGTCCTCTCACCACTCTGTACAACTGTCTCTGGAACCTCGGATCTCTGAGTAAGCAACTCATCTTCAGACGAAATAACTAGGAGATACTGATGGATCATTTTAGTCGTCTCTGTTGTCGGTTGGGGCACTGCTTCGATTAACAGCAATTGGTCATGGCGATCCATCACCTTTATCCAGGCCGTTCCATCCATCGTCCAGCTCTGCGGTATCTGGTGGGTCCCCGAGTCTCCCCGATTCCTTGTAAACAAGGACAAGCCCGAGCAGGCCCTTGCAGTCCTCGCCAAGCACCATGCCGGTGGTGACGAGAACAACGCGACTGTGCAGTTCCAGTACCGCGAGATAAAGCAGACCATTCAGGCTGACCGTGCCGCCGCCAAGGCTACTGGCTACTCCGACTTTGTCAAGACCAAGGGCAATCTGTGGCGACTTGGCATCATCGTTTCCCTCGGTATCATTTCTCAGTATTCTGGCAACGCTCTATTCTCCAACTACATGGATATTATCTACGAGGGTGCTGGTATCAAGCAGCAGAACAAGAAGCTTGCCGTAAGTGTTTTAGCCCTTGTCCAAGCATCATGTAACTCACAGTTTCTCCCTTATAGCTCTCTGCTGGCAGGACTATTCTCGATCTTTCCGTTTCCATCGCTGCCGCTTTCTCTGTCGACAAGGTCGGTCGTCGTCCTCTCTTCCTCACTGCCATTTCCGGTATGGTCACGGCCTTTGTTATGTGGACCATTGCTGGTGCCATCTACGAGAACTCCGCTGTTCCTACTCCTCCCACTGATGACATGCCTGATGGTGGCGTTGAATACACCAACACCAGCGCCGGATACGCTCAGATCGCCTTTATCTGGCTGTTTGGCATCTTCTACGATATCGGTTTCTCGGGTCTTCTCGTCGCCTACGCCCTCGAGATTCTCCCCTTCCATCTCCGTGCCAAGGGCATGATGATCATGAACATTGTAGTCCAGGCTATCCTCGCCATTGGAAAGTAAGTTGTCTCCATAAACTCGAATGTGGCACTTGAGATGCTAACGAGCAACAGCCAAACCAACAAGGTTGCATGGGACAACCTCCCCAAGCACTGGCACTTCATGCTCTTCTACACCATCTGGGATTTCTGCGAGTTGATCTTTGTCTGGTACTTCTACGTTGAGACCAAGGGACCCACCCTTGAGGAGATTGCCCGCATCTTTGACGGCGACGACGCTGTTGCCCACATTGATCTCGCCCAGGTCGAAAAGGAGACCAACCTCGTCCGCCAGGAGGAGGACATTAACTTTGACAGCGTCAGGAGCCCCAAGTCTCTGACCTAGAAGGCTCTACTAGACCTTTTAATGCGGTCCAGTCGCTTCAAAGTCTTATGCTTGCGTTGACGAGTTGTTCCCTGAAGCGTTCGTGTTATGGATTAATGAATTGCGAATGATACCTCAAAGTTGGAAACCGAAAACCACACATTTTTGCTTGTATGCTACAATCGTTTAGTCTCTCGCCAGGTGGCAACTTACTGCCGCTTGGCTTATTTATTCCTCTTCTTCTCTGAAACTTGTGTTTATGCGATCCCGTGTGCGTGACTGGCCTGGCAATAATATTCATGAACGCGAGTGCCGCAGTGGCTAAAGGTGCAGGTACATCAACAGGACACCAAAGGGCCACAGCTATAGACTTTCTTTCGAGGATTATGAGTATTTTCATGGAAAAGGGGGCGTCAGGGGCACCCCCCCCACACTGATGATGCTGACACCTCTGGCTCCGTCACGTCTGTCGGTCCGGCTGATGTCTAGTCAAATGGTAAGGATCTGGGCTTGATATTGTGTACAAAATGCCAACCTAGAAATTTTCTTGTCATTCATAATTGGTGTGAATGGGAGCAGATACTTGGCACGCCAACTCAGCCAAGCATCTACCAAGGACTAAAAGTTAACTTAAATCTTAGGGTGGGCATAAAAGAAACCCTGAAGAGTTACTATGAAAACTTTGCCATAGCTTAGATCGTTTTCTCCTAAGCTAAGATTAATTCTGGCATAAGATAAAGAACTGTTGGTGAGAGTTTACCAAGGGCTGACCCCGGGGGTATGTCAAGTAGCTAGGTTAGCATGCGAAGGCGACAAACAGGGGGAGAATTACCGGCGCCATCCTCGTCATATAGGTTGAGGTGAGTATTACCTCTAATCCTGGCTCACATGTGAGTTTAGCCGGTGTCCGGTTGATCAACACAGGCATCAACCCAAAGATTTCGGCAGAAATGAAATAGGGGCAGGTCAGACTTCCCCAATTGTCATTGTCTTCATGTCAAGGAAAAGCTTGGTGCAAGATTTGGGTATTCTGTTTTCTCATCTATCAACATACAAAGTCCGCCAAAGTGAATGATGCTGTGTATCTCTGTCGTGTATCTTTGCTCCCATCCTGAACGCCATCTGATGTAGTCTCATTCTCCATAAACTTGCCCAGAGATTTCTCGTGTAAAATTTCAACGAGAGGTAAAAAGAGATTATTTATGCCAAGTCGTCTTTGTCTTGTTGATGATCAGTCGTCCTCGGGCTTCCACAACATCGGACTAGCGCAAATGTTGTCGCGCGCAAAGGCTCTGTATCGGGCGAGGATGTCGGTTCGTTCCATGCCACCACGCTGGCTGCCGAAGCTGTAGTGCACAGCGACGCCTTTTCCATCAGCTACCGCATCTACAACAGTGGTTAGCATGCTATCACCTTAGTCAAGGAGAATGGGAACTCACGTCTTCCCAGCTGTCGTGGCATCGTGCACGAAAAGTGGTTCTCATCGTCTGACTCGATCGGCTTGGCGATGTTAATGTCCTTGCCCAACATGGCAATGAACTGAATGCCCATCCGCTCGTACTGGAAGTCCCATGTGTCGAACTTGTACTGAGACAACCTGTTATGCTCGAGGTTCTCGAGGAAACTGTAGTGCTCCTGCGCACCAATCTTCCACTCGGTCCAACCACGGCCCATGGGATGATACTCCGTCGTCTCGATGGGAGTGTTGTCTAGAATATGGTCACCCTGGTGTTTCACGGGAAGCCAGCGATGCTGTTTATCGTCGGCGTCCCACTCGTCCAGCTTGAAGTCGATCGGCCCTTTCCATCGTGGCAGTTTGGTGACTTGCCAGTCGTACTTCATGGAATCCTTAATGTCGAACGACTTGGTCGCTCCCTCGTTGTTGACTTCAGGAAGGTAGGGTTTAACCGCGCCAAGGTTCCAGTGAACCCAGCTGAGCAGTGGTTGGTTGACCACATTGGCAGAGACGACGTAGTACTCAGGATGCTCCATCTTCTTCTTTATGATAGAAGGGATGACGCTATCCTCCATGAACACCTACAGTA
Source organism: Fusarium sp. LHS14.1 (assembly GCA_025433615.1). Classification (NCBI taxonomy): domain Eukaryota; kingdom Fungi; phylum Ascomycota; class Sordariomycetes; order Hypocreales; family Nectriaceae; genus Fusarium; species Fusarium sp. LHS14.1. Next base: position 4,038,500 of record CM046478.1, on the reverse strand, counting down.
CCGTCAGTAAACCCGTATGGCTGCCTATTTCGATGGTAACTTACAATATCGTCATCAATTTTGACGTACAGGACATCATCCTCGACCCTGTCGTACGAATTGCTGAACCCGCTCGTAAAGTTGTCCTCATCGCTCATCTCGATCTTCCATCTCTTGTAACTTGATTCGCTTTTCAGCATCCTGGCTAGGAGCTTGAGATCCTGCCCATCTTGAGTTCGTTCCACGAAGATGACGCCATCGAGCATGCCGCCGTTCTTGACAAGATTTCGCTGCAACCATCAGCACCATGTTTCGCTGCATTAACCTAGATGTTGGCGATGGGCAATACCTTCAAGTAGCAATCCAGGATAGAGACAGAATGTCTTCGACCGAAAAATACCATGCCCATAACCTTCTTGATCTCCTTAGGTCGCTCCCAATATGTCAACTGCCGCAGATGTTCGTCGTCGGTCGTCCAGAAGAGCTTCTTTGTGTTGTTTGAAGCTTTGTCGTAACCGAGCTTTGACGGTGTATGTGGCTCCAACGCAGGTAGATCGACCCCGACATACTCTCTCTGTCTCCAAAGAAGAGGAGCCACCATGATCATGAATACGATGGCACATATCACAACATGTCCTTGTGTACAGCTGAATATCCTGCTGCCCACACTCAAGGAGGACGCAGGAACCTGTGGTTTCTTCATCTTGGAAGACTGAATGAGAAAGTTCTGGGAGTAACGACTGATCAAAAACACTGGAAGGCATGGGAATCGTCATCTCAAGTAGTCGAACGAAGCCACAAGCATTCTGACGGATATTATTTGAGGCTTGAGGCTCAGTAAACTAGGTTTAGTGGTCTCGACCTTCTGATCCTTGGCATTTGCAAGGCACAGACAGAAAGGGTCTGTCAATGAGGATCTCCACAGCCATTGGCACTCGAGGGCTTGCCTGTGACGCCTTTGGCTAATAGTTATCGATCTCAGTCGATAGTCTTGTCCCGATGGGGAGGACAAACACAACGGATCAAGTCATCGCCTCGGGGAGTCCAGCGCTCGCTGCCACGAGTGGTATGGTGCCTCGATCTTGCTGACCAAGAACAACGAGTGAGCTTAAAGCGCGTCCGGCGTCAAGACTTTGTTAGGTCTGGCCACGGGGAACAATAACAGGGTCTCGCCGGATCTGGCAACGGTGATTCTGGTCAGGGGAGCTCGTTGAGCTTCAGCCGGGAATTTCCAAACAAGCTTAATTGAGGCATCGTATCAGTCCTGTTCCGTTTCATTTCGAAAATGTCGTGTTGTGCGTTCAAAGACGACACCATCCGTTTTGTTTGCTTCTCACATTCGCCCTTTCTCAATTTTGAGAGTCCTCCCTTCAAACAGAGAGGAGAAACAAGTTGCCGAAACACATCGGCAGAAGGGATCCGGGCGGGAGTAAGCCAATCTGGCTGAGACATCTCAGAGACATTCACACCCGATTCGGAAAATCAGACTGATAGCTCGTCCCTGGTAACGGCGGGCGCGACGGCTCTGGCTGGTGAAGGCGTCTTGTTGCGCGAGACGGATACGTTAAAAGCCACGGGTTGGGAAGACAAAGGATCCACTGAAGTCTCAAAAAGAGACTGAGTTCTAGAATCACTGAGACAAACATTAGCAGGGTTAATAAGCTCGATGACCTCCCGTATTTACTCATACTGACCCGCTTCATCAAACGCGGTGAATGGATACCTCGCGACAAACACTTCCCCTTGCGCCAAAGCAAAGTCGTTGTGCCTTGCAGATGCTTCCGGCCAGTCAAACTGTCCCTGTTGTGCGTCAGCCGCGACGGGCCAAGATCGCTCACCAGATGGCGCCGCCAACAAGCAAACATGGCGCTCGAATAAGCCCCTCATTGGGCCGAGACTGGCCTCCCGAAGGTGATAGGCTTCGAGGAGCTCTCAGCGATCGATCATCCACTACCCGGCGATTTGATGGATCCAAAGCCTGGCCCGGCGGCCCCGGGCTGTCAGGGTGCTAGACAATGTCTCATCGCCCGATTTGGTATCGATAGTTTGATTTCCATACCAGACGAACAGATCTTACGAGAGGCACGCCAGGAACAAAGACACGTGGCTGAGGTGACAGAACATCACAGGTCATGGAGGTTTGATGATGTGAGTTGTTGGATGAGCTGGTGAGGAAGGTGTCATAACTAAGGCCGTACTGTGCAAAACGGAACACTGCTATCGCACACTGTGATTTTGCCTATGGTCTTGGGGCCTTTTCTGTTAAATAACACTGTGCAGACGTTCTCCCTATATCTTCATGGAAAGAATAACCACAATTATTTATGAGAATACTTTAAGCGACAGTTGAAAAGGAGGATATAGGTATAGTCAATTGAGTAGATAATCCCAAATTGATGTCTCTGAAAGCCATCAAGTTAGCCCAGAAAATCACATTACCTTCGATGTAGGGTAGGCGACAAAGGAGTGTGATCAAGACACTGAGCGGGCGAATGAACTTTAAGGATCTTGAATAAATGGTTGTGTTTGTGGCGAAGCGGACTAAGAAGGAGGATACATAGATATATGAATAGTTCTTCAAAGTTAGAAGAGCATGATTATTACGTTGATTATTACGTTTATCAATAATCAAGGTCCAACGTGTAATAAATATCTGTTCACCATCGGTTTTACGCTAACAAGTCACATTATGTTTTCTCACTTTCAAGCAGAAACAAAGGTGATTGAAATATTGAATTGAATACTAAAGAAAACATGATTACTACATTAGGTACTCATTAGACTGTACAATGACTATTATCCGAGGCCATATCCCGCATTAACCCTCCATTATGCACATTCCCATCCCTTTTAGTTGTACAAAGGAAAACATGATTCATCATCAGACAGTCTCTACCATTGGATAGAGACGGCAGAGCGACGCTTGTTGGAGCTCTCCAGACCGCGGTAGGCGAGGGTCTGCTTCGCACTCTGCGTGGCGGTGGTGGTTGGCTCACCACCAACTGTCACGATCACAGTGTTGTAGACAGTTGCGATGCTGGTAGAGACGGCAGCCTCGTCGCAGTCAGTCTCTTCAGGGTCGTAGACACCGGCGTTGTTGCCGCCGTCGCTAGGTCGGACCTTGGTATAGTTGGGGACATCGATGGATGCCTGGCTGCTGTTGCTACCTCGGGTGTTGGTGTAGGCAGGGTTTTCATAACCAGAGTGGCAAGGCTGGCCGTCCTTCTGACGCTCACAGGTAGAGTAGCCAGTCTTGGGATCATAGACAATGACCTCAACTTCTGATCCACTTCCATAGGTGGCTGTTCGCGTGACGGTCTTGTAGCTGTTGCCCTTCACGGTAGCAGTCTCGTACTGGGCCGGAGCAGTCAGGGTGTATGTGCAAGGAACCTCGACCACAGTGGTGACATAATCGCCGTTCTCCTTGGTGATGGTGGTGATGGTAGGCTCGGGCGTGACGATCACGGTGTAGACCTTGCCACCCTCCTTGATGGTCTTGGTGACAACACGCTCGATCGACTCCTCGACAGTGATGGTTTTCACAACCTTGTTCTTGTTGCCATCCTCTAGAGTTACTGTCTTGACGACCTTGTTCTCGTAGCCGGGAACAGTCACAGTCTTCACCTTGCCGTCTTGCTTAGTGATGGTCTCAACAACCTTGTAGCCGCCAGTAACAGTCACGACCTCCTCCTTGCCATTTTGCGTGATGGTCTTGACAACCTTGTTGTTGTTGCCGTAGCCGTAGTCGTGAGTGTATGTGAGAGTCTTGACCTCGCCATTCTGCTGAGTGATGGTCGTGGTGGCCGTGTTGTAGTTGAATTGCGTGAAAGTCAGGGTCTTGACCTCGCCATCTTTGACAACGGTAACCGTTTGGGCGGGATCGTAGTACTTCTCGCCGTTGCCACCGATGATCTTGGTGACTCCTCCTCCCTCGTAGCCGGGGTAGCTAGCACTGGGAGCAGGGTAGCCGTTGGTGACCGTAATGGTCTTGGCGCCGGGCGGGTAGTAGTTGCCATTGTCGTTGTTGTCAGGGTAGTCAGCGCCAGCAGGATAAACGTTGATCTTCTTGGTGACGACGTATTCCTGGTTCTCAGTCTGTGTCACAGTCACGGTCTTGCCAGGATGCGTGATGGTGATGGTCTCCTTGGGGGGGTCGAGTGTTTCTCCCTGGCTGATGTAGACAAACTTGGTGCGAGGCTCGTTGTACTGAGTGACGGTGACGGTTGTGTAAGACTCGCCAGGCTCTTGGACAGTGACGGTCCGATAGGAAGCCCCCTGAGGATCGGTGACAGTGATGGTCTTCTGAGGCCCAGCTGGTTCGGTGACGGTGACGGTATAGGAGCACTCATCGGCAGCACCTCGTGGCTGCAACCAGTCGAAGCGTGCTTGAGCCAAAGGCGCCAGGGCCAATAGTGTCAGGGGAGCAAAGCGAACCATTTTGATGAGGTGTTTGAGGCTTGGATCAGGTAAATGTTGCGGTTGATAGTAGGGAAGACTGGTCCAAGAGTGAGGGACTCAGAAAAAGAAGAGGAAGTGAGGATTGGATGATTGAGTTGGAGTGGTGAGGATGATGAGGACAAACCAAGAAGCGAGAGGAGTCAAGCATACTTATAGCTATCGAGTTGCCCCCGAAAAGTTCAACTTGAACCTAGGGTGATGAGGCTATCGTGTGAAGGAGAGCTCCTAAAGGCGCAGTATTGCCAAATGTGGAGGCAATATCGCTAGTAGGAGGCGACGATTGAGTGAGTTGGTCCATCGTGAAGAGACATTGGCAATAGATAGGAGGAGAATTGATTGTGCCCTTGTAAAGGAGATTCAGGGTTGAGAAGAAGAAGATCAAGAGACGTTGGCAAGCGGAGAGTACTATGCCGTGGGGATGGTTTGAGGGACAACAGCAACAAGACACAATCAAGGTGCGAGACAATGAAGGGCAGCGAATTACTAGTGAAGGGTTATTCAAAAAGCGCTAGCCCTTTGAGTTATCAGTCCAAACCCCTTCTATGGGATCTTCTTCAACAAAGACATTGTTAGTGTTCAGGGTGCCCTGGAAAACTTGGCAAGCAATAATGAGATCCCTTGTCAAGGGTGCGTGTTTGAAGCTCTTGAGGGAGCCAGGAGCACCAAGGGAGGGTGAAATGCGGTTGAGCCTGAGGCATCATGGTGTGGATCTCGATCTTCAATCAACGTGCCCACCATGTCGATAAAGCCCATGATGGCGCCCGATGCCGACGAATCGAAGATTGAAGCCTTTCTCTTGGCCCAACACCGTCGTTGGTTTGATGTTTGCTTTGTCCCCTTCCCGTCCCAGCAGACTGGTAACATGGCGAGCGATCCGAAGTTTACCCGCTGCCGCTTTGGTTCCTGTGGATGGGACCCACCAGGCAATCTCGTGAGGCAGGCGCGACAGCTACAGACGACAAGAGCTCATCGCAAGGTCACGAGGTTTGTGCGACACAGGTGCAACCTTCTACATTCATTTCTTGCTTGCTATTCGTTTCACCACCTTGCGATAATACACTTCCCACGGCGATATTGGACACGGACTCTTACTGGCCTGCGATTTGATATGCGAAACTTGGTCCCGCGACCACGTAACGATGGGAGCTTGCGCATCATGTTTGGGACGGCGTGATGGAGACGCCTACGACGAGGTGCGTAATCCGCGAGATTCTGCATCTTTTCCATGGCTGCGGTTGATGGATAAGATGTCTCCAGGCCTGTCAGCTAACACCTAACTCTGCTCCAGGAAGAGGAGAACCGTCTTCTCTACGATGACGCCAACGGCATGCAATACGGTAGTTTCGGAGACCAGTCCCTGAACGGCGAGAACGATACACTCGAAGCGCAGCGAGAAAACGAGGCCCTCCAGCGAGTAGTTGCCAAGACATCAAAGTACGTTTACGATGATGGAAGGAGGGGTTGATGCTGGTGATGCTGACTGAGTCTTGCGCAGCAACATGGTGGACATCTTCGACATAGCACCGCAAGATAACGCTCCCCGTGGAACGACGACGCCGTTTGCCTACGCCGGCCAAGGTGCCCGTCTCGCTCGATACCAACACCTCGTGTCAAAACTCAGCAACCAAGGCGAAAGCCCCGCCAACGCGAATGGCGTCAAGGTCGATTGGATACCGGAAGACGAGACGATCGAGATGCAGAGGAACGGACCGGCCAGTATCAAGACCCTCGAGAGCGATGAAGGTCCTCTCGTCGGAACCTTTGCGGATGCTGCAGCGGCGATGCAGTAAAATAATATTTCTCTTGGCCATCACATACAATGAGGTTCTGCCAGGAAACATAGAAGCCAGTATCTGGATGTTGGGGCTCTGTCGGCAGCTGCGGCATGGATATGGAGTACACCTTTTCCATGCGAGACACAACTGACGATGCACGCCGTACCTTTATCTTCGAATCCTCCGATATCCCAGCCTTGTTGGGGGCTGGCTTAGCCCGGATACACCCATACTGGCTGGTTGGAGATGGCATCTTACCTTGAACATGCGGATAAGCCGTGACGACAAGACAACGAAAAGAAACGACAAACTCTTTGACATTTCCTTACCAACCATTATTTCCTACTTACCTACCTACCTACCTATCCAAGACTCTCGATTAATTCAGCGCGGCACATCATTGGCCGCCATCAACGCAAAGCAACCCTCCTGTTCGGCAAACAAAAACGGCTGTTGCATAAATCGCGGGCGGTGGTCTCACTTTGTTCATTTCATACGGACGAATGCGATACATGGGGCCTTTCTTTTTTTGGCCTTTCTTTTTTATTTTTACTTTCTTGAAACTTTTCCTTCAATCTTTGTCTTTTGATTGATGTGGGCATGGAAGTGGACTTGTACAAACAGACACACCAATCGAATTTCACAGAACTTTTTTCCAATTTTCCCTCTCGCCTGGGTGTTGAGCTTCTGCTGGGTCCGGGACTGGGACCAGGCCCAGGACCAGGCCCAACCATGGAACCCTACATGGTCTAATCTCCAACCCTCGTCATCAGTTCGCACTATGCTCTATGGATGGATGGATGGGCCTCTTGTCTTTGCAGCAGATTCTCACACATGACGAGCACCAGCGGCGAGCTAGAGGCGGTGCCCAGCAGCCCACCTCGGAGGCGTGACTTTGTCGAGAAGCGAGAGCACCCATTAAGCATCAGACACGTGCGCTCCCCTCGCACTGGCTCACCATGGCTTGAGGTGGCCCGGCAGTCAGTGGGGTGTGAAAGGGCGCTAGACCAGGGCATCGAGACGAGGAGGATGGCGGCCGTCGCTCTAGCTTGCCGTCGGCCCTCGTTTTAGATTGGTTTTCTCCGGCTTCGGCTCGCACCGTTGATGGGCGGCTTGCATGGGGCTCCATCCACTGGGGAGCTTTGGATGGATCCCTTTCGTCGACCGTGAGCAAGATCCCGCCCACGTACCAAGCCTTCGGGAATCCTCTGGCAGAGCCCAGGGCCCTTCTAGCCCGCCACCACGGGGACGGGGACGCAAACGGGGACCATGGCCACCTATCCATGGGGCCACGGACGGGGGAAATGGGGGGCGGGCTACCACTACCACGGGCAAGCCGCTGTTTAGGACAGCCATTTGGGAAGGATGAATGGCTGGAAGCCGCTGCCTCTGTGCGGTCGCCATGGGCCTTGCCCGTTCCCTCGGGTAGAGAGAGCCATGGTGTCGGGAACCGCCATGCCAGCCATGCCATGCCATCTCGATGGAGGGACGGGGAGTGTCTTGCTTGCTGCTCACGCACCCACGGTGAGATGGGCCCCTGGACCCCGTCGACGGGAGGCTGGGCCCGTCCGAGACAGGGCTCAGGTTTGGGTTTTTTTTTTCTTCGACTTCGGCCAGGGGCCGTCGTCGAGAGGCTCCCCGATACTACCTACCTACGGCTAGGAGAAAAAGTTGCCAGCAAGGAACAGTACGGGCACTAGATGCGCGCCTCGGGGCGGACGAGCAGGGGACCACTCTCAAGAGGCCACGGAGAGAAAGATTGACGGCGGTCAAAATTCGTGCTCGGCCAACCAGGCCTGCTTTGGTTTAACGTCTAGTCGTCGTCGACTATCGTCAACAGAAACTCACTCACTGGCTCTTTGTCTACCAACCAACGACCTTGATCAACCCCGTCGCGTGTGGTTGTCCATTCCCCCCCAGCCTCTTCTCGAACACTTCGATGGAGACCGAAACCCTGTCCCGTCCAATCCTGCAGTCTGCAATCGCCCAGCACCGAAAATGGCTGCTGCCCAGGATCTTCAAGCCAGCCAGCCAGCAGCAGCCCTGCTTTCTGTGAGCCCTGATGGCGGACCTGTTCCCCACCTCTTACCCTCACTCATAGTCCCGGGCCGCCGCACACCTGACTTACTTCCTGGTGCTGTTCGCTCTGCCCGAGAGAGTGTGCGCTACAGTACCTAGGTACTCAGCATGGAGCTTACTAGTAGGTACAGTAACGTTAGGTAGCTGCTGCTGCTGCTGTATCATGCTGGGCCAAGCAAGCCTCCCCTCCCCCTCCCCACGCCCCTCGCTGCTTGCTCCGTCTTGCTTGCGTACAGTACGTACGGCATGACTGCACTGCAGGGGAGACTGAGGGCCACAGCCCGGGGGTGCCCTACTGTGGTCAAGGCCACAACGGTGCGTTCTGCTGTGCTACGCTCTGCTCTTTCACACTCTCTGGGGAGATGATGCTGTGCTGCAATCGGCAACCTTGCCCTTTGGGCATGCGACTCAAAAGAGTAGAGAGGTCCGGCGTACAACGACACGACACGACTCAACGACTCTCTCGATCTTGCTTTACACCGTCGCCTCCCGACTCCACGATCGTCGACTCCAGCTCCCACTCTGCCCCCGCTCCCGATCCCTACGATACCAGGTGTCTCTCTGCTAATCGCCGTCTTGTTACTGCCCGTCGATTCCAGTTCTTGCTTTCGTATCCTCGTCCCGAACCTTCGATATCAGACATTATGGCCCACCGCGATGAAGCACCACCCACATATACACCCCCCCAGACCGACACTCACATTCGACGACGCCTAACAGACACAAAGCAGATCGACTGAGGATATGGGGGGCGGCCCAGCGTCCACTGCCAGGCCTGGCATTGTGCTTCCGCACCTGCATCGTCGCACGCCTTTGCTCCCCTCATTCGTCAGCCAAGGGCTTGCCTTTGGGGTGCTGTAGGAGAAAGCCCCTCCCTCCTTGGAAAGCCCCGATAAGCCAGGGGATGTGTGTGCGTGCCTTCTTTTTTTTTTGTGTGTGTCGAAATGAGGTTACTCCGCATAATAGACAGGCGGTTTCTTCCCAAGGTTCAGGGCCCTGCGCAACCTGAGGGAAAAAGAAAGACACGACAGGCTCAGTCATTCCAAGTTGGGCGCCTTCTTATTCGATGTGTGCCTTGGAGACATATCCCGACTGCATGCCATCTTGACCTTGCTTTGCCTGTCGTGCTCCCTACCTCGGCTGGATGGTTGCCTCTTGTCTCCTCATTTCATCTTCGGAAGCTGTTCCCATTTCACAGATTTTGATGCTTGTCTACATATGCTTCCCCTCCCCCTCACTCGTGATGCCTGCTTGCTTGATTCCTTGCTTGTGACCCCCCGGCCAAACAAGGACCCGCCGTCATGATGTGCGCCGGCGTCTTGTTGTTCCCCGATCATCAGCAAAAGGCACCGAGTGAGAGACCCTATTCAGGCTCCGTCTTCCTTCCTTCATTCTTCCTTTCCCTCATCTTCGAGGCCCACACACCACCCCCTGCCCATGCACAAGCACGGCACTGCCACCCTCCATCATCTGCATCTTTCACGATTCGGGGCTCGGGCTTAGGGCAGGGGGGGTAGGCGACGGAACGGAGCAAGACAGACTTTTTAATGATGATGATCCTCCTCCTGTCTTTGGAGGTTTGTGTGTTTCTCTTTTTTCGGTTTATTCTGAGAGAGAATAGAATAAGATAAAAAAGGGGTTGGTGGAAGTGTAGTAACATCCTTGCTTATGGAAGAAACAACACACTTTGAAAAGTAACCTATTCCTCCTCGTCCTTCTTCCTCCGCCCTTCTCTGCTTTGCTCTTCGCATACCCATGGATAGAGGTGAGCAATGTAAACCAGGCTTCCGCCTTAGGAGGACCCATCCCACAAAAAATGCCCATTCCCGTCCTTGTTTCTTTGCCTTGCCTTGCCTTGCCTTGCCTTGCCTTGCCTTGCCTTGCCTTGCCTTGCCTTGCCTTGCCTTGCCTTGCCTTGCCTTGCCTTGCTCTTGAGACAAGCCTCTCTTTCTGGGTCTTGTCTACCTGGACCCTCCTTCATAATAGTCGTGAAACAAAATAAAAAGTCCGCCGCCAGAATGGTAAAAGAAAAGAAAACAAATAAAAAAAAAGTAGAAAAGAAATGATGGATCCCGTCAGATGAACCGAGAGGGGAAGAGGGGGAATAAAAAAGAGAGAAAAATGCCCCCGTCCTCTGTCCTGTCTTGTCATGTCCACGTAGCAGCCAGTTCCCACCGCCTTTATCATCTTGGTTCCTTTTTTCCCTTGTCGATCCCCCCCTTCTTGTACAACTCTTTTTTGGTGCTTCTGGGGTTCATGTTCATCATCGTATTGTCTCTTGCTTTGCGACACATGCGCTCCGTGACTCGGAAAACGTCCGTTGCGTGCTGTGAGCCGCCACTGCTCCAACCAAGCCTGGACTGTCGAGTTCAGTCCCTTCACCTGCTTTTCGGTATCGTCCGTCGTTGTCTCTGAGAATTACTGATTCGTTAGGTCCGCTTTAGAGTCTCGTCACTACAATTCATGGTTAGCCAGTCAGCCCTCTCTGGTTTCGTTTCTCGATCCTGTCTCAGCCCACGCCCAAGACAATGGCCACGCCCGCACCAAGTCTACAGTATGCATGCAACACATCCATCACCACCGCACGCACACGCCCCTCACACCCCTTTTTTGCCTTCCCGTCCCTCTTTTTTTTTCTTCTTTTGTTTTCGTCTCTTTTTCCCCTCTGCCTTTTCCTCTTCTTTGCTGTCTTTCCCGTCCGTCTCTCACTTGTCTTGCCCTCCTGAGGGACCTCTTCCTTGCTCAAGCGGGACAAAAAGGTAAGGAAATGAACATGTTTCATACGTACCTGGCCTAGAGATTGTAGCCTGTGATCGTGCTCCTCTCTCATCCGATAGATCTGGCCCATCACATCATGCATCTCGCCGCACGTCCGCTCAATGGTGGCACTTCGGTTGCCCTCACGCTGCCAGCGTTGGACGTCCCGGTACATCTTGTCGTACCGGCGCTGCTTCTTCTCCGTGTCGTGACAGAGCTTACACACATCGGGCTCCGTCTTGGTCTCGTAGACGAGCTTGAGACCGCACGTCTCGCCCATCCGGTACTCCTTGTTGCACTGCTGCCGGAAATGGCCCCAGCGCCAGTAGCCGCATGCCCAGCGGGTTTGCTCAAAGTAGCACATGGTTGTTGACTGGTTGGGTATCGACGGGTGTGTTCGGTGGCGACTTGTCGGGATGGGGGAAGCAGGATAGCGAGCTGCAACTGGTCCCAAGCGGAGGAGTAGGAGGAGGACCGGCAGTAGCGAACGAATTGACCGAGGGTGGACAGTCGAGTTGCAAGACGGGACAGGACGGGAGGCGAAGCCGTGGTCGATTCGAGTCAAGTCCCGAGCAAAAGTCGAACCGTATCGAGTCGAGTCGAGCCGAGCCCAATGACGATCGAGCCTTGGGAGGAGGACGATGAAAGAGTCAAGTTCTTCTCTGTCAAGAGAAATCCTAGGAGCAGTAGGTTAGCCACCGACGTCTCTCGGGTCTTTCTTTTCTTCCTATTTCTCTCTCTCCCTCGTCGTCTTCTTTCCAAGTCGTCCCATCCCCTCAGCTTCCTATTCTTATCCTGGTTCACTGCATCCCTCTCTCCCCAGCTTAGACCATCTTGCCCTTTCGTGTCTTACCTCCCGGGATCATCCCATCCACCCCGAGCCTCTTATTAGAGAGCAAGACATCTGTAATACAAGACCGCACCCTGGTAAGGACAAGAGAGAGGGGCGTGAGGGGTATGGGGTGAGGTTGGCGATGATCAGGCATGACCCTGACCCGGCGAGGCCGTGTGTTCTTTGACTTACCTGCAAGCGATACAATGGCGCAGACAAAGTTGCGGTCAAGTTGAGAAGCAGTTTCTGAGACTCTGAGAGGCCCAGCACGACTAGTTCCTCACGTAACGTATTGCTAGTTGGCGAAGCACCCTATCGTTTCAAAAGAGCGTTGGCCTGAAACCAGGCTGTTGCTAAGGGTCGCGTGAGGGTTTGTTTGTGTTGCTTGTTTGCGTTCAAACGGCAAAGATGGAGTTTGAACTGATGTGCTTGCACCCAATGTCGTTGGTACTTGTTGCAATCGTGTCGTAGACTTGCTTCGCCCTGGTGATGGTACGCAGAGAGTTGTCTCAAAGAAGGGAGTATCCTGTCGTGACAACTGCAAGTCTTGGTCGCTAGGTAATCTGTATTCCCTTGTCGATGCGATCCAGTTGTGGTCCTGATCTGGGGAGAGATGAAGATGGGGTGTCTGTCCCCGGACCGTGGGACGCCGTAGCTATCTTATACTTGTTCGACCTAGGAACCTCTCGGTGTATTCAATCGTCGTGCTGTATATGCCATCCCACATCCACATGTGGGACTCCCGCACAACCAACAAGCAATCGCCTTTTTTCCCTCCTCCCCTGGACACGACTCGGGCCAACTAGAGGCCATTCATCATCGTGCTTCTGCTTGTGCTCCTGCTTGTGCTGCTGCTACTGCTTCTTCTGCTGCTGTTGTTCCTGCGGGATAAAAGAGGGCTTGCTTGGTTGCGTCGATTGGGTACCCGTACTTGATGCCCCATATGGCCGTCCCTCCCCATCGCATCACCATCCTCCACCAAAAAAGGACCTTACACACCCCCTCCCCCCAGCCCAGCCCAGCCATCCGCTTGGTACTCCATCTTTTTCCTCGTGCCGCTGCCATGCGACATACCCCGACTATCCGAAGGGTCTAGCCTCGAATTGCTTCGTTCCTGGGGCCTGGTGTGGCGCCGCAGCAACCTCAAAAGAGTGCAGGTGTATTTCTCACAAGTCCCTGCAGCATGGCCATTGACTGACCTCGGACCTGTCCAACAACCACTCTCTTGTAGCTTGTTGTCTCCGCATATGTTGTTTCCCTCTTTGGGAACTCTGACCTCAAGCCTCGTTTCTCCTTGGCTTGTTTTGTTGCTACCTCTCCCATCAACGTCACCAGCGTCCGTCAACCTGATCTAGAAGGAGGAGGGGCCTTGACCTAGTCAGACCCAGTCTCTGTCCTAGCAGCATGGCAGAAGAGGCCCGGTGGTCGCTTGCCACGTTGATCATGGCTCGAGATACGACACACACCCCCCTAGCAGTATCAGCAACGACAGCAACAGCAGCAGCAGGGGAGAGGGACGGGGCATCCCCACACCGCGAGATGCCACTGCAGTAGTTGTGTGTACAGCACTTCACGGTAATGCTAAAGCTGCAGAGGAGGAGAACAAGGAAACCAGGGCTGACGAAGGGGACAAACAAACTTGGACAAACCCGCGGGGGCGTGTGTATGTGATGTGAGTGAGTATGTGTGTATGCGTGTGCGTCTTCCCTTGCTGTGCTCCCGGTCGCCTCCCCGTCAGCCTCTGTTGTCGTTCCCATACCTAACGTACGTACCTGGCAAGCAGATATCTCTTTGCGCAATCTCCCTCGCAGGACCTCAAACACAGTTACCCAGAAGCTGATTTCGACCTTCAGCGTCTCCTTTCCCCGAATCAATTGCTGCTTGCTGCTTGGACATTCCTCCGCCCACTCCCCTCAACGACTCCTGTTCTGTCAACATTCCACACTTCTTCCATAACGCGTCCGTCTCTGGCCACCCAGTCTTGGGACTGCCGGGCCACATATACGGCCATGTTATTGCCAGGGAGCCCTGTGTCTTTCCCGCTGCGGGCCTGGCCTCGGCCGCGTCGTCTCCAGGACTTGTCCCAGTCGAGCCTACATAAGGGGGTGTCTCGATCTGCGGCCGTTGTGGGGCCTCATGGTTCGTCCCGAGGGCGGACAAGTGTCAGGGAACAAGGGGATCCTGACCGCTTGCAATCTCGACGGTTGTCGAATTCGGTGAAACCAAGGGCTCTGGTTCGCTGCTTTGATCCTCCTCCGTGCGTCAAGGCCTCACGGGCTCGGCGGGCTGAAGCTTGATGCCAACGGCGCCCTCAACGGAGCACATCGACAGAGTGGCTGCAGTTCATGCTCTGCCATTTGACTCGCTTTTCCCTTGTCTACAGCACAGCACAGCACAGATCCTGCTTTCTACGGCACCATGCCGTGCCGCTTCTACGACGAGCCATGTCTCCAATGCTGTCGGCTTCCCAGTTCGGGTTGAGGCAGCCATCTCTCGTCCGAGCTCTCGTGCATCTTGTCTCGCCGCCTCTGATGGATCGAGGCCGGGAGAAAACTTTCAAGTATCTTGCCACTGGGGGCTGAAAACTGCCTCCAGACGAGGTCATCCCCTCTCTCCCATGCCCACTCGCCTTGACATCCCTGCCAGCCGTTTTCTGTCTGACAAGACCTCATCGTCCTGTCTCGGCCGATTGCTTCCGCTGTTGCCCAACATCCACCACCTCGGATATTGCACCGTCACAGTCGCCTGGGCATGCGGCTTGCTTCTCTTGCTGGCGACACCAACGGCCTAGCCCTCCCGGTGGGTGCCAGCTCACTCAATCACCTCCAGGGGTAGAAGAGAGCTTTCAGGAGGAGGTTAAGCCTCCTCATCACCTGCCCCTGATGACAAGGCAACTATCCTTTGCCGGGCCTTTCTCCAAAGTGTTCATGCATTAGCGTCGAGTTCTCTCAGCCCGACAGATTCTCTTGGCGGCCAGGCGGCCGGACTGAAGCACCAAGGGCTTGAGCTGAGAAAAGTAACTCTGCCGGCTTAGACTTGCATCTCGCTGCAAGGCCTTGCTGCGGCAGCAACAGATAAGAATAGGGGAGTTTGCATGGTTTTCGTGCATGGCTGCCGACTCACATGAATCAACCAAAGTTCCGTCTCGCCACTGAGTCGTTGGTCATTCCAGGGGGGGAGGGGGGCCTTTGTTGAACACCATTGTCCACGGTTCAAAAGCAATTCCAGAACCATGCCGGGCTGCGCCAGGCACACGGAATGCACAACGTGGCATGCCCCCTCTGGCTATCACTGCAGCCCGGCCATTGCATATCATCATTGCCTCAGAAGGCAGAGCACTGTGCGGCTTCGCTGCTCCATGGGTCCTGCTGCGACTCTCCTGCCGTTGATATACTCCAACCATCCCATACCGCCTCACTTCAGAGTGGTTCCCCCCAGAATACCTGCCTAAGCATGATGTACGCCTCGTCCCAAGGCAACAATGGTTGAGTGACCATGCAAAGCGAGCATAGTATCACATCGAAGCCGTCGAATACGCCGTGAGCTTCCCGTTGGGGGCCGTTCAAGCCGCCGAGGCATTGAGCACCTCAATCTCTGGATGTCGGTGTCAATGATCGAAAGGCGAGCCAGGTCTCATACTCGCACGATGTCGGGTGCAGCCTTCGTCACTGCCCGCCAGCATAAGCGGGCCTCCTCTCCGCAGGGCACTGATGGGGAATAGCAATCATGGTTGTAATCTCATCCAGGCCTGCGTACTTGGTCATGACGCCTCGAGATCTCCAAGTGACTTGTCACGATCTCAGTTCGCCGCAGCTGTACGCTGGGCGGGGAAACAGACTTTTCAATGTCGCAATGATGAGCTCTATCGCCCTCAAGTCCACCACCAATGGCAAGGGGTTCACCTGATCTGGTAGTGAGTACGGGTAGCAACAATCACTGCCATCGGCAGGCAGTTCCAGACACCCCGAACATGGGACATGGCTGCGACAAAGGGTCGTTCACGGGGAAACGTGACGAAGCTTCCGGGAGCTGCTGAGTTGTCCTTCTGCTTCGGGAAAGGCCTGCGTCTCGGGCAATTCAAGTCGTCCGTGATGACTTCACAGCCCGCATGAGATCACGAGAGTGAGAGGGCGGGGCGAGGGTAACAGAGCATTGAGAAACCGATTCTCGTCCTCAACGCGTTGGGCATTGTTGGGCTCGGCGGGGATACATGTCTGATCCTCGACTCCGGTGGCTGGGTTATGCCAAAGAGTGTGCCCTCGCGCATGTATATTGGGTGTGGGTGACTGACTGTGCGTGTGTGGGTGGGTGGATGCACTGACTGAGGCACAAACTGTACGCTTCAGCTAAGGGAGGGTTCACAACTGCTCATCATCCGGAACAGGCAAGGCAGAGAAAGGAAGGGCGGCCAACTTGGAGACCTGAGACTATCATGGTGGCCATGAACCAAGTCGAACATCCAGCCGGCCTTTGCAGGCACACAGGCCGTCAATTGATCACAAAGGACTTTGCCTTGATCCACATTCCCTGCTCGCTCAGCCTGGAAGATCACAACGGCCCGGTTTAGCGGCCGGGCCGGCCCGCTTTTGGGTATTCATTCCAAGATTCGGATATGAGGTTGGCTCTGACTGAGAGGGTTGACAAAGGGCCGACGCCTTGAATCAGACGCAGCTTCAGGGGTAAGGGACAAATGGTAGCCGCGGTCCTTGCCGACCAATGTCGAAGGAAAACACGCTGTTGGGGGCGCGGGAAGTAACAGCGCGGCTCAATTGCAACGACATGGCGCCAGGTCAGGTCTTGCAACCATGTGCGTACATGACGAAGCACGTACAGGCCGTTGCGGCGCAGAGGCTGCGCTACGGCCGGATGGAGATGGGCCAGAAAATTCCGCAATCCGAAAGCGCCCAATGAGCCTCGAACCCCAGCATCGACCAAGTCTGGCGGGCTCGAAATCGAACCGAACGCCTGGGTTGCTGCAAATCATGTGTCTGGAAAACGCTGCATGGAGCCTGTTCGCAAGAAACGGGGCGGGAGTGTCCGATCGTACCTGGGGCCAATGGAGAAATCAGATCTCTTTTCCGAGCCTACGAGAAACTGGGGATTGACAATTGGTCACAGTCAAGTCTCTCAAGCTCAGAACCCCCCTTTGCTCAGCCTTGAAGCGCGCGGTCGGGACTGGCGAAGTCGACGGCGCCATCAGGCGCAACGTCGCTTGGCCCACTTCCAGCTCTAGCTTCATTACGTAGCTCCAGACAGTCTCCGTTCCCGTGCTCGTCGCGGAGGAATTCGAAGAAGGCTGTCGAATAGCAACGTCGCAGCCGTGTGGGGGAGACAACTGACATGGAACGGGGGCCAGGGGCTAAAGGCGCGGGCAGCGGCTTGAGGCTGGGTCTTCCCGTGCGGCAGACGTGTTTCCATTGTCGCCGCATGGGCAGTTCTTCAAGGCAATGATTGGTTGGGGGCCAGGGTCAGAAAGCGTGGCCATCCCAGGAAGCCAAGCTCTTGCGACGGCGCGAAATGTGAAGCAGGTGAACAACAGATGACGGGTTGGATCTGGCGAAGCGGCCACACCACAAACTTGATGGCAGATGCGACAAAGCCAGTTGAGAAACGCGGGCCGTGGCAGCAGGAGAAGCTGTGCAACCATTCTTTTTTCCTGGCCAACATGGCGGACGCTTGCTGCAAAGACATTGAGATAGCATGATTGACGGGAGGGGCCATGAATTGAAAAAAACAGCACAGCAACAAGGTTCTGTGAGGTGCTGGCATATCGTGCCATGGTACTGTTTCACGGCACCATCAAGACTGGCAATGCGCTTGCGCCTGGGTGTCAGGGTGGAGTGGAGATATGGAGCCTTGTGAAAGCCTGAAGCCCTGGCAGCAGGTCTATCATCACTTAGATGCCATCTTGGTACGTCTGGTCCAAGGCGTGGTTGACCGGCGATGGTAATGGCAGGCAACTCGATCGATCCATTGAATCAGGGTGCCGAGAGATATGAAGAGTCCAGCGGCCGTGCAGCGGAGTGCGCTGTCATTGCTGATCAGCAGGCTGTCGCCAGCCGGATGCACATTGAAATTGCTGGTCCTCCACGACTTCGGTATCAAGCCATGGGGAGTCGCCCAAGATAGGTTAGGCCGATATCTTCCCTGGAGGACGAGCCGCACCAGACGAAACGAGCTTGAACGCCCTTGAGTGAGGCGGAGTTGAAGCCCGATGAAAGCCAGGCGAGACAATGCAAAGCCAAGCGGCGATGAAGTGGAAATCAACATGGTTATCGACCACTTTGTGATGTGATGAAAGTACTGAATGCATATGGGACCCGCCAGTCGATAGCACCTGGGGTCTAGAGCCCTGGTTCTGACTGTCAAGGTCTGGAGAAACGGCCGCAGAAGTCGGGTGGATTCATTTCCACGTCAGAGAAAGGGCGTGAAGGTAAAAGACGATGGCAACGGGAGTTCGGCGAAGAAACCCGACAAAGCTATATATGCGATGTGATGTGATCAAAGGCGTGCGGCAGGTTGCTCACTCTGCTCATCTGGCGATGTATCGATACGCATGGGCGGAAGCGGGTGCAGATGCACCTCGACCGCTAAAGCGGGTACTGTACGTTGATTGCGGAGGAGCTGCACGAGAAAGGAAAAGTATGGCTACGTCAGTGCAAACTCAAGACAGCAAGGAACCGCACGTTGCATCGGCATGGTTGAGCGACGAGGAGCAAAGAGAGACGACAGCCCCAGGCTCGTCGACCACGGTGGAAGAAAGCTGCCCAAGACGCAGGCGTGCAGGTTGAGTTGCAGTAGCAGCAGCAGCAGGGTCGTCGATCCACGCATGGCGCCGGCTCCTGCGCGCCTGAAAAGACGACATTTGCTCGTTCGTCAGATTCGATCTTCCGGGCGGCGGTGATGAGCATATGCACGTGAAATGCGGATGTGGATGTATGTATGTATGCGTGCGGTTGCGGGTGTGGGTGGGTGGATGCCTGCGGTAGCCCGCGGGAGGGGAGGTTGTGGATGTTTTTGTTGTCGTTGTCGGGTGAATGACGATCGTGGATGGTGATGTTTATGTTTTGATCGTGAAATTTCTGCTGTTTTGCCTCACGGTTGTGTGCTAACCCGAGCTGTCACGAGTCGGTCAGGGCTTGCGGGCGAGGAACCAACACTGGAAGGAACGCTGGCCTCAAAGATGGCCGGCTGGGGCAGGTACGAGAATCATGTGTGTGAGAATGGTTCTTGACGGGCACGCAAGGAAGGAGCAGAGGTGGTGGTAGTCCATTGGTCGGGCCCAAAGCCTCACCGAGATTCCAGACAGAACAGCAGGAGCATGGGTCAAGCACGTTTGAGCTGCACTGTCAAAGAGTCAAAAGTTTCATCAAAGCTTCAAACCCCGGAATTTGACTAAACGAAATCCCAGTTAACGTGGCCATCAACTCGGTACTTGCAACGGTTTTTCTTCTCGTTCAATCAAGTGCCTGCCTGCTCTGATTGCTCGTGAACTCTGAGACAGGCATCGCGGCAGGTGCCATCCCTGTCTCCCACCAATTGACGGCAGGCGCTTCTGGCAAGCGCCCGCCATTAGTCGAAGCAGAAGCGCTTCGGACCCACTTTAGCCTAATCTGATCGTCCACTCTCCGCCGACTGCCCCCACTTTCCTCGACTTCCCCTCAACTCCAAGTTTCAGGGCCGACCGATCTCACAGCCTCATCACATCATACTTGATCGTTTTGCCTTGCAAAACGCCCTTGTCCAGCACCTTTGTCCTCATCTCAAGGATTGCTTGAATGCAATCAATTCTATTCTGGAAGTCTTATAATATCACCTCTTATCTGCACGATTGCTGAGCGTTTCCGTGCTCGAACGGCTAGGAGACGCGCGGCGCGCTTAGAACGCAAGGCTCATCCACCATCCCAAAGCCTTTCCACGTCATCAGCGACGGCCTCTGGGATCACGCCTCGAGCCCCAACATTTCTTGCTCCTACTCTAGCCTGCTCGCCAATGCTCAATAGTGCCGATACTAGATAATTCCCTCTCACGCCGTCCCCACCGCTTCTTCGGTTGCCTCTTTCTCACGCATCGGGTATTGGGGGTCCCGGCCTTGCGACCAGCCAGACCACCTTTCGCGACCTCTTCTCTCACGCGCCGCGTTTCTTCTCGTGTTTTTTTTTTTTTTTTTTTTTTCAGATCATCGCCACCTCCTCCTCACCGGTCACCTGCCTCGTCGTCTTTCCGGCGGTACCAAAGGACCATTGACTGACCCAAATTGTGGTCTGCTAGAACCACGGGCCAGCCATCGCGGCCATCGCTTCGGAGTCACAACCGAGCTGTGCGTGTGACGGCCTCCTGACACCTACCTGACGTCTGTCTCTTCCCGCCCCTTGCCCGCGTTCTTCCGCCTCCCCGTATGCTCAAGGCTATTGCGAAATTGGCCTCCGAGATCCAGGCTCTTTCGGATAAGGGAGGAAAAGAAATCTCGTCTTTTGGTCTCACTCCCCTTGAGTTCACGCCCACTCTCGGCGCCCTCCGTCGCCTGCCGCGCTTAGGTCTTTGATCCATCATGAAGCCTGTTGCCACATCGTCCGACCAACTCACCTCGCAGACACGTCGTCTGTCGCTCTTGTCACCTCCTTCTAATGATCCTGGCTCCTTAGTCCCGGTCGAGGATGGGAAACCCTTCTTCAGCCCTGCGATTCCTGTGGTCGCTGATGCCCAACCCGCAGCCATGTCGATGATTCCCAGCCTCCCGCAAGAGGCAGCCTGCCCAGCCTCCTGGCATAGCAACACTGGCCTTGTCACCCAGGCTGAGGGAAGTGAGTGCTGCAGCGGAGGTAATGTTCGGACAGTCCTCGACCCCCCATGCCTGGAGAGCATGCCAAATGAGGTACTTTTCCAAATCATGGGGTGTCTGGATGTGAGTGATCTTCTATCAGCGTCTAGGGTAAGTATAGACCGTCCAAAGTCAGCAAGCGTCCTGAGCCACTTGCGACTTGTTTCCGATGTCTGCGTTGATGAATCGAGAAGAATATGACAGCTCAGGGGCTCTATGAGCACAGACTGACCGAGATCTAGACAAACCATCACCTGCGTGACATATCTCGGGCACCTGTGCTGCACCATTACCGGCTTCGTCAAGTCCGTACCGATCTTCCGGCTCTTCTCTGGTCACCTTCTCGCCCGTCCCTGGCTGACCTCATTGCTCGCTCCATCTTCATGACACAAACCTCCATTGTCTCGCGACGACTTGCCCGCTCCCTGGTCTCAATTCGCCTGTCGCGACGCCTAGCAGCCAGGCCTTCTGCAGCTGCCTTGGTTGAACGCTCTGTGTTACCAAAGGAATGCGTTCCTGGTATGGTACCTGTGCACGTTGCGCCAGCGATCGTAGCTAGGAAGAAGGCAATTGAGAAGGAGAGGATCAGAGACGGGCTGCGGCAGTGGATCGCTTCCAAGTGGAGGCGTGAAGTCAGGGTCCGTCAGGAGGGTGTCCGGAGATGGGAGGAGAGTCGGGGGATTGGGCGCGTGTGGCGATTGCGCAGGTTCTGGGAGAGGATCAGTCGCGGCGAGGGTCGAAATATTGCCCAGTAAGTTGCCAATGGCGATGCTGTGAGTGGTTAGCGCACAGCGTGTAATATGGTGCTCCATACCAGCAGTTGTGGACTGGTAGGCTGGGCCTGGTTGTTTCCCGTGTGTTTTGCATTGTTTGTGCTCGCTCATGATCAGTCTTGAGGGCTGGTCCCTTCTCACTCTTTTAGCATAACGGTATCAGCGACAAGGGTGGCGGTTCTCATGGATATCCCATGCCCTATCGTATGGCATGGCAGGGTTGTTTGTATAGTACATTATGCGGGCTAGATTGATTGTACAGAACTGGGGGCTCCTGTCAAGCTTCCCCTGTGCCGGCCTTGGGAGGGCGGCTGTGAGACCTCTGGAGGGGCTAGAATCTGTTAAATGAGTCCATGTTTGAGTTTATCGATCCTAGGCGGCTCGGAATCTGAAGCCGTCCCAGTCATCGTCTTCGTCATCATCGTCCTCCTCTTCTTCCTCTTCCTTCTCTTCGACCACTGGAGTTTGTAGGTTCTCCTTGCCCAACCCTGTAGATTTGGCCGCGGCAGCTTCTTGGCTGAAGCTCTCGCCTCGTTTGCGCAGAGCCTCCCTCTTTTCTTTCAGACGCCTTACACGTGCCTCGAGTTCTTCCATCTCCTCAAACTCCTCCTCGAGTGCTCGTGTTGCCTCTTCCTTCTCGTCCTCAAGATCGACGTCGGCCTGCGCGCGGCGTTTCTCTGCCTCGTCCTCCTTCTGTGCTTCAGCGTCGGCAGCTTCCTGAGCCGTCATGGCTGGTGCGGAAATGACCGCATCCTCATCGTAGGGGGCAGTTGTAGCGGCAATATCGGCCTCGAAAGCTGCCCACTCTGACTCGTCCACTTGCGGCAATGTCGTGGTTGGCCGATCATCGGTCGCCAGAGTACTAGGACGGCGCGATGGCAGTGTGGTTGTGGTAGGTTGTTGATTGAGATTAGGTTGTCCTCCGGGAGTAGAGGCAGAGGAGCCGTCACGGTGATGGGCAGGTGTTGCTGGTCGTGAGGGGATCTGGAGCTCGACACCATGCGACGGGGTGGCTGATGTCCTCCTAGCCAACCGAGGTGGTGTCAGGTTATGGTCCTTAGCCTCCTTTTCCGCTTCCAACTCGGCTGCATCAGTTTTGCTTCGTTTCCGCCGCACAGCATCTTCCATCTCGACGTCTCCGTCCCCGTTTCCAGCAGTAGCATCCTCCGCGTCGTCGTGCTTCCGTTTTTGCGCCACCTGTCTTTGTCCTTCTTGATCGTTGGGGGCCACGACCGGTGCCGTTGTTTGCGCCTTTATTAGACGAGTCTTATGCGCTTCACTTCGGACGTGCGAGTCCCAAAGTGTTTCGGTCTTGATGTGCTCATGGCAGAGTGTGCAGAGCAGCTTGCCTGCGTCCGAGTAGGCAGCATAGGGATGTTCGATGCGGCGAGCGGCTCGCTGCTGCCGCAGAAGGGATCGCACGTCGGACATGGACGTTGTTTTGGAGGAGAAAGGATGATTTGAGCGTGAGGAGATGCGGTGTGGAGGGATGTTGACGAGTTGAAGCAGGCCACTCAGAGCGTATGAAGGCGGCCGTTCAAATGGCCAATTAGGTGTAGCGTTGAAGGAACGGTGCCCTTTTTAGGCAATTTGTTTGATCGATAAGTGGAAAAGAAGAAAGAGAGAGAAGAAAAGAAGAGGAGGAATATATATGACGTTGTTTGGTGTTAAAGAACAAGAAGCGCTTGCGGTGGGTGGTGGTCAAGACGGAAACAGAGGAGAGGTGAGAGGTGAGCAACCGCCGATAATTAACCGGCGCAAATCGACATTAGCTTCGCTCAACCTGGAGGTTCGCAGCTCTTGGAAGGCTGTAGCTAACTCTCTTTCATTTTAATTACCGTCAAATCAACGGGCCAGATTCGCAGTGACATTTAACCTCGCCGAGGGTAGTATCTTTGAACCCTCGATTTTTGTTGCATTAAAAGCTTTGACCTCGTCTTTGTCAAAGCTGTCTCTGATCTCATTCCACGTGGATTCCAATCCTCCCACCAAAGTCTCACTCCCCCACCAAACTCAAGGGACCCTTTTACGTTTGCGAGTTGCCGAAGGCTGAAGCTCAGCCTTTTGTCTCGGTTTTAGATTGTTATCAGGCCGTCTTCGTTCACGCGCCTGTCTTTCCAACTTCATTCTGACACGATCTTATGAGGTGACCTTGTCGCCCTCGGCTGAAAGATGGCCGAACAGCAGGAGCCGCATTCGCTCTCGTCGACGTTTCCTAATCCTCCGCCGTTCTGGAAGGACTTTACGCCTGAAAATTTGTCTCGGATTGAAGCGTTGAGAACAGCGCACCTCGGTCAGCATGAAGGAGAGCCGTTGACGGTGCGCGTCCCCGATGTGCCTGAGGATCTCATCAACCTCCAACCGCCAGCAGAGCCAGCTGATGGACGCTGGCGGGTATTTGGCGACCAGTACATGGTAAGGAGTCAATTTCAACGGATAGTCTTATAGAGCGACATGCTGATGCATTACTTCACAGCTGGATGACAAGCTCCCCACTCTCGAGGAACAAGGAATCACCAACCTCCCCTCAACCACTCCATCAGATTCCAAGGATGTGAAGCACTTTGACCGCGCTTTTGAGCTGAAGCGCCTGGCCAAGTCACTACTGCTCAACTTCCTGGAGCTCACCGGCACGCTGGCACAAAACCCAGAGCAAGCCGAAGCCAAAGTTCAGGATCTCCGGACCCTGTTCATCAACTTTCACCACATCCTCAACGAGTACCGACCACACCAGGCTCGCGAATCAGTCATTGCCCTTATGCAGGAGCACCTGGACCGCACGCGCACCGAGACCATGGCCATAAGGACGCAGGTGGATAAGGCCCGCCGCGTGCTCGATGGCCTGGGGAGCTTGAGTGTGCCCGACGTGCCTCAGCCGCTTGGACAGGCGGAAGAAGAGGAGGATTATGCTGCGCTGGCGACGCAGAGAGAGGCCGATGTGTGGGCTGCCACGGACGCGATGTTTACCTAGACGAGAAGACACGCTCCGCAACCTCCACGCCCGAGAATACGCGTGCGACTTCACACCCGCTCGAATTTGCTTTCGGGGGCACAGTCCGGAGACTCCTGAGAGTTCTGTCAGCAGTACAGTACTCATCACCGAGAACCGGGTCAAAGCTACGGCGCGGTCTGGATGCAACACAGATTGAGACGAACCGATTGGGAAATGCAGAAATATCTATGGGGGGGGAGAAATAAAATCTCAAAGGAGTCACGAAGCTCGAAGGGATTGACCCGGACGGCGGCAATGCATTGTCCGGTCTAGGCGTGCCGTGAGGTTATGAGATTACCACAACAACAAAGCACTCTCCTAACGAGGGCGCAAACAAACAAGCCAGAGAGCTTGGATAAGTAACGAATTGATCATGAAATGTTTCTCACTCGTCCATTGGATATATATACGCTGAAGCTGCGCGAAAATACGCAGCATCAAATTGCAAGAACGTAATGTGCTTCAATGCCCAAACAACGCGCCCAAACCCCCTTTCAAGCTCCATGTCGTGTTTTGATCGTGTCACTGATAAAAAACCCCTTATAGAATGGTACAGGGGACACAGCAGCACTCGTAGTCACCGCACTCGATGCACTTTGTCTTGGTGCCCGTAGCCTCGGCAGGCTTGATGATGGACTCGGCGATGGAAGTAGCAGCGCTACCAGGGCCGTTTCGGTTGACGAGAGAGGAGGTGCCGCAAGCCATTTTGGATCTGTGTTGGTGTTGACGGTCGGAGAGTTTGGGGTGGATCTATAGGTGGATCAGCATTAGCAACGGTATAACTTCAAGAGCTTGTCTTGGGGTACGATAATTGCGTACTTGTTGGTTTGGGATAAGCTTGGAATGCGATTGAAGCAGAGGAGATAGAGAATTTGGCGAGACAAAAGGACGAGAGTTGAAGTTAAAAGGATCAAAGCTGAGCTTCCCTGCTTGGATCTTTTGGGCGTCGGCTGTGACGTGGTTGCGTCATCAAGTGTGGGGTGTGGGTTTCAACGTGTAGACCCTGGATTTGATCTCGTATATCGCAAAACTCAGCCTCTACTGAGCCGCAAAAGATGAGGCGGCAAAGGGGGGTTGCGTTTTGTTTGCCACAAGAGCCAATTAATTCATCAATTTGCCTGCGTGAACCAGAAGCTATACAGGAGCTTTGACTGCTTACCTCGATGGATCGTTCATCTGAGCGTCAGCTTGCTAACTGTGCCAAGTACCCAGGAAGGATGCAGAGCTGACGCCGCAGTTGCTGGCATCCAATAGAACTGAACGTGGATAAATTCCATGGATTCATGGCTGATTTGGCTCGGGGGGGGGGTGAGCCTGGCCTCCGGAGATTCCCGAAACAGGGTTCTTACGCTCCCGTATCTTGCATCCTCACAATAGGTATTCGCTATCATACAGTCATCCAGCATGTCAACCGTAAAGTCCTCGTCATCATCCCCTCCCGATGAGATTACTGATTAGGTGCTTGATGGCGAATAAAATACCCAGGTCCAAAACACGAATCGAATAACTACCTAAGGCAACCTGTATTGGGTATTAGATCCGTGTTTGTCGGGGTGCAATTCACAGGCACAATGGAGCGAGGTTGTCACGACTAGAAGAGAAGAAACCCGCGCATGGCTCCTTCCCTCTCATACGCCTCCATTTTGGCTGGCTCCCTAACATGAGTCTGTCACTTCTCTCTTCGTGACATTCAACACTCATCACTCTATATCCACCATCGTCACCGGAATCCATAGCATCATGTTGTGGGAATCGCTCCCCAATTGGCTTTGCTCTACGATCTTGACGATCCTCCTTAAGTACAGCGATAAAAAAGACCGTCCGGGATTTTCCGCAGTATCGCAGCAATGGCGAGACTTCTTGAGCCCATCTTCTTTCGGCGGCTAGTCATAGACGAATCCGATCTCAACATGCTTAGTTTGGCAACCAAAGGATCGAAGGGATTTCGATTCTTTTACATTCGACACATCTGGCTTCGCCTCAAGCTTGCCCCTTACACATGCAAAGATTGTCAGACCAGCGAACCTAGGCACATCATCCATCAGTCAGCCTTCTATCCTGTCTATCAAGCCGGATGATAGCTAACCCAGAAAAGAAACAATGCCAGGTTCACACGCGCCGTTTCTAAACTATTGGGTATCCTTGCAAGAGGCAATCACATCTGTTACCACCGAGGTATAACATTACAGCTAAGCGCACATTCACCAAGCGACAATCGCCACAGATACCGTGACTTCAGAATGGATGACAAGTACCCATGGATCACTAAAGAAGACTTGGTTGACAAGGGCGAGTTTCACAAACAGAATCGCGATTTATTCGTGAAGTTCCTCAAGGATACACATCCACATGTCGACTCTCACCGACACATGACATACCAACTGCCTGAAATAGACAGGTTCCGTAGCGCGGAACCTCTCAGGTTCGACTTTGGGAAGCCTCTCTTTCGTTGGAGTGACACATCGCGTGAGCCTATTGATACCGAAAATGTGCTCCCAACGGTCAATATTGTCAAGGCTCTCGTGATTCGCCGGCATTTCTACCGAAACGTTTCTTCCTGCGCCCTTGCCAAGCTTCTTCGGGAGAATTTCCCCCGCCTAGAGATGTTCCGCGATGAGCGATGGCTAGCTTCCAACTACTTCAGTGAGAGGTTGTGTGAGTTGAGCTACCCCTAGCAGCCCTTTCAAGGCTAACACCGCATCACAGGCTCCCCTAAAACTGTCATTAATGCCCTTCCAGCAAGGCTCAGGCGCCTTCACATCTACAAAGACGCAGACTCTGATTTCAGCTTGCCTCGAGTTCGTACTATGGCAGGTGCAGAGTCGATGCGGAGACTCGCACTGATGTCGGAGCTTAAAGAGCTATCGATTGCTCCAGATACCGATGGTTGGGGTTTCCTATTGGACTTCTTTCCGATGCTCAGACTGGGTCCCCTCGATTGGCTTCCTTTGTTCAAGCTTCGTCGTCTGGCTTTAGATTGCGAAACTCTCAGAGAACCTCGGGCGCCATGGGAGATGTTCGTCCTGGTCACGACACTCCGTGCGGCAGCAGCTGCCGCATCACGTATGCCCGAACTGGAGACCATGGAGCTGTGGCAAGCGACTCCGTCATCAGCCGCCTTGTTTCGCTATTCAACCGAAAACTTTAAACCCAAGATCATATGGCGGACCAACTGGAAGCGTGCAAGAAGTGACCATCTATGGCAGGGAGAGTTGAGGGAAGATTAGGAACAGGCCGCCAGAGTCCATTGCGAAGACCAGAACCTCGTTATCGAAAATGTCTCTCTACCAGATGATCTATCGGAGTCCCAGGGATCACGATGTCGATCCATCATTTCCCATCTGGAGTTGAAGAACATTATCCTTGATCCCGTTTCACTGTGGCAGGTAGAGTGGGAGGCGGATACAGGCTTACGTCCACACCGCTAGGTCTTGTTTGAGTGAGTAACATTAAACACAATTGAGCGAGCTGATAGGTAGACCAGCGTTTTTGTAGCTTGGGCCAATTGAACACAGGTTGAACACCAAGGGGATCCTCGGCAGAGATGAAAAGAACAAGATGATGCTAGGATATAATCCCATCTTACAAGAAGTCCTAGCACATACGACCATACCCACTGGAGAACTCGGGATCCCGTCCGCTCTCCCATAGATAAGCCAGTGAGGGGCGGATTAGTAGTTGGGTCGGTGACGACCAGCGAATCCCCGCTGTTGTATGTGTTTTGCTATTTGTTCCTTTTTGTTCTGTCATCCAGGCGATGCATCAGGTCCAGTTGTGGTGATGTTGATGCTCAGCTTGTGTTGTGGACTCAATTTGGTGTAAGTGGTGTTGACGGCACCTCTAAAATAGCGCGCTTATGGCAGAGAGAGGAGTATACAAGGGAAACTTGCCCTTAATTACACACGTCACCTCTTCTTTTTGTCAATTGATATTCCAAAGAACATCAAGCAACATGAAGTTGACACATCATCTTGTTGACGGCAATGTCATGTGATGAGGCGCCTCAGGCCGCATTCGGCGGCGTTCGGAACTCACCACGGCACCTCCCTCATGAGATGTGACATGACAATCTCCAGTTCCAAACTTTCATTCGCAATGACCTCACGAGCAATCGTTTCCAGAACTTCAAGACTGTTTATCTCATCGCCAAGAACCCGCACCATTTCAACAAACATGGCACCTCTCAAGCATCGAGCAGTTGCATCCAGCTTCATCTTCAAGTTTCCTGAAGATGATATGACGAAGAAGCCGCAGGTGGCCCTGTTTCGGCGTAGCGGCCAAGTTAGCACATATCAGTAAGCTCATGACACTGACATGGACCTTCTGCAATAAGATTAACGGTGCTATAGGCACAAATATGCCGGCGTTTCTGGCAGTGTAGAGGAAACGGATGACAATCCTCTCGCAACGGCATGGCGGGAGATTGAAGAAGAGACAACACTCACCAGCGACTCGCTGCGCTTGTTCCGCCAGGGCAAACCATTTTCGTTCGCCGATGAGTCTATCGGTAGAAAGTGGACCATCAATCCATTCGGGTTCGTTCTCAAGTCCGAGAAGGAGGGCGGCCGTGGGGAAGCCGGTATCCAGATCGACTGGGAGCACGAGGGCTACGAATGGTTCGACCCAGATGTAGTCAACGAGTCGGAAGACTTCCAGGGCGTTCCACGTATCCTCGAGAGCTTGAGGAGGGTCTGGTTCAACATTGATCTAGGCGAAGCGGCTGGGAAGACTCTAGCCGAGGGCTTCACCGTTTTGCAAACAGATCATGAGAGTGGAGCACGCCAATTAGCTTCGAAAGCACTTGGCATCTTCATCAAGGTAATTCGGCAACTCGACACTGGTGACCGAGACCAATGGTGGAAGAATGTCAGGTTCGCCGGTTGGCATCTTTGGAAGGATGGACGTGAGAGCATGGGGGCATCGATACTCAACGTCGTCCTCGCCAGCCTAAAACTGATTGAGCAACGGCTGCCTTCCCAAGGTGCATTCTCGACCGACTCGGTTGATGGCATGATTGCAGAACTCGAGAAATATGCCCAAGAACGACAAGACTCCGGCACCAAAGTCAGTGCATCACTCGAAACCTTCTTGGAACAAACAATTCCAGGCAACGAGCCACTCAGAATCCTCACCCTCTCGTCCAGTTCTACCATTAAATCAGGCATTATACGGGTGTTATCAAAGATGTCGCGGCGGCCTGTAGAGGTGCGTGTTCTCGAATCCCGGCCGCTCTTTGAAGGTGTCAAGATGGCGAGCGCAATTGGCTCGTTTGTCGAAGAAAACAAGGTCAATGCCCGCTTGGTAATATACACCGACGCAAGCGTCGGCGTTGCTGCCAAAGACGTCGATGTCGTGTTAATCGGCGCGGACCTGATCGACAAGACGGCCAATGTTAGCAACAAGACGGGTTCGCTGCCTGCCGTCTTGACGGCGAAGCATGTCTCTCCAAAGTCCAAGATCGTCGTATTATCCGAGAAGGAAAAGGTACTCCCGTTCAACCCGCCTGGTCAAGAGGAGAATGATCCACGTGAGGTTACGCAAGCATGGGATGGGCTCACCCCGTCGACAACCAAAGGTCCAAACAACACCCACATTGACGTGAAAAACATCTATTTCGAATGGATACCCGCGAGCCTCATCGATCACTACGTCACGGAAGACGGGATTTCCACTTCTGAGGGGATTTCTGAATGGGCGGGGGAGGTTCACAAGCGAGCGGATCAGTTCTTCACCGATCTTTGAGTCCGAGTCGACCCCGAGTGGCCCCCAATTCCTTGATTCGAGTCACTTACCTCGGCAGTCTGCAGAATCACATCTCATTCGACCAATTGTGATCAAGATTATTGCGTTCGACGGCTTCATCCGCGTCTGACCATCACTGCAGACCGAACGTGAAGCTTACGGGATCACCTTGTTCGTGGAGCGGTTTCTGACACCTGCCTGTTGATCTCCCCCCTCTCCGCCTCAAGAACTTTGGTATCAAGGTTCACAGGTTTGCAGTAGCCAAGGAGCTAGAATGGGAAATCACCGCTGATGGCTGCAGTGATGATGAGACTCATCAGTCACTCCCTGGTCCGGGCTTTGCGTTCTAGCGTGGTGATCTGGCGAATGAAGGTGTAGCTGGTCTCCAGCTCTAGCACCTGTTCCAAGAGAAAATTCGAGAATAACCCTGTTCTTCGGGGGCCAAGGCTTGTCCACAAGCGAGAAGAAAGTGGACGATATCCCAAGTGGGACGCCAGGGATGTAACACCTAAGCAGGCAGAGGGGAGGGAATTCCGGGGTGCATGTCAGCCTTACAGCCCTAAAGATGACAGCGGTTTTGCGAGATCACGCATAAGCAATATGACTTGTCCGGAATCAGAGTCGAAGGATCGAGTTCCTTGTTTAGGACTTCTGTAATGGTGGGTGCCGGCCTGCGGATTGATTCCATGGAAACGGGCGTCCCATACTGCGGCTCGGGATGACCCAGTTTCTAGCCCCCGAATCTCCGCTGGGTCCCCAGAGCCTCCGAGCTCAATGATACGCTCAAAGCAGTCAAACGTTCCATCTCTAGTCGGAGTATGCCTCGCACAGGCTGAAATCACAGGGGGGGTACACCACCCACGTCCCGAGCATCTGGACTGCCATGGCCAAGATTGGACCCCAGTGGCGTCCCAGCATCTGCCTGTTCGGGTGTGTTCGACAGCCACATTCCCGAGAATCTGGTCTGCCGTCAGATTCTTCTTCCTACTGACAGGTCACACTAGACGGGACGGTTAACTTACATACGATACTGACAAACGGGTGATATGACAGCGGCATCAGTCCCGCGCTGACCAGAATACGGGGGGAGAGAGGCTGAGGGAGTGTGACTTTCATTGGACTGACACCCCAGAACTCCTCGGACTGGGTGGTCTAGGCAAATACACGATCTCGACTTTCTGGGCGATGCCTGCTTGTATGAAACGGCTGCCATACGACGTACTAGGTAGAGATTTTGAGGATAAGAGACGGCTCATGCCTCGCTGCAGTTCGAGGAGTCATCTCTCAGGAGCTTCATTCTACAATCTACAGAGTTCAACAAGATTCACCTTGACTTGGTTCTTTACGACATCTTTACACTGCAAACTGCAGCATATAGCAACAACAATGGCCGATCAACTTATTCCTCGGGCGAACAAGAATCCTCCCAGTCATGGCAACACCTCTTCGCACGAGGATACCACAGCACGAAGCAAGGCTTTGAATCAGAAGCTGGATGTGGCTCTACTTCCTCTGCTATCTCTACTCTACTTGTTCAACGGTCTCGATCGTGGAAATGTTGGCAATGCCGAAACTCAAGGTATGCCACCTCAATATCTCGCTCTCCAAGTCGAACTGACCCTGACAACACTTAGGCTTCACCACTGACATCGGTGCCAAACCCGATGATCTCAACGAAGCCGTCTCACTCTTCTTCGTGACGTTTGTCGTCCTACAACCTGTTTCTGCGGCCGTGGGCCGATACATCGGAGCAAAGCATTGGATCCCGAGTCTCATGGTAAGCTGATGAAGGAAGCTGCAAAGATCGGCGATTACCAATAGGATGCTGACGGGCTTGATAGTTCGGCTGGGGCACTGTTACAGTCGGGCAAGCGTTCATTAAGGGCCGTGGTATGTATCTTCCTTCTTTTCTCCCACGTTTTTGCGGGATTGGGTGTGGCTGTTCCCTCGTATGCTGACTCGATTTCAGGGGCACTCATCGCCACCCGCTTGCTTATCGGGGCTTTTGAAGCAGGATTTTATCCCACTGCTGTAGCCTACTTGTCGTTTTTCTATCCTCGATACGACTTTTGTGTCAGACTTGCTCTCTTTTACGGACAGTATGCCATTGCTGGTGCCTTTTCCGGATCCATTTGTGCGTTCCTCCTCGTATCACAGCCCCATTATCCATACTCACACTTTGCAGCATACGGCATCTTCCACCTGAAGAATGGTCATTTGAAGAACTGGCAATATCTGTTCATCATCGAGGGTGCCCTTACCTGCTTCTTTGCCGCCGTTGCATGGCTATGGCTCCCCAAGGGTCCCGGTTCAGCATGGTTCCTTTCTCCCGATGAGCGTGCTCTCGCTGTTGAGCGGATGAAGCAGGACACAGCCGCATATGTCGAGCACGAATACGGCGAGGATGGCATTGAGAAGAACCGTCTGAGCAAGAGGGACTTTATCGAGACGCTTAAGGACTGGAAGCTGTGGACCGTGTTGGTGCTCAACATCTGCGCAAGTGTTCCGAGCAGTGCATTCTCCGTGTTCTTGCCTCTTGTTGTTCAAGGTCTGGGCTATGAGTCTATTCTCGCCAACTTGGTATGTTGGCCCTCCTCCTTTTCGTATGTAACATTGTATTGACTTTCTCCTTTCCAGATGACGGTTCCCCCCTTTGTCTGCGGTGCCCTCGGTCTCTACGCTTTCGCACTCAGCTCCGATCACTTCAAGGAGCGCGGCTACCACATTGTCGTCGGCATTCTTATTGCTGTTATCGGTCTCATCCCCGCCGTCACCGTTTCCTCCTCGGTCGGACAGTACATCTCCCTCTGCGTCCTGCTCTCCGGCGTCTACATCTCCGCCCCTCTTACCATGGCATGGCTCAGCGGCAACACCCCCGAACCCGGCAAGCGTGCCCTCGTCCTCGGCGTCAACGGCTTTGGCAACTTGGGTGGTGTTGTTGGAGCACAGCTCTACAGGCAACGATACCGTCCTGACTACAGGATCCCCTTCTACGTGACGCTAGGTTTTCTCGCCGTGGCATTGGTCGGCTATCTCTTGTACAGGTTCTTGCTACAGGCGGTTAACAAGCGCAAAGCGGCTCTTTTGAGCTTGATGACGGAAGAGGAGGTTGAGAGTGAGAGGCTCAACGACCGACGATACGCTGACAAGAAGTTGACCTTTGTGTATGGGCTGTAAATGGTGGAGGTATTGGTTCTGCAGCAGATGTATTTAGATGAGGCTCCCGCGAGACCATTGAGACGCTAGAAATGACTGATGAACACCGGCATCATGAAGATTCCTTCTCGGTTTCCTTCATGCTGGCCAGTTGACTCTGTAATCCTTGCTTCCCCACATTCATAGCCATCTCAAGTTCCCTCTCTTCCTCTCTGAGCCGAGCCTTGCTGACTGCAACCTCACGGTCGCGCTTCCTCCTCTGCTCCTCAACGGCCCGATTTCTATCCTCGAGAGCCTTTTGACGCTTCTCCTTTGCCTCCTGCTGCTTCTTCTTCTCCTCGTCGTCCTTGGCAGCGTCTGGATCCTCGGGTGGCGGAGGCAGGTTGCTCACGTAAGCCTCGATCAAAGGATCACGAACCTGGGGCTCAAGGGATATATACCGAATATCAGTAAGGATGGCGTCAGGTAAGCCGGTCGATAACGACTTGTTGTTAAGGAGGTGGATAGGCTGCGCCTTGAGCAGGGCAGTGAGGTCCGACTTGAGCTTCGACTGTGGCATCTTGAGTCGGCTGATGTGCTCTCGGTATGACTTTTCGCGATCCTTGTCGGTGATTTTGAGAGTCTTCATGACTTCCTCCTTTTTGTATTTCCTCTTGAACTCGGGCCAGTAAAGCTTTGGTGTTGCCTTTTCCTGGAGGAAGGCTAGAAGAGCAATACGCGGATCCCTCTTCTCCTGTCGGGCCCTTTGCTCCTTTAGCTCGGCAATTCTTTCTCGTGTCCACTCATCCCAGCATTCCCGTCGTGCCTTGGTGGTGCTCAAGGCGGTGTATCGCAAATCATCAATGATCTTTCCTTCTTCCAGTAGTTTCTCCCATGGGCTGTAGGGGTTGATGTTGAAGTCATTGAGCAGGTCCTTAAACAGTGCTTTGGCGTCATCTTGTGTAAATGTCACACCTTCAGCGCCCTCGGGCCATTCCTCGGCGTTGCCGTCGTCGTAGTCGCCAGGTTCCAGGCCATAGTCCTCTCCCATAGCTTGAAGTTGCGCCGCAAAGTCTGCTTCTGTGAACTCCATCGCCTCGTCCTCGTCCTCATCCTCGGCTGCGTCTTCTTCGGTTCGCTGTCGTTTCGATGGACGATCTCCTTCGCCATCATCGCCTTCGCCCTCGTCGTCCGTCACCTCGACCTCCTCGTATTCGCTATCATCCTCGTTCTCTTGGCCCGGCACTTCTGTCGTAGATGCCGCCGTAGGCTCGTCCTTCTTGTCATCCTTCTTGGCCCCTGTCTCTTCCACAGATAGACCTTCTGCTTTCTTGCGAAGCCGTTCTTTGTCAAGCTCCAGGATTGCCGGCATTAGCTTCTCTGGGATGCGCCAGTAGCTGGCATTCTTGACCGGGTTGTACACGAATCGCCTCGAGTACTTGGTGTATACAAGAATCCACGGCTCGCAACCTGGAATCGCCTCTTTCCTTCTCGGCTTGTCGACTGGCTGTGGGCGTGGTCGACCCTCGAATCCTCCACGACCGCCTCCATGACCACCCCGTTGATGACTCTGCGGCCCTCCATGTTGCGGTTGGTTGAGCTGTGCCATATAAGCATTGGCGACGTTGGGATCGGCGAGGGAAGGCATAGAGCCATAAGCAGGGTAGGCGGACGCTGGTGGTTGCGCCGGCTGTGGTGGTGGGAGCTCAGTTCCTGGGCGCTTGTATGTCGACTCTTTCGTCTCTGTATTGTAGTAGTATGTATGACCGTTCGGCGCCGTGTGTTCGGTCCATCCTGGAGGCAGCGGCGCCAGAGCGGCTGCTGATGGTTTATGTGTTGATTTGAGCATCTTCAGCTGTCGCGTCGCGTCGCAAGCTACACCATTAGAGACAGTATTCGAATCGATGAGTCTCCCGAGAAAGACCTATATGCCATACAATTTTGTGAGGAGTTGGAGGGTTACGAAGAAGAGTGCAGAATGGATCGCGGTACAAAAGAAGAATTAAATCAGGGTCATGATGATGTTCATGCCTGCGATGATCGCAAGTTTGAAGAATTCCGGAAGCTTGGGCCCTGAAAGAGTGGGTCGGTTTGTTGAGATTTGCTTACCCTAGAGACTCACGTAGACGCCTTCAAACCATGTTCAAGGCCATGAAGGCTCAGAAAAGTAGTTATCTTGGCTAATAAATAATTTTTTTGATATATATATCAAGTGTATATACCTGGATCGACTTCGATATTTCCATCGTGATGATCCGGTTATTGAGTAGATGTCCACGATGGGCCTGTTGAAGTCTCTCTGTACTTCACTGCGTAGTGGGTACCAGCCAATCTCCAAGCAAAGAACCAAACGTCTTGGCATAATAAGATAGTATTATTGAGCGAATGATACTATGCCCGAGCTCAGAAGACGATGAATTGAAGCCTTTAGCCCATTTTTAAAGAAATTTATTGTCATTTGCTTCGTCTGAGTGAGGCAAGTAGGTATTCATGGCTCTGTTCTGAGCGGACCCAGAAATTCGGGGAGCTGGGACCGGGTTTCTTTTTCAAGACACCACCAACCTCGCCATCATCGGCGCTTACAATCTAATCTGTCAACTCTTCAACACCAGAGCGAATATCGTCACTGGCTCAACCATGACCTAGATGCCCGCCCTGTTTGCTTCGTATTATTTCAATACCTGTATCTTCTAATCAGCTGGACTTTTGCTTGCCAAGACGCCTTCAATCAATGTTACGCGAGCATCTCAGTTGCAAACCCCCTGCGCCCATATTCCGTCATGGCTCCTGCTCATAACTATGGCTCGCCCGGCGGGCCAGTCTCATTCTTGCGAAGGAAATGGAGGGTATGTTGTTTATATGCATGAACAGACAAAAGAAAACAGGGGACTGACTAGGGTTTTGTATTGTTGCGCTCAATAGACAACTCATGCGCCCGACTATGTCGGATTCGTCATCCTCCTGACGGGATGGATCTTGGTACGGACCTCTATTCCCCTTGGCACACTTACACCCACTAACGCCATTTATAGATTGTCCTCTTTGTCAATCCGTTTCATCGCATGTTCTACATTAATGACCTGCGTATCTCATACCCATTTGCGGTCAAGGAGCGTGTCCCCGTCTGTATGTCTCTCCTTTGGCATCTCTAACCACATCCAGCCTATGAGACATGAGTTGACAAGATCAAGTTATGAACTTCGTATACGCCTTGTTTATCCCTCTTGGAGTTCTCATCGCGTATAATGTCATCGCCAGGTCATCAGCTGCCAAGCACGAAGTCACCTATCTCTCATTCCTCATCTCCATCGTCCTCACCTCCTTTCTCACTGACATTATCAAGAACGCCGTGGGCCGGCCCCGTCCGGATTTGCTGGATCGCTGCCAACCTGCTGCTACTACAAAGGCCAACACTCTTGTTACCATCGAAGTCTGCACGGCGCATGATGGTCACATTCTCCAGGAGGGCTGGCGATCTTTCCCCTCAGGTCATTCATCCTTCTCTTTTGCTGGTCTGGGATTCCTTAGCCTCTTTCTCGCCGGACAGCTTCACGTCTTCCGTTACTCAGCCGGAGGTCGCGATCTTAGCCGCGCCCTGATTTGTCTTCTGCCTCTCATTGGAGCTGCTCTCGTCGCCATATCCCGATGCGAGGACTACCGCCACGATGTCTATGATGTCTGCGTGGGCTCAGCTCTTGGCATGAGCATTGCATACTGGAGCTACCGACGACACTGGCCCCGGCTTTCCAGCCAGCGATGCGACGAACCTTATCCGCCACCGGGCGTTGATACCCAACCTGGCTGGCAACGAGTCACTGATGATGAGGAGGCAGCCAGGGCTGGGACAGATGTAGGATATGAGATGGATGACTTGAGAAATGCGCGACGCTGATACTGGGGACTTAGGCATAGTGGCGTACTTGTTTCAAAACGTTTGGCTTCATTCTGCTTGCCAGCCTGCTTTCACACCGCCGGAGCGAGCTTCATATGCTCTTTAGACTTGACTTGGTCAGATTTGTTGTTTCGTCCTTTGGTCATTTCATGATATTATTGTACAGGGGCAGATTAGGGTCCCGCTCCCCTCCTACCCATCTATCAAGAATCTATTGCCTTGGCCCCTACTTTTCCTCGGTTTCCTCGCTCTTTGCCAGATCGTGTTCCTTCAACAGCGCCGTGATCTCGTCGGCGCTCCACAGTCGGTGGTAGATCTTGCCGTCCTCGG
The DNA here is from genome assembly GCA_025433615.1 of Fusarium sp. LHS14.1. Taxonomy (NCBI): domain Eukaryota; kingdom Fungi; phylum Ascomycota; class Sordariomycetes; order Hypocreales; family Nectriaceae; genus Fusarium; species Fusarium sp. LHS14.1. Next base: position 4,000,935 of record CM046478.1, on the reverse strand, counting down.
TCTGTCCTACTGTCGCAAACTCGACTGAATGGGGGTTAGTTATGGGGCCCAAGATAGTTAAGAGGGAGTCACATACTCTTCTCGCTGCTGAGCTTGGTAGAGTCCATGGTCTTGCTCAGGACCTTGACGGCCATACCACAAGCCTCCTTCAGGGTGCAATCCTCCTTGTAATCCTGCTTCAACAAGCTCTGTGCACTAGCATTGTTGGCACCCGCGCTTGTGGCCTTCCAGCCACCGTAGTTGCCCGAGGGGTTGCTCAGGTAGAGCTGGAACTGTCTTCGAGGGTCCCACCCCGCATAGATGAAGGACACACCGAAGGGTCGCAGACCACCATGCTGGGTGTAGCCCTGCTTAAGATCACAGAGTCGGCGAACGAGCTGCTCACAGGGAATGTCTTCGTTGTAGGTGAGGAGGTATCGCTGGGCGGCCTGTCGGGCGTAGTTGATGAGGATGTTGGCATCGGCGGTCATTCCAGCAACAGCGCAGATCATGTTGCTAAACGACGGGAACAAGTTAGCAAGACCCATTCACCTCATCAATGTCTTGACATAGAAGCAAAAAAAAGATGGACGCACTCGTTAAGGATGTAGAGCTTCTCGGCCGAAGTGTCCTGCTCCAACAGCTTCGAGGTGACCTTTCGCTCGGCGGCCAGGACGATACCATCCTTGGCCAGGATACCAATGGCGGTACCGGCGTGTGAGATGGCCTCTAGCGCATATTCGACCTGGTACAGGCGACCCTCTGGTGAGAAGATGGTTGTCTATCAGAACCGGTCAGCTTGGCGGGAGAGCTTCCAACTGCTGGAGCTTCAAGGGCACACGCACTCGGGAATCGTAGCGACGAGACATGATGGCGACGATCGGAGAGTAATAAGGGTGATAGAGCGGAAGGGATGCAACTCTCCAGGTACGTCAAAGAGCAGGTCTACCAAGGTAGGAGGTTGCGGTGATGATTTGGTCGTTGGGGTTGAGGCGTGGGTTCGTTTACGTCGGTACAGCCCAGGTAGCCTGTGACGGAGCTCTAGGCCGCCGCGCCGCGTTAGCTTTCCTGTTGCTTAGTGTGCCTGGGCCTAGGCTGAATATTGATGCCTGAGGCCTCAGCGATCTGAGGGGGGAGCCAATACGATTGGTTGCGTGGCTGCAAGGCTGATCAGCTCGATTCTCAGAGGTGACTAAGCCTTTTCCATCCCAAGAATCGCTGTCTGATTTATCAGGCATTTTACTCGCCACCAGGCACCAAACAGCTTCACCTGCCACCTCTAGCACCCGCCACCACATCAAGCGCAAGCTGTCGTAGGGCAGGAGTGGGTGGATGCCACTGCCGAAGTTTTCCACCTCCGCATAGAGCTCCCTTCCCCCCCTCCAACCCTGGGAAGCCAAAACCTCCCCTTTACATCATCACCACCTGGGAAATTGTTTCTCGGGCGGTTCGCGACCATTTCGACTGATTTTTCACGCCCGACGCGACTACCGGAGCAAGCGGATTCCGTCTTGGATAACCTAGCAGAGCTCGCGCGCACTCGCAGCCTCGGCACGCGACTCGCTCCATCCTGCTGATATCGGATCGGCATCAACAACTAATCGTCGCGCGCCTTTTACGGACTCTGTGACTCCTACTGCAAACCGCCATACTTTCGAATCCCTTCGCGCATTACTCAACGCGGAGGAGATCTGTCTTTGAGCTTTGCGCCCACGATAATCCTTCTGTTTGGCTCTTCCGACAGCGAGTGCATCTCTTTGCGCCAAGGCGGATAGAAATTGGAGAGGCAGACAAATCTGCGCGTGGATTTCCTGGGGAGAATTCGCCGTGACATAGTCGTGACTCTTAGTTGTCTCCCACGTAATTAGCTCAATGTTTGTCTGAGGGAATACGCCGTCCCACGCCTTGCTGCAACAGTAGACCCCTCCGTCTAATACGACTGCGCCGCCATTCACACATTATCACCCGACCTGGGAACGCGCCTCCCACTTGAAGACCGCTGTTTGTACACACACATTCACACACCTTACACCATGTCCGGTAAGCGACAACGACCCGCCAATTCGTCTAGACGCCCAAAGGGTGCTGAGGACGAGGCTCCTCCCCCAAAGCGCGACAAAACCAGCAAGACCAGCCGTTCCAGCAGATCAACTAATAACAACAATTCAGGCGAAGCAGAACCTCGACGATCGGTGCGCGCCACCAAGGGCCAGCACACCAAGTCCTTCGACGAACTTGAACCTGCGACCGTCCCCAAGCGACGACAGACAAAAAAGACCAAGAAGGCCAAGGAGCAAGAGCAGGAACAGGAGCAGCAGCAGGGCCAGGAAGAAGAAGAGGAGGACGAGCTCATCCGCTGCGTCTGCGGCGCGACAGAGCAGGATGAAGATTCTGGCGAGGCCTGGATCGCCTGCGAAACCTGCGGCGCGTGGCAGCACAACGTTTGTGTCGGAGTGAGCTCTTTTGACGACGAGATCCCCGAGCACTACTGGTGCGAACAATGCCGACCCGATGACCACAAGGAACTCCTCGACGGTATGGCCAAGGGAGAGAAGCCTTGGGAAGCTCGGCGTCAAGCGCATGAAGAGGCCAAGAAGAAGAAGCGCGGCGGTCGCAAGGGCAAGAGCAAGCGACATAGTGAGACCAAGGACGAAGACAAGGCCAAGGCCAAGCCCTCTCCGGCCCCTGACGCCCCCAAAGAGAAGAAGGAGACCAAGAGTGGAAAACGAAAGGCTCGAGAAGACTCCCACGACACTGATGGCAAGGTAAGTTGTCCCTTTTGTATCTTGCATGGAATTTATCCAGTTGCTAACTCTGAGTGGAATGTTAAGACGGCCAAGGTCCGTCGCGTAGCCGAGAACGAAACCACGCCTGTACCTACAGTCTCGTACACGCCTCCAGCAGACCTGGCCAAGGCGATCGGAGAGCTACCCAACCAGCGAATGGGACCGGCCAAGGCGTTGAACAAGTCCATCACCCATCTCTTGACCTCGTTACAGAAGCAAGGGAACCTCCAGCTCGAGGAGGGCAGCACGATCGAGTCCAAGTCCGAGACGCTCGCTCTACAAATCGAACGTGCCGTCTTTGACACGCACCCTGTGACAAAGGGACAGAAGGAGTATAGCCAACAAGTCAAAACACTGGCCTTCAACCTTAAGAACAACCCAGAGCTGTGTAATGGACTTTTGGCTAGGACCCTTTCCCCTTCGGGCCTGGCTGTCATGACATCAGAGCAGCTTGCTTCTTCAGAGATGCAGAAGCAGACTGCCGAGATGAAAGCCAAGGCTGAAAAGCAGTCTATTTTCTACACATCCGAAACAGGACCTCGTGTACGACGAACGCACAAGGGCGAAGAGATTATCGACGATGAGTCGTTTGTTAATGACGCCCCGGTGCCTCTCCCAGCAGGTCCGCGTCGCCCACCGGTTCAGACCGTTAAGAAAGAGCCTGTCGGGGGAGACAAACCGGACCTCGCTTCCCATCCAGTACAGCATGACGATAAGCAACGATCACCGAGCCATCCCGACTTTGATATCACCAAGGTCTTCTCGAGTGTCAAATCTCCGACTGCTACCCAGAATCGCCGTCCCTCAGCTCCCATAGCCCCGGCTAATGGCCCGGGTGTTGATGCTGATGTCGACCGAATGCTCCAAGAGGAGAATGAATCGCCCCCATACTCTCCTACTGAGGAAACCCAGGACCCCGACGTTATCTGGCGGGGTGCGTTGGCTATGAGCTCGATCGCGGACTTCCCAGCAACGGCCAAGCATATTGGCGGCGCTAACTTTGCCGCGGTTGGGCCATGGTCGAAACTGATTCCAAGACGAATGACAGTGGCTGGCCGCATCACGGAGCAGAGTGCCATAGAGTACCTTTGCAGTCTTCGCTACAGCAGCTTCACCGATATCATCGTTGTGAGCATTACTCCCGTGTCTCCAGCTTCACATGCCGAGTTTAACGCTCTGATTGACTACTTTTTGAGCAAGAAGCGGTATGGTGTGGTTGGTGACAAGGTTGTAGGAAATGTGCGAGACACGTATCTTGTGCCAGTCCCCCCTGGAGAGGATAACTATCCCGAATTCATGCTCAACCTTGTTGACAACAAGATCCCCAAGACTCGCACTGAGCCAATGTTATTGGCGGTCTTTGTATATCGCAACGATCCTGAACAGCTTAAGCAACTGAAGGACAGCGCCTCGAATCAACAAGATGTGAGCGCTCAGGGGTCGCCAACCCCGGTAGGACATGCTCAACGAAGTAACTCGACGGCGTCAGCAGGTCCTGCCTTCTCACCAGCAACACCTCAGGCGCCCCAGGGAGCATTCCCTCAGAGTTCGCCACCACCTCACCTGCATTCGATGACACCGGTGCCCATCCCACAACCGCCTCATACCCGACCAGTTGCGGCCCCAGCACCGACTGCACCCCCAGCTAGCCAGCCGCCGGCTCCGACGGAGATGTCGGAGGCACAAAAGTACCAGGCTCAGCAGGCCGGTACTGCTATGGCTCAAGAGATCCTTGGACCCCTGATTAGTGTTCCGACGGTCCAGTTCATTCTCCCTCAAGCGTGGCAGATGTCACGCAGGGAGTGGGAAGTGGTTCGGAAGATCTTTGAGCGAGATCCTCGCGCACGAGAAGATCTTCAACATCTTGGAACCCTCCTGGAGAGGGAGACGGCAAACGACAAGGCAGGAGCGCCTGCTGCTGCTTAACGATGGTGTTTATGGGACAAAGGGAAATGATACAGTTTTTTTTTGGGGACAAGAAAGAAAGGCCATGTAGAACTAGGGAGAGGGAGGCATCGTTTATTTCTTGAGGGACATACCCTTTTCTTTTTTTGTCTTCTTCTCGTGAATTCTACGACACAAATACCTGGGCAAAGTATCTGCTTAGGGCTTGTGAGGAAGAATAAACTGGCGCAATGTTGGATTTAAATGATATGCTAGGAAGGGGACTCTTTTACAATGAACAGCAGGATTATCATGTCAGTTATGGATATTGTTTTAAGTGAATCCGATTTGCTTTTCTTACGCGTTAATTCTTTCTATCTCTTGAAACGTTGCTTTTGTGACATGACCTACATGTTGGTTGGCATCACAATCAGAGAAACCAAAACAGGGGAGTTCCTCGATGTCCTATGTCGGGTGACCCGACCTGGCTCACAGCGTAGACTGTCATAGTTCTTCAGCCACATGATTGCCGACTCTAAGGAGAGAGCTTAAGAAGACGAGACAAGTATGGGGGCTTGGTGAAGTGTCATTCCCTAGGGTAGATAGGAGCTTGAGCTAAGTGAAGTGAAGGGCAGCGAAGGTCAACCCGTCTGTGAATATTTAGATTGTGAAGGCTATTACATCTTATGTATCTATCAAATAGCTATTGAATGACGTTCTACTGCCGTTAAAAGCATCGCTAACCCTCCCTTATTGTTTCCTAAATGCCTTTTTTATATGTAAACTGTTAAATGAGATATCCGCTATAGGAGTTCCATTCGCCATCAATCCAAGAGACCAGCTCATCATATAGGACATGTCCCTGCTCAACGAGAATCGGTTGCTGGAGGGCCTCTGAAGTCAACTTTTCCGGCCATTGCTGCCCCATGTCTACCGTGGTTCGGCCTTCAATCGGATCGTAGGTCGTAGTGGTAGACTGTTGTTGCATGGTGTTGCAGCGTAGAGGTTCAATATTGGTGTCGACTGGCGTTCGGAGGCGTCCAACAAGAACGCGGAGATCTCGAAGAACCGTAGCGCAGTCTCGACCGTAGTTGCTCCCGATCCGACTCTCATCCTCGAACCTGGCAATAATAAAGTCAAGGTCTTGACATAGAAGTCTCTTGTCCCTAGGCTCGGTGATCTCGTCATCTACTACTAGCTCTCGCAGCATCAAGCATATGGCGGCGTTGAAGATGAAGTGAAGGCCAGCTTGAAGGAGCTTTCGGGGGTGGTTGATGGCTAGCATCTGGCGGGCGAGGCGGATGTTGTGGTCTGCCGCGGCGGTGCAGCGTTTGAGTTGAGGGAGTTGGGGATGGGAACGTAGAGAACATTGACGCGTGACTAGTCTCTCTGCGAATGACTTCTTCACTGCGGCGAAGAAGAGGGGGCGGATGGTTAATATGATCAGCTTTAGATGGATGTTAGTCGTAGATCCAATAATCGAGCGGACTATAAGACTTGCCTGGTTGTAGCTCATGTGTAATAGACAACAAGCTGGATCATCGCTCAACCCGGTATTTGAGAGTTGAAGAGAGGGAGGGAGATTAAGACTCCACTCATCGAGTAACCTGATGGCCTCTTCAAGGTTCCTAACCGGCCCTGTGTTGCCATCCCATGGAGATACACGATATGTGTTGCACACAATATGGCCGGATATACGCGCAAGTTCAACATGAGCTCTAAGGCCATCGGCGGGGGGCATTCCCCTAGGGAACAGTCAACAAAAGCTGCTCATGAGACCTTGGGTTTGACTTACGGTGCGTCGCAAGGAAGTTGTAATCGGATGGCATCGTCCATGATAGTAGGGGGGCGTCCCATTAGACAGCTCAAGTATCGATCGAGAACATAAAGCGTCCAGAATACTCTCTTTCCACCCTCGTCTGTCCATACTCGATGAGCTCCATGCATGATGCTAATGTGCATGGCATTGCTAACACACATGTAGGCGGCATCTCGACGGTTCATCTCGATCAAGTAGAATCCCATTAACGTTAACGTAGAGACCTCGTTGCCGGTGAACCGTGTGATATCGAGTGGGTTTCCTAGGAGAAGACGAGCACGGCTGAAGTAGTACTCGCTCAGATGAGAGTCTATAGTCAAGTCCTGGGGCGGTGTCGCTGTGGCCTGGGACACGAGGGCAAAGGCAGTATGATAGAAGGCGAGATGACGGCATTTGTTTAGTCGGGCGAGAGGAGTATCTCGTTCCATGGGAGGGAGGATGGGTGCCGAGGAGAGATCTCCCCACCAGTAGATACCCCCGCTTGACCAGTGACCGTTACCATCCTGGAGAAAACATCGTAGCTCCGACAGCATATAGTCCATTTCGCGCTGGGGAGGGAACCAGAAAGGATCGACATCTCGGTCGTGTAAAGGCCGTGAGTCGTATGTTTGATAACGGCCAAGGCTGGATAAGAATGCACTGCCATCAGAACCTGGACGAAGATTCTGATATGCCAGAGGTAAGACGGTCGTCATGAACTCCTTCAAGTAGTCTAGAAATGTCGCGCCGCTTGTCTCACCGAGGAAGCGGGCGTGTCCATCAGGATCGTGAAGTAAGCGGCCCTCGGTTGATACGCCATCTTCATCGTCCTGTCGATGATGATGAACTTGGAGAATGGGAGGGGCGGCGAGCTGAGGAAATGGGGTATCCTGGAATTGAACTTGGGGCAACGGCTGATGCTGGTATTGCCGTTGTAGGTCGGTTTGTTGAGGGGGAGGGAGTTCAGATGGTGCCCTGACGAGCTGAACCTGACCATCTACAGCCGTCGTCACAGCGATAACACCAGGCTGCACACTGGACAGTGGCGTCCTGGCTGCTTCACTTGCGGCCAACCCCCCAGTAGTCTGATAAGGGTCCGCACGACCGAGTAAGCTGAGCAGCTCGTGGCGTCTCGTGGCATCAGGCACGGCGCTGGAGATGGCTTCGGGTACCGTATCCTGCAGGGCTCGCTCGTACAGGTCGACCTTGCGCCTCAGGTCCTCCAGCTCAGAACGCGTAACGGTGACCTTTTCAACGGGCACGGGATACACGCATTCACGCGAGGACGAGCTGCACTGGCGACAAGGACGTTCGCCCGAGCAGCGTACTCTGCGGATATTACAGGCATTGCACCTTGGGAGAGACACGACATGTTAGACAGGACAAAGATCTCTTGTGTTTACGGAATCTGGGACATGCATGTAGATTGGATGGTGGATACATGGAGAGACAGACAGACGGGTCAAAGAGACTCAAACCTCTACTTACGCTGTTACAACGCGTTTGCGCCGTTCTGGAGCAACCTTGTGTCGACGTGGATTCACGGGAAGACGCTGCGATGGCGGACCAGCACCCGTACCAGTAGGCTGAGGGGACGGTGACGCTGCTGGACCCGAAGCCCCAGAGCCGGCGCCGGCGCCGTCAAGCCGCCGCATGGCAGCGCGTGGACAAGGTACCGTAGTGTAGTGTAGCGTAATACAAAGTCCCGCGGGGGGGGGAGAGAGCCAGTAAGTCGTCAGTCAGGCTGTCATCCGCGTAGCTGACGGACGGCGTGCGTGCCGAGGTCAGGATTGGATAACCCTCAGTGTCGTGTGCCTTGGCTGAGGCTGGGCTGCGTCTGCGCTGCGTGCTGGGCTGGCTGCTGCTGAGCTGATCCGATCCGTGATTAATGCTGGCTGATTGCAGGCTGCAAATGGATAGCTTCTAGCCCGCCGCCCGCGGCTGTCAAGTCAAAACTCCGCTCCGCTTTCCGTCCCACTCGATCGATGCGATACGTCAACGAAGGATGGGGTCATTTGCCGGCCGGAGGATGGAATCTCCTCTCGGCTTTCTGGTCTCTGGTCTCAGAGACGTAGCGTAGCGTCACGGGGATGGATTGGATGAATAATGAACAGAGTCTTCCAATCCCATCTTTCAGAGGACGGGAAAAAAAAAAGGCTCGTTCGCTTCATGACCCTTGCCAGCTCTGACCGTCTTTGACCCCCTGGTTAGAATTTGAATCCACCCCGACACGACACGACACGACAGATAATTCGTCAAAGGGTCACACGAAGATGCATTCTGGGCAAGAAGCATCATTTAGACTCTCTGGGCACTCGAAGAAGAGCCAGGCCTGTCTACCTGGGGTCTTATGGCCCTTGTCCTGGACACAAACGCTAGCAGCACATGGGCTGAACTGTTCACAGGTCAAAGAGTTACGGAGCCGAGGCAATGGGATGGTAATTGTCCTTGCATGAGGAGGTGGGAAAAACCAAACCCAAGAGGCGTCAGGAAAAAGAAGCGCCTGAAAAGAAAGTTGCAGCACAGTTGACAAGGAGTCACAACCCTGTCAACTCGGCTTTCTTACTGCTCACTCAGATAGAACTCGAAATAGGGCCTGGACTTGAGGAAATTTATTTCCTATTGCTACTTGGTCAAACTCTCCCTTACATACATAGGTAGGTTGTAGCCGGGGGTTAAACCGCTCTGGGCATCCAAGATGCACCCTTGTCACTCACTGGCCTTGGTGATTTCTTGCAGGTTCTTTACGTACATTAGCCCGTCATGCAGCGAGAGCGTGACGAGTCCGAGAAGCAAGCAAAGGTGGAAATCCGTGTCCTGAGTGGGCGTGCGCGGGTTGTGGGTTGCAGCGAAATGGAGGGATGCCAGGGTGCCCGGCCCGCCGCCTGCGCTGCGCATCACATCTCCAGACTTTGGCATCTGTCTCTTTTTTTCTTCAGTTCAGATACGGCTGAAACAAGCATACTCGTCAACTCACGAGATACAAGGTGGGCTTTCGGAGCTGCCCGGAGACGGACACCTGCGGGATGCGGTCGTGATAGGCTCATGAGCCACTGCATGCGCGCAGCCAAGCCCATGCTTTTCCTGACACGTTCTTGTGCTCGGCCCGGGGACGATGTCATCGCCATGAGCAAAGATTACCGCAGGCATTGCCGATTCTAGAAGGTCTGACCGTTTTGTGACCTACAGAAGATGCTACGCTCGGCGGAAGACGACGGGGTCCGAGGCGTATAAAGGGAACATCGAACGAGTTTGTTTCCGTGGGTGAGTAATCCGGGCTGGCTAAAAAAGAAGGAATAAACCGTCTTGATGTCGAATAGGTACCGGATTGGGCGACGTGCAGCATCGCGGCAGTGTTGCATGTTCCTGAGACATTTCAGAACGGTACTCTCTAATCGTGCTGTAGCCAGTGAGGGAGAGCCTAAAGTAATCTTTCAGGCAAAGAGAATGATGATACTGGATAATGATCAATTGTCAAGGATAAGCATTGCATGATGGGAGTGAGAGCGTTCATAGTGAAAGAGTCGAATTGTTTTTTTGATGCCCTCTTTGGGGCCCTATCCAGGTCTAGAAAACACCAAAAAGAAACTGAGCTGAAAATCCACCATTCTGAGTGCTAAAATCGCGGTATAAATGATTCAAAGAAAAAGTAGGATATAAAAATGACCAGGCCGGATGATTGCTCATCGAGTCCGGCCGACTATTTTCGCTGCCCTTGCTACCCATATTATACTACCAATTCATTCATGCTGTCGTGTTGTGACATGACGCTTTTTACTGCTTGAAAATCGACTGAACAATCTCGCCCGAGCGGGTGCCCAGGACAGACAGGAGGGTGTCGCTCAGCTATAAAATAGTTAGTACAGGTTATAATGACACTCTTGACGTAGCAAAAACTTACCCCGTGAGTACCCTCGCAGCAGCCCTGCAGCCAGACTCCAGAGTTGTCGGCAACGGCTCCGGGGGAGAACTTGACCCGGTAATCTCGGGCGACGGCGATCTTGCGCTCACCCTCGGCGGTCTCGACGTTCCATCCGTTGACGCCCTTGCCAAACTCGGTGCGGCCCGACACTGTCTTGGGCAGCATGGGCCAGGCGTCCTTGAGCATGTCGACGTGGGCGCTGCGCTTGTAGCCGGTGGCGGCGACGATAAGATCAGCCTCGAGGATCTCCTCGTTGACGAACCCGTCGAGAGGACCGTCCTGGACGTTCTGCACCTTGATCTCCAGAACGTCGCCCTTGGTGTCGACACTGGCGATCTCACGGCCAGCCAGGATTCGGTGGGGCCACTGAGTCTCATCGTCGCTAATCTCACGCTTCTGGTCGTACATCTTCTCGTAGAGGTGCTCAATCAGCTCCAGGCGGACGACACCGTAGTTGGTGGCGCGGGCCTCAGTAAGCAGAGCCTGACGGGCATTGGCAGATCGGGGCCACATGCTGTCAATGTACTCTGGGTTGAAGACGGTGTTGACGCTTTGTTCGGGTTAGCAGGAGATACATAGAATTTCGTGATGCAACTTACAAAGGAGAGTCGTCGCTGGGTCGGAGGAACTCCTGGCGCATGATCAACCAGGTCTTGGAGTTGGGGTAAAGGTTCTGGACGTTGTTGAAGATCTCGGCGGCACTCTGGCCGGCACCAATGACGGCAACGCGATATGGAGCGTTCTGCTTGGTGAGGATCTGAGGGGCGTAGTTGGCGAACTGAGAGGAGTGGAGGACACGAGGGTGCTTGGAGGGGAGGCTCTTGGGGAGCGAAGCCTGGCCGCCAGCGGCGACGAGGACATGTCGGCTGCGGTAGGACTGGATCTGACCGGTCTTGCCGTTGCGGGCCTGAACAATGAAGTTCTTGACGGCACCAGCCTCCTTGTCGACGGGGGAGATGGAGAGGACCTCGTTGTTGTACTGGACAACGTGGTCGAACCAGGAAGAGCACCACCGGAGGTAGTCCTCATACTCGTTACGGGCAGGCAGGAAAGTGCTCAGGTTAGTGAAGTCGACAAGACGGCCCTGGCAGTGGAGGTAGTTGAGGAAAGTGAACTCGGATCGGGGGTTGCGAAGAGTGGCCAGGTCCTTGATGAAGGAAATCTGCATCTTGGCTCCGGGGAGGAGCATGCCGGCGTGCCAGGCGAAGCGAGTCTGCTTCTCGAGGAACAGGACCTTGGGGGCGGAGCCATCAGGAGTGAGCTTCTGACCCTCGGCAAGGGCATCGTGGATGGCGGCGGCAACAGCAAGACTGGCGGGGCCAAAGCCGGCGCAGATGAGGTCGAACTCGGAATCCGCGGGGGAGGCCTCTAGATACTTAGAGCGCTCCTTGTGGACTCGGGGTCCGGTGATGGGAGCGGCATGGTGGCCGTTACCGTTGGTGCCGTTGGTGGCTCCGTTGGTGGTGCCGTTGGTGGTGCCGTTGGTGGTGCCGTTGGAAGGTCCGTGATGACCGTTGACGGTACCGTTGGTACCGTTGGTTCCGTTCAGGGCCGGGGCGGACTCGGCGCCGTTAAGAGAAACCTCGCTGTGGGGAGTCATGATGGCGGAAGCAGCAATTGGGATCCAGATGTGGAGTAGTGAAGGGGTATATGTCTAGATAGTGAAAAAGAAGTGGGAATTGAGGGCAAGACGACCTTTTATAAAAAAAGATGCGCCTACAGAGAGTCGTTGCTTCGTGAGTCGTGACGTGGGAGACAAGGCCAGCAGAAGGTCCAGTTTAAAAAGGCGAACCGGAACGGATGACACCGGCTGGAAAGAAGGGTTGCTTGCTTTTTATCGTTCCGCACGAGAGAATCTTTGACAGTTCCGCGGTTGAGCTTGACCAACGGGAGTGTGACGAGGTCAAGCGAGGTCTCCTTGGTGGTCCAATTGGATATAAACACCAACGGAACAAGAGCGAACCAGGTTGGGATGGGATCTCGGACGATGGGAGAGAGTTTGAGAGGATAAAGGAAGCTCTTGAGATGTCTCTCAGAAGGTCTTGGGGTTATGGAGAGGAAGAGGAGAGGAGACGGACACAAGGCCTCGGGGATGGGGGGGACATATGAGCATTTTGTAGTCAAGTCGGGGATGGGATCTACAGCCGACAGCGTTCTCTTAGTCCCATCCGGCCCATTGCGTGCCACTTCTCAGTTCGGAGCAAATTAAGACTACGGGTCCCACGAGGAGTAGCAGCGGCAGCAGAACCAGCGGCCATGTACACAACTCTGGAGGAGGCTGCGAGGCTGGGTCAGCGAGCCAGCGCGGGCGTGCGGGTTCAGAGAGCTCAAAGGTACATCAAAGAACGCATACCGGCGCTCTGCGCGAACCGAAGGCACGACTAGGTACATACATGAGGCGGTTGAGGTACATTGGCGTCAGTTCCATGGGGATGCTAATACAACCACGGTCCGCCGCACGTACATAACAATACACCTTCTCGATGATACATGGGGAAGGGCGAGAAGGGATTCATGGAAATGGAGACACTACTGAGCCGGGAAGGACGCAGCTAAGAGCCCACTAGAGCCGAGCCGGTTCTGGATGCCTCGTCGTTGTCCAGTGCCGGCCGTCCTGGGCGTGGAGCATCAGAAGCAGCAGCAAGCACCAAGGCAAGAAACCAAGCAAGTTCAAGCAAGTATTGCGTGGGAGGGAGTGGTGACGGCCGATGGAGCTATGCTTGGGATAGAAAGACGCAAGTGAGCAGCAGCAGCAGCAGCAGCAGCATCCAGCAAGCCTGAGTAGCCCAGTAACCCAGCTTGACTAGGTCGGTCTGCGGCGTGCGTGGAGGGCGAGGGTGGGATCGGAAATGGAGGGGGCGCGTGGATATCCAATCCATTCTGTTCTGAAAAGCGCCGACCTTAGCTTCTAGCTTGAATGGGTCTCGTAAGCCAAGGGCCTCTGATTTTTTTTTTCTCTCCTTCCTTTGTCATCTATGTATCTTGTCCCTTTGGGGGATTAGATCCTCAAAAAGATCCGTCATCAGGGTTTGCGAGGAGATTTGTTAGTGAACGACACCGATGGAGAGAGCTGAACACACGCGCTTCCGAAGCGGCTCTTTGACCACCCTCGGGACGGGAGGTTTAGCCAACGAGTGATTGTTCGACGAAGCACTTCACACAAGGGGATCCAGGGATTGCCTCATGCAGGCCCTGTCTTGATCGTTACTCTACCAGGTAGGGGCCTTGCCAGGAAGCAGGTCAAGTAAGTATCACGAGGCAAGGACGAAGGCGCCAAACTACCAAAAGCTGCCTGCAATGGAGTGCAAGGGGACCAAAGGGAAAGAAGAAAAAAAATGTCGCGCAGTCGACGCTTCCGTGACCACATCCACATCCACGTCCACGTCCACGGCCGCGGCATGCCTCGTGGACCCTCCCGTGGACCTCGTTAACGGGTCCAAGGGACTCGAGGGACCGTGAAGTCCCGTAGCGCTGCCCCGTTGTGGTTGAGAGTGAGAGAGAGTGCTCCCCCCAGGACGCCGCATCCCACCCGTCATCTCCGAACAGCATCGTACCGGGCCACGGCAGGAGAAAAAAATTGCAACAGCTTTCCTAACTCGTTACAGGCTCCGGGCGTGGAGGGACCCTCCGGGCATGCGTGGCGGCGTGGGTAGAGTCCGGCAGTCAAGGTTCAAAGCGGCAAGGATGGGCAGCATATGGGCAGAGGAGAGGGCAGGGATACCAAGTCAGGGCCCATGAGACGGGCAGAGTCTGAAAGAGATGGGCTGAGTGGGAGGACATTTTTACGTTGACGGCATCGAAACGACGCGAGGCAAGGGAAACGACTGGCTGTGCCTCCACGTTGATGCTTCCTATACGCACGGGTACGACGAGGCCTCTCGTTTCCTGCGTGCTTGCGTATGTGTACTGCGAGAGCTCTCACTCAGATCCAGGTGTAAATATCGCTTGGCTCTGAGCGCATGTTCTCTGCGCCCTATAGAGACAGGGAGTCTTTCCGTCTGTATCCTTTGCTTGCCTCCACTTGCCTTAGACTGATCCCTGCCCGTAGACACTCACTCACAGCTCACTCACCTTCATTCTCTTCGGCCATCTCCTTCAGCTTCGCTCACGAAAGTGGGGTGGTCATGGCCACGCGTGAAGCTTGCGTCCTGAGGAGGAGCCGGACCGGCGGAGTGGGGGTTGTTGAGAGTCGGGGACCACTGGGACAGAGCTGGTCAGGGATCTACTGCGGAGGGTAAAGACGGTCGACGAACACGACGGCGATGGTGCGACCTCGGTGGTGATCGATTAGGATGATCAGATAAGATATGTAAAAAGCCCTGGGAACGACCCAAGGCGGGCTTGGTTAGCCCTCTGGGCCCTTGTAAGTTCAGGGAGCAGATGGTGTCACTGCCGGAGACCATGTTTGTGATCTTAGCTGGCCCAGTGAAGAGGGACCAGTTCAGTTAGTGCCAGTCCACTGGGCCAAGTCCTGGGGGTCTACTATTGCTCCGTGGGATCGTGGGCTCGTGGCAAGGGCACGAAACGCCTTGGTCGGCGCCGATTACGGCTCTCCTCCCCTGAAACTTTTACACAGTCCCACGTAACCGTCAATCGTGGGACCGAAACCTGACAAACTCTAAGGACCGCGCGAGACGGCGCCGGCGCCATCTGAGCCGATCATTCAGGTCTCGCAACGTCGTTCGAGGAAAGCGAGGGGGTGGTCCCGCACGAAGGAGAGGGATGGGGTTGGTGACGAGGTCGTGATTGGCGAGCCTGACGAGGATCCGGGTATTGTACAGTCATGTCGACCGAGGACGGCGAATAAGTTACAGGGCGGACAGAAGGCCTTGGTGGATTTTTTGGGGGCCTCCTCGGGGGGGGGTTCAGAGGGTGAACGGGAGACGGCGCCGGTGCGGATTTGGGCTCTAGAGTGGAGATGAGGGAATTATCTGATGATCTGATAAACCGGATCTGATAAGATCTAATTAGCAACTTACAGTAGCGTCAAGCACCAAGCGCGAGGTTGACTGGTTACCGACGTTCGAGAGGACCAGGGGTCCCTTAACACTGGGCCCCTGGGCCGGGCCACCCCTGCGGTTTCGACTGTTTTTTTTCTTCTTGGAACAGGTACCGATCGAACGAGAGCCGAGGAGCAGGAGGGGAATTGGAGGGAAGAAAATTTTTCTTTTCTTTTTGGACCTCGGAGCTGGACCTTTTTTCTTTTTTTTTCCCCCCCCTCTGTGCATCCGTTAGCGAATGCAGTTACACCTGGCAGAACATTAAAGGGCATGTAGAGGGCTGATTCAAGTCAGGAATAGCCCTGCTGCAGACTTGTTGAATCGATCGAACAAGTGGAGAATTTCGCTTCAGAGCGAAAGGACGGGAACGTTGGAACTCGGAAAGAGAAGCAGAATCTGGATCTGAAGCCCGTCTCGAGCCCCCAAAGACGGTGCTTAACCCCGGGCCGCAGACATGCAAGCAGCGTCGCAAGGACGGAAATGGAGGGGGAGGAATATCGAGCTATTATGCAGGCATGGGACGACTTGGCTGATGGAATTCCCCGTGTCATGGCCATGGAAGAGGCGATTCCGTCAACGACGTGGTATGGTACTGTAGATTTTCTTCCGTTTCTTTTCCTTCACCACCACGCTCTGTCAGACAATCCCCGCTTCCCATCCCACGCTATGGGCGCCCAGGCCGAGAACCCTTGAGCAAACGCCATGGTCGAGGTAGATCACTTGTTGGTTCGTCCAGTAGAGCATCGCATCCAACTCCCGTTCCGAAGGGCGAGTACTTACAGTAGCTCCCATCGCGGATCCCGGTAAACCCAAACGTGGATGGTAACATTAGCTGGAAAGCCACCGCCAAGGGTGGTTTTTCTCAACCGCTCGGCAGGATTTGGAGATGTTGCTTTGCTTCTCTTCCTCCTTGAGGGTTCATACCGAAGCGCGCCCAGGGTCGTCGGGGGTTCAGTCCACATGGGCCTGCCTGGCCTTGTCCTGGGGCGTGAATATGGTTGAATCTGTTCGGCGAACTAGAAGATGCAGGTGAACAGACGCCGGTCGTGTAGAGAAGAATGGTGAGTTTCCTAGGGCGATCCCTTTGTGGTACTTGATGGACTCATCGGTGGATGCCCGGAATTTTTTTCGAAGTGGCTACAATACATCTGGAGCACCGAAGGAGTACTTTGCTCCATCTGGAAGGTACATGCCTGCCCAGCCTTTAGGCTTGAAGATCGCCCATGAATACGACGGGATAGAGGTTCTTCTCCGCGATCTGTACAGAGCCCATCCGGCAATTGCTTGATGGGAGGTTGACGGGATGGAGGAGGCGAATTGAGTTCACCTCCAACGTTCCGAAGATGTTCGATGGCCCTACAGCCAACCCGCTAACAACGTCTAAACTAGATCGCCTGCTGCCAGTGACTAAAGACGGTTGCTTCAGGGACGTGCTCCAACAACTGAAAAAGATTAACGGGAACCTAAAGCCACTGCATGGATCTCAAAACAATTGGATCAACAGAAGGAAGGTCGCCAACCCCACGACTTTCCCACGCCCATAGGGCCATAGCCCACACCACCCTCTCCACTTTACATCATCAATGCCCACGGATGAAATATCCACCATCACCAGCGTTCATCACGGCATCTACCATCCTCACCCACCCGCGCCGCCGGAATCCATCCATCCATCCATCCATCCATCGTGTCCACATCCCGCATCGGCAGAAGACTACTCCGCCTGTGACGACTCTGCGACTACCGACCGCTTCTTGACGCTAGGCGCCGCCGAGGCCGTACGCCGCTCTTCCACTCCTCCCTTGCTTTACAGAAAAAAAAAACGACTCAAGCGGTTGTCGTTGCATCCGTCCATCGCACGTCGGCTTCAGCCAGTCCGGGCAAGGTCTGAGTGTATATCGCTCCCGGCCTAGTCCGACGGCTGTCGTCTGCGTGACCGCAACAGTTTCTTCCCTTGCCTTCTGACATCGAGCCGTTGTCGTTTCGGGGTCGGTCGACTTTAGCTTCAACTCCAACACCGCTACGACGTGCCTTGTTCCTAGTGCTACTACCTCAACCTTCAAATCACACTTGTCTTCCGGAACCGCATCGCTCTCGGGGATCCGAGCCTGTGCCGACCGAGCATCGTTCGGTTATTGAGCCTCATAATCTCGTCTCGTCTTGCCGGGCATTTTCTCTTTTCCCACTTTCCTACCCGCATTGTCCCCGCAATCACTTTCTCCTCCCATTCTCTCCTCCTCCATCTCAACCAACGTCGTGTCTGGTTTCGTCCCATCTTGTCTTGTCTTGTCATGGTCATCACCACCTCGCATCTGGGCCATCATCACACCCTCTTCCTGCCTGACATGTGCTGTGGCTTGATCCACGAGCCATTGCATCCTTCTTCTCCATTCACAGTCAATCTTTTCATTTCGTAGCCAAGGTAATAGAGCGCCCACTGAGACGGCTCCAAACCCAATGCACTTGTACATCCTCCATCCAAGCTATTCGTCTCATGTTCATATTCAGTTCCTCGATCTGCATCAGAAGCAGTCTGGTTGAACCACTCATTGTCGTCTGCTGCTGTCTCATCTTCATATCCCGTGTCATCGATCATCATCCCGCGCACCCCCCCTTCACCTCTCTGTTTACCCCCTTCATCCTGTACCTTACCTTCAAACCACCAAGTCAAATTCTCCGTGCCAGAGAATCCTGGCTTCCGATTTCTCGGCTCCCTGCAGACTCATCATAGACGCCACTTCGTCTACCAACAGAACATCGGTGAGCCACGCACCTGTTTGATCTCGTGGTCGGATGGCTCAAATGGCAGTGCTGGAACACGCACAAGCCCAGCGCCGCTACCAAGTCACGAGCCGTGTCATGCCAACTACGTTAGATAAGATCAAACGCATGGGTCGATGAATCGACGGGAACAACCATCATGACAACGGCTCTCCTTCAGCTCGGGTCGAACCGTTGAGGGTCCCTTGCCCGATGGAAGCGACTTCGGTTCCGATGATCAGGACCTTGTTGTTGTTCACTCGAGGGCGATCCTCTCATCGGCAAGCTATTTCATCATCTAGCCTCGATCTTGGCGCCCTGCTTACTGGCCCCGATTCTCGCAGTCATAATAGCCGCCTTAAGCCCTTTTTGCAACGGTTCTTCAGGAACCCTTGGGGCCGTTGAACCCCTACATCAGACTCAGACAGTGCCAAGAGGGGCCGGCTTTTCCCTTATGGGCCTTGTCGTCGATCCTGGACCCGGTGTGATCAAGCAGGTTGCCCAGAACGGAACCTCGGACACCACGAGCCAGCAGTGATCACGGCGTGGCCCCTCGTGGGATGTGATGGCTGGTCGTGGGTTTGGTGCCTTGCCCTCGTTTATACCTAGTCCAGATGTGACGACAGAGTTAGTGCTCAGTGGATTCGTCGTGGGTAGGAGGACTGGTGCACTTTTGAGGCGGCAGAGTCGTGACGCCATCAATCTCGGCGGCTCTCCTGCGTCTCCTCCGGCGCCCGAAGCCAAGCGGCTTGGGTTGGCCCGTCCATCGGAGCTATTACTGGCATCCCACGCTCCCACGCTGTATCCCAGCTGTAGCCATGATGCTCCCCACGCCTACACGACATGATGGCCCACCTAACAAGCACCCAAAGCGGCAACCCACGTATCCTGGCTCACACCACCACCACGGCCTCACTACCCTCCACCCTCCGCGGCATCATCAACTTTGGGTCATTAACCTGGGATGTCTTGCCTGCCCCCATCCTCAAGTTTTGACTTGCTACCCGCCCGCCACGCGCCGTCCCAGCCGAGTCTCACTTGTCCCTGCCACTATTGCTTTTGCTGAGCGACGATGAGTAATTACTCGACGCTGACAGGCTGATTCTTGGATGCATTACAACTTCACCTTGCACGCCCCCTCGACAAGGCGAACCGCATCGTGTAACCTCCCACGCCGGGAATTTTCTCTCGACGAATCATCGCAGCGCCGATTCTAATCCGGCTGACGTCCGTTTGATTTGCCGTCGTCCCCATTCGCGGCCTCCGTTCTGCACCCCGGCTGGTGCCCGCCCGCCCCGAGCCTTGGCTCCGCGTGGTGTTGGAAGCCTCGAAAGCAGCCTGATGTTGGTCCACCGAATCTTAGCTAATGGCGTGTTGGTCCGCGAGCTGTGCCCCAGAATGAGGCGCATGACTGACTGATGTACTCCCCAAAAGGGCCATCTCTTCTGTTGCATGTACACGTCCGCAAACGTCGCCGTCACTGTCGCCGACTGTATTGTATTTTCGGTGTTGCTTGTTGTTCTAGATTTCCGTCCTCATTACTCGCATAGAGTACTCGCCTGTGCTACTCGACACCAACTTTTTCTCCCACTAGACATTTGACACGAATCACAGCAGCAGCCGCAACAACAGCTTCGCCAAGATGGATGCTACTGGGCTGTCCATCCTCAACCCCCGGGCTTCGAGGCTCCCCGGACCGAACCTCCTCCACCAGTTGGTCAAGCCTCCAAGCCAACAAACAGCACTGGATTACATGGACAACAACCGTCGCCAGTCCTACACCTACAGCCAGCTTCATGATGCAGCAGACGCGCTCGCCAGGCGGATAACAGGTGCTTCTGGCCATCAAGATGGACAACTCGTGGTTCCAGTGCTCATCCAGCAATCTCCTCTGCTCTTTATCTCTCTCCTAGCTATTCTCAAAGCCGGAGGAGCATTTTGTCCTCTGAACATTGACGCACCCTCGGAAAGAGTGAAATTCATCCTCGGCGACGTGGCTGCAACTGTTGTTCTTGTCTCCAAAGAGCTGGCATCAGGGATCCCCCACGATGTCAGTGCCACCATCATCACGGTTGAGGGAGACACAGACACCACAGAACCCTCCCAAGTTGACCTCCAGCACCGAACTCCCCAACCTGAAGACCTCGCGTACCTTATGTACACATCAGGGTCTACAGGTACGCCAAAAGGTGTAGGCATTTCCCATGACGCTGCCACGCAAGCTCTCCTCGCCCATGATAGACATATCCCTTCCTTTTCCCGCTTCCTGCAGTTCGCAGCACCGACATTTGATGTCTCAGTCTTTGAAATCTTCTTCCCCCTTTTCAGGGGAGTAACTCTCGTCACTGTTCGCAGAGTCGAGATGTTGAACGACCTCCCCGCTGTGCTGCGCCACATGGATGTTGATGCATGCGAGCTGACGCCCACTGTCGCTGGGAGCTTGTTGCGGAAGCGAGAAAATGCGCCGAATCTGAAGGTGCTCTTGACTATCGGAGAAATGCTCAACGCACCGGTAGTTGAGGAGTTTGGAGGAGATGACAGCAAGCCTAGCATGCTCTGGGCCATGTATGGTCCTACTGAGGCTACGATTCACTGGTAAGTCCCTCTCATCATTCCTTGGCATCTCTTCTAATTTTGATATCAGCACTCTCCAAACCGCATTCTCGTGTGACTCTTCAACGGGTAACATTGGTATACCACTTGACACTGTTTCTTGCTTCATCATTGAAATTCCGGAGACGGACAGTGAGGATTTCAAGCTCAAAGTTCTCCCTCAGGGTGAGGTTGGAGAGCTCGCTGTCGGGGGTTACCAATTAGCAACTGGTTACATTAACCGGCCAGAACAAACACGATCGGTATTCATTGATTCTCCTTATGGCCGTATCTATCGTACCGGAGATAAGGCTCGCCTGCTTCCGAACGGAAAGCTGGAGTGTTTTGGTCGGCTCTCAGATGGCCAAGTCAAACTCCGCGGCCAGCGACTTGAACTTGGTGAGGTTGAGCAAGCTGTTCTGAGAACATCGGGTTGTCACAGCGCGGTCGCGGCTGTGGTGAATTCCATTCTCGTTGTTTTTTGCGCCGTTGACGCGGGAGTTTCCGAGGACGCTATCTTGAAGAAGTGTGGGGACTGGCTGCCCCAATACATGGTGCCCGGCGAAGTTGTCCTTATGTCCGAATTCCCACGATTGCCAAGCGGCAAAGTCGATAGGAAAAGGCTAAAGGCTGAGCATGAGGCTCGCAAGGCCGACATGGTAGAGGATAGTCAGGACTCAGAACCTGCGGGTGCAACTGAGACAAAGATCATCGATGTTGTGTCTGAGATTCTGAATTTCAAAGTCAAAAAGTCTATGTCTCTGGCATCCGCCGGCTTAGACTCCCTCAAAGCCATCAAGCTCGCCTCAGCCCTTCGAGAGTCGGGGGTCGCCGTGGATTCAGCTAGTCTTTTGACGATGAAGAGCGTTTCCGATATTATCTCTACCGCTCGGAGAGAAGCAGGCGCTCAGGGCATCAGTTCATTACCGAAAGAGGCTGCCATCTCTCTTGAGCTTGGCAGTGTTCTTCGAGAGAACCCCGAGTTGGAGAAGCTCAGCGTGTTGGTCGAGGATGTGTTACCATGCACTCCCTTGCAAGCAGCGATGCTGGCCGAGACAGCTCAGAACCCAGCAGCATACTGCAACGAGATTGCACTCGAGATTCCCAAAGGCTACACAATAGAGGAGATTTCGGAATCTTTCGTGGAACTGACACGTCGCAACGCAATCCTTCGTGCTGGCTTCGCTACCTTCGAGGGCAAGTTCGTCACGGTACTCTTCAAAGACCTTCGGCCAGAGCAAATCAAGTCTTCAGATTGCTTCCAAAAAGACTTTTTGCTTTCGTCGCCACAGGACTACCTCAACCCGCTGAGAATCCAGATCCAGCAAGGGTCATCTGCCTGTTCATCACGCTTGCTCCTGCGCCTACATCACTCGATCTATGATGGTTGGTCCATGGATATTCTCCTTTCTGATTGGTCAAAACTCCTCTTGAAGGAGAAAGTACCGCAGTATCTGCCCTTTCACCAGGTTGCCGAGTTTTACAGCCAACCACAAACAGATGATGCATCGCGAGTCTTTTGGACCGAGCATCTTCTCGGTTGGAATCGCGCCCCATTGCCTAAACTTCAGGGCAAGGCTATTGACTCGAGACAAATCTCGTCGAGCCGAAGACAATTGGAAATGCCCAGGAAACAGGTCGACGCTGAAATCCAGAAACTGGGCTGTACACCCCAGGTTCTGTTTCAGGCATCATTGGTGCTTCTTTGGTCTGGAATCATGGGGACACGAGATGTTTCCATTGGTTCAGTGACATCTGGAAGAACCATTCCTGTTGCGGGTATCGAAAACATCATCGGGCCTTGCATTGCATCCCTGCCTCTCAGAGCGGATCTCGATACCATGACTGCCAACCTCGACCTCCTGAACAGTATTCACTCTGCCAACAGGAAGGTTATGCAGCATTGCGCGATCTCGCTGTCTGAGATCAAGAAGCTCGTGGGCCTGCAGCCGGGCGAAAGCCTTTATGACGCCCTTTTTGTGTATCAAGAATCTCTCACAAGCTCGGAGCGTGCCCGAAATGTGGTTAGGGAGACTAGCCATTTGGATCGTCTGGAAACGCCAATCCTGTTTGAGGTTGAGCCATCAGATGATTCCTTCTCCCTCCAGGTTACCTATCAAACGGCTTTCTTGTCGTCGTCGACGGCTGAGCACATCATGGATCAGCTCGAGGCCCTCGTTTCATTGCTTTTGGAGAATCCCCACAAGGATATCAAATGGACACAGAGGAGTGCCACCTGCAACCCTTCGATTGATAACATTACACCTGCCTTGCATCAATCCACCCTGGATTTGGCTGGAGCATTTGAGCAAGCAGCAAACCGCAACCCAGATCTTGACGCGTTGGTCTTTGCGCATGCTTTTGAGGAAGGGCTTCAACAGACCACAATGTCGCTTCAGGAGTTGAATGCTCTGGCGAACCAGGTTTCCTGGTATTTGCAAGACTCCGGCGTCAAGGCTGGCCAGGTGGTCGCCATTATCATGGACAAGTCACCCAGCCTGTACGCTTCCATCTTGGGCATTGTCAAATGCGGCTGCGGATATCTTCCAATCCTTCCCTCCACTCCTTCTGCACGCATTGAAGAGATTTTGAGTCAAGCTGAAGTTGAGCATTATGTGGTAGACAACGGGTCTCTCGACCAAATTTCTTTCTCATCAGAGTCATCTTCAATCAACATCGACAGCGCCACCCTCGCTGCTTTCCCTACAACCAACCCTGGGATACCTCCTGATGGCTCTCGACTTGCCTACGTAATCTACACTTCTGGTACGACAGGAACTCCAAAAGGTGTTGCGATCGAGCAGCACAGTATCGTGGCCAACATTGAGTATCTTGAGACACTGTATCCTAGACCATCCAACTCACAGGGCCGTCTTCTACAGACATGTTCGCAAGCATTCGACGTGTCTGTATTTGAGATCTTCTACACATGGTATGCAGGCATGTGTCTCTGTGCTGGAACAAACGACACAATTCTCGAAGATCTTGAACGGTCAATTCGCGACTTGGGAATCACGCATCTCAGTATGACACCCACCGTGGCGTCCCTGGTGGACCCTCGTAATACACCCGGTGTCGAGTTCCTTGTTACAGCTGGAGAACCCATGACCCAATCGGTGTTTGATCGATGGCATCAACAGTTGTGGCAGGGCTATGGCCCTTCAGAGACGACAAACATTTGCACCATCAAGAAAATGGCAGAAGGTGACCACATTGAACATCTTGGACATGTGTTTCCGAATACGTCTGTTGTCGTCCTCTTCCCAGAGAGTCACGATACTGCCCCTCTCAATTGGGTTGGAGAATTCTGCTTTGGAGGTGCGCAGGTCGCTCAAGGCTACCTCAACATGACGAATCTCACATCTGAAAAATTCATTCAGCACCCCCAATATGGCAGACTCTACAGATCTGGAGACATGGGCCGCATGTTGAGTGATGGATCTCTGATGATCTTGGGTCGCATTGATGACCAAGTTAAGCTCAGAGGTCAGCGAATTGAGACAAGCGAGATCAACAGTGTCGCAACCTCGACATCTCTGGCCAGCTCAGCCGTGACGTTACTGGTTCGGCGAGAGAAGAGCGCACCCGAGCAGTTGGCCTTGTTCTTTGTCCCACAGAGCGAGTCTTCTGCCTTCCGCGCATTGGAGGTTGTCACTGAGACCCAGCAGTCTCTCATCGCCCATCTGCAGTCACGACTCCCCGCCTACATGGTCCCTTCATACTCGATCCCGATCTCTACAGTTCCTCTTACGTCTAGTGGCAAGGTGGACAAGCGAAAACTTCGCGCCTGCTTTGAAGCCCTTGACCAAGGCTATCTAGAGTCAGCCTCAAAATCCTCTCTTGATACCCAAGACGACGGGGACTGGAGCGAGACAGAACTTGCAATCGCAGAGGCGATCATGCAATGTGCCAAGGTGTCGAGAGACGAGTTTGGACGATGGACTCCTTTCACGGTGCTTGGTATTGACTCCATCTCCGCGATTGACTTGGGTCGTGCTCTCAACTCAGTCCTAAAGACTCGAGTGGCAGTGTCGGAGATTTTGCGCAATCCGACCGTTGCACAACTCGCACAATTCATCTCTCGAAACGCGCAGTCTCAAGGTCACGTTGTTGCAGAGAGCCGTCAAGAGTTCTTCCCTCCCACCTTTGTGGACAGCTTGAAGGAAGTCTTTGCCAAGGAGTCCAAGGTTGTGAAGGCGGTACTACCTTGCACACCACTCCAAGAGGCCATGCTTTCCCGTGGACAAAGAGGCTACTACAACAAGGTGCTTCTACGACTGAATATGGATTCCACTGCGATCAAGTCGTACTGGGAAATAATGGCCAAGAGGCACGACATCCTTCGTACTTGCTTCGAAACTACGACGGACTCTCAACGAGCCATCGCACAGATCGTCCTCGAAGGCTGGAACATTCCCTGGATGACTCTGGATGTCAACCAACTATCCTTCGATGGAGCTATTGAAGAGCATCTCAGGACCCTTTCCGACCCAGTCGACTCACGGACTCCTCCTGTATCTCTGGCGCTGTTGCGGTATCGAGGATCAGAGTTCCT
Organism: Fusarium sp. LHS14.1; assembly: GCA_025433615.1. Taxonomy (NCBI): domain Eukaryota; kingdom Fungi; phylum Ascomycota; class Sordariomycetes; order Hypocreales; family Nectriaceae; genus Fusarium; species Fusarium sp. LHS14.1. The sequence goes on along the minus strand of CM046478.1, from coordinate 3,975,659 downwards.
ATCCTTCATCTGTCACCATGCTCTCTACGACGGTGTCGCTATGGAGCGACTACTGAAAGAAGTCGAAGCTCTAGCAGTGGGTGCAGAGCTGCCACCACCAGTGTCGTATAACGACTTCTTGGCGATCTCTACCAACTTGCCTAGCGATACGGAGCAATTCTGGCTGCAGCACTTCCAGGGATACCGTCCCTCCACTCTCTTTGCTCAACTCGCAACCAGCGAGATGGACCAAAGCACCCACACAACATCTCTGGATCTCCCTCTTACCGAGCTCCAGGCACGTCTCCGTGACCTCGGAACCACTTTGCTTTCAATTTGTCAAGCAAGTTGGGCCACTGTTCTTGCAATGGCGTACCGCCGCCCCGACGTCTGCTTCGGCAATGTTGTGAGTGGCCGAACATTGAACATGGAGGGTCTTGATCGGCTGGTTGCACCGTGCTTCAACACAATTCCTGTTCGAGCCGACTTCACCGCGAGTTGGAGCAATCTCGACCTGGTGAAGCATTTGCAAAAGCTGAACGCGGAGTTGCTCGCATACCAATTCACTCCTCTGCGTCTTGTTCAGCGGACTGTCAATCGTACTGGTAAACATCTCTTTGACACACTGCTACTGCTCCAAAAGCCCCTGCAAGACATCGAAAAGGACGTGTGGACGCTTGAAGGCGACTCTGGAGAGATGGATATTCCTCTGGTTTGCGAGGTCGTTCCGTGTCCGAGCTTAAACTCCCTTGTCATCAACCTTCATCGCGACATGAGCATTGTGCCCGAGGAAATCGCTACTGCCATGGCCGATGTATTCAAGCTCATGCTCAGGGCCATACTGCTCTCCCCGCACGCAACACTGATGGATAGAACCAGTATCCCTGGGTCACTCCAGTCGATATTCGATCTCCTCAAGCCACGGCATGAGAGGGCTGAGATCACAGTGTCTTCCCCCAGTGAAGAGGAGTGGAGTGATCTCGAAGTCAAGGTCCGCCAGGTACTTGCCATGCTGTCTGGGGTGTCTGAAAGCCAGATCCATCGTCGCACAACCATCTTCCAACTTGGACTGGACAGCATCAATGCCGTTCAAGTGGCGTCTATTCTCCGTCAGCAAGGATTCGCCGTCTCAGCCTCCGACGTGATTGAGTGTCCAAGCTGCTCTAAGATCGCAGCAAAGCTCTTGGAGAACTCCTCAAAGGCTGAACCGGAAGAAGCGCAGGAATACGACCTTGAGCAATTTTCGCGTCAGATCTCTGCAGATGTTGCCAAACACATTCCCGGCACCGCCGATATTGAGGCGATCTTGCCTTGCACACCTGTTCAATCCGCCATGCTGGCATCGTTCATCCAGTCTCGGGGAGATCACTATCTGAACGCAGTGAGCTACCTGGTCTCGGACGGTATTTCCCTCGAAAGTCTGGAGAGCGCCTGGGCGGCGCTTCAGGAGAGGCATCCAATGCTCAGAACTGGGTTTGTGCCTGTCAACTCTCCCGACACCTCCTTTGCCATGGTCAGGCATACCTCCAAGTCGTCCCCTCTGCCTTTGAAGACTCTGCACCTTGGCGAGTCAGACAGCATCAGCCTCTTGCAATTGAAGGCAGACATGGGCAATGTTGTCCAGAAGTCTCTACACCAGTCGCCCTGGGCTGTGGTCCTGAGCCAGGGCTCCGGAGAGACTCGGATGAACCTGATCATGCACCATGCCTTGTACGACGCGCCATTCCTTCACCTCATGCTGGATGATCTATCACAACTCCTGGAGGGTAAGGGACCATTGCCAGTACTGAGGGTTGAGCCTGCTGTATCTGCCATTCTCAGCAAGTCATTGAAGGGTCAGGCCTCGGAGCGGAAGTTTTGGGAAGCCAAGGCCAACCAAACCGTCGTGAACAAGTTCCCAATCATGACCCCATTGCGAGTTGAGGAGAGACAAGTCTTGGCTGATACAATCACCTCGGCGTTGCCTTATTCGCAGCTTAAGCGAGCTACGCAAGCCTCAAGCATCACGATTCAAGCCGTCATTCAAGCAGCGTGGACCCGAGTCTTAGCATCCTACCTGGGCGAGAACTCCGTGGTCTTTGGTGTGGCACTCTCTGGCAGGACTGCAGATGAAACCAAGGATGCACCGTTTCCCTGCCTCAACACAGTTCCCATCGTGGCGAGGAATGTGTCATCGAATACTGAGCTGGTGAATTACATGATGGATTACAACCAGCATCTCCACAAGCATCAGTTTTCTTCACTCAGTCAAGTTCAGAAGTGGCTAGGCCATCCAGCTGGCCCTATCTTCGATACGCTCATTGCCTATCAAAAGATGCCTGACACAGAATCATCATCTGTACCTTGGCGACTCGTCAAGGACGAGGCGATGGTGGAGTATCCAGTTTCTTTGGAGATTGAGCCAGTGCAGAACGATGAGGTTCGCCTCTGCGTCACTTACTACAGTGACATCCTTCCGCAAGAGCAAGCAAAGCTCTTGGCAGAACAGTTTGATGCCTCGTTGATTCATATCGCTTGCAACATTGCTGCAAATGAAGATGATACCTGGCAACAATCTCAAGACCTCTACTCTGTGCTCCCTGCGGCCGCGCCAACTCTCGAAGCGCCCGTGCAGTTGCTTCATCAGTTCGTGGAGATGGGAGCAATTTCCCACCCGGAGAAACTCGCCCTTGAGTTTGTGTCTGGATTCAATGGGGAAGCTCCCATCAAGCAACAATGGAGCTACCAGCAGCTCGACTCCATGGGAAACAAGGTGGCAAACATGCTACACAACCAGGCCGCCCCCGGTAGCATCATCGCTATCCATTTCGACAAATGTCCCGAGGCCTATTTCTCCATTCTAGGCATCCTAAAGGCAGGCTGCTCGTTTGTTGCTCTCGATCCTACAGCGCCTAAGGCAAGAAAAGAATTCATCCTCAGTGACTCTAAAGCTCCTTGTCTGCTCACAACAAACCCGGAGACCCTGGACTTCGAGACGCATGCCGCCATTGTCAAGATTGATCAATATGCCTTGGAGGCAATCGACAACGACCAGCTGGAATTCCAGCCAACTGCTACTCCAGACGATACCTGCTACTGCCTTTACACGTCTGGAACCACAGGTACCCCGAAGGGTTGCGAGATTACACACGACAACGCGGTTCAGGCGATGATGGCTTTCCAGGACCTCTTCAGCGGTCACTGGGACAATGATTCACGGTGGTTGCAATTTGCTGCTCTCCATTTCGATGTATCGGTCCTTGAACAATACTGGAGTTGGTCAGTGGGGATCGCTGTTGTTGCAGCTCCCAAGGATCTTATCCTAGACGACTTGACCGCAACCATCAACCGACTTGCCATTACGCACATTGATCTCACCCCGAGTCTGGCTCGACTCACACATCCTGATGAGGTACCAAGCCTCTGTCGTGGTGTCTTCATCACCGGAGGCGAGCAGCTCAAGCAAGAAATCCTGGACGCTTGGGGACCCAAGGCAGTCATTTACAACGCGTATGGACCAACAGAAGCCACCATCGGCGTCACAATGTTTCAACGTGTTCCCATCACTGGCCGTCCAAGTAACATCGGAAAGCAGTTCCTCAACGTTGGTTCATTCGTGTTCCGACAGAACACCAACACCCCAGTTCTCCGTGGTGGTGTTGGCGAGCTGTGCGTATCAGGCAAGCTTGTCGGCAAGGGCTACTTGAACCGACCTGAGCTTACAGAGGAGCGATTCCCGACGCTCCCAGAGTTCGGTGAGAGAGTCTACAGGACTGGAGATCTCGTACGCATGTTGCACGATGGCTGCTTTGACTTTCTCGGTCGAGCCGATGACCAGGTCAAGCTTCGTGGACAACGACTCGAGATTGCCGAGATCACACATGCAATCCGCACTGGTGTTGCTGACGTCCAAGACGCGGCGACCATTGTCACTCGACACGGCACGAGCGGGAAGGACGTTCTCGTGTCTTTCGTCGTCGGCGAACAGTCCACCAAAGGGGTTCTCGAAATCCTTCAGGACGAAGAAGGCCTTGGTGCTCAAGCAAAGGAGGCTTGCCGTGCGAAACTCCCTGGATACATGGTGCCCACCTACATCTTCTCACTGCCCTACATTCCGCTTTCCCCCAACAACAAAGCAGAGATCAAGGATCTCAAGAAACTCTTGGCTGAATTGTCTCCTGAGAAGCTCATGCAATTATCCCACGCCTCGACTGCTCCTATTTCCCAAGCCGCTCAGGATACGATGCACAAATTACTCGAGGTCATTGCAGAGTTCAGCAACGTCGACAAAGAGGATTTATCCTCATCTACAAGTATCTTTGATGTCGGCGTGGACTCCATTACCGCCCTGCGACTGTCATCCCTGCTCAAGTCCCGTGGCTTCAAATCAGCTTCCCCCGCCCTTCTTCTCAAGAATCCCGTGATTGGCGACCTTGCCAATTCTCTAGCCAAGGGCGTCTCCACTCAGCAGGAGAAGCTCGTTCGAGAAGTGAAGCAGTCTATCCAGGCATTTGGTCATCGGTATCGTGGTATGGTGTGCCGAAGTCTCCGCGTGAAGCCAGCAGACATCGAGTACATTGCTCCTTGTTCGCCTCTGCAGCAAGGCATCATCTCCAGATCCATGACCAGCGATCAACAGGGTGTCTACTTCAATACTTTTGAGCTCAAGCTTCATCAAGATACCTCGGTGGGCTTGCTGCGAAGGGCTTGGGAGGACCTGATCGAGTCGGAGGCTATTCTGAGGACCGCCTTTGTTCCCACAACTGATGGGTTTGTCCAGGCCGCTTTGACAAGACCTCGGTTCCCCTGGCGAGAACGCACTCTTGAGAACCAGGAACTTGCCGAAGAGTTCCTCGAGGAGCAAAAGAAGGACTGGGTCGAGCAAAACAGAACTCTCATCCATACACCACTGTTGCTCACTTATCTTGAGACCCCAACGTCTAAACTCCTCGTTGTTCACATTTTCCATGCTCTGTATGATGGAAACAGTTTCGACCTCATGATGGACCGACTTGCCGCTGTCTACACTCATAAGGAGACACCCCGCGGCGCACACTTCCTGGAAGCACTGAGCCACGGCCCACTACTCGGGCACGACAGTTGCAGACAATTCTGGGAAGGTCATCTCCAAGACTGGTCTTTCACGCCGATGCCTGAGCTTGGAGAGGAGACCCCAGAAACAGCCATCACTGCTGGGCGCGAAATCCCTACCCAGGGATTAGAGGCGATGCGTTCGTCTCAGAATGTCACCTTGCAAGCAGTGGTGATGGCACTGTGGAGCTCGGCACTACAAAGATTCTGTCTTGGCCGTCCAACCCTTGGTGTCATCGTCTCTGGACGAGCCATTGGCCTTGCAGGCGTCGAGTATACCATTGGTCCATTGTTCAACACAGTTCCGTTCTACCGGAAGGCAGTCTCACAGGAGACATGGACGGCTCTAGTCCGACGTTGCCATGAGTTCAACGCTTCTGTCCTCGATTTCCAGCATGTTTCCCTGAAGAACATCCAGAAGTGGCGCTCGAATGGAAAGGCGTTGTTTGACAACCTGTTCACGTACCAAATTGAGCCCGCTCAGGAGGATAATCGAGCCTGGGACATTGTTGATGGTCATTCCAGCCCTGACTATCCTCTCGCACTCGAGGCTGTGTATACGCGTTCAGGCAAGCTTCGACTCACTCTTGTTGCGCAAGGACACATTGCCTCTTCATCAAAGTTGAACGAGATACTTGATGAGGTCGAACGTGATGCTGAGCTCATGGCCTCATCTCCAGACAGTGAAGTGCCCGCCCTTGAAGTACAGGAATCATCCATCAATGGCGTATCCATCAACACCCCCACGGCACCCGCGGAGGAGAGCAAGTTCCGTTGGACCCAAAAGGCTCGAACTATACAGGTAGAAATCGCCATGCTAGCTGATGTTGCAGCCTCGGACGTCACCGAGACGATTTCTGTTCTTGAAGTCGGCCTTGACAGCATCGATGTCATCAAACTCTCGGCGAAACTCAAGAAGAGAAGCATTAGTCTCCCACCATCGCAAATCATGCGCTGCCAGACGATTGCCAGGATGGTCACTGAACTGAGCAACCTTGCTTCTTCCGATTTGTCAAACCACGCGGAAGAAGACTCATTGGAGAACACCAAGCTTCGTCTGAGACAAAATCTCGAAAATTCTGGTCTCAACTTGGAGATGATCGAGTCTGTTCTCCCTTCGACTCATCTCCAAGAGTCAATCGTTGCAGGCATGATTCAGTCCGATTTCGAGTCATACTTCAACCACGATGTCCTCGAGATATCGGAGAGCGTGAACACCGACCAGCTCCTGGCGGCTTGGAAAGAACTCGTCTGCCGTACCCCGATCTTGAGAACAGGCTTCTTCGAGATTGATGACCAGGACCTCGAGATGACATACTGTCAGGTTGTGTCGAAGCCCTCAGATATCAACATTGACACGGTGGCATTGCAGGAGTTAAGTGATATGAATCGCATTACTTCCTCCACAAAGGAACTTGCCAGGTCAGGGCATGGAGAGCGCAACCTATTCCAACTGCGACTGGCGACTCTCGGTTCTCAAAGATTCATCATCCTCTCCATGGCCCATGCGCTCTATGATGGATGGTCTCTGAGCTTGCTATTCCAAGATCTTCAGGCCATTTATGAGGGCAGAGAGGTGTCACAACCGCCCGTAGAGCCTTTTCTTACGAGAATTTCCAAGTCCGAAAGCCCCGAGGCCCAGGAGTTTTGGATGCAATACTTGGACGGCGCCTCGCCTACACTCGCCTCCAAGCAAGAGTCAAGCTCATCCCCAACCACGGACGAGTTGCAAAGACGGGAGTTCAAGTCAAAGATCAATATCGTCGAGATCAACTCCCTCTGCAAGAAGCTTTCCATTAGCCTGCAAGCTCTATGCCAGGCCTGTTGGGCCATCACTCTAGCTCAACAGACAAGGAGCCTCGATGTCACATTCGGCATAATCATGTCTGGGCGAGATTTTGATGGAGCTGACAACCTTGTGTTCCCCACCATGAATACCGTTGTGCTTCGTTCCATCCTGCATGGTTCGCCCTCGGAGTTCCTTCAGTACCTGGAAGAGAATATGGGTGACATTCGAGAGTTCCAACATTATCCACTCCGCAAAGCGCAGCTGGCCACGAACGTTGGTGGACAAGGTCTCTTCAATACTCTCTTCATCCTCCAAAGGTCGCCATCCTCCGATAACGATCAAGGTCAGGCTCTGTTAAAGTCCGTCGATGGAGCATCAGCTACCGAGTACCCGATTTGTGTGGAAGCTGAGGCCATGTCCGATGCGCTGGTCTGGAGAATTGCCTATCAACCCGAGTACAGCTTGGCAGGATCTCCCGAACAACTGATGTCAACACTTGACAACATCATGGACTTCTTGATGAAGTCGGGTGCTTCGGATATTCTGTCCTTCAATGAAAGAGGTGTATCCATTTGTGGAATGCCTGCTGTGACACTCAAGCACGCCACTGGCCTCGATGCTCTGCCGACCGAAGAATTGTCTAACGGAGTCAAAGATTGGGATCACACGTCAACTGAGATTCGTGAAGTTCTTCACCAAGTCTCTAACGTACCAATCTCGTCTATCAAGTTGTCGGACAGCCTCTACCATCTCGGACTCGACTCAATCAGCGCAATCAAGGTTTCGTCGCTCCTTCGAAAGAGAGGCCTGAACCTCCGGCCTCAGGACCTCATCAAAGCTGCAAACATCTCGGAGATGAGCGACAAGGTGAAGAGTGCCTCGACAAACGGAACCCAGGTGCCCGCAAGTTCCGAAACTTGGGTGCCGCCGAAGGATATCGACATCGGCAAGCTCCTCAGTGACTACAACATTGCTAAAACGGAAGTTGAAGTGCTTCCTGCGCTCCCAATGCAAGTCTACATGCTGAGTGCCTGGCAGAATGCTGAAGGCTCTGTGTTCTATCCCGAGTTCCCCTGTCGAATCGACAAGTCGTTTGGTGTGGACAACATCCAGACAGCTTGGGATAGCCTCGTTTCCGAATCCCCTCTACTGCGGACGTGCTTCATTGCCACGGACTCTGCGGCACTCCCCTTCTTGCAAGTTATTCTCAAGGGTTACCGAATTCCGCTGTCGACATCTGAGTCACAGGCCGAAGCAAGTGGTGTTATTGAGCCACTGGTCAGCGCCCATGTCGTGGAACAAGATGACGGGGCCTGGATCTTCCGCCTTAAGATCCATCATGCTCTTTACGACGGCGTCGCCCTCCCTTCGCTCTTGCAGCGACTCTCTGAGCTCCTCCAAGGGAAGCCTGCCCAACCCAACAATGGTCTTCCGCAATGGAGAAACTTCGTGGCCAGCCAATCCGAGGACACTGCCAAGAACTCTAGGAAAGACTTCTGGACGAGTTACCTGCAGGACACTCCTCCAGTAAAGGAACAGGCCGAGTCATCAGCCAACATCCAAGAGCGAGTATCACACCTGCAAAAATCCGCCATCTCCGACATCACTCACATTCGGAAACTGGTTTCTCAGAGCGGCGTATCAATCCAGTCTCTCTTCCTCGCGGCATATGCCAAGGTTCTTGCTTCGCGAAATGACTGTGCCCCAACTGAGCCTGTCGTCTTCGGCATGTACCTCGCCAATCGAGGTGTCGATCATGATCTTCCTTCGACTTACCCAACATTGAATCTCGTTCCGCTCAAGGTGGATGCACCCGTCGATCGGTCCTTGTCCGCTCTCGCGGAATCCATTCAGAAAGACATTCATCTCATCGCCTCGAATGGGCGGGCAGATGTTGGTCTTTGGGAGATTACCAAGTGGACTGGTGTCCTGGTATCTTCCTTTGTGAACTTCCTCAGTCTCCCCGACGACATAGAATCCGCCGAAAACCCCGTCAGAGTGCTGCCTGCTGAAGCACTCGACGGAGTCGGCAATGAGCCTGCATCGTGTATTTCCCACGGTTGGCTCCAACAGAACGCTGTCAGAAATGACATTCCGGTATGTTACCCTACAGAAGTACAATTAAGAACATTTTTACTAACACTCATCATCACAGCTGGCCATAGATATCGAGGCCTCAATTCATGGTACGCGGTTAGATATTGGTGTTTTTGGATCACGCAAGCAGGTGTCGCCTGATGAGGCTGGCTGCTTGGTGTCGGACATTGTTGGGTATTTGGATGAAATTGTTTGATAATTAAGTCAGGATCTGCGATACAGGCGTTGAGGATACGGCGTTTCAGGTGGTTTTTGGTATAGAGCTCTTCATCAATCAAATGGAAATCCGCCTCTTTATCCAGTCCAACATTAGACGCAACGACTGTAATTGTCTATCTCCCGTGAACAATCAATTCCTCGACTCCGTGTGATGCATTCCGACTGATATCCAACTCGTCCTCATCGCGATCCACAGCTCGTGAATATGCCGTGGCAAATAACAAAGAAAAGACATGACAAAGGAAAAGAAATCTTCTGCTAGGGCATGAGATAGTTGTTGTCTAAACCGAGTATCCCATCATTGACCTGTCCGGGAAAAGGATGATGTTGGCTAGGCGCACAACCTCGGCCTCAGCTCGTGAGATCGATGACGAACTCATCAGGCTTCTGGTCTCAGCTTCCATATCCACGTCATCCTCATCCTTGGATTTCGCCTTGTCGCTGGGTGGTGATCCGGAACGAGTCCCAGCAACTTCCCAAGGAGCCAGGCCCATGGCCTGCAATGCGGCAGGACCACCGACGTCGGCAATCTCCTTCTCTCCAGGTCGCGTATCGGAGTCTTCTTCAACTATACCCCTACCGGTGGAGTCGAAGTCAGGACCGGGGTGACCTCTTTGGAACGCCTTTCTCTGTCGCGCCAGGTAGAGTGCGTTTGTTTGCGTGAGAGGAGCTGCTGGCATATACACCAGCATACTGACTTCGCTGTTGCTACCGCTCGGCGTCTTGAGGCCATAGTTGTTACTGGAGAGATAGTATGGGAGATCAGGGTGCCATAAAATGTAGTCGCCGGGCTGCAGCGTGGGTAATGTGATCATGCTACTTCTCAAATGTAAGTGCGGGTGCCAGATTTCGGTGATTCTCTGTGCATGGCCCGGGACAGCTCCGTGAATGATAGAGTCGGGGTCTCGCTGCAGTTGCCAGTTCTCGGGAGCCAAGTAGGCATCCCACTCAGGCCCATTGCGCGTTTCAGGAGGAGGGTTCTTGGTGGTGAAGAACGGACGGAGCAGGTAGTAGGCCGTTGCTAGTTTGGGTGATGGCAGCAGACGCACCATGCCAGGCTCAACCGTAGAAAGGGCCAAGATTCCCTGGAACATACGGAAAATAGTACAGGCACCATAACCGTTGTAAAGGTCTGTCGTCACAGAGGTACGACTGGCGCACTCCCATGGATCATGATCTTCCCAGCGGCCATGGAAAATATTGTTGTAAGTCCCGGCATGTTGATAGCCATCGGGTTCCCAGCGCTCTAGAGAGCCATTGTCAACCTGAGCAATGATGCCGGCCGAAGATTGCAGAGCTTGAATCCAGTCATCGGCGGATTGCGGGGGTTCAAGAGGTGGTACGTTGAGACCGTTGGACTGGTTTTCCGTGTTGCCATGCACTCGAATGCGATCGACATAGGTAATGGGTAGCCTAGTGACAAGTTGATCATCCGGGCTTGTTTCCCATAGCCCCATCATGAATCGCTGGGCGCTGAGGATGTTGGGATGTGCGCGTGAGCGGACCTGGGCCGGGGTCCAAAAGAAATCGAAACATGCCGGGTCGTGTTGGAGCGCCTTTATGTGGCGTTTGCTATCGAGGTAATCGACCGTCTCGCGGACAGCAGTATCAGTATCAGCTCGTGGAACGACCTTGCGAATGACTCCGACACCGTAACGCTTTAGGTCATGGCCAAAGCGGGAGGTCTGGGCTTCATCGTCAATGTCAGAAAACTCAATCGAGGGAATCAAGTGAGCGCCGAGATCTTCGATACGGCTGACCTCATCGCGGAGAGCAGTAATAAGACGGGTCCAGCTGGCTTCGAGCTCGGCCTCGTGTCCGTGAATAAGGTTGCGCTTGATGCGAGCGAAACGCGAAGGAAGGGCAATGGGTTCAGGACCCCAGAAAGAGAGCACAGGAGATTCCCTGGCAGTTGAGTTGGTTGTGGCAACGGTAGGAGTGGACGCTGTCGTCTTGGCTGTCGTCTGTAAAGTTGGCAAACCGTTGTGCTTGAGCTTTGGCGAGGCCGTTGCCGTTGTAGTGGTGCTTGCAAGATTCCCCACCATTGCAGCTGTTGTGGCAGCCAGAGTCGCGGCAACCTTTGCTCCGTAAGTGAACTTTGCGGTTTCGGCAGCAGCAACTGCGCTTGTAAGAGAAGCTGTAATTGACGCTGAAAGAGAGGCACGATGTCGTGGCTTTGTAATACGACCACCTTGGGTGTAGTTGCTAAGATTGTTGGCGTTGGTGCTGGTGCTGGTGCTGGTGAGATGGTACGAGCTTGTGCTTGTGACCGAGAGGGAGCCCAAGCTTGGGGATGAGGGGGTTGAACGACCCAGGCGGGAACGGGAAAGGGCAGCTCTGACCTGTTGGCCTGCCAAATCGGTGCCTTTTCTAGGCGACAGGAGGACCCCTTCAGGCTCTCCAGGTCCAGCTCCTACTCCAGCTCCAGCTCCAACTCCAGCTCCTCCTTCTCCTCTTGATGCGACACTCCCCGGAATCGCCTCCGCCCCTGCCTCCGTTCTTACTGCAACCATGGCTGTTGCAGCATCCCATTTTTCTTGGGCTTCTCTTAGACCCTTTTGCTGATTTTCTTCACGAATGTTCCTCTTCTTTTTCCTTCTCCTCCTCTTCTCTTCATCGTGCTGTCGCCCTTTGCTGTCTTCTTCCCTTTCCATGCCATCACTGTCGTAGCTGTCGCATGATTTATGGCACAAGTCTTCGTCAATGCTCCGGGGAAGGCCACCTCCGAGAACTGGGTGTCCTGCCACGGCTGCCACTGCCGCTACGCCAATCGCGGACGCTAAGCCTGGGGTATGGTCAAGCATGGGCACTGCAACGTCGTCGTCAGATGGTGGAGGCAGGTCAACTGATGGTGTAGCCATGACTTTTGTCGCCGATGCTATCCCTTCTAGAAAACGTTGGGCAAAATGGATGGTACTGTCGATGTGCAAGCGGACTGGCAACTAACCTGTCGCTCGAGTCTTGGTCGTCAAGAGGTGCCTGTGCTGGTTAACGGTTTAACAGAAGGAAAGAAATGAGAACCTCGCGCAACCTGGGCATTGCCTCCATGGAGATATTGAACTGGATCAACTCAAATCAATTCATGGACCAAAGATCGAAAACCAAGGACCGAAGCCAACGCGTGCCATTCATTCTTCAGCTTGCAGCGGTTGCTTCTATAAAGCTCACTCAAGAAACGCCTGGCCCCATTCAGCGAGGGCCTCCTTTAGCAGACGGCTGGGCGGACCGGGTCTCTGAGAAGGTCATTCTCCCGTTGCCTCCGCGGTTGCTTTATCTCTGTTCTAGAGGGGCCCCATGCTGATGCACCTTGAACAAACGCCGTGAGGGCGGGATGAGTGGATCTCGAAGCACGTTTCGGCCCTGACATCCGTCAAACCATCCACTCGGTCCAAGACGCTCCGCCCCGAAAATCCCGGTAGCTCCCCACATCTTTCCTGTTCCAGACCTCACGAAGGTACGGCTCTCCGGGCCACGACCCATGAGTTTGCCACTTTCGTCCTTAGATTCGTCGCTCAGCCGTGATTTTTCCCTCCATCGCCGAAGAATAAGCGGCATCACCGACAAAGATCGAGCCACTTGCCTCACTCGTACCTCGCTTTCGTCGCGAGCGTCCATCTCGAACTTTCGGATCTGGATCCTTCTGCAGGGTTGCTCGTCTGCCATCTCCAACGAATTCAATCAACGGCATACAGGGTTCGGAAAGAAGGTGGCATGCAATCCTCCGTATGATGCATGACATTCGATCAATCACATGGTGTTTCTCTGATGGCAGCTTTGGGCCGTGGTTCCTAATCTCTGATTCTCCGGCGATCCCTGGGAATCCCATCCCACAACCGATGCATCACGCAGGGAACCCGAAGATCCGGGACCCTTCAAAATCGTTCGCCATCTTAATCTATATCAGAAACTCCTATCTTCATCATGACTAACATTTCCGCATCCATTTGCTCCTACTGCTGGTTTGGTTAAGGTGTAATTAAGACCTTGCTCTGCCGGAGCAAACTCGTCGGCCCGGCGTTCCACCTACCATTGTATCCCCTCGGCCAATCTTATTTTGGTGCTGACCAAAAGCTTGGGCCAATGGCTACGCCAGGCTGAATTGTTATCCGAGCCAGTGAGAGCATCGCTAAACAACAACGCCGCACGGAATCGGGTCAAAGACTTCCGAAAGTTGTTCTCAAAACATATTTGGAATTTATCTAACAAACGACGCTGGCAATAATGCCTCTTTGGCGGCATTCCTGTGCCGTGTCATACTCTCCATGGCTGTTGTCTGTCGCAGAAAACATGCGCTAATCATTAAATCATACAAACACCTGGTATCCATACATGCGCCGTCGTTCCGAGAGGCCTAGGTAGGCTTCACACTAACCACTTTCCCGACCATTTACAGGCGGGCGTGCTTGGGCTTCCAGCCCTCCTCGGCAGCAATGAGCTCGGCAGCCCGCTCACCGATGGCGAGCACGGTCACCATGGGGTTGATAGTGGTCATCTCAGGGAAGATACCGGCGTCAACGATGCGCAGCTTGCCGATGCCGCGAACCTTGAGCTTGGGGTCAACGACAGCCATCTCGTCGCGCTCGATATCACCCATCTTTGTGGTACCAGCAGGGTGGTAGACAGTGTGGGCGACACGACGAGCGTACTCGCTGATCTCCTCATCAGTCTGGGCCTTGGGGCCAGGGGCGACCTCTTGCTTGAGCCACTCCTTGAAGGGGCTCTGCTGAGCGATCTTGCGAGCAGCCTTGATACCGTGCACCAGGGTAGCAGCATCATATCCCTCGGGGTCGGTGAAGTAACGGAAGTCAAGGGCGGGCTTGACGGTAGGGTCGGCCGAAGTCAGGTAGATGCGGCCGCGGGAGCGGGGACGAGGGATGTTGGGGGTCATGCAGAAGGCGTAACCATCCTTGATGACGGGGTATCCGAGTCGCTCGGTGTTGAGAGTGAAGGGGATCTGGTAGCAGTGCATCATGACATCAGCAGCATCACCGTCGTTGCCAGCAGCGTTGGTGGGCTCTCGTCGGAGGAAGATACCGGCGTCCGAGTCCATGGTGGTCTGGTTAGCAGGGACAGGCTTGTTGAGCTCCCACATGATGATGGTCTCGGGGTGGTCGAGGAGGTTCTCGCCGACACCGGGAATGTCCTTGACAACAGGGATGCCAAGACCCTGCAGCTGGGCCTTGGGGCCAATACCAGAGTGAAGGAGCAGGCGAGGAGTGTCAACAGCGCCAGCAGCCAGGATGGTCTCCTTACGGGCGTGGAGGGTGTGCTTCTCGCCGGACTTGAGAGTAACAGCGATACCGGTAGCGACGTCGTTCTCGACGAAAACCTTGGACACGTGGGCCTCAGTGAGGACAGTCAGGTTAGGTCGTCGCTCGTCACCGCGGAGGATAGGGTGGATGTAGGCGACCGAGGCGCTGCTGCGACGGCCAGTATCGGGGTTGTAGGAGACGGAGAAGAAGCCAGCGCCCTGGGTCAATTGGCCCTTCTCGCTGATCTCGTGGTTGAAGTCGTGGATGACGGGAATGCCCATGGCCTCGGAGCAGGCCTTGACCCAGTCCTTGGTCAGCTGGTTACGGTGACGAGGGTGGACGGGGTTGAGCTGGTTGCGAAGGTTGTCAACATGGCGCATCACATTGTCAAAGTCCCAGCCCTTGCAGCCCTGAGCAACCCATCGCTCCATGTCATGACGGAAGGGACGGAAAGAGATCAGGGTGTTGTGAGAAGAGCAACCACCGAGGACCTTGGCGCGAGAGTGCCGAATGTGACTGTTGCCATTGGGCTGCTCAGTTGTGCCATAGTCGTAGTCAAGGTCACCACCGAGGAGGCTGAGCCACTCTCGGAGGTTAAGGACGTTGTTGAGGTTGAAGTCGGAGGGGCCAGCCTCGATCATGAGAACCTTGCGCTCGGGGAGGTAGGAGGAGAGGCGCGAAGCCAGGACACAACCAGCAGTGCCGCCGCCGACAATGATGTAGTCGTAGGCCGAGCTGGCAGAAGCGGGAAGAACCTGGGTCGTCATGTTGAAGCGAGTGAGAAGCTCAGATGAAGCAAAAGTTGAGATGATTCAGAGTTTGTGCTTGTAAAGCTTCTTTCAGGATAACAAGGCTGCTGTTGGAGATGAACAGCGCAGACCCAAGAAACTGAGGATGAGGATTGAATTGAAGCACAAGACTGGAAGCTCTCACAGCTCAAAGACGAGGAGATCAAGATCTTTTGAAAGGAACGGGCTCTAGCTTATGGTGGGGTCCCGGACAGATGAATGTGGGTGTCAGGGTCGATGAGCACGCTATACAGTGTTGACACAGTCATGATCAAGATTTCGAAGGATCTCTGGATGTACCTTTTTGGCGACCACAAGTACCCTCTAGAGCAGAGTGTGCGCATTTGATTGGCAGAAGCCGGCCGAGGTGAGCAAGGCTGTTTTTACGAGCGCTAGTCATGATGGCGGGTGGAGCGAAAACACCAAGACGGGCGGCGGCGACGGCGGCGACAGGAACTTGGCTGGTCAACCACGGGGGGCACAAGGCAGAGCGGGTCCTCGGCGGGCAGGGGGTAGAAGGCCTAGCAAGCTCTTCACCGACTCAGAACCGGCACCCCCGAGGAGAGGAAACAAGGCAAAGACGGCGATTGATGTCAGTTGAAACTCTGAATTGCTGCTTGCTCTGTGCACTGACGCTAAGCAATTGGTGGTGCCTGGCTACGAGAGGCTGGGATCGGGCTTCGGACATGGTCTACCTATCTCTTGGAGCACAAACAAGACACGTAACCCCCTTCATGGGGGACAATCTTGACAGCACCCCCGGTCATTCCACATGACCGGACTCCGGCGACTTGCCCGTCGGTGTCAGGCTGTCAGCCTCCGTGGGTGGTGCCCTGGGGCCTTGAGCTAATTACCGTGATGGGGTCGTCAACGGACGTTGGTCGAGGGATTCAGGGCGATGGCACCTAGGCGGAGCGGGGCGGGCACGGCGGAGTCGGCGAAAACTGGAGAAAAGAGTCTCCGCTGGCCGGATCCGGCGTGGAGATGGCACCGGAAGAGCTACGGGTTCGCGTGATTTCGAGTATATACCAACTATTCAACTTATAACAGTAATAGCAGTATTTCCCCAACTATCTCGACATCTTTAATGCTCTCCGACACAACCTTTTCGACTTATCTCGTCGGAGGTCAGCGTCGATATCTACAGGACCACACCCTGGTATCTGTTTTGCCGGTGGGACATGCCGGGTGCCGCTAGTTTCAAGGGTCAAGACACGGAGTACGGAGTATGCCCGCCATTATCCGTGATGCATCAACAGCCTCGCAAGTGGTGGCCATCGATCGCGTGGCTCCGAATCACAGATATCATGGTGTTGCCATGGGCTGGAGGCCCAGGCATGCTTCAACCGAGCCGGATTGGGACGGCGTGATTGGCCAGGCGGTGGAAATCCCAGCGTCTGCGATCCATCAGGGACCAGGGCTGATCAATGCAGGCAGTGTTTTCTCCCTCTCGCCTCTCCGTCAAGCCCATTTCCATGCTGCAGGGACGGGGGATTTCTCCACCCGAACCAATTTTGCCATGTGCCGTGCAGCGCGCCAAGTTTGGGATGTTGCTCAGCATACTGATCAGGTATAGCGCGTATGGGGTAGCCGTCAGATCGAGAATCTGAAAGATTGAGTGCGGGACCGTGCTGATTGGCTGGGGTCGTCCTTCTTCGCCTCGATCACCCATTGCCGTGGTTTTCCTTTTCTTCTTCAGCCCCACGGTAGCATCACCGTATCAAACGTATCTTTTGGGGGATAGGATTTTTTTTCCTCTGACGTTGTCCGCGATAGCCGTCGTTCCCAAGTTACCTAATGGGCCTGCATGGAACGGTTTGGGGACCAGGGTTGGTTTTTCGCTTCTGTCATCCTTCACCCTACGAAACTTTTAATTCCGTCGCGCAATCGCTCCTACAATGCTTCAGCTTGACAGTCTTTGCCTTCCCAAAATCCCTTGTTTTCATTGAGAGATACAGTGATAAGAGACAGCAGTGCCATCTGCATCGCGCTAGCACTGTACCGGTAGTTGGGGGAGCTTCCAGAGCAATGACGTGAACAGGCCCACTATGACCCCGCTTTCAACCACTAGCGGCGTATTCTGTGCAGCCAGCGACTCGAGGACTGGTTCTTCGGCACTACGTACCAACAAATCCTGGGCGACAATTCTTCCCCCCTGCGAACCAATGTAAGATGCACCGAATCTCCTAGCCTGAGCCGCAGTGACGGATTGTCCTTTCTTTTTGTCGATATATCCCTCTCGCTAAGTGAAGAATGGCCTGATGTTTTGCGGCCAGAGTTACCTCAAGTTGGAGCCGAGGCCCTCCACCCGGGCCGGGCTTGGAGATGTCCCCAACCAAGTTCGCACTGTATAGGCCGTTTCTAACGGGTACCCTTCTGTGCTTGGCAGGTATTGACCCCTTCAAGCTGTTGGTGGTGCTCCTTCTTGGTTGTCAGCTTCCACGACGGCTTGACAAGACCTGGTACTGATTGACCTGCAACTCCTACACGTTCCAGTAATGCCGCGGCATGAGCGTATCTCAAGCATGGGGTCCTCAAACTTTTTCCCCCTACCTCCAATCGCCCATCACTCTGAAGACACCCAACTTAGCCTTCCGCTCAGCTTTCCTCACCCTTGGCACGCGGCGCAACCTTGATTGGCCCGTGCGAGTGACCAACGCCCACGTCATGCTCCAAGTACCTGTCTCCTGCTGAAAGGTACTCCGACACCTTGGTGGAGCACCGCCATCCTCATGCCTTCCCCCCCACCACAGCTTAGCATCTGTGCTTGTGTACCCTTATGAGGTTGGTTGGCCTACTTACATCGCCTTTCTCCGCCATCCAATTCTTGAAGAGACATCTTTGCACGCTTCCCACGAGCTTTGCGACTGTAACCGAGGAGCTCAATCCCCCAATTCCCCTGTCCTCTTGTCTATCTGTTCTTCCACCACAGAAGCCATCATGACACTGTCAACCGAGATTCACACATTCCACTCGGGTCGGCCTCAGCCAGAGTCCTCATCCCGATCCAATACCTTCACTTCGGTCGATCCAAGCACTTCGAAGCCTCTTGCGACCATCTATACTACAACCCCCTCTCAACTCGAGGACACAATTGCTGCTGCCCATGCGGCCTTCCCTGTTTGGTCGCAAACTCCTGCACCGCGCCGTGCTGCCACACTCCTCAAGGCGGCGGCAATCCTGCGCGAGCGCAACGATGAATTGGCTCTGACCGAGACGCTTGACACTGGAAAGGCGTGGTCAGAGACATCTACCGTTGATGTCGTCACTGGCGCTGATGTTCTCGAATACTATGCCCACATGGCTGCTGGCAGCTTTCCGGGTCAGAACACTCGCCTCCGTGCCGATGCCTTCGTCCTTACCACCCATGAGCCTCTCGGTGTATGCGCCGGTATCGGTGCTTGGAACTACCCCATTCAGATTGCCCTGTGGAAGTCTGCGCCATGCCTCGCTGCTGGCAACTGCATGGTCTACAAGCCCAGCGAGGTCACTCCTCTTCATGCCAACACACTAGCGCAGATTTACATCGAGGCAGGTGTGCCACCCGGTGTCTTCAACGTCGTCTACGGTGACGGTCCCGCAGTCGGAGCTCCCCTTGTCGCACACAGCGGTATTGCGAAAGTGAGCTTCACTGGTCAGGTGAGCACCGGCAGCAAGGTCGCTGGCCAGGCGGCCGGAGACATGAAAGGCATCACCATGGAGCTCGGTGGAAAGAGTCCACTTGTCATTCTCCCTGATGCTGATGTGGATGAAGCTGCCGATACTGCCATGGTTGCCAACTTCTTCTCCACAGGCCAGGTTTGCACCAACGGCACTCGAGTCTTCGTTCCTGATACCCTGTTGAGCCGCGTCGAGCAGGCTCTTATCCAGCGGGCCCGAGAGGGAATCCGAATGGGCCTTCCACGAGACGAGAAGACAAACTTTGGTCCCATGGTCAGTGCTGCCCAACAGCAGAAGGTTAAGATGTACATTGAGCATGGCCGGTCTGTCGACAAAGCTAAGGTACTTTATGATGGATCGACAGATGCGCAGAGTGTACTCCCGACGGCGGATGGATTCTGGGTGCCTCCGGTCATCTTCACCAACTGCACCGACGAGATGCGAGTGGTTCGTGAAGAAATCTTTGGTCCAGTCATGTGCATCTTGCCCTACAAGACCCAGGGACGAGCTCGCGAGGATTGGCTACCAGAGCTGGTTAGCCGCGCCAATGACACACCAATGGGACTTGCTGCGGGTGTCGTGTCTTCTGACGTCGGACTGGCCCAGGAGGTCATTCAGAAGCTTGACGCTGGCATCACATGGATCAACACATGGGGTGAATCCCCTGCGGAGATGCCGGTGGGTGGTTGGAAGATGAGCGGCATTGGGTTGGAGAATGGCCACGAGGGCATTCAAGCATATATGCGGACAAAGAGCACTCTGGTGCAACTAGGAAAAGGGGCATGCAAGGGGGTTTTCTCTAAGCTATAGGAATAAAGGATAGAATTAATATAATACTAAGTTAACATATATATTACCCGAGCGTCATAGTTAACCGAGCATCGCATTTTTCCCTCTTATACCTAAGTTGTTATTTAATTCATTAATCCTTAATAACCTATAATATTAGCTCTTCTTATTAAAGCTAAAACCCTTTTTACCCTTTAAGCTCTTTAAAATAACTTAAACTTAAATATTTAATATATTATAATAACTTATAAGGTCTCTAAGTATTAGCTATATTATTATTAATAAGGTATTTAATCTTAATATAATACCTTTAATAAATTATATTAGCTATTTAATCTAAAGGAATAAATCTTTATTTATTTTATTTTTAATTTAAATTTATAAAGATTTCCTCTTTAGCTTTATAATACTAAAGAAATAATTAATTAATTACTTATTAATTATAATATATTATTTATTAATATATATTAGGCTTTAAATTTTATTAAGTAATATATAGAGCTTAAAATAATTTTAGCTTATAATAAATATAATTATATAATATATTATTTAATTAAATAATACTTATAACTTTAATAAGATTAGTTTCTTTATAAATATAATTATAAATAAAATAATTATTATAGGCTTAAAAAGGTATTTAAAGCTAAAATTAATATAATTTAAAAAATAAAAATAAATTATAATAATCTAAGTAATTAATATAAAAAATTAATTAATTTTATTATTTATTATTAATATAATATATATATATAGCTTATATAATGGATAAGTATATATAATAGCGTATTATACCGCGAAAAATAACTTATCCTATATTACTTAGCTAGTATAAGAAAAATAGCTATAAGTATAAAAGGAGTAGTTTTAGAAACCTAAGTTTTTAGAAAACTTAAAAATAATTCTTTTGTATTTTTAAAAAAATCCCTTTACATAAATATAGCTAAGTATATAATATAAATCTATTTTTTATATATTAATCTATAAAGGATTTATTGAGATTTTCTTTAAAGACTATATAAGATAGAGTATTACGTAATATATAGAATATTAAAATTATAACTATTTTAAGTAATATTTTAAATTTTAAGAGATTTTTAAATTTTATTCTTTTAGGTATAAATATATTTTATTATATATACTTATTTATTACGTAAGCTATATATATATATTAAATTAATATTACTTTATTAATTAATACTAAGAAAATAACCTCTTAGGTAATTAAGCTATTGTAATAACTTAAAATAATTAAATTAATAATAAGATTAATCTTAAGTAATTTAAATATTTTAATTAATATATAATTAATTAATTCTTATTATCTCTTAATTCTTAATAGCTATAAAAGTTATTATTTTATTAAATTTAAGAAATATAATAATAATAATAAGATTATTTAGCTTTATATATTATCTTATTTATTTTATTTATTTTAGCCTCTTAATATTATATACTTTAATATATTTAAGAGGGCTTATAAAAAAGAAATAAAATATTTAATTAAATACTATATAAATAGCCTCTAATTATATATATTACTTATATTATTCTTTTTAATAATAATTCCTCTTTCCCTTTTAGGGCTATAATATAGTCTTCCTAATTAGGCCTAATCTATTATAAGGCTAGAGACTACCTAGCTAGCTATTTAATTATATAATTATCCTCTAAGCTATTATATAGGGTCTAATCTAATATACCTTTTTAGTAAAAAAGGCTTTACCCTAATATTATTATAATTATCTATAAATAACTTCTTTTATTAAAAGGCCTCTAAGTAATATTTAGTAATATCTAACTATTCTCCTAGGCCTTTATGCCCTTAGGATTTAGATATTATAGCCTTTATCCCTATTATTTTATTTACTTTCTATAAAGACTTATTTCTTATTATCCTCTATAAGAGTATTTAGGTTCTATTAGCTATCGCTAGTAGGTTAAGAAATCCTTGGATTATTATATAGGTCTTAGATTATATAAAACTCCTTTTACTAAAGACTTATAGAGACTTTAATAAGTTAAAGTTATATTAATATATTAAACCTACCTTTCTATCTCTAATATTATCTTAATTATACCTATTAGGCTTATACCTTTATAATTCTTTAATTTCTACCTATATAAAAGATTAGTATATTATTAAGATAGATAGGTCTAATAGGAATACCCCTATTATATAATAGCTAATAGCTTAGCACTAAGTTAGTAAAAATAATCTAAAAGGATTATAGAGAGAAAGATAAATAGCTATACTACTTAGCGGCATAGCTATAGGACTAGGGGTCCTAGGTTATATAAATATAAAAGACTTTAAATAGTTAATCTAAGAGAGTAAGAAGTAATTTATAACCCCTATTATAAATACCCTCTTAATAACTCCGTGAGAATATAGAGGCTATTCTTTAAGATACTTAGAAGATATTACTTACTTACTAAGTAATAAATAGTAATAACTAAGGGCCTATACCTTAGCTATAATACCTTTCGAGGAATATATACTACTAATATAATATTAAAGAAAGGCGAGTTTATTATTAAGATCCTTAGGAAGCTCTTTATCCTCTAGGAGGTTATAAAGGTTATAAAAAAGGGAGTAATAATATTATTAATAAATTAAATAAGAATAATAATAGGTAATCTTAGATAAGCTATTATAATAGAACTAGATATTAATATAACTTATTAATTACTTAGTGCTAGCTTATTAAAGAGATTATAAAAAGCCTCTAACCTATAATTATAAGTATTTAACTAAATATATTAATATAATTAAGATTAATAATAAGATTAAGGCTATTAAATTAGCTAATTAAATAAGACTTAATATTATAGCTTAATAATAAATTAAATAATTTATAACTAAGCTTAGCTATACCTTTTAAATAGAATAAAAAATATATATTATAGGCTTATTAATAGACCTTCCTTCCTAGGAGGAGTATTTTATATTTATATAGAGATAATATATTAATTTAAAACTATAAGAATAATAAGCGAGAAATTAACTTATAATTATTATATAAAGGAAAGAAGAAACCCCTTTATAATACTTTATATAATAATATACCTTTTATAATATATTACTAATAAAATAAGAAGAAAATAAAAGCATAGCCTATTACTTTTTTTATTATTTAGTACTAAGAGTTAAGAGAGAGCTTAAGTAGATTAAATAGCCCTTAGATAGGGCTAAAGATATTATTAATAAGGTAAAATATATCTAAAATTAATCTTAAGCTAATAATAAGACTAAGAAGAAATATAAGTTAGATATCTTTAAGCCTTTAGTAAAAAAATATTATTCTCCTTATTAAGGAGGTTATGAAGGAACCCCTAGGAGTAACTTATCTTTAAGACCTCTATTAAGAGTAAGATTAAAATACCTATAAGGAAACTAGAGCTATTTAAATATACCTATATCGGTAATATATTACTTATATAGTAATAAGAGACCTATAATAATTAGATATTATAGCTATAATTAAATAAGATATAAGGTATTAAATTACTTACTAAAGAAATTAATTAATAAGAGTTAAGCCTTTCTTAAAAGAGGTAGCCTTTTAGTAAAGGTTAATTATATTTATATTAGAGAAGAGTTAAATAACTTAGAAAATTAGGTTAAATAGAGGAAGAACCTATCTCTCTATTTATAACCCTTATTAAATAGGTACTTATAGGGAAAACCGCCTAAGCTAAAGGATTAGCTCTCTAAGGACTTAGCGAGGAAGAACTAAATATATTCCTTAATATTAAGTCTAAGATTAATTTAATTAATATAAATCTTATTAAAAGACTAAGGCTTAAGCTTATAATAAATTATATTACCTTAGGGCTAGAATCTTTTAGGGGGGATAAAATAAACCTAGGAAATACCTATTAATTTACCTTTTTCCTTATAGATAATAATAAAAACCTACGGAAAATATAATAAGTATTTATAAGATCTAATACTAGGTTAAGGAGGTATAATATAATTTTATCTTATTATTTAATAAGATAAAAAGGTATTATAATTAATTATAATATTAATTTATAATATTATTAAGAGATTATATTTATAGACCTTAAGTTTATTCTCTAAGATATTATTAAGAACCGCGAGATAGCTTATATATTATATATTATAGCTATTCTCTTATTAAAAGAAAAAAATATAGCTATACTTAGTAAATTAATAAAAAATAGAGCGGAAAATAAAAATAAATTCCTTTTAGAATTTAAAGGCTTAAAAGGGTTCTTTAATAAAGAAACTACTAAGGGGATATTATTTTTATTAAAGGCTACCTATAGGATTAATCTTATTAAAGGAAATAAGTTATTATATAGGCTATTATATCCTATAAATAAAGCCTAATATAATACCCTTTAGGAATACCTCGCTAAGAACTTAGCGAATAATTAGATTAAATATTTAATAAGTAAAATAAGTACTTTAATCCTTTTTATTCCTATGAAAAATAAAGAAATAAAGTTATATATAGATTATTATAGGCTAAATAAAGTAATAATTAAGAATTATTACCTTTTCTCCTTTATTAGAGATCTCTTAGATTAACTTATAAAAATAAAATAGATCTCTAAGATTAATATTTATAATATATATTATTATATAAGGGTTATAGAAAAAGATTAATAAAAAATAGCTTTTTATATAAAATATAAATACTTTTAATATATAATTATATTATTTAGGCTTATTAATATATTAGCTATATTCTAAATATATATTTATTAATCTCTCGCTTATATATTAGATATATATTATATATCTTATATAAATAATATCTTTATTTATTTATAGATAAGAGAAAAATATATTAAATACCTAAGAGAGGTCTTATAATAACTTACCGAAGTATAGCTATATAGTAAGCTATCTAAGTATAACTTCTATAAATAAAGTATTAAATTCCTTAGGTATATTATTACTTAAGAAAAAGTCTAAATAGACCTTAATAGGATTAAATTAATCTCTAAATAAAAAGGTCTAATTAGCTTTAAGGATAACGTATATGATAAGCGAGTCGGACAGACAAGCGAGTCGGACAGCATACTGTGCAGCTAAACTAAGTAATTTTAAATTTTCTAAAACTAGCTATAAAATGTACTAAGGTCTAAAAAATCATTTCTAACTAAATTAGAGAAAAAGTCATGGGATAAGAATTTTTCTAGATTTTTTTAAAAAAAATTTAACTTGTTAATTTGAAAAGTTTTAAAAAAGACAGTGCGAATAAGCTTTTTCTTAATAACTATAGAGAAAAAAATATTCAAAATTTTAGAAAATTTCCTCATGTAAAAACCTATTTAATTACCCTAATTTGAAATTTTTAGCTACTTTAGGCCTAGTTTGAACTTTTAAGAATTTTCCTAAAATCGCGCTTTAAGGTGTATTTTACGATGTCCGGCTCGCTTGTCTGTCCGACTCGCTTATCATGTACGTTATATAAATATTCCTAGGATTTTATAACTTTTATTATAAATTTATTATATATTACTTAGTAATTATTAGCTTATTTATATCTTTATTAAAAAGAAATAAAAATATATTACTATGCTTAAAGGTAAAATAAGTATTTTATTTATATATATTTATATAATAAAGGCTATAATAAGGGGTCCCTCTCCCTCTTATAAATATAAGCTAAAAAGTATTACTTATTATATAATATCTATTATTATAACTTAATATTAATAGGTAAAGATAAAGAGAGTAAATACTTTATAGACTATTAAGTAAGTAAAGGATTCTTAGCGAGCCTCTAGGGACTTAATTCTAGCTAGGGTTATTATTTTAAAGTAATATATCCTATACCTAATTATAAGAGAGCTTATAAAGGGTAAAATAATATTTTTCTCTTAGCTTTCTAAGAAATTTAAGATATTAATTAAAGAATTATAGAGCTAAGATTAATAATTTTTTAGATAAGTTGGTATTTAGGTAATAAAGGAAGGAAGTTAATATGGGCTTATTCTCTATTATTATAATTAAAAAATAGATTAGAAATTAAAAGAAGGTATTATTAATTAATAAGAACCTCTTTAATTAATTAAATTATAATTAGCCTTAAAATCGGCATAATAACCCTCCGTGATTATATAATAACTAATTATGAATTGATTTATAAGAGAGGGGAAAATATAAGCTATTCCTCTATAGGGTAGGTAGATTTGTTATCTAATTATATAGCCTTCTTTTGATTTTCTAGGTATATATTTTAGTTGCATCTACCTTATCTAGTCTTAGGCTAGGTTATTTTCGTCGGAAGGGCCGGAAGCTAAAAAGAGGGGTAATAAGGGGTTAGAAATATTAGTCTAAATTTCTTTCTTTAACTCTAATCAATAAGTGGGTCTTTTATTAACTATATTGCTGATTAATACTTATTAAGTATTAAAAATATTATATTATAGCCTTTTTTTTAACTAAAAATATGTTTTTTTAGGCTAGATAGAGTCTTATATTAATAATTATACTTAAAAGAGCTTAATTAGAGCTTTGTAAGATTATAGTTTTTAAATAAATTACATTGCCTTATATAGGGTAGCTAAAAATAAGTAAAAATATTTACTATATAGGGTAACATAGTTTATAGCTATTATTGTTTTTTATCTTATATAAGCACTAATTATAGCCAAGTTAGAGCCTAAATAAGTTACTTTTCGGCCAAAAGTGGTTAAAAAAGCCTAATTAGAGCCTTCTGAGATTATAGTTTTTAAATAAATTATATTGCCTTATATAGGGTAGCTAAAAATAAGTAAAAATGTTTACTATATAGGGTAGCATAGTCTATAGCTATTATCATTTTTTATCTTATATAAGCACTAATTATAGCCAAGTTAAAGCCTAAATAAGCTTTTTTTTAGCCAAAAGTGGTTAAAAAAGCCCAATTAGAGCTTTCTAAGGTTATAGTTTTTAAATAAACTATATTATCTTATATAGGGTAGCTATAAATAGATAAGAATATTTACTATATAGGGTAATATACCCTATAGCTATTATTATATTTTTTATTATATAAGTATTAGACTTAATAATATTATAACTTTAATAAGTAATTTCTTAAAATAAAATACTATAAAGACCTTAGTTTCGCGTTGACTAAAAATTAACTAAAAAATCAATCATTAGTTAATCAAAAGTTAAAAAAATGAATTATTAGTTATGACTAAAAAATTAGTCTTAGTCAGGCTTTCAAAAAATCAGTTGACTAAAATTTGACTGATTTTTTAGTTATGATTAAATCACTGACTAAATCGCTACCCTGATTGCTATATTTATATCTATGTTGCCTCTTATATATAATCTCTTTCTTTTCTCTTAAATATCTATAAAAATAAAAGAGATTTTTAATTCTTATAATAAGATAGGATTTAATATTTTTATAAATAGTTTTCATAAAGCTATTTACTTATTAATTAAAGTTATAATAATAATTAATATTATACTTTACTTATTAATACCTAAAGATTATATACTTATTAGAAATATATTTTAAGATATAATATTACTTAGCGCTATAAAAAATATTTATTTATTTATCAAGTAGCTTAAAACTCCTCTTCTATTAGAATATAGATAACTAGCTTTTAGGCTTAAAATATGCCTTTATAGTTATATTTATCTTTTACTTATAGAGAAATAATAATATTTTTTTTTATTTCTCTTTAAGTTATATTATAGGCCTATATATTATTATTAATAGCCTTAGATAACTCCTTAGCTTTATCTAGAGATAGTTCTTTATTTCTTTTTCGCTCGGGTTTATAATCCTTTTAATAAGTAATAATTTTATCTTAGATATTAATATTAAGATATTAAATATAGAGCTATTACTAAGTATCAAGAAAAATATTATTAAGTATATTCTTAAGGGCTTATTCTTTATATATGATAATAATAATTAAAGCTAAAATATTACTTTCTTAATTAAGAGTATTAAATATATTATAAAGTTATTAAAAACCTTTTTCTTTTTTATTATATATAAAGCTAAAAGTAAAATTAATAAAAGACTTTTAATCTAATATTCTTATAGCTTAAAAGAAATATATCTTAAACCTATTAGTCTTATAGGTATTATTAAGTCTAATTACCTTAGGAAAATATTTTTATATCTTCTTATATTATAGGTAAATCTAAAAGATTACTTATAGTTTTATCTTATTATTATATTTAATAAAATACTATAAGTAATTATATTGAAGCTAATTAATCTAAGCCTATATAGCTATTTTCTTACTTAATATTTCTTTATAGATTTTTTGTTAATTATTATAAATATCTTATTTTATAAAATAAAAGATATTAAGAGTAAATTCTTTTATAATCGCGGTTATTTTATAGGCGCTAAGAGCCTTATATTTTAATAGATTTTATTTTGTTTACTTCTAAGAGTTAATATACCTTTAATAGATAGAATAAGCTAATAGGTCTATAAAAAGACTATAATTATAGTCGCTATTAATTACTTAGTAAATCTATTATTAATTAAATTTATTTATAGCTAAGGAATTAATCTTATATAGGTACCTTAGCTTCTTTATTAATATATAATAAAACTTAGTATTTATAGAACGTTATATATCTTCTTTATTATATAAAAAAGTAATTAAAGTTAATATCTTTTTATTATTAACTTATAGGCCCTATTATTATATTATTTAATTAAGGTAGCGGTATTTTTATAATATAAGGTTTAAAGCAATAAATATATATTATTAAATATTAAGGAAAGTAATAACAAAGGTAAAAATATAATCTTTAGTATATCCTTAGGTTACTAAATAAAGTTATTATTAGAAAGGCTATTGAAATTTATTAATTCTTTTTTTATCTTAATAATAAGACTAGTAGTTATAGTATAAGGTTAAAGATCGCGGCTTAGTGGGGAAATTTAGTAGAGTAAGGTAATTAGCTAGGGTTTTATTAGGCTAGCTAAGATGTTATTAGGTAGGTTATAGTATAGATAGAGATCGGCCGTAGTATGAATAGTAAGACTTTAATTTAAATACTTTAAAAGATAGATTAAAAGATATAAAAATAGTTCCCTAGAGTTAATCCTTAAAGCTCTAAGGTCTCTTAAGAAGGGGATAAAAGTAATTATATATTAGGCTACCTTATTAGCTATTAAAAATAAAGACTTTTAAGAGGTAAATAAGATATTTAATTAGCGCTAAAGGGTAAAAAGAATTTAATTATAAAAAAGAGGGATTATAATAATAAAAATAAGAAAATAAGTAATTAATTAAATAGATATTAATATATAAATAATAGCCAAATTATTAAATTATAATAATTAAAGAAAATTAATATAAATAAGGGTTTAATATTATAATAATTATAATTAGCCTAGCTATAATATAAGGACTTATTAAGTAATAATTAAGATATCTAAGGAAAATATAATAATTAATTTTAATTAATTAAATAATTTATAGTATTTTTATAGTATCTTTAGCTTAAAGGTTAAGACTTTTATTATATATACTTATTTACTATATAAGCTATATATATATATATATTAAAAAAAACTTAATTTTTAAAATATAAATAATAAAACATTTAATTAAATATTTTATTTCTTAATTATAAGCCTTTTTTAATAGCTTAAAATACTTAATGTTAAGGGGCTAATATAAATAAAAAAAAATACTATATAAAGCTAAATAATTCTTTTCTTTTTATAATATCTCTTAAATTTAATAAATTAATAATTTTTATAGAGATTAATGATTAAAAGATAATAAAAATTAATTAATTAAAATATTTTAGTTATTTAAAATTAAGTTTATTATTAATTTACCTATTTTAAGTTAATATAATTATTTAATTACCTAAGATATTATTTTTTTAATATTAATGAGCGAGGTAATATTAGCTTATATTAATAATAAATAATTAAATCATTTAACCATTTATATTAATTACTTAAATAATTATAATTTATTTATAATTATAAAGTTATATTAATAATAGCTTTAAATACCCTTTTAAGCCTATAATAATTATATTATTTATAATTATATTTATAAAAAACTTTTATTTTATTAAAATTATAAATATTATTTAATTAGATATTATATTTTATAATTATATTTTATAATTATATTTATCATAAGCTAAAATTTATTATAAATAATAATTAAATCTTAATATTTAGCTCTTTAATAATTATATTTCTAAAAAGAATTTATCTTAAGCTCTAGGTATTACTTAATAAAATTTAAAGCGTAATATATATTAATAAGTAATATATTATAGTTAATAAATAATTAATTAATAATTATTTAAAATTAGCTATTAGGTTAATATAGATAAAATTAAGAATATTCTAAGGAAAATATACCTATAGAAAGTAATAACGAGGGATAATATCCCTATAGGCTTTATTAAAGTATATAAATAGCCTGCCTATAATACTCTTATATATATTATAATAATAAGTTTTAAACTAAGCTATTATTTATTATGCCTTAAAGATATAAAAGTAATTATATTATAAAAGTAAAGAAAAATAAAATCTAAGATAACGATAATAGGGGTATAAAAATTAATCTTTTTCCTAAGTATTATTAAAAAGATTATTAAGGTAGCTATAAGGGATTGTATTATAAATATAATAGAGATATTTAGGCTTTTCTCTAAAAGATATATAAGGAATAAAAAAGATAAATTAATAAAATATATAATTCTCTTAATTATAAAGGTAATAAAAGAAATATAGATAAGGGGGGGAATAATTACCCTTATTTAGCTAGACTTTATAATAACCTATAATAAACTTATATATTATAGAGTTATAGGAATAATAATATAAAAAGGATTCTTAAATAAGATTATAATATAAATAAGAAGTTTCCTTAGGGAGAGGATAATATATATACTTTAAGTATAAAATATCTAAGGCCTTTTACGTTAAGATAAAAATACCCTAGGGGTCCCTTTTATTAATAATCTATTTTATAATTTATATTAATATAGTTTATAAAAGACTTAAAAAGTATAGAGGTATTATGTTTATAAGATTTATAAATAATATAAACTTATTTATAATAAGGTATATATTAAAAGAGTATTATATATATATAAAAAATATAGAACCTAATTATATTAAATAAGTAAAATAATATAATATATAATATAATATAAATAAAATTAAATAGATATATTTTATATAGGCCTAAGAAGTATTAATATTATTAATATATTTTATAAAAACCTTAGTATAATTATTATAAAAAATAAAATTCTTTAGAATTACCTTAAATAAAAAGCTTTATTAATAAGACTAAGTATAAAAGATTTATAACTAAGCTATTATTATTATATAAATAATAAGGAAATTAATAAGATTAATATAATAATATAATATTATAAAGGTAAGGTACCTTTACATAATAATTATTAAATTAATACTTTCTTATATAATATTGATCTTTTATACCTTAACTAAGAATAAACAACCCTAAGGTATAGCTATAAATATATAATAAAAGTAAATAAAATACTTATAGCTTATTATTAAAGTATATAAGGCTATATTAATAGCTTAACTTAAAATGAAAATAATTATAACCCTCTTAAATTTATATTAAGAGAAATTTTAAAAAATATTAATCTAATATATAAAATATATAATAATATAGAATATTATTAAGTAAGTTAGAGCCTAAGTAATAGCTATTCTAAAGAGATAAAAAAGGTAAAGATATATATTGTTTTTATTCCTCTTTATAGAGGAACCTAAGATTATAAAATATACCTAATATAAGATCGATAAAGAATAAGAATAGACGTAACTTAGAAAATAAAATAAGGCGAGAGAATATAAGGGATAAACTATAGATAGCCTATTTAATATTACCCCTTTTAATATTAAAAATAGAGCCTAGATTTAAATATATTAAGGGCTTATAAAATATTAAAGCTCTATAGTAATCTAAATTAAAATTAAGAAAATTAAGTTATAAGATTTCCTCTTTTTAAAGGGTATCCCTAATATAAATATACCGTACTATATATATAATAGAGAGATTAAAATAATATATTATATAATTTTATATTATTTAAAATATAATAAATAAATATTATATAATATTAGAATTAAAAATAAAAGAGACCTTAATAAAATAATATCTATAAAATAAAGATTAATTATAATTACTAAGTAATACGTAGATATAATAAAACCTTATGCATTTTCGCTTATATAGAGACTATAAGGGAAGAAGATAAAGATAATAATAGATATATAAAGAGATATAAAGAAAGTATTAATATAGATTAAATTTAAAATGTATTAAACCCTAATAATATAATAATAAAACCTATAGGTAGATAATAAGATATAGATATTATATCTTAATAGTATTTTTTATTTATTTCTTTTTCTTTATTTTTACCTCTAGAGGATAACTTATTTATATTAGTATTACTAAGAGTAATAACTATATTATAATTAATAATAATATTAATAATAACTACTTATTATATTAATAAGGTAAACTACAAATAATATTATCTATAGATAACTTATAATTAGATATTATATTAAATATAGATAAGGTATTAATAAAATAATAGGTAAGATTAATATAATAATCCTCTAGGTTAAACTAAGTAGTAATATATTAAAACTTTTTAAACTAGATATTAAGATAATTAGAGATATATATAATATATATATAAGAAAGAGACTTATATAAGAGGCGCACTAAAATAAAATCTTCTTTTAAGCCTCTTAATAGAGGTAAATAATAGAGAAAATATAATTAAAACTAAGAATAAAATAATTAAAAGCCTATATAAATTAATAAAATAATATAAGAATAATAAAAATAAGATATATACTTATTTATATTTCTTCTTATTATTTAAATAATAATAATAATAAATACCGCGATTAATAAGCTTATAATAAAAATAACTAAGAGTCTTTAATCTAGCTATAATATAAGTATAGGTTAAATATAGCTCCTTAAAAGGAATCTATAGAGGGTTAATAAGGTAAGAATAAATAAGATATAAGAGATTTATACCTTTAATTATATTTATTTTCTTAGACTTATAGCCCTAAGGGCTATTATTATTACTAAAATTATTAATACCTAGGGGGTTATTATTATTAATATTAGAGATAGTTATAAATATAAAAGATAAAGAAAAAAAAGATATAAAAAGCTAAGGTAAATAAGGTAAAAGCGAGATAAAAAAGGCATATATATAAGGTATATATATAAATAAAAGAAAAATATTTATATAAGAAAGAAAAAAAAAAGAGAAAGGAGGTAATAAGGTAATTACTTTATTACTAAAAGAAAATAAAGAAATTATAATTTATAATTACTTAGGCCTCTTTATAAGAGGTAACTAAGGTTATTATATAATAAAGAATAGGAATAAAAGGAGGCTTAAAAGAGGAAGCCCGCTAAAGAGATATTAATGCCCCGAAGATAAGCTTCCCCTAGGATAATCCTATAAATACCTAAGGGACTAAGGGTATTTATAAATATTTAAAATAATTAATTACCCCTTAAACTAAGGCTTATACTATAGCGAGCTATATAAGTAATATAATTAGAATATTATATATAATATATAGATACAGAGCTCATAAGCTATATATAGGTTTTCTTCCCTAGAGGGTTTTTCCTATATAGATATAAGTAATAGAGGTATTATAGGTCTAGATTAGATAGATAAGAATAGTAGAGTAATAATATAATATAATATAATATAAGGTTTATTAAAAAGAAATATTAATTAATATTATATATTATAATTCCCTTAGCTTTAATAAGAAATAAAAATATTATTAAAAGTAATAATATAATGATTAGCTCTAATAGCTATTTTATTAAAGTTATATAATTTATAAAGTAAAAAAGGTATAATATACTTAATAAGCGAGCAACATAGTTTAAAATTTCTTAGTATTTATACCTTAGTTAAAAAAGGCTTTAAATAAATCTAATAAATTTAAACTAAGCCTAAAATAGATATAACTTTTATAATAGCTTAATATGCCTATAAGGACTTTTTAAAAATATTATATAGCCTCTAGGGTAAGCCTTTTATTAAAAAGTATTTAAAATTCTTATTTATATTATATATATAATAGTTTTTATATAAAAGAATCTTTTTAAAAAATCTAAAGAAATTATATATAGTTTATTTAAATATTAAATAGTAAGGAATTATCTAACCCTAACCCTAGCTATTTTATAATAGCTTTTATCAAGGTTTAAAATATAGAGTTTTAATATATAGTATAGGTCTATTGCTCGCTTTATTATATCGTTCCCTTATTAAGTATTTTATAAATACAAAGAAATAATAAGATTAATAAAAAACCTATAGGAATTATATTACCTTAAAGAAAGAAAACCCTTTTATTAAGTCTTAGGGATATAAATAATAAAAGATTAAAAGAATTACTAGCTTTAGCTCTCTTAAGTTATATATATTATTAAGATATATTACTCTCTTTTTTAATAATTAACCTTAATTTAAGATAAGTATCTTAATAATATAAAAAGAACTCTTATTATACTATAAATTAATAAGCCTAAAGAGCATTAATTTATACCTATAGAATGTAGGTATAAGTATATATATAGCGGTAATAACCTAGCCTAATATTACCTTTATAATAAGTAGGCTTAGAGGGTTTAATTAAAACCTAGGTCTATAATATTATAAAGCTATTAATTAAGTATTATAATACCTACTTTAAATCAAAGATTATACCCTTAGGTTTAAAGTAAAATAAAAGTCTAAGGAAAATATATTCCTTATAGCTATTAATATAAGCTTTAGTAGTAATATAGAAAAAAAAAGAGGTCTTAGGTATTTATTATAAAGCTATTTAGAGGTATAATTACCTAGAGAGTAAATAAATAAAATATAACTATAATACTTATTACTAAGGTAAAGTTATTAGCTCTCTCTTAGGCTATTAAGGAGGGTATCTTTATAAGCTATTTATTCTCCTGCCTTAAGGTTAACTTTATAACCCTAGCTGCTTAATATAGCCTAATAGCTTTAATTAAAGTTATAATTTAATATAGTAATTAATAAATAATTTACCTTATTAAGGTAAAGCTAATTTAATTATATATAAAGCTCTATTATATAGATATTTATAATTATTAGCTAAGATAAGAGATTAAAGAAAAAAATATTAAAATAAAATATATTTTATTAAATAAGCTAATTATTAATAACTTAATAAAGGTTCTATTATTAAATAAGTTTAGATATTCTTATATTTAATTAGGCTTAGAAGATATTTCTATAAGGCTATAAGGAGAAATAAGCTTAACCTAAGTAAATAAATAAAAAAGGCAAAAAGGCTATTAATTTTTATAACCTATAAACTTAATTAAAGGGCCTAGGGAAAAAAGGTAAATCCCTAGGCTACTTAGCGTAATCTAGGGGCTATATAAATAGGCTCATAATAATTAAGAATATAAGCCTAAAGAAAGAATTTCTTAATAAGGGTAATTTATATTAATAATAAGGAATAAAAAACCTAAGAATACCCGAAGAAAAGAAATTAATTAGCTACTTAATAATAAGGCTAAAGGCTTATAGTATTAATTAATTATAAATCTATATAAGAATAAGTAAGTAATATTAAAAAGATTATTAAAAAGACTTTAAGGCTAAGTAGTATTATTAGCCTTATTAATTTAAGGACGCTGAGCTAAATAATAGCTAAGAATAAGGCCTAAAATAAGCTATTTATAAATATTATAAATAAGAGGCTTCTTAATATATAAAATAAAATAATTAAGTATTAAATTATTTTAATAATTATTTAATAGCTAAGTAAACTTAGGGCTAATATTAAGAGTAAGCTTATTTATATTAGTCTCTTTATTATAAGGGGTATTCTTATAGCTATATAAATATAAAATAGCCTCTTTAAGCCTATAAGCTAGAGAGCTATTAATTATATATAATAGAGCTATAATAATTACTTAAAATTAAATCTCAAAAGAGGAGAAATTAATATTTACCTAAAAGGATTTAAATTTAAAAGAAAATAGAATTATTAAGAAAGAAAGACTAAATACTTATTCATTATATAAAAAAGAGGGCTAATAATAACCTCAGAGAGGCTAGCTCTTAAAGTATTATCTTATCTTTTAAAATAGCTTTAGCTAAAATAATTAATTATTTAGAAATTAAATTCTAAGTAGACCTATAATTAGCTATAATAATTATAACCTATTTAATTTAATAGCGAGATTAATTATTATTAAAGGTAATATATTATTTATAGAAATCCTCTAAGGCCTTTTAATATACTTAGGTAATACCTAAGAGCTCTAAAAAAAGCTATAAGATATTAATAGGTATAAAATAAGAAATGGACACTTTAAATTTATAACTTTATATCCTAAGTAATTATAATATAAGTCTTTAGCTTATTATTAATAATATATAATAGCTTAGACTCTTAATAAGCCTAAGTAATAAAATAAAAATAAGGTATTATATTAATAAAATACTTAATAAAAATATAATTAAGATTAATAATAAAATAAGTTATCTTAGTAATATAGATTAAAAGAAGAGATATATTAAATAATTAAATAAAAGAGATTATAGGGATTAATAAATATTAAGAGAGACTTTTTATATTAAAGAGCCTATTTAGGCCTTAAGTAATCTAAGCCTATAGCGAGGATATAAAGGTATGGGCCTAATAGGCACGATTAGGATAATATTAGAGATAGAAAGGTAGGTTCGATATATTAACATAACTTCAACTTGCCGAAGTCTCTGCGAGTCTTCGGCGAAAGGAGTTTTATATAGTCTAAGACCTATGCAATAATCTAAGGATTTCCCGACCTACCGGCGATAGCTAATAAAACCTAAATACTCTTATAATTACCCCCTCTCCCGCGAGCTTAGTCCCTTAAGCTTATCTAGCTAATTATCTTATTTCTTTATTTAATACTAAAGATATCTAAATATAACTATCTTTTAATTAATCTCTAGCTTTAATAACCCTTTATAATATATCGCTAATTATTTATTATCTCCTTTATGCCTTTTCTTTATAAGAATTATAATCTTTATTATAGATTTATTATTTTCTTTTATAATTAATTAATCGCTATTAGGTTAATAATCGCTTCGCGCTATTAACTATCTAATATTAATAGCTTAAATATAGCTATTATTATTATAATTAGAGTTTTTCTATTTTATAATAATCTTCTTTTTTTTATTTTTTTTCTCTTTATAATAATAATTTTACTACTTATTATAATAATATCGCTATAGCCTCTATAATCCCTATTAATCTTATTTTCCTAAATTATATATAATTCTTTAGTTTTCCCTCTTATTCTTATATTACTTACTTATATACCTATCGCAAAGCTTTTAGTAATATCTCTTTTAGCGACTTACTCCTCTATACTTTTAAAGTTTATATATAATAATATTATCTACTTCTAGAAGATAAACCTTAATAAAGTTCCCTATATATATTACTTAGAATATATAGATAAAGACCCTTAAATTCCTTATATTACTAATTAATTATTAAATTATTACTTATTATATACCTATAATAAGAAAAAGTATAACTTTATAAGTTTTCTTTTTTCTCTTTTTATTATTTTCTCTAAGTTATTATTAATACTTTATAGATTCCCTATGAGCTTTAAGGTATTACCTAGTACTTATAAAATAATATTTATAGCCTTTATAATATTATTATTATTAACCCTTTTTCTTTTACCTATATTTAGATCTAATATATTAATTATATTATTAAGGATATAATATATACCTAGCGAAAAGTCACTAATTATCTCTATAACCCTATAATATAATTATCTAAGGATATAATTTAATTATCTCGCATTTAGATATAAGAACTTATATCTAACTAAGAACTATTATCCCTACTTTACCTTTAAGGTATAAGTTTTTACCCCTCTCTCGCTATAATATTAGCTAATATTCTATATATAGGCTAAAGCTTAGATAGCCCTTCCTAAGATAACTAATTATATTATTATTACCGCTCTTATCTATATTTATAATAATACTCCTACTTAGTTATTACTTAAGGCGATTAATTACCTAGATAATACTAAAAATACTATAAGAGTTAATATTAAGGTTAAAGGTAGTAATTATAATATTATAGATAGCCTCGGCGAGTTATATAATATTACTAATTAGGCTATTACTAATAATAACCCTAGCCCTATTTATTTTATCTCCTTTATAGGCTAATATCCCTATCTCTAAGGCCTTATTAACCCTTTATTAATTCTTAGTAATTATAAGTATACTTATCTTATTACTAGAGGTAATAATAATAATAATAATAATAATATTCTTAATCCCTCGCTAAGTAATCGCTATAAAAAGCCCTATAAGACTCGCGGTTAAGCTACTTATAATTATAATTATAATTATAGTTATAATAATATTAATATTAATAATAACCCTTAAATTATAATAAGTTTATTATATCTTATTACTAATATATTAGCTCTTATCTTTCTAGGGTTTTTATTATTATTTTTATTATTTTAACTTAGCTCTTTCTTTATATTATTCTATACCTATATTATAATACCTTAGCGAATAATTTCTTATTTTTATTAGCGACTTAATATAATTTAGTTTTTACTTTATTTTTATATTTAAGTTTTTTTATTTTATACCTAGATTAATAAGACTTTTCTTATTATAATACTTTTAATATATATCTAATTATATCTTATCTTATTTCTTATAATCTTTCTTTATAATTTTAAGGTATTTCCTTATTATTACTTATATATTATCTAAATAATTTTTTAATTCCTAGGTATTATATTTTATTAATTAACCCTTTTATTTAATAAGATAAAAAGTCTTATTTTTTATATCTTTATATAAGATTATTTCCTTTACCTTTTACTTATTAGGCTTATCTTAAAGCTCTAGTTATTCCTATGCGGTATCGCCGATTACTTTATAATTATTTTATAGCTCTATAAGTAATATATAAAATATATTATATATATATTAATATTTTTCTAATAGCTCTAAAATATAGGCTTACTTTCTATATTTATTAAAGACCTTAGCTCTTATAAATCTTAAGGCTAATTTAAGATATTTAAATCTCTAATTCTTTATTAATATTCTTATAATTTATCTTTAATAATAAGTCTATAGCTTATATCTTAAATTATAATATTTTACCTAGGATTTTAAAGCTTTCTCTTAATATATATATACTTAGGTCTATATATAGCCTAGTATTATTAAGTATTTAGTAATACCTTATATATTTATTTCTATCTTTATTAAGATATATTCTATATATCTTAAATAATAGCTAAATAGCGCTTCTATTAGGGAGACCCTAATAATTAAGTATATATTATTATTATAGGCAAAGGTAATATCTAAGAGTTATATTACTTACCTTTTAGGTAATTCTCTTATATATATTCTTAGATATCTTTTATAATACCTTATTAATAAAACTTCCTTAAAATAAGGTTAAATATCTTTTAGGATCTTATATAACTTACTCTTAGGTTATTATAATATTAGCGAAAGATCTCTATCTTTATAGCTCTTTAATCTAAGATAATTAATTATCCCTTATAATATAATAAGTCTTAAAAGTTTATTATATATCCCTTATATTTACTAGTAATTCTCTAAACTTTTACCTTAAAGTTTTAATATTATTAATAACTTCTTACCCTATACTTAACTATTACCTATTTTATTATAGCTTCCTTAAGCTTTCTTAGATCTAAAGACCAAAGCTAGTCTTAATTATATAATTCTAATACTATCTAGTCTTCTTATTCTTCCTCTTTTCCTTAACCCATTAAGAAAAAAAATAACCCTTCTATTATACTCCCTTTGGCTATTAATTCGAATATTTATATTATTAAAAATAGGCTTTTTACTTAATTACTTTTACTTATTAAGGATAATAAACCATAGTAAATAGTCTTAACCTATACTAAGTAAATATATTATTAATTAATTAGGGTTAGAGTTTTTATTAATATTTTTAGATATAATGAAACGAAGACTATTAAGGTAATAGGTTTTTAAGGGTCTAATTTTACCCGCTATTATAAGTAAAAATACCCTAAAATTGCTTTTAGTAAGAAATTAGAAAGAACTTAAAAAAGAAATAAATAAATCCCTTACCTTAAAAGAATATTGATTAATTAATTAAATAATATAGAAAATACCCCTCCTTACCTTATATCAAGGTAAGATTTTTTTATACTTACCTTAAGGGAAAAACTTTAAAAACCTATATTTTCTTAATAAGCCTATTTAAAAAAGGTCCTCTACTTTATTATTAAAAATAACCTCTCTTTTCGGATTATAAATAATAAATCCTTCTAATAGCTTTTATATTATTATAATAAATAAATAACCCTTTTTTACTCCTTTTTATTAATTCAATTAATATTTAACTAATTAATATATATATAATAAGTCCCCTATAATAAATAGGTAGAATTTTAGAAGCTTCTTAGATAAGGCTTTTAATATCTCTCTATTATGCCTTAATTCGGAATTAGAAGTAAATATTTAAAGCCTAGGGACTTTTTCCTTAACCTTTAATATTTAGTCTTCTAATAGGCAAAATTCCTATTTA
Organism: Fusarium sp. LHS14.1; assembly: GCA_025433615.1. Lineage (NCBI taxonomy): Eukaryota > Fungi > Ascomycota > Sordariomycetes > Hypocreales > Nectriaceae > Fusarium > Fusarium sp. LHS14.1. The sequence continues at coordinate 3,935,350 of CM046478.1, read as the reverse complement.
GGAATTATGTTATTATATATTTCTTCTAATTTTAAATTAGAATATAAGGTTATTAGTAAGTAATCTATATAACCCTTTTTATAGTTATTTTACTAATTATTTAATATTAAATAGGGTTTAATAAGCTTAATAAAGCTTATATAGGGGAATATATTTAGAATTAATTCCTCCTTACTTTAAAGGATTTCTAAGCTATTTAAATATATAATATTTTTAAGTAAATACTATAAATATTATTATTTAAATAGCTTATTAAGCTATTTAAATTAATAATATTAAAAAAATCTAATTAAAGGTTAAGATATAAACTAATATGTATATTTAGTATTACCCGGGATAATATAGCGAATAATAATTATTTTTTAATTACCTTTGAAGCTATTTCTAAGAAAAGCTATAAAGAGATCTTTAATAATAATATTCGCTATATTAGTTATATTTTAAATATTATTATATAAGATATTCTTAAGGAGTATTTAAATACTAATATTTCTAATTTATCTTCTAATATTTCTAATTTATCTATTAAAGGAGGTAAATTAGATAAATTAGATTTTTTACCCTATGGTTATAGTAATAAGTTATTAGTTTTTTCTTATTTTTATAGCTATGATACTAATTATTTTTTTTTAGCCCTTATAAGCCGATTACGCTATATTCTTACTATTATCAAATATAATAGTAATATATAAAAGACCTTCTTAGAAGGTATTAGGCATAAAGAGGCTGAAAAGAGCCTAGCCTCGGATTTTAATATCTAAATAATTCCCTTAGGTAAATAAATTCTTAATTAGCCCTTTTTTAATTATTATATTAATTAATTATATTCTATAGATAATATAACCTATTAGAATTCTACCTATAATATAATTAATATTACTCTTATTTTAAAAGAGCCTATTAATTATATTAATAAAGTAGATTCTAATAAGGAATCAAAAGCTATTACTTTTAATAACCTTAATTAGGCTACTTTATATAACTTAGAAGCTATTTTTAAGGTTTTTTTAAAAGCCTCTATAAAGCTTTAAGCCTAATTTTACTTCTCGATTCCTAAGGTATTATTATATATTAATAAGATATATAGTAACCTTAAAAGCCTTAAAAAGAACTTTAAAACTAAGGCTATATTACCTAATAAGGTTAATTTATTGATTTTATACCTTTTTAGATTTTTTAATTAATTATATTTATTTTTATAATGAGAATATTAAATTAATTATATTAATATAATTTCTAAAGGCTTAGATAAGCTAGGGAAATATTTCTCTAGAAAGCTAAGCTTTCCTATTAGTCCTATTTATAAGTAAGTTTTTTCCTATATTTAATTAATATAATCAATTACTAATTTTAATAAGGCTTATATTATTAATATTATTCTTAATCCTAGGTTTAAAATAACCTATTTTAGACCTAGAGGATAATTATACTATTATATTAATATAGAGAGAGATATTAAAAGCATTTTTAAGCTTAAATATAAAAGGTTAGTAATATATAGCTTTTTATTATGTTTTACTTCCCTATTTTATTTAAATATACTAATTTAAATAGGGTTAAGGCTAAAAAAGGCTATTTAGAGCCAAATAAGTCCTTTAATAAGTTAAACCCTAACTTGATATATTAAAGTCCTTCTTTTTTAGGGCAATTAAAAGAAGACTTAGATAAGGGGCTTTATATTAATAAGATTAATAAGATTAAGGAATATAAGATTTATCTAAGTAAAAAGAGGGTTAAAAGAGTAATATATATAACCCTAACCCTTATATAGCCTTTATTCGCTTACTAATTTATTTTATAGGAGGATATTATTTAGTAGTAGAAGGTAAATTCTATAAGGTTTCCTATTTTAAGTATTTTAGCTAGGTATTATATTACTATTCCTGCGACTTCTACTACTATTAAGAGGGTTTTTTCTATTTTTAGTAATATTATTACTAAAAATAGGAATTAAATCTTATCTAGGGTAGCTAGGTAACTTATTTTATTAAAAAGCTAGGAAATTTAGGATTTAGATACCCTTATAGAGGAAATAAATAAGGAAGAAAGTAAAGAAGAAAGTCTTTAGTAAGAGCCAAAAGGGACGGAAAGGGCTAATTTAGTTAAGGAAGACCCTATTAAGATAGAAGATAACTTAGAGGAGGATTCTAACTTTAATTAGTTATTATAGGTTAAAGAAAATAGCTACCCTATACCTTTTACTACTTATATATTTCTTAATTAGTCTATAATACTATTCCCATTTTTTTATTATTTTACCTATTTTTATTAAATAGTAATAGCCTTTTTTATCTTAGTTATATTAAAGTAATTAAATTAGAGCTTTTAAAAAATATAAATCTTAGATAAATTATAGGAGCTTATATAAGTAGACTAAGAATAAGATAAAATATATATAGGGTAGGCTACTATACAAGAATTATAAATACGATTTTTATCTTATATAATTACTAATATTTAAAATACTATAAGTAAAATAAGTACTTTTTTAATATAAAAGTCACTTTAGGCCTTGATATAAGTTTTAGAGATATCTTATCTTAAAAAATTTATAATAGCTTATATAAGCTATCTAAAAATAAGATAAAGTTAATATTATATAAAATATTATATTATCCTCTTAATAATATACCTAATATTATATAATAACTCTTATTTTTATAATTATAATTAAAATAAATTAAAATTAGTATTTTAAATAGCGTAACTAAAAAATCGATTAAAAATCAATCAATTAACTAAAAGGTCAGTCACTTTTAGTCAGTAATTGATTTTTAATTAACTAAATTGACTAATGACTAATTAGTGATTGATTTTTTAGTTACTTAACTAAAAGTGATTGCTTTTTTTAAGGCTTGACTAAGACTAAGACTAAAAAATTAGTTATTAGTTAGACTAAAAGTGACTAAATCACCATCCTGATAGCAATAATAGAAATATCTTAAGTAACTATAACTTAGAAATATTATTACCTAAGTTACCTATATAGCTATTAATCTTCTTACTTATAAGTATTATTATACCATAAAAGCTTTACCTTCTTATAATTATAAGCTTATTCCTCTTAATCTATGCTAATATAAGTTTATATAATAATATAGGCTTCTATATTATTATATAATTTTAGCTTACCTTAAGGTATTAAAACCTCTTATAAAGGAAGATTATCTACCCTAGTAGTAGCTTATAAAGCCTTTTACAAGTCCCCTTTATAATATTATAAGAATTCTTATTAATTATTATCTCTAAGACCTTAAAGATCCCTTATTATAAATCTATAATCCTAATATTATTTAAAATCTCTATAGCTAGCCCCATATAGCTACAAATAAGAAATAAAGTATTCCTTTAAGCCTCTAGGCCATAAGTAGCATATAAGTAATACTATAAGTAATTACTTTATAGACTACCCCTTGAATATTATAAATATCTTTATAAGTAAGCTTATAGGTAATATTATAAGGTTTATAAGGTTTACGAGGCTTATAAAGCTTATAGGGGGTATTATAATTAGTATTATAAGTAATATTATAGCCCTTATAGAATTAAAGTAAATATAATATATAGAGGCTTAACCTAAGCATAAGGTATATATATATATATAAGTAAAGATTAAGATAGCTTTATATAAGACTTAAGGTAATTAAAATATTCCAAGCCTATGTTCTAAGAGATCTAAAGGTAATATAAATACGCGGGGAAAAGGATTAAGAGGTAAATAAAAGCAAAGAGCACTAGCAATAATATTATTACCTTAATAACTAACTTTATTAATAATACTAATATTAGTATAGGCTATAGGGCCCTAAGGGGGTTATAATAGCTTTATATCGGCTAAAGAGGGATTATTAGGTATAATTAGTATATCTATAGGCTTTAAATATATATCTATCGTAATTAATAAATAAAATATTATATTTCTATAACTTTATATACAAATTTAATATATAAGCCTAATAGGTATATTAATTAGCTTATTGAATTAGGTAGGTTATAATATAAATAGAGACTAGCTATAATATAAATAGTAAGACTCTTAAATTAAGATCTAGCCTTAAGTATAATCCTTAGGGTCTTTAACACCTAAGAAATTAAAGGCTTAGATCCCTCTTTAATAAATATTAGAGTCTATAGCTATATATTAAGCTTTAAGATTATAATTTTTAGATTAAGGGGAATAAACTTGGCTCTTTTAAAAGCCCCCTTAATATTTCTTTTTATTATGAAAGCCTTATATATAATATAAAAAGCTAAAAAGAATTTAGTCTTTAAAATATAGGTTATAAAATATTTAATTAATTATTTTATTTCTTAATTATAAGCTTACTTTAATATATTAAAATACCTAATATTAAGAGGCTAAAATAAATAAAATCGATAAGGTAATATATAAAACTAAGTAATCTTCTTTTTTTTATAATATCTCTTAAATTTAATAAATTAATAGCTCTTATAATTATTAAAGATTAAAAGATAATAAAAATTAATTAATTAATTATATATTAATTAAAATATCTAAGCTATTTAAAATTAATTTTATTATTAATTGAATTATTTTAAGTAATTATAATAATTTAATTACTTAAAAGGTTATTTTTTTAATATTAAATAGTAAGGTAATATTAGCTTATATAAATAATAATTAATTAAATTACTTAGCTTTTTATATTAATTACTTAAATAATTATAATTTATTCTTAATTTCTAAGTTATATTAATTTTAGCTTTAAATACTTTTTTAAACCTATAATAATTATTTTACTTATAATTATATTTATAAAGAAATTAATCTTATTAAAATTATAAATATTATTTTATTAGATATTATACTTCGCGATTATATCTACTATAAGTTAAAATTAATTATAGATAATAATTAAATCTTTATATTTACCTCTTTAATAATTATATTTTTGAAATAAATATGTCTTAAATTCTTAATATTACTTAATAAAATTTAAAGCCTAATATATATTAATAAATAGTATATTATAATTAATAAGTAATTAATTTATTATTTCTTTTATATTATAAAGTTAAGGGAGAACTCCTTATAAATCTAAGCTAAGAATAAAATAAATAAAGATCTCTTTCTCTAGGTCTAAGAGCTTATGTAATTTAGGGATTTAATTAAGTCGGGATTAAATACCTTATTATTAGCGCTATAGCTCTATATAATTAATATTATATAGAGCTATAGCGTATTAAAGCTTTAATTTTAGGTTATTTTAGAGGGCCTAGAGAGTAATAAGAATTTTAGCCTTATTATTAGACTAAGATATATTAGGTAATTAAGAATTAATTAATTAAATAGAGATAATATAGGTTAAGGGATTTTTATTATATATGCTTATCTATTATATAAGCTATATATATATATATTAGCTTTTTATATATTTTTTAGGCTATTATAATTAAAAGAAATACTAAGGTAGGTTTTAAGGAGGCTACGCTTATTTCTCTCAACTTAAAAAATATAATCTTAAAGCTAGATATATAGCTATAGACTCTAATATTAGCTAAGGAAACAGCTTAGCCTTTAACCTCTTAGGTTTTAAAGACTCTAAGGATTATACTTAAGGCTAAATCTTAGTTAAAATACCTTAAGAAATAAATCAAAAGGTATTATAATAAGTCCCTAGAATTAATTCTAAGAGCTTTAAAGTCTCTTATAAGAAGTATAATAATAATAATATATAAGAATATATTATGAAGGGCTAAAATTAAAGACTTTTAAGAAATAAAGAAAATATTAAGTTATTACTAAAAAGTAAAAAGGATAAAATTATAGAAAAGGGATATTATAATAATAAAAGAAAAAAAAATAATTAATTAATTAACGTATATGATAAGCGAGTCGGACAGACAAGCGAGTCGGACAGCATACTGTGCAGCTAAACTAAGTAATTTTAAATTTTCTAAAACTAGCTATAAAATGTACTAAGGTCTAAAAAATCATTTCTAACTAAATTAGAGAAAAAGTCATGGGATAAGAATTTTTCTAGATTTTTTTAAAAAAAATTTAACTTGTTAATTTGAAAAGTTTTAAAAAAGACAGTGCGAATAAGCTTTTTCTTAATAACTATAGAGAAAAAAATATTCAAAATTTTAGAAAATTTCCTCATGTAAAAACCTATTTAATTACCCTAATTTGAAATTTTTAGCTACTTTAGGCCTAGTTTGAACTTTTAAGAATTTTCCTAAAATCGCGCTTTAAGGTGTATTTTACGATGTCCGGCTCGCTTGTCTGTCCGACTCGCTTATCATGTACGTTAAATAGATATTAATATATAAATAATAGCTAAATTATTAAAAAGTAGTAATTAGAAGAATTAAGATAATTAAGGTGTTTAATATTAGAATATTTATAATAAGCCTAGCTATAATATAAAGACTCATTAAATAAGGATTAAAATATCTAAGGAGGAATATAATAAATAGTTTTAATTAATTAAATAATTTATAGTAATTTTATAATAGTTTTTATCTTAAGAATTAAGATTTTTAATTATCTTATTTATCTAATTATCTTATTCATTAAGTATATTATTTTATTCTTTATAATAATAAATAAGGGTTATATAATGAATATTATTTTTAATTTAAGGTTTAAATTCGCTCATTTAAGCCTTATAGAGGGTTTATATTAGTATATTAATATTAAGAGAGATATAAAAGGTATTTTAGGGCTTAAATATTAAAAATAAATAAATTTATATATTTCTTATATATTTTTTTATTTCCTTATTTTATATATATTTATTATTTTATATTTGTAAAAAAAACCCTTTATATAAATATAGCTAAGTATATAATATGAATCTATTTTTTATTTACTAATCTATAAAGGATTTATTTAGATTTTCTTTAAAGACTATATAGGATAGAGTATTATGTAATATATAGAATATCAAAATTATAACTATTTTAAGTAATATTTTAAGTTTTAAGAGATTTTTAAATTTTATTCTTTTAGGTCTAAATACATTCTGTCATATATACTTGTTTGTTACGTAAGCTATATATATATGTTCAGCTAAAAGAATTACTATTTAGAGCTAAATTAATATTTAAAGAAATTAAACCTTAATATTATATATTAAAGTCTCTTATTTTATAGAGCTAATAAAAGAGGACTTAGATAATAATCTTTATATTTATAAGATAAATATAATATAAAATATAAGATTTATTTTATTAAAAATAAGGTTAAAAAAATAATATATATAAGCTTAACCCTTATATTGCTTTTATTTATTATATGAAAAGATATTATTTAATAATAAAAAATAAATTATATAAGGTCTTTGATTTGAACTATTTTAAGTAAGTATTATATTATTACTCTTATAAATTTTATAATCATTAAGTAGGCATATTATTTTGAATAATATTATAATTAGAGGTAAAAATAAAATCTTTTTTAAGCTAGCTAAGTAATATCTTTTTTTTAAAAACTAAGAGATTAAAGATTTAAAAAGCTTTATGGAGGAAATTAATAAAGAAAAAACTAAAAGCAGTATTTAATAAGAGCTAAAAGAGAAAAAAAAGGTAAATTTAATTAAGGAAGAGCTACATAAAATAAAAAATAACTTAGAAATAGATTTTAATTTTAACTAGCTATAAAGGGCTTAAAGAAATAGCTCTTTTCTCCCTAGTATTATTTATATATTTTATATTTAATCCTTAGACTTATTTTATTTTTATTATTATATTTATTTTTATTACTTAATAATAATACTTCTTATTTTAATATAACTAAGATAATTAAAGTAAAACTTTTAAAAGAATAAGAATTTTTAATATATTATTATTATTTAATTATATCTTATTTAAGAAGATAATTAAAATATTTTAATATAAATCTTAATAAGTTTATTAATAAAGGCTTTATACCTAAAGTCTAAGGTCTTAAGAGGTTAACATTATAAAGGTTTACTTATAAAATAATTAATACTTTTAACAATAGCTTTATTTATGATAAATAAATTATGTTTTAATTTCTTAAAAAAGAGACTTAATTACTTTTAATAATAATAATTAATAATATAAAAATAAAAGAATTAATAAAAATAAATCAAGATCTATAAAGATTAAAATATCTTAGCTATAATATAACTAGAATAAATACAAATATAAAAATATAAAAATAAATATAAACTTAATTATTATTATTATATAACATTATTTTACTTAAAATAGGGATTAAAGTATTATAATTAATATCTTAGTAATTTTAATAATAAAGGCTCTATACTTAGAGCCTAAGGTCTTAATAGGCTTTAATTCATAAGGTTTATTTTCATAATTATTAATACCTTTAATAATAGCTCTATTTATAATAAATAGATTATATCTTAGTTAGCTAAAAAGATGAAATTCTCTTTTTATAGTAATTCTCCCCTTTATTATTAACCTTTTAATTATCCATATAATTTTTAATTACTTAAAGAGATATAAATTATTTTTATTATCCTTATAAGAGGAGGTTTAACTATAACTAATAATAATTATAACTAATTAATTAACTAATAAATAACTAGCTAATTAATTAATAATATATAAAAAGATTATAATAGCCTTTTATATAGACATTTAGCCTAATAATTAACTAATATAATTAATACCTATTAATAAGTCTTTCTATATAACTAAGATAATCTTACCGAAGAATTCTATAAGCTTTATAAAAATATAAAAAGTACTTATAATTAGCTATAATAGATATTCTTATATAGAGCTAGTTAAAGTATTAAATTAAGTAAACTACTTAATAATCTAATATTAATTAAGCTTATCATCTTTAATTATAATATTCTTTTTTTATTACTTAGCCTCTTTATATCTAATTTTTATATTTATATAAGAATTAATTTTATTAAAAAAGAGCTTTTTTTATTAAAGGCTTTTAAGATAAAGCTAAAAAATTAAAATAAAAGCCTAAGGGTAAAAAAAAGAATTTCCTTATAGTTAATAGAAATATATAATATAAGGTATAAGTTATAATACTTATAATAAATATTAAGAATTTCTATATCACTAAATAAAGATTAAAGAAATCTTATTATAGCTAGCTAGGATCTAGCTATATAGCTATAGGCATAATTATATTAGGAAATAGAGGTTATTAGTATTATAGGTTTATTCAGAGGGGCTAGTTCCTAGAGTTAGCGGCAGAGTTCTATAAACTTAAAAAGTATTAGCGCTGCTAAGGCTTAGCGCTAGACTTAGCGGTAAATAGAAGTGTATAGGTTTAATTAATTAAACTTATCTAATTAAATATATATTATATAAATATTAGCTTATATAATTATATAAATAATAGTAATTTAATAATAATTTTAATAGTAAATAAACTTAATTATAAAAAAACTTCAAGATATTATAACCTTATAATAATTAATAAATATTTAATTAATTAATATTAATTAAATATATGAAAGTTATCTAAATAAACTAAAGAAATCTAAATAATTATTATATATTATTAAAAATTCCTTAGGGTAATAAAATTCTGCTATCTTATTTATTTTAATTTTGCATTAATCATATATAAAGAAAGAAGTTAAAGAATGATGAGATAATAGGCCTTAAAAGCTTAGTTAAGGTATAATTATAAATAAAAGGTAAGTCTTTAATATATATAAGACTTTAATTTATTAAGCCTTTTATGATAGCTTAGCTATTAAGATTTTAAAAGCCTTTATTATATATAGGGTAGTAATTTAGTTACTTTTAGTCTAATTAATAATTACAAAACTAGTTTTAGTCTTAATTAAGGGTTAAAAAACTTAGTTACTTATAGTTAAGTAATTAAAAACATTAATTAGACTTTTAATTAAGAGGCTATTCAGTTAGTTACTAACTAGTTTTTTAGTTACTTTTAATTATTTTAATTATAGAATAAGAATTATTGAAAATAGCTATTAAGGGCTATTCAAACTATATTATATATTATAGAAAATAATATAAATAAGTATAAAGTAGCCCTTACCTATAGGTATTTTTATTGTATTTTTAACTATAATAAGTAACTAATAATAGATTAATATAGAATATTATTCTTAAAAAGCTCTAATTAAGCTCTTAAAAAAATCAGGATTTCAAAAAGATAGTTTCTTAGTCTATAAACTAGATAAAACTATAAGGATTTTATTTTAATATTTAAAATTAAAATAAGGTTTTATATATTTTAGTAATAGCTAATTAGTAATTCAATTCAGATATATATTTTAAATCTTTAATTAAAAAATAATTAAATAAATAATTAAAAAGTTAAAAAATGAGTTATTAATCTAACTAAAAAAATTTGCTTTAGTCAAGAGGCTAGAAAATTAGTTAAAAATTAATTACTAATTAAAACATAAGTAACTTTTTGATTATAATAAAATCACTAACTAAATCACTACCCTAATTATATATAATGATATATAATATCAAGCTAGGGTTTTTATAATTAATCAATAGCTCTAATAGCTACCTTATATTCTTATATATATATAAATATTTACATAAATAATATATCAAAATAAGATTTATCTTTAACATATATAATAAGCGAGCGTCATAGATAAATAAGCGCTGCACTTTTCCCTCCTATATCTAACATTTTATTTAATTAATTAATTCCTAACTACTAAATATACCAGACGTAAATATTAAGGCTAGAACCCTTCTTACCCTTTAGGCCCTTTAAAATAACCTAAAAGTAAGTATCTAATGCGCCGTAAATACCTATATAGTCAATAAGCGATAAATATATTAGCGGTGAAATAGCATTTAATCTCGACTTAATATTATCCCTAAATTATATAAGCTATCTAGCCTAGAGGAAGAAATCCTTATTTATTTTATTCTTAATGTAAATTTATAAGGATTCCCCCCCTAATTATATTATATAAAAGATATAGCTAATTAATTACTTATTAACTATAATATACTACTAATTAGTATATATTAGGCTTTTAATTTTATTAAGTAATACTTAGAGCTTAAGATATATTTTTTATAAATATAATTACTAAAGAGCTAAATATAAAGATTTAATTATTATCTATAATTAATTTTAGCTTATAGTAAATATCATTATAAAGTATAATATTTTATTACATAATATCTATAAGATTAATAAGATTAGCTTTCTTATAGGTAGAATTTAAAGCGAAATAATTATTATAGGTATAGAAAGGTATACAAAGTTAAAAGTAATATAGCCTAAAAACTAAGAATAAATTATAATTATTTAGCTAACTAATATAAAATATTAGGCAATCTTATTATTTATTATTAATATAAGCTAATATTACCTTATTAATTAAAACTAAGAAAGTAACCTCTTAGGCGATTAAGCTATTATAATAACCTAAAATAGCTAAATTAATAATAGGATTAATCTTAAATAGCTTAAACATTTTAATTAATATATAACTTATTAATTAATTAATATTTATTATCTCTTAATCCTTAATATTTATAAAAGTTCTTAATTTATTAAATTTAAGAGATATTATTAAGAGAATAAGATTATTAGGCTATATATATTATATTATTTATTTTATATATTTTAGCCCTTTAATATTAAGTACTTTGATATACTTAAGAATATTTATAATTAAGAAATGAAATATCTAATTTAATACTCTATAACCTATATTTTAAAGACTAAATTCCTTTTAGCTTTTTTTATTATATTTTAAATTATTATAATAAAATAAAATATTAAGGGTGCTTTTAGAGAAACCTAGCTTATTCCTTTTAATACGAAAAATATAATCTTAAAGTTTAATATATAGATATATATACTAATATTAATTAAAGAGGTAATTAAATTATTTATCCCTTAGGCCTTAAGGACCCTAAAGATTATACTTAAGGCTAGATCTTAGTCTAAATACCTTAAAAGATAAATTAAAAGGTATTAAAGTAGCTCCCTATGATTAATTTTAGAAGCTCTATGGTCTCTTATAAAGGGGATAAAAGTAATTATATATTAGCTTACTTTATTAGCTATTTAGAATAAAGACATTCGAGAGGTAAATAAGATATTAAGCTAGCGCTAGAGAGTAAAAAGCACTTAACTATAAAAAAGAGGGGTAATAATAATAAAGGAAGGAAAATAAGTAATTAATTAGATAGATATTAATATATAAGTAATAGCTAAATTATCGTGGAGTAGTAATTAAGGGAGGTTAATATGACTCAGAGTTTAATATTATAGTATCTATAGTAAGCCTAGCTATAATATAAGGACCTATTAGGTAATAATTAAGATATCTAGGGAAGAATATAATAAATTGTTTTAATTAATTAAATAGGTAATAGTATTTTTATTATAATATCTTATAAAGAGGTAAGGAAAAGTATATCCCTTACTTATCTATAGCGCACGCTTATTATATATATTAAGCCTTTTAATAAAATAAATAACAATAATGATAAAATTATAACAATTAAAAATATGTATAAATTAATAAAATATTAAAAGAATATTAAAAATAGAACATATTTATATATTCAAATATTTTATTATTATTTAGATAAAAATAATAATAAATATTATAATTAATAAGCTTATAATAAAAATAATTAAGAATACTTTTCCCTAAATATCTTGATTATTACTTAATAAGTCCTTATATTATAAATAGGCTTACTAAAAGTATAATAATATTAAATACTTAATTGTATTAACCTCCCTTAATTACTACTTTATAATAATTTAGCTATTACCTTTATGTTAATATTTACTTGATTTAATTATTTATCTTTTTATTTTTTACTATTATAACCCTTTTTTTCTTTAGATAGGTCTTTATTATTAGTAGCTAATAAGGTAACCTAGTATATTATTACGTTTATCCTTTTTAAGAGACCTTAAGTATGATAATAATAGGGTTCCTAAGGGATAAACTAGTTATATTAGTGTATATTAATAAAGGAGAATATTATATAGCCTTAAAGGGTAATACAAATTATATTTAATAATATACTTAAAGGTATTAAATATAACTAAGTTATATTAATAGCTAAGGTAGCTAATGTATAAAGAAATATAAGAAATATATTCTATATACTTAGAGTATTTATTAGCAAAAAAACCATAATACTTACTTATTTACCTGGATAGGGTTATTATAAACAAGTATTATATAAAAGTATTTACTCTTATTATAATAGGTCTTACTTATTCTTATAGTAGATTAATTATATAGCGGGGGTTTTACTATATCAGACCGCCTAGTCTATTACTTAGCTATAATATAATATCTTCCTTTTATTAGTCTTATCCTTTTACTATTAAAATTACTATTAAAATTATTATTATTCGCATATTCATACGAGCCAATATTCATATATTAGATATTTAACTAGATAGGTTTAATTAATTAAACCTATAGACCTCTATTTACCGCAGAGTCCGGCGCTAAGCCCTAGGGCCGATACTTTTTAGGTTTAAACTCTACCGCTAACTCTAAGAACCGATCCCTTTAAGTAAACCTATAACGCCGATAACCCCTATTTCCTAATATAGTTATACCTATAGCTACGTGGCTAGATCCTGGCTAGCTATAGTAAGATTTCTTAAATCTTTTTATTTAGTATTACGGAAGGTATTAATACTAATAATAAGAGTTATAAGCTATGCCTTATATCAGGGTGGTGATTTAGTCAGTTTTAGTCTGACTAATAACTAATTATTTAGTCTTAGTCTTAGTCAAGTGACTAAAAAATCAGTCACTAATTAGTCACTAATTAATTTAGTTAGTCAAAAATTAGTCACTGACTGATTTTTTAGTCACTTTTAGTCATTTTAGTCAAAGGGTTAAATTACTAAAAATAGCTAAAAATAGCTTTATAGGCTTCTAAGGCTTTTATTATATAATATAGAAAATACTATTAATAAGTTAAGAATAGCCCCTTACTATAAATAATTTATCTTATTTTCAAAAAGCTTATATAGCTTTCAATTAATAAGTCAAGATTTAGAATCTAAAAAACCTCTAATAAGGATTTGTAAAAAATAGCTATTTTAAAAAACTTCTAATTAATTGTAGAAATTAATTAAAAATAAAAGAATTAAAGAATATTACTAAGTATAATATAGAGATGATATATAGGCTCATAATTATTAAATAGCTACTTAATTTAGATATTATTATATTTCTTTTGACTAAAAAGTACCTAAAAGATTAATCAGTTAGTCACTTATATTCAAAAAAATCAATTATTAGTCTAACTAAGAAAAATTAGTCTTAGTCAAGGGTTAAGAAAATTAATCACTCTTTAGGCAGTAACTAAAATTTAACTGATTTTTTAGTCATAACTAAGACTGATTTTTTAGTCATGATTTAATCACTGACTAAATCACCACCCTGCCTTATATAGACCTATATTATTATCTTTAGAGTTATTATCTTTAAAGCTATCTAGGAATATTATTTCCTATTAGGCTAGAGGCCTACTTTAATTTAGCTTTTCTTAAAGGACCTCTAATAAAGAATATTCTTTTTTAATAAAATTAAATTAATTATTTATATTATAACTAAGTAAAAAGAGGCTAAATAAAAAAAAATAGGTTATAATTAAAGATCGCGAGCTTAATTAGTACTAGATAGCTAAGCTATGTGCTTAGCTTAATACTTTAAATAGCTTTATCTAAGATTATCTCTTATAGCTTATTATAAATATTTTTATGCCCTTATAAAGCTTATAGACCTCTTCGGTAAGGTTATATTAGTTATATAAGAAGGTTTATTAATAGGTATTAATTATATTATTTTAATTATTAGGCTAAAGATCTCTATAAAAGGTAATTATTATGATCTTTTTATATATTATTAATTAATTAGCTAATTATTAATTAATTACTTAGTTAGTTATAGCTATTGATAATTATAATTAAACCTCCTTTAATAAGGATAATAGAACCGATTTATACCTCTTTAAGTAATTAAGAATTATAAAGATAATTAGAAGGTTAATAATAGAGGGGAGAGCTATTATAGGAAGAGGATTTAAGCTCTTTAGCTAATTAAGATATAATCTATTTATTATAAATAAAGCTATTACTAAAGGTATTAATAATTATATAGATAAATCTGATTAATTTAAGCCTATTAAGACCTTAGGCTTTAGGTATAGAGCCTTTATTATTAAAATTACTAAGATATTAATTATAATATTTTAATCCCTATTTTAGGTAGAATAAAGTTAAATAATAATTATTAAATTATTATAAGAAGCTTAATAAATTAAAGTCTCATATAAATAAAAGTTTATTTATTTATATCTCTTTTTTAATTTATACTTTAAGATTTATTATTTTATAATAAATAAAATTATTTTTAATATATTATTTAATTTAATAATAATAAAATAAAATATTTTATTAATTTAAATATATTAAAAAACTTAATTTCAAATGTAGAACTTTTATTATTATAATTATAAAAACTTTTTAATTATACTTAATAATTATTTTAAATAATATATATTTAATATATAATAATATTATTAATAATATTATATTAAATTACCTTATTTTATTATATTTTAGAAATAATTAATATATTTACTTATAATAAAAATACATATTAAGAAATTCTTTTTTATTTAATTTAATAAATATAAAAAAGCTTAATATATATAAAATTCAAGTATTATAATTAATTAAGTATTATATTTTTCCCTAGATATCTTAATTACTACATAATAAGTCTTTATATTATAATTAAGCTAATTATAGATATTATAATATTAAATACTTAATTATATTAACCTCTTTTAATTATTACATCATAATAATTTAGCTACTATTCATATATTAATATCTATTTAATTAATTACTTCTTAGCCTTCTTTTATCATTATAACCCTTTTTTTTATAATTAAGCCTTTTTTATTCTTTAATATTAATTTAGTATTTTATTTACTTCTTAAAGGCCTTAGATCTCTACTCTTATTATAGCTATCTTATATATAATAGCTTTTATTCCCTTTATAAGAGACTTTAAGGCGTTAAGAATTAATTCCAAGGAATTATTTTAATACCTATAGATTTATTTCTTAAGGTATTTGGACTAAGATTAAGCTTTAAATATAATTTTAAGATCTTTAATACCTAAGAGATTAATTAATTAAATATTTCTTTAATTAATATTAATATCTATAATTATATATTAAGCTTTAAGACTATACTTTCTAACTAAATAAGAATAAGCTTAGCCCCTTTAGAAAATACCTTAATATTTGTTTTTATTATAATAACCTAAATGATAATATAAAAGGCTAAAAAGAACTTAATCTTTAAAATATATATTATAAAGATAGCCCTAATTTATAATAATATTACTTTATTTCTTTTATTAACTTTAATTATTTAATATTTAATACTTAAGGCTATTTAAAAAAGCTTATAATTAAGAAATAAAATAATTAATTAAATATTTTATAATATATATTTTAAAGAACAAGGTTTTTTTTAGCCTTTTATATTATATATACGGCTATTATAATAAAAAGGAATATTAAGGGGGCTTTTAAAAAAGCTAATTTTATTTCTTTTAACTTAGAAATTATAGTCTCAAAGCTTAATATTTAGCTATATATATTAATATTAATTAAGGAGGTAATTAAATTATTAACCCCTTAGGCTTTAAAGACCCTAAAGATTATAATTAAGGGCTTATCTTAGTTTAAATACCTTCAAAGATAAAGTAAAAGGTATCAAAATAGCTCTTTAAAGTTAATTTTCAAAGTATTAAAGTTTTTTATAAAGAAAATAAGAGTAATTATATATAAAATAGCTCTTATAAGGGTAGAGATCTAAGACCTTTAATAGGTAAATATAATATTAAGCTAGCGCTAGAGAATAAAAAAGACTGAATTATAAAACAGAGATATAATAATAATAAAAGAAAAAAAATAGCTAATTAATTAAATAAATATAAATATTATTATATAACTTTATTTTACTTAAAATAGGGATTAAAATATTATAATTAATATCTTAGTAATTTTAATAATAAAGGCTTTATACTTAAAGCCTAAGGTCTTAATAGGCTTAAATTGATATAATTTATTTATATAATTATTAATACCTTTTATAATAGCTCTATTTATAATAAATAGATTATATCTTAACTAGCTAAAGTAATTAAATTTAACCTCTTCCCATAGTAACTCTCCTCTCTATGACTAACCTTTTAATTATCCTTATAATTCTTAACCACTTAAAGAGGTATAAATCGGTTCTATTATCCTTATTAAAGGAGGTTTAATTATAATTAATAATAACTATAATTAATTAATAACTAATTAATAAATAATATATAAAAAGATTATAATAGCTACTTTTTATAAAGACCTCTAGCTTAATAATTAAAGTAATATAATTAATACCTATTAATATACTTTCTTATATAATTAATATAACCTTACTAAAGAGGTTTATAAGCTTCATAAGGATATAAAAAGTACCTATAATAAGCTATAAGAGATAATCTTAGATAAAGCTATTTATAGTATTAAGCTAATCGCGCAGCTTAGCTATTTAATACTAATTAAGCTTATAATCTTTAATTATAATTTTTTTCTTTTTTTATTTAGCCTCTTTTGACTTAGTTATAATATAAATAATTAACTTAATTTTATTAAAGAGGAGTAATCTTTATTAAAGGCCTTTTAAAGAAAGCTAAAGTAAGATAAGCCTTTAGCCTAATAAGAAATAATATTCCTAGATAGCTTTAAAGATAATAACTCTAAAAATAATAATATAGGTCTATATAAGGCATATCTTATAACTCTTATTATTAGTATTAATACCTTTGGCAATAATAAATAAAAAGATTAAAGAAGTCTTATAGCTAGCTAGGATCTAGCCATATAGCTATAAGTATAATATTAGGAAATAGGGGTTATCGGCGTTATAGGTTTAATACCTCAGAGGGATTAATTCCTAGAGTCAGCGGCGGAGTTTAAAACTAAAAGTATTAGCGCCGGGGCTTAGCGCTAGACTAAAACTCAGCGAAAGATAGAAGTCTATAGGTTTAATTAATTAACCCTATCTAATTAAATATATAATATATAAATATTAGCTTATATAAATATACGAATAATAGTAATTTTAATAGTAATTTTAATAATAGAAATCACTTAATATATAAGTATCTAAAGAGAAATAAAGAGAAAAGTAATTGATATTAGAAACCTATAGAGACCCTTAGGTTTTTAATAAGAAAAAAAGAAAAGAAAAAAGAAATTTTATATTACAATATAATTATTAGAAATTCTTAATAAAATTAAATATTTTATTTTATAAGGGATATATAAAGTATTTAATTAAATACTAGGGATATTACTTAAGATATAAAAAATATTACCTAAGATAAATAAGATATAATAAGAGATAGCTATAATATTATTTCAGATATTTTAGATATAATATTTAAAATTATTATTTCTTAGAAAATAAGCTTATAATAAGAGTAATAAAAATTGATTAAAATAAATAAAGGCCTTAATAAGAATATTAGAAGTAATTAAAAATAATTAATTAATTAAAAGTAATTATAAATATAAAACTAAACCTCGCTATAAAGTAAATTAAAATAATAAAAATATTATGTTATATTTACTTAGAATCTATAATTACTTAAAATATATTAATTCCTAGAAATCAGCTTTATTAATTTTCTCCTTCAGGGTAGGTTTTTATAACTTATTAAGAAATTAAATATTTATTTCAAAAGACCTATTAATTAAAAGGTATTTATAGGAAATATAAAGATAAAATATTAGATTTAATTAATTAATTAAAACCTTATTTACTAGATTTATTAGAATTTCTTTTCTTAGAAATAACTATTTTAGAGGACTATTAGAAATAGACTTTAATTAATACCTAGCTATAAATTCTTATTTATAAGGCTTTTAATATTAAACATAATTAATATATTTCTTATTTATAAAGCCATTAATAAAAATATAACTTAAGAAGGGATATAAGATATATTCCTTATTCTAGCTAATACTTTTTAAATATAATTAACAATAATAATAATAAAGAATAAAATTAAAATAATTAAGAAAAATAATCTTAAGAGCCTTTTAATACTTAAGGTAAATGATTAATTACTTAAAGAATTAATTATAAGGATAAATAAAATTAATAGGAATATAAATAGGCTAAAGAGAATACTTAGAAATTAAAAAAATAAACTCTTTCATAACCTTATTGAGAGTATTATAATATTTAAAGAATATTTTTATATATGCCTTTAGATTCTCGCCTAGGCTATTATTAAAAGTGAGCTTTATCTATAAAAGATAACTATCTTAATTAAAAATAAAATAAAAATAAATCTAAACCTTAAGATATTTATAGATTTATTTAATTATTTAATTCAAAAGAGTATTAAGAATAAAGAGAATCTAAGAATAATCCTAAGAGAAATAAGTATTTTTTACCTTTAAAGGAATAATCTTAAGCTATTATATTTATTTTAATATAAGGGAGTATTTTTCTAAAAGTTAATATATAAAATCTAAGTCTTTATAATAGCTTAGATATTGAGAAATTAATTTTATTACATAATAATAAGAATCTCTTTAAGAAGTAATATAAATAGAATTAATTCATTAATTAAAGGGTATAAAATAATATAGAGTCAAAAATGAAAAGAAAAAGAGAATAAAGAATATAAAAAGTTAAGTATATAAAAAGGGAAAAAAAAATATTAAAAATAAATAGCTTATTTAGGTAACCTCTATATATAGGACTATAAATTATAATTAATTTTTATAGGTAATAAGAGGACTATTTAATATTAAATTAGCTAAAGAATTAACCTTTTCTTTTTATACTCTCTATATAAATAATACTTTATAGCTTCTCTTTATATAAACTTACTTTATTTTTTCTTATTTCTTTATAAATTAATTAATTAAATTATAATACCGTTTTATTTCGCTTTATATAATTATACTTAATTTTTAAATAAATAATAACCCTTTATCAAATAATTTTAAAAATAAAATAAGTCTAATCATTACTTTTATTATAGCCTTTATATTTCTTAATTATTATTATTATTATAAAATATTAAGCCCCTTTATATTTAATTAAACAAGATAATATTATAATTATATTATATAATTATTATAAAGATAATAATACTTATTATATTTAATTTATACCTCTTGAATTATTAAGATAATACCTAAGATTATATTTTTTACCCCTATAAGCCTTTATAAATATATAAGCATAAAGCTAAAATAGGCTTACTTTATTACCTAGGTGAAAGGTAACAATAAATAAAAAAGCTTTCTTAAGAAAAATAATATTATTATTAATATAATTCCTAACCTATATAATAATAAATAATTATTATTTTTTTAACCTTATAAAGAATAAAACTATTAAGACTTAATAACCTTTAAGTATTCTTATATAATACATAATTAGTAATTAATTAATTAAAAGCTAAGTAAGATTAAGCTTTAATAAAGCTATATTTAGAATTTAACCTTTAATATCTCTTAGGTAAATTATGTTAAGAGTCTTTAATACCTATATTAAGACTTAGTGTATAATAATAAGATATTAATTAATATCTTAATTAAAGGAATATTATAAATACTTATAAATAGGCTTAAAAAGATTATTATTATTATGAAGTATAAAATAGAGATCCCTAGGAACATATTAAAGTATAACTTCTATTAGAATACCTTAATATTATACCTATTAGATTATTATAATTACATTAAGGCTTATTTTAATATAAGATTTTATAGGTCTAAAAGATAATATAAATCCCTTCTTAAAAAGAGACTTTTTATTAATTTTATTTAATAATAATATAATAATTTCTTTATAATCTTTACTTAAGATAAAAAGAATATAGATTTCTATTATTTTAATAGCTTATTAAAGAATTAAATAATCTAAATATAAAATATCTCCCTTATTTAAAGAAAATACCTTATAATAACTAATTGGGCTTATAATTTTAATTTTTATATAGTTTTATTAACTCTATAGTAAGGAATATAAAAATATAGCCTCTTATTTTTATTTTATTTCTTTTAGACCCTTAGGGGCTAATAGGATTAGATATAAATACTCTTACTTAGCCTTACCCTCTTATAGCCCTAGAGATTGATTAATAGAGAAGATAATAAGCTAATTAAATTATTTAATTTATCAATCTATGATTAGATATTAGACTCTTAGAGTTAAATAAAATAAATTAGAGATATTATATATGATAATAATATAAATATATTAAAGCTATTTTCTAAATTATAATTATCAATAAGATTAAGATCTAAGATAGCTATTACCTATATAAAGCTAAGAAAAGGTTTATTATAAGGTATTAATTAACCTATATAGATAAGATTAAGTATAATTTAAGCTTCCTTAATAAATTAATAGCTATAAAATAGCTTTATATTAATATAAGAGGTTATATACCTATAGAGCTAGAATATAGTAATATTATTAGTAATTAAATTATTAATCGCTTAATTCTAGCCTTAATAATAAACCTTGATAATAAGGTATAATTTACCTAAGGATTTAGGCTATTTTTAATTATTTTTATAGCCTTAACCCTTATATATATACCTAATAATCTAATTAAATAATATAAGCGCTAAGACCCTAAGGTTAAGGATAATATATTAATCTTTAAGGGTAAAGAATTTATTTTATTAAATTTCTTAATAGATCCTAAAATATTTTACCTAAGATTAAAAATTATAATAAAAAAACTAATTAATTTAATATTGAATTATAAGAAATTATTTAAAATTTAATAATTTCCCTTATTAATAATATTAATAATAATAAATAAATTTATTACCTTAATATCCTTTAGGAAAATAAAAGAACCCTAGACTTTAAATAGACCTTTAAAGTCTCTCTTATTAAATACCCTAAAGTATCCTTACTCTTCCTTAAAGGATAGCTCTAAGTATATATAATTAAGCTTATTAATAAGTTCTAATAAGAAATAATTAGAAATAAAGGTATAAGAAAGTAATAAATTAATTAATTTAATAATAATTAATTATAGCTAAGGGTAATATAAAGATAAGAGGCCTTATATCTTAGATATTATACCTAATATCTAAGGTATTAAATAATTTATTTATTTAATTTTAGAGAATAATAATAAAAATACCTTAATAAAAAAAATAATAGGCTTAGCTATAAGGATTATGTTAAGGCTTCTAGGTCTAAAAGCCTAGCTTAAAGAGGTAATAAGCTAATCTATATAGTAGTTATTAACTAAGAATTATATAACCTATAAATTAATAGGGCTTATAAAATTATCTTAAGAAAATAATATAATATAAGCTATTCCTTAATTATAAGCCTTAGCTATAGCCTTAAAGGAAAATAAAAATAAAAAAATAAAAAAGTAATAAAAGAATTAAGGTAATTAATTAAATAACTTATAAGTATTATAGAGGGTATAAAATCTAGCTAGGGAGGTTATAGATAAAAATAAGTATAAAAGGTATCTAATATTAATAAGGCTTTTTAGGAACTATAAAGATAAGTATTAAAGCCTTATAGGGAATTATAAGTTAAGGGAAAGGTATATTAGGCTATTTTAGGCTCTTAGGTAATTTCCTATATATAAAAAAAGGGCTAAGGCTATAGCGCTTTAATCCTTATTATTATCATCTTCTTTAGAGGTTAAATCAAGGAAAAGGGAGATTTTAGAGCTCTTTTCTTAAGAAGATCTTTATTACTATTAATTAATTATTTGCCCTTGTTATTTTATATCGTATTCTATTTATAAAAAAGTATAAAAGATCCCTTATTTCAAGGTTATTAAAAAGAAAGTTATAATAAAAGTTTAGGCTATAATTAATATATTTTATTTCCTTAATAAGATAAATTATAATTATTTAAGTAACTAATATAAAAGGCTGAATAATCTAGCTATCTATTATTAATATAGGCTAATATTACCTCGCTAATTAATACTAAAAAACTAGCCTCTTAGGTAATTAAGCTATTATATAATAAGCTAAAATAATTAAATTAATAATAATATTAATCTTAAATAGCTTAAATACTTTAATTAATGTATAATAAATTAATTAATCAATTTTTATTTTCTTTTAATCTTTACTAATTATAAAAGTTATTATTTTATTAAATTTAAGAGATATTATAAGGAAAAAAAGATTATTTAGCTTTATATATTTATTAAATTAAACTCTATATAATAACTTAGAGGGTAATTATATAATTAAAGAGCTAGCTAGGCAATCTCTAGCCTTATAGTAAACTAGGTCTAATTAGGAAAGCTATATTATAGCTCTAAAAAGGAAAAAAGGATTATTATTAAGAAAAATAATATAAGTAATATATATAATTAGAGGCTATTTATATAGATAGCCCTAATTTATAATAATTAAGAATCTTATATATTAATTAATAATTAATAATGAATAATTAAAATATTAAGTTAAAAGGCGCTTATTAGCTATTCCTTAAATAATAATAATAAATATAAATATAAAGCTAGCCTTTAATAATAATTAAATTATTTAATATAATATCCTTAAGGTAAAAATAAAGAATTAAGACCTATAGGTTTATATTAACCCTCTTACTAGGAGTAAGCTTACTCTCTTATCAAACCCTGTTAAAAAGCCTAATATACAAAACATAAAAAAGAAAGGCCTAAGGACTAAGTCTATAATTATAAGAGAAACCCTATTAACCTAAGACTTTAGTAATACCCTCTAAGACTTTAATAATACCCTTTAAGAAAAAAAAAGCTATCTTAGGGGCTAATATAAATAATAATTAGAGAGCTAATAATATCTTACATATCTTGATAATTAATCTCTAGACTTATAATTCCCTCTAGACCTTATATAAATATTTTCTATTTAAATATAAAAAGCTTAAAAAGAGGATTATAAAGGTTTAAGATTAAGTCTTAGAGATAATTAATAAGCTATTTACTTATTATTATTAGTTAGGTAATAATATATTTATAGATTAAATAAAATCCCTATATAAGAAATTCTCCTTAATAATTAAGAATAAAAAAAAAAGCCTAAATAATATATAAGAGCTATTTAATAAAGCCCCGTTAAAGCTATTTAATTTCTTATTAAGTAATTAATAAATAAATTATAAGGTCATATAATATAATTAATAAAATAAGAGATATAAGCTTTTAAGAAGCTAAAAAAATAAATTAATAATTCTTAGACCTCTTTAAAGCTTTATATTTATTACTCCTTAAGTTATAGATCTTTATTTATAATATAATAAAGAAAAATAAAATAAAAGAGAATAAATTTATAATTACCCTTATAATTACTAATATAAGGTAGGCTTTTAATAATCTTGGTAAATCTCTAAGGAGAAAAAGAATATATTATAAAGGCTTTAATATTAATAATAGAGATAATTTAAAAGAAATTAATAAATAAAAGTAAAAAAAAAACAATCTAAGGGCTCTTTTAAAAGAGAAAAAAAAAAGCGAGAAGTTAGAGATGAAAGAAAATAGCTAAGGTATATAGTATATAGTCTTTTATACCTTTTTATTAATTATTATAGTATATTCTTAGATAAAAGGCCTAAAGGTATTAGGCTAAATACTTACTAAAATGAAATACTAAAAGAAAATCCTCTTAAATATTAATAACTGGGCGGATTGAATATAAAAAGTTAAGCTAAAGGGGTTAGCTTAATTATAATTAATTAGCTCTTATAGCTTAGAGGTAGCCTTATTAATAAATAAATAATACCCTCTAAGGGATAATATATTTCTTAACTTTAGCGCTATATTATATATCTTAAGAGATACCTCCAGGCTTAAGAAACTATAAGCTATCCCCTTAGGGGAATTCTTTTAATTAGGTATTAATTAGATATTAATAAATAATTATAAAGATATTATTATTAACCTAAGGATTATTAATAACTCAAGGAAAAAACTAAAGCTTTATAATATTATACTTTATATAAGTCTTATTATAAATCTTATCTCTTTTATAAAGCTAAGGAAATAAGGTTTTTAGTAAAATATAAGACTAAAAAAGAATAGCCTATAAAAAATAAATAATAGTCCCCTTAGAAAAATAAGAAAGATATATAAGTGATTAGTCTTAAAGTATTAAGAAATAAATTAATTATATTATTAAGATTAAACTATATTTATAATAAAGTAAAAAGCTTATTTTATTTAAAAGAGAAGACTAAGATATATACATTATTTTGTATAGAGGCTATTAAAAAGAGACTCCTTTATTTAATGTTAGTGCCTTAGCTATTTAAGGCTAGAGGTTTTTTATTGCTTAGTAATCACCTTATAGGGTATAAGACTTTAATTCAATAATTTTTATAGGCTAAAATATATTATTATAATAAATCATAATATATATAAGGTGATAAAGGCCTATTAAATAATATAAAGGACCCTAAGGGAATTAATTAAAGAAATAAAACCTAGAGAATATATTATATTAGACTTTTATTTAATAATATAAGGCTATAAGGGATAATCCTTAGTTTAGATCTTTATAGATAAGGTCTTAGGTTATTTATAGGATTATTATATTATAGATTATTACTTAGAGATTATTATCTTAGTAATAAGAGAGTTTTTAAAGCTCCTAGAGGTTTATTACTTTTATAAAATAGAGACCTTTAAGTATAATAATAAAATTATAAAGATTTACTCCTAAGTACTAATTTATTTATAAGAGAGAGATATATATTATAAGCCTTTTACCTTAAATACCTAGGCTTAGAAGAATAGAGCTAAGAGGTTTAAGGTAATATTTATATAAAAGGGAAAAATAATAAAAATAAGAATAAAGCTCTTAGAATACCTATAGCTAGAGATAATAAAAGTAATAATTTGCTTATATAATTATATACCTTTAATTTAAAAGGGGAAGAAATTATTATATAAGATCTTTTATATCTATTAATATTTAGAGGATATAATAAAATTAGATTTTTTATATCTCTAAGTATTTAGCTATAAGGTATATACCCTTATAATTAATATTTAGCTATATTAGAATTACTTTTAAAAATATGCCCTATAAAGATTAATAGGCTTTCTTATTAATTATACCTTAAATAATTCTTTTTAAATCTAAAATCCCTTAAGTAAATAAAAGATAATGCCTTAATAGCTAAATTAAAACCCGAAGGGATAACTTCCTTGAGGAAGAACTTAAGGCGATTTAATAATAGATCTAAGGGCTTATAATAAAATAACACGGTATAAACTAATAGGCCGCCTAAGTATTAAATAAAGAACTTAATAAAATTAATAATTTAGATTTTAATTAAGAGAAAAAGGTATTATAGCTTACCCTTATTAAATTAATAAAGGGATTATTAAAAGAGAGACATCTTAAGTAAAAATAATATATATTAACTAAGTTGAAAATCTTTTTTATATTATTCAATTCCTTATTAATAATATTTATTTATGCCTAGGCTATTAACTTAGATATAAAGGGGTACAATAAGGAGGATATATATAATAAGAGTAAAAGAATTCTTAGCGAAATATATATAAACCTCCCTTTTAATATAATATTTCTTTTAAGAACCCTTTAATCCTTAAAGTATTATAAGAATACCTACCGGAAAATACTTAAAGGCCTAATTAGCTATAAGTTATTATTATTTAAAGGAATTATACTTTATCCTTTATATATAAATAAGTAAGAAATCTTAAAAGTGGGTAAAAAAAGCCTTATAATTATTAATAAAAAATAACTTAATATTAATATATATTAGAGGCTATTAAAATAAATTCTTAGCTTATATATAAGTATTAAGAGTTATTTATCTTAAGATATAATCTATAAGGCTAAGGAATTCTATCTCTAAAGCTATAAATAACTAAACTTATAGATAAAAGTCTTAAGATTAAGATATACTTTATAGTTTATAGGGATAAATAAATAAGAAATAAAAGAGATATATATGTAATTATATTCATAAATATATTATTTAGAACCTTAATAGTTATTATTAATTAATTTAATTATAATATATTTCAATATAATATAATTAATACCTTTATATATATCTTATTAGATAAAAATATATTTATAGAGATACTAAGGGCAGGGTAGTGATTTAGTCAGTGATTTAATCATAACTAAAAAATCAGTCTTAGTCATAACTAAAAGATCAATCAAATTTTAGTCAACTAACTAAAAAATCAATTACTTTTTAGACACTGACTAAAAAGTGACTGATTTTTTAAGAGCTTGACTAAGATTAATTTTTTGGTTATAACTAATAATTGATTTTTTTAACCTTTGATCAACTAATAATTAATTTTTTAGTTAATTTTTAATTAAGGTAAAATTAGGGTCTTAATAGTAATTAATCTTATAAAATTACTAATTATAATTATAATATTATTAAGTTTAAGAGTTATATAATATAAAAAATAAGAATAGCTACTAAGTAAATTACCTTATATAGTATTTCTTTTTATTTTTAGCTATTTTATATAAGGTAATTTATTTAATTTAAAAACCTAAATCTTAAAAAGCTCTAATTAAGCTCTTTTACTTACTTTTAGCATAAAAATAACTTAATTAGGCTATAATTTAGCTATAACTATTACTCATAGTATAAGAAAAGTAATAATAGCTACTTCATATATTACCCTATATAGGATATATTTTTACATATTTTTAGCTACCTTGGATAAGGTAGTATATTTTATTTAAAAGCTATGATCTCAGAAAGCTCTATTTAAGCTCTTTTAGCTACTTTTAGCCTAGAATTAACCTATTTAGGCTCTAACTTAGCTAAGTTTAGTGCCTATATAATATGAAAGATAATAATAGCTATTAAGTAAATTACCCGATATAGTATATATTTTTACCTATTTTTAGCTACCCTATATAAGGCAATATATTTTATTTAAAATCTATAATCTTAGAAAGGTCTAATTAAGCTCTTTTAAGCTTAATATATATAATAAGCGAGTATAATAATTATATAAATATAATAATTTTTTATTTCTTAGTAATTATATATTATTTTAAAAATACTTAAAAAATTTCTATAAATCTAGGCTAAGCCTAAAATAGCTAATATTTTAAATTAAAATATATTAATTAATATTCTTATAAAAAAGATTTTTTTAGATTTTTTAAAAAATATATTAATAAGATCTTTATAAAAGTCTTATTTATATTATATTTTTATAGTTTTTTAATTTTTAAAAATTAAAGAAATTTTAAAAAATATAAAGAAAATAAAACCTTATATTTATTATAATAAGATATATAAAAAAGCTATCTTTAGACTTATATATATTTTATAAAAGCTTTTAGAAATTTAAGGTTAATAATTTTTAGGTATATAATATATTATTATACTCGCTTAAATATTATATTTACTTATTAAATATATTAATTATTATTATAAGACTCTATTTAGCCTAAAAAAATAAATTTTAATTAAAGAAAAAGCTATAATATAATATTTCTAATACTTAATAAGTATTAATTAGTAATATAATTAATATAAGACCTACTTATTTATTATAATTATAGTAAGAAATTTAGACTAATATTTCTAACCCCTTATTACCCCTCTCTTTAGCTTCTAGCCCTTCCGACGAAAATAAGCTAGCCTAAGACTAGATAAGGTAAATATAACTAAAATATACACCTAGAAAATTAAAAAAAGGCTATATAACTAGATAAAAAATCTACTTACCCTATAGAGAAATAGCTTATATTTTCCCCTCCCTTAGAAATTAATTTATAATTAATAATTATATAATTATAAAGGGTTATTATATTAATTTTATAATATATTTAATAAATAAATATAATATATTTAATAAATAAATATAATATATTTAATAAATAAATATAATATATTTAATAAATAAATATAATATATTTAATAAATAAATATAATATATAAGTAAATATAATAATATATTATATACCTAAAAATTATTAACCTTAAATTTTTAAAAACTTTTATAAAATAAATATAAATCTAAAAATAATTTTTTTATATATCTAATTATAATAAATATAAGGTTTTATTTTCTTTATATTTTTTAAAAATTTCTTTAATTTTTAAAAATTAAAAGACTATAAAAATATAATATAAATAAGACTTTTATAAATATCTTATTAATATATTTTTTAAAAAGTCTAAAAGAAATCTTTTTTATAAGAGTATTAATTAATATATTTTAGCCTAAAATATTAGCTATTTTAGGCCTAGTCTAGATTTATAGAAATCTTTTAAAGTATTTTTAAAATAATATATAATTACTAAGAAATAAATCTTTATTATACTTATATAATTATTATACTTACTTATTATATATATTAGCTAATTTTAATATAATTAATTAAAAAGGTTTATATTAATTAATATTACTTTCTTTTAATTTCTAATATATATATATAGTAAGTATCTTAGTTAAGTAAGTGTCTTAGCTATACTATGTACCTAAAAACTATAAACCTTAAACCTCTAAAAACTGCTATAAAATAGCTAGAAACTTAAAAAGGGTATTTTTATAAATCTAACTCTTTACTTAATCTAGAAATGAATTTTTTTGATTTTGAAAAAATCTCCTATATAGAGAAATAGTAAATATATAATGCGAATATACTTTTTTCTAAACTACTTTATGAAGGATTTTTTAAATAATCTTTAAAAAATATTTCTATATACCTTGGCTTAAAGAAGCATAGGTTATTAAATTCTAGCTTAATAGGATTTAAGCTTAATATTTTAGAACTTTTTAAAGAAAATTTTAATAAGGTAGAAATTTCACTATAGGATATTTTGGGACACTTACTTGCTGAGACACTTGCTATACATATACGTTAATCTATTTTTTAACTATAATAATAGAGAATAAGCCTATATTAATTTACCTAAATACTAACCTATCTAATATACTAATAATAATTTCTTACCCTATATTTAATTATTACCTATTTTATTATAGCTTCCTTAAGTTTTCTTAGATCTAAGGACTAAAGCTAGTCTTAATTATATCATTCTAATACTATTTAATCTTCTTATTCTTCCTCTGTTCCTTAAGCTATTAAGAAGAAAAATAACCCTTCTTTTATGCTCCCTTTAGCTATTAATTCTAATATTTATATTATTAAAAATAAGTTTTTCACTTAGTTACTTTTACTTATTAAGGATAATAAACTATGGTAAATAATCTTAACTTATATTAAGTAAATATATTATTAATTTAGGTTAGGGTTTTAATTAATATATTTAAATATAATAAAAAGAAGACTATTAAGGTAATAGGTTTTTAAGAGTTTAATTTTACTTATTATTATAAGTAAAAATACCCTGAGTTTACTTTTAGTAAGAAATTAAAAGGAACTTAAAAAAAGAAATAAATAAATCCCTTACCCTAAAGGAATACTAATTAATTAATCAAATAATATAGAAAATACCTTTCCTTACCTTATATTAAGGTAAGATTCTTTTAGTCTTACCTTAAGGGAAAAATATTAAAAACCTATATTTTCTTAATAAGCCTATTTAGAAAAGGTCCTCTACTTTATTCTTAAAAATAAGCTTTCTTTTTAGGTTAATAATAATAAATCCTTTTAATAGCTTTTATACTATTATAATAGGTAAATAACCCTTTTATTAATTTAATTAATATTTTACTAAATAATATATATAGTAAGTCCCCGATAATAAATAGGTAGAATTTTAGAAGCTTCTTAAATAAGGCTTTTAATATCTCTCTATTACGCCTTAATTCGGAATTAGAAGTAAATATTCAAAGCCTAGGGACTTTTTCCTTAACCTTTAATATTCAGTCTTTTAATAGGCAAAATTCTTATTTAGGAATTATCTTATTATATATTTCTTTTAATTTTAAATTAGAATATAACGTTATTAATAATTAGCTTATATAACCCTTTTTATAGTTATTTTACTAATTATTTAATCTTAAATAGGGTTTAATAAGCTTAATAAAGCTTATACGGGGTTATATGTTTATACCTAATTTCTCCATACTTTAAAGGATGTTCTAGCTATTTAGATATATAATATTTTTAGGTAAGTATTTTAAATATTATTATTTAAATAGCCTATTAAAGCATTTAAATTAATAATATTAAAAAAATCTAATTAAGGGTTAAGAAATAAACTAATATTTATATTTAGTATTACCTAGGATAATATAGCGAACAATAATACTTTTTTAACTACCTTTAAAGCTATTTCTAAGAAAAGCTATAAAAAGGGCTTTAATAATAATATTCGCTATATTAGTCACAGGGTAGTAATTTAGTCAGTAATTAAATCATAACTAAAAAATCAGTCTTAGTCATAACTAAAAAGTCAGTTAATTTTTAGTCAATGACTGATTTTTAAGTAACTAAATAGCCTCTTAACTAAAAAGAAATTAATTTTTTAAGGCTTTAACTAAACCTTAGTCAGGTAATAGCTGATTTTTTAGTTAATTTTAATTATTTTAATTATAATAATAAATAAGAGATATAAGAATAAATTAGTATTAATTAATATATAGGCTCTTAATTAATTCTTCTTTATTTATAATATAATTCTTAAATCCTTATATTTTTACCTATTTTTTAGGCTATGTTATAAGCCTTAGAAAATTAGTATTTTTAAAAGAGCCTAATTAGGCTTCTAAAGAATTTAGAACTAAAATAATTTATAAGAGCTTATATAGGCTATAAGAAAATAAGATAAAATAATATATAACTAAGGGCTTTTATTTAGCTATTAATAATAACTTTTATATTACGTAATATTTCCTATATAAGCTATAAGAGTATTTAGGTTTTACTAGCTATCGATATTAAGTTAGGAAATCCTCGGATTATTATATAAGTCTTAGACTATATAAAACTCCTTTCACTAAAGACTTATAGAGATTTTAATAAATTAAAGTTATATTAATATATTAAACTTACCTTTTTATCTCTAATATTATTTTAATTATACCTATTAGGCCTATACCTTTATAGTTCTTTAACTTCTATTTATATAAAAGATTAATATATTATTAAGATAGATAGGTCTAATAGGAATACCCCTATTATATAATAGCTAATAGCTTAGCGCTAAGTTAGCGAAAATAATCTAATAAGATTATAAAGAGAAAGATAAATAATTATACTACTTAGCGGTATAGCTATAAGACTAGGGGTCTTAGGTTATATAAATATAAAAGACCTTAAATAATTAATCTAAGAGAATAAGGAATAATTTATAACCCTTATTATAGATACCCTCTTAATAACTCTACGAGAATATAGAGGCTATTCTTCGAGATATTTAGAAGATATTATTTACCTATTAAGTAATAAGTAATAATAGCTAAGGGCCTATACCCTAGCTATAATGCCTTTTAAGGAGTATATACCGCTAAAATAATACTAAAGAAAGGTAAGCTTATTATTAGGATCCTTAAGAAGCTTTTTATCCTCTAAGAAGTTATAAAGGTTATAAAAAAAGAAATAATAATACTATTAATAAATTAAATAAAAATAATAATAGGTAATCTTAGATAAATTATTATAATAAAACTAAATATTAATATAATTTATTAATTAGCTAATATTAATTTATTAAAAGGATTATAAAAAGCCTTTAATTTATAATTATAAATATTTAATTAAATATATTAAGATAATTAAGATTAATAATTAAATTAAGGCTATTAAATTAGCTAATTAAATAAAACTTAATATTATAGCTTAATAATAGATTAAATAATTTATAACTAAGCTTAGCTATACCTTTTAGATAAAATAGAGAATATATATCATAGGCTTATTAATAGACCCTCCCTCTTAAGAAGAATATCTTATATTTATATAGAGGTAATATATTAATTTAGAACTATAAGAATAATAAATAAGAGATTAATTTATAATTATTATATAAGGGAAAGAAAAAACCCCTTTATAATACTTTATATAATAATATACCCTTTATAATATATTATTAATAAAATAAAAAGAGGATAAAAGCATAGCCTATTATTTCTTTTATTATTTAATACTAAGAGTTAAGAGAGAGCTTAAGTAGATTAAATAGCCCTTAGATAAGGCTAAAGATATTATTAATAAAGTAAAATATTTCTAGAATTAATCTTAAGCTAATAATAAGGCTAAAAAGAAATATAAGCTAAATATCTCTAAGCTTTTAGTAAAGAAATATTATTTTTCTTATTAAAGAGGTTATAAAAAACCCCTAGGGGTAGCTTATCCTTAGGACCTCTATTAAGAAGAAGGTTAAAATACCTATAAGGAACCTAGAGCTATTTAAATATATCTACCTTAGCGATATATTAGCTATATAGTAATAAAAAACCCGCGATAATTAGATATTATAGCTATAATTAACTAAGATATAAGGCATTAAATTATCTATTAAAGAAATTAATTAATTAGAGCTAGCCCTTTATTAGAAGAGGTAGCCCTTTAGCGAAGGTTAATTATATTTATATTAAAAAAAAATTAAATAACTTAGAAAATTAGGTTAAATAATAAAAGAATTTATCTCTCTATTTATAACCCCTATTAAATAAATACCTATAGGGAAGATTACCTAAGCTAAAAGATTAGCTCTCTAAGAGCTTACTAAGAAAAAATTAAATATACTCCTTAATACTAAGTCTAAGATTAATCTAATTAATATAGACCTTATTAAGAGATTAAGGCTTAAGCCTATAATAAATTATATTACCTTAGGGCTAAAATCCTTTAAGTAAAATAAAATAAACTTAAGAAATATTTATTTATTTACTTTGTTTCTTATTAATAATAATAAAAACCTATAAAAAATATAATAAATATTTATAAGATTTAATACTAAATTAAAGAGGTATAATATAATTTTATCTTATTATTTAATAAGATAAAAAAATATTATATCTAATTATATTATTAATTTATAATATTATTAAGAAATTGTATTTATAGACCCTAAGTCTATTCTCTAAGATATTATTAAGAACTATAAGATAGCTTATATATTATATATTATAGTTACCTTTTTATTAAAAGAAAAAAATATAGCTATACTTAGTAAATTATTAGAAAATAAAAAGGAAAATAAAAATAAATTCCCTTTATAACTTAAAGGCTTAAAAAGATTCTTTTATAAAAAAGCTACTAAGAGGATATTACTCTTATTAAAAATAGCCTATAAGATTAGTTTTATTAAAAGAAATAAATTACTATATAGGCCGCTATATCTTATAAATAAAGCCTAATATAATACTCTTTAGGAATACCTTATTAAGAATTTAATAAATAATTAGATTAAATATTTAATAAGTAAAATAAATACCTTAATTTTCTTTATTCTTAAGAAAAATAAAAGAATAAGGTTATATATAGACTATCGCGGGCTAAATAAGGTAATAATTAAGAATTATTATCCCCTCCCCTTTATTAAAAACCTTTTAAATTAATTTATAAAAATAAAATAAATCTCTAAGATTAATATCTATAATATATATTATTATATAAGGGTTATAAAAAGAAATTAATAAAAGATAACTTTTTATATAAGATATAAATACTTTTAATATATAATTATATTATTTAGGCTTATTAATATATTAAATATATATTATATATCCTACACAGATAATATCTTTATTTATTTATAAATAAGAAAAGAATATGTTAAATACCTAAGAGAGGTTTTATAATAGCTTACCGAAATATAGCTATATAATGAGCTATCTAAGTATAATTTCTATAAATAAAGTATTAAATTCCTTAGGCATATTATTACTTAAAAAAAAAATCTAAATAGACCTTAATAAGATTAAATTAATCTCTAAATAAAAAGCTTAAATTAGTTTTAAAAATATATAAATATTCTTATAATTTTATAACTTTTATTATAAATTTATTATATATTACTTAGCGATTATTAATTTACTTATATCCCTATTAAAAGGGAAAAAAGAATAAGAAAAAAATAGCGAGTTTATATAAACCCTAGAGGCAAAATAAGCCTTTTAATTAATAACTTAAGTATACCTTTTATTCCGCGATAATTCTCTAATATTAAGACTTATCCCTTTTAATAAGAGTAAAAATAAATATATTAGCGAGAGTTATCTTTAATATCTTAATATAATTAATTACTTATTAATTATAAAAGCTATAAGACTAAGAATAATAATAGGCTATAAGCTAATAAAAGCTTTTAATTATTATTAAGAGCCTTAAATATTAGGTATATTATTTATAAAGCCTCTTAGAGAAATTCTTTATCTTAATAGATTATTAAGCGCTTATAGGTATTATTAAAATATTAGCTAAAGATCTATAAGGTAGATTTATTTACTAAATGTATTAATTATTTATTTTTAATTTTAATATTAAGTATTAACTAAATATAAAAAACTTTATTAATAATCTCTTAAGAAGACCTAATTATATAAAAAAAGAAATATCCTATAAGGATATTTTACTTATATTAGCTAAAAAGCTAGAATTAATATATAAGCTATTAGAGCTAGCTTAATAATATATTACTAAGCTTAAAAATACAATTAATATTTTAATTATATATATTTAAGTAATAAGGGCTATAATAAGGGCCCCCCCTATCTCTTATAAATATAAACTAAAGAGTTTTACTTATTATATAATATTTATTATTATAACTTAATATTAATAAATAAAAATAAAAAAAATAAGTATTTTATAGATTACTAAGTAAATAAAGGACTCTTAATAAGCCTCTAGGGACCTAATTATAGCTAAGGTTATTATTCTAAAGTAATATATCTTATACCTAGTTATAAGAAAGCTTATAAAAAGCAAAATAATATTTCTCTCTTAGCTTTTTAAGAAATTTAAGATATTAATTAAAGAATTATAAAGCTAAGATTAATAATATTAAAATTTCTAAATAAAAGCTTAGAGAATTATTAATAAATATAAGGGATATATAATAGACTTTTAAGACTTATTATATTATAAGAGATAATTAATTATCTTAGATTAAAGAGATATAAAAATAAAAATCTTTTCTTAATATTATAATAACCTAAGAGTAAATTATATAAGATCTTAAAAGATATTTAACTTTATTTTAAGGAAATTTTATTAATAAGATATTATAAAAAATATCTAAGATTATATTAAAAGCTATTTAATATACTAAGGTATTAAAGTCTTAAGGTATAAACCCTATAGAAAACTCTAATCTTTATTATTATTATTATATTTATTCTAAGAAATTAGCCTTAATTTTATTACTAAGCTTTTATTAAGTACTTAAAATAATAATAATAATTATGATATAATCCTTATTATTACATATAAGATAACTAAATTTATATTATTTATATTAATAATAAAAAAGCTTAGGGCTATAAAGCTTATAGCTCGCTTATATTAATATATAAAAAACTACTTTAATATATTTAAAAGGATAATTAATAATTAAAATAAATTAATTATTAATAAATTCTAAGTAAACCTTATAAAAATAAGTAATTTATTATTAATTATTAATTATATATTATCTATAAATAAATAATTAAATAAAATAAACCTATTAAATACTTAAGAAATATCTAAGAATATATTTAAAAGAATTACCTCAAAGATAAGTAATATAACTCTTAGATATTACCTTTACTTATAATAATAATAAATACTTAATTAATAAGATCTCTTTAATAAAAATATTATTTAATTATTATCTTAGATATATAAAATATATCTTAATAAAAATAGAAATAAATATATAAGGTATCGCTAAATACTTAATAATATTAAGCTATATATAGACCTAAGTATATATATATTAAGAAAAAGCTTTAAAATCCTAAGTAAAATACTATAATTTAAGATATAAGCTATAGACCTATTATTAAGGATAAATTATAAGAGT
Source organism: Fusarium sp. LHS14.1 (assembly GCA_025433615.1). Classification (NCBI taxonomy): domain Eukaryota; kingdom Fungi; phylum Ascomycota; class Sordariomycetes; order Hypocreales; family Nectriaceae; genus Fusarium; species Fusarium sp. LHS14.1. Next base: position 3,898,392 of record CM046478.1, on the reverse strand, counting down.
ATTAATAAAAAATTAGAGATTTAAATATCTTAAATTAGCCTTAAGATTTATAAGAGCTAAGGTCCTTAATAAATATAAAGAATAGGCCTATACTTTAGAGTTATTAAAAAAATATTAATATATATAATATATTTTATATATTACTTATTAAGCTATAAAATAATTATAAAGTAATAAATAATATTATATAAGAATAATTAAAGCTTAAGGATAAATTTAATAAGTAAGAAATAAAAGAAATAATTTTATATAAAGATATAAGAAATAAGACTTTTTATTTTATTAAATAGAAAATTTAGCTAATAAAATATAATACCTAGGAATTAAAAGAATACTTATATAATATATAAGTAATAATAAGGAAATACCTTAAAGTTATAAAAAAAAGATTATAAAAAATAAGATAAGATATAATTAAATAAATATTAAAAGTATTATAATAAGAAAAATCTTATTAATTTAAATATAAAATAAAAAACTTAAATATAAGAATAAAATAAAAATTAAATTATATTAAGTTATTAATAAAAATAAGAAATTATTCGCTAAGGTATTATAATATAGGTATAAAATAATATAAAAAAAGAATTAAATTAAAATAATAAAGATAATAATAAAAACCCTAAAAAGATAAGAGCTAATATATTAATAATAAGATAAAATAAACTTATTATAACTTAAGGGTTATTATTAATATTATTATAATTATAATTATAATTATAATTATAAGTAGCTTAACCGCGAGTCTTATAGGGCTTCTTATAATAACTACTTAGCGAGGGATTAAGAATATTATTATTATTATTATTATTACTTTTAATAATAAGATAAATATATTTATTATTACTAAGAATTAATAAAGGATTAATAAGGCCTTAGAGATAGGGATATTAGCCTATAAAAAAGATAAAATAAATAGGGCTAAGGTTACTATTAGTAATAGCCTAATTAATAATATTATATAATTCGCTAAGGCTACTTATAATATTATAATTATTACTTTTAATCTTAATATTAACTCTTATTATATTTTTAATATTATTTAAGTAATTAATTACCTTAAGTAATAATTAAATAAGAATATTATTATAAATATAAATAAAAGTAATAATAATAATATAACTAATTATCTTAGGAAAGGCTATTTAGGCTTTAGCCTATATATAAAATATTAGCTAATATTTCGGCGAGAGAGAAATAAAAACTTATACCTTAGAGGTAAAATAAGGATAATAGCTCTTAATTAGATATAAGTTCTTATATTTAGATATAAAATAAGTAAAATATATCTTTAAATAATTATATTAAAAGGTTATAAAGATAATTAATAACCTTTTATTAGGTATATATTATATCCTTAATAATATAATTAATATATTAAATCTAAATATAAATAAAAAAAGAGAGGTTAATAATAATAATATTATAAAGACTATAAATATTATTCTATAAGTATTAAGTAATACCTTAAAGCTTATAGGGAATTTATAAAATATTAATAGTAACTTAGAGAAAATAATAAAAAAAAAAAAAGAAATTTATAGAGTTATATCTCTTCTTATTATAAATATATGATAAGTAATAATTTAATAATTAATTAATAATATAAAGAATTTAAGGGTCTTTATTTATATATTCTAAATAATATATATAAGGAACCTTACTTAGGTCTATCTTCTAAAAGTAAATAATATTATTATATATAAATTTTAAAAATATAAAAGAATAGGTTATAAAGAGAGATATTACTAAAAGCTTTATAATAAATATATAAATAAGTAATATAAAAATAAGAGAGAAAATTAAATAATTATATATAATTTAAGAAAATAAGATTAATAGGGATTATAGAGGCTATAGTAATATTATTATAATAAGTAATAAAATTATTATAATAAGAAAAAAAAAATAAAAAAAAAAAATTTATTATAAAATAAAAAAAACTCTAATTATAATAATAATAGCTATATTTAAGCCGCTAATATTAAATAATTAATAATATAAAGTAATTATTAACTTAATAATAACTAATTAATTATAAAAGAGAATAAAAAATTTATAATAAAGATTATAATTATTATAAAAAAAATATATAAAAAAGATAATAAATAATTAATAATATATTATAAAGAGTTATTAAAGCTAGAGATTAATTAAAAGATAGTTATATTTAGATATTTTTAATATTAAATAAAAAAATAAAATAATTAAATAAATAAGCTTAAGGGATTAAGCTCTTAGGAGAGGGGGTAATTATAAGAATATTTAGGTTTTACTAGCTATCGCCGGTAGGTTAAGAAATCCTTAGATTATTATATAAGTCTTAGACTATATAAAACTCTTTTCGCTAAAGACTTATAGAGATTTCGGCAAGTTAAAGTTATATTAATATATTAAACTTACCCCTTTATCTCTAATATTATCCTAATCATGCCTATCGGGCCTATACCTTTACATAAGCCTAAAAAGCTATTTTTAGCTATTTTTAATAATTAAAGCCCTCTAACTAAAATAACTAAAATTAACTAAAAAATCAATTACTAATTAATTTTTAACTAATTAATTAGCCTCTTAGCTAAAGGGTTATATTATATTATATTTTTGTTCTATTATACTCGCCTATCTTATTTAGACCTATAGAACCTCTTTGATTTTTTTAATATAGGTAAAAACCCTACCTTACGGTTAGGATAAAAACCTCTTATATGATTTCCTTCTTATCGCGTTCTTTCCCTATACTATGCGTATGCCTCTATGCCTCCTTCTATGCGCTAATTACTTCTCGACTAATTATAGGCCTCTCTTTATCCTTGCCCTCTTTTTATTCTTATTCTTTTACTCCCCGTTATATATAGAAAAAATAGGCTTATTTATAAGGCGCGCCTAGCCTATATAGCCGAGTTAACTAATTTTTAATATAGCTTAGTTTAATATATGGTCCACTGGCCTAGTAATTAAGGGTCCTATTTAGTGCCGGGTATATATATAGTTTGATTCCTACTAGCGACCGATTTTTCCACGGGGGACTAAGCCGCGGGTATGGCGCGCTCTTTAGGAGCCCCTAGCTAGATTTAAACTTATGACCTCCCCTATGCTAAGGAGGCTTACCCTGGTGCTTGAACCGCTGCACCATAGGGGTCTTGACTAAAGGGTTGATTAATTTTTTAGTTAGTAACTAAAAAGTAATTAATTTTTTTAAGGCTTGACTAAGACTAAGACTAAAAAATTAGTTATTAGTCAGACTAAAAGTAACTAAATCACTACCCTAATTAGTTATGTTTTAAATATTATTATATAAGATATTCTTAAGGAATATTTAAATACTAATCTTTCTAATTTATTTTTTAATATAGATAATTTATCTATTAAGGGAGGTAAATTAGATAAATCGGATTTTTTACCCTATAGTTATAGTAATGAGTTATTAATTTATTCTTATTTTTTATAGCTATAATATTAATTAATTTTTTTACCCCTTATAAGCTAATTATATTACATTATTACTATTATTAAATATAATAATAATATATAAAAGACCTTCTTAGAAGGTATTAGGCGTAAAAAGGCTAAAAAAAACCTAGCCTTAGATTTTAATATCTAAATAATACCCTTAGGTAAATGAATTCTTTATTAGCCCTTTTTTTAATTATTATACTAATTAATTATATTATATAGATTATATAACCTATTAGAATCCCACCTATAATATAATTAGTATTACTCTTATTTTAAAAAAGCCTATTAATTATATTAATAAAGTAGATTTTAATAAGGAATTAGAAGCTATTAATTTTAATAACCTTAATTAGGCTATTTTATATAGCTTAGAAGCTATTTTTAAGGTTTTTTTAAAAACCTCTATAAAGCTTTAAGCCTAATTTTACTTCTCGACTCCTAAGGTATTATTATATATTAATAAAATCTATAATAACCTTAAAAGCCTTAAAAAGGACTTTAAGAATAAGGCTATATTACCTAATAAGGTTAATATATCGATTTTATATCTTTTTAAATTCTTTTACTAATTATATTTATTTATGTAATAGGAATATTATATTAGTTATATTAATATAATTTCTAAAGGCTTAGATAAGCTAGGGAAATATTTTCTTAGAAAGCTAAGCTTTCTTATTAATCCTACTTATAAGTAAGCTTTTTCTCTTATTTAATATACTTAATTACTAATTTTAATAAGGCTTATATTATTAGTATTATTCTTAATCCTAGGTTTAAAATAGCCTATTTTAGACCTAGAGGAAGATTATATTACTATATTAATATAGAGAGAGATATAAAAAGTATTTTTAAGCTTAAATATAAAAGGTTAAGAATATATAATTTTTTATTATTTTTTATTTTCTTATTTTATTTATGTATATTAATTAAATTAGGGTTAAGGCAAAAAAAGGCTATTTAGAGCTAAATAAGTCCTTTAATAAGTTAAACCCTAACTTTATATGATAAAGTCTTTTTTTTTTCAAGGTAATTAGAAGAAAACTTAGATAAGAGGCTTTAGATAGATAAGATTAATAAAATTAAGGAATATAAGATTTATTTAAGTAAAAAGAGAGTTAAAAGAGTAATATATATAACCTTAACCCTTATATAGCCTTTATTAGCTTATTAATTTACTATATAAGAGAATATTATTTAGTAATAGAAAGTAAATTCTATAAGGTTTCCTATTTTAAGTATTTTAGCTTAGTATTATATTATTATTCCTATGACTTCTATTGCGATTAAGAGGGTTCTTTTTATTTCTAGTATTATTATTACTAAAAATAAGAATTAAATCTTATCTAGGGTAGCTAGGTAATTTATTTTATTAAAAAGCTAGGAAATTTAGGATTTAAATAGCCTTGTAGAGGAGATAAATAAGGAAAGAAATAAGGAAAAAGGTCTTTAGTAAAAGGTAAAAGGGAAAAAAAGGGCTAATTTAATTAAGGAAAATCCTATTAAGATAGAAGATAACATAGAGGAAGATTCTAACTTTAATTAGTTATTATGGGTTAGGGAAAATAGCTACCCTATATATTTTACTATTTATATATTTCTTATTTAGTCTTAGATATTATTCTCCTATTTTTATTATTTTAGCTATTTTTATTAACTAATAATAGCCTTTTTTATCTTAATAATCTTAATGTAATTAAATTAAAGCTTTTAAAAAATATTAATCTTAAATAAACTATAATAGCTTATATAAGTATATTAAAAATAGGAAAGAATATATATAGGGTAGATAATAATATAAGGCTTATAAAGATTACTTTCCTCTTATGTAATTACTAATATGTATGTAGCTATAAATAAAATAAATACTTTTTTAGTATAAAAGTTACTTTAGGCTTTATTCTAAGCTTTAGATAAATCTATTTATAAATAAATTATAATAGCTTATATAAATTAATTAAAAATTAAATAAAATAAGTATTATATAAAATATTATATAATCTTCCTAATAATATAGCCTATATTATATAATTACTTTTATTTATATAATTAGAATTAAAATATATGATTTTCTTATTTTAAATAGCGTGACTAAAAAATCAATTAAAAATTAGTTAATTAATTAAAAAATCAGTTACTTTTAGTTAGTGACTGATTTTTAATTAACTAAATTAACTAATAACTAATTCGTAATTGATTTTTTAGTCACTTAACTAAAAGCAATTGATTTTTTTAAGGCTTGACTAAGACTAAGACTAAAATATTAGTTATTAGTCAGACTAAAACTGACTAAATCACCACCCTGACTAAGGGGTTATTAAAAGCTAGTTATTATCTTAAAACTCTAAAAGGCCTTTTATAGTCTAAAGAGATCTCTTTTATAATAATATTATTTTAAGAAAGGCCTTATAAATAATAATATAAGAAAAGTACTTAAAAAAAATTATTATTAAAAGATTAATAAGATTATTTTAGTCTTCTATATAAATAATTATATCTTTTATTTCCCGAGGTAATATATTTAATAAACGAGCGATATAATTAAGTAAGCGATATATTTTAAAATTTCTTAGTATTTATATATTATTTAAAAAAGGCTTTAAATAAATCTAATAAATTTAAAATAAGCCTAAAATAGATATAACTTTTATTATAGCTTAATAAGCTTATAAGGACTTTTTAAAAATATCATATAGCCTCTAGGGTAAGCCTTTTATTAAAAAGTATTAAAAACTCTTATTTATATTATATATATATAGTAGTTTTTCTATAAAGGAAATCTTTTTAAAAATCTAAAGAAATTATATATAGTTTTTTTAAATATTAAATAGCTAGGAATCAATTAACCCTAGCCCTAGCTATTTTATAACAGCTTTTATCAAGGTTTAAAATATAGAGTTTTAGTACATAGTATAGGTGCGTCGCTCTCTTAACTGCGTCGCTCGCTTATTAAGTATATTAAAATAAGTAATTTAATCTAAGTTAATTCCTTTTTAATTAGTAGTTATTAGATTTAATTATTATAGCGCTAGATCTATTATATAAGGAACCTATATAGCTAGGGCATATAATAAAATTATTATATTAAACCTTTAAGCTTTAATCTTAATATATAATATATTCTTACTTTTATTTTTATTAAGCTATTATATTATATTATATACCTTATTATATAAACTTTATATTATTATATAATAAGCTTTTAATTAAGTCTTAGATAATATTAAGGTTAAATTTAGTTTAAATAATTAGCTTAAATTAATAAATTAAATATATAAGACTATATAAAATATAAAAATTATTTAAGTTAATATAGCCTTATTATAAGCTTTTATAAGAGTTATAATAGGGCTTAGCTAAGGATTTAGCTAGCTCTTTTAGTCTTAGGTTTTTTTTTAAAAGAAATAACCCTTTTAATAAGCTTACTTATAATATATAATTAATATTTATAATATAAATAAAGTTTATATTAATATAATATAATAATTATTAATCTTATTTTTATATAATAAAAGTAAACTTTAATAAATTATAAAAAATCTATTATAAATTTTTAATTTCTTTTTTATTATATATATTTATTTTAATAATATCTTTCTTATATTTTTAAGTTATATTATAAAACTTACCTTAAATATATATATATAGTATATTAAATATAAATATCAATTTATTAAAAAATATTAATTTAAAAAAAAGCTTAAAAAAAAATATAAAAAAGAATTTAAAAAGAAAAAAAAAATACTAAAGAAAAAAGAGATTATAAAAGTAAATAAGACTAAAAAAGGAAAAAAAGTTAAGGAAATAAAAAACTAAAAAGAAAATAAGGTTTATCTTTACTTATAGAGGTAATAAAGCTATTAATATTATAGTCTTATATAACTTAATAACTATATTATAACTCTTAAAACTTTATTATAAAGTAGCTAGTTATCTTATAGAAAATAACCTTATAAATTATATCTATTATTAAATACATTATAGAGAGTAGATATGAGATAGCTGGAGCATAGGTGTGTTAATAGTAAGTTAACCTCGTCTTTAACGGAACGATCGCCACCAACCACACCGAGTTTCATTGACGGTACTTGTGGCAATTCTGGCACCGTTATCGTTGATACTGACAAGAGTTTGGTTTGGTCGATATCCTAATGCAGGAACTTATCGGTGCAAGCACCTTTGAGCTGTGGAACACCGTTCATAACAAAGCTGGTCAGTGCCGTCTGCAGGATGTCCTGAGCAATAGGCCTATTAGCCGGACTCTGGGGGTCATTGAAGGTATACTTGAGATCCTGGAAGTGCAACCCTGGCGTAACATCGAATCGATCTGGTGACACGTTAGTTGGGGTTTGTTGACTCCAGGTTCAGAGCACTTACAGGCATAGCTTTTGCCTTTCAGGACCTCATTGATGGCCAGGAAAGTGCAGTCAACCACTGCCTCTCCCCACAGGGCCATCTGTCGGGAAGCTTGGCCCGTATAACCTAGGCTGCCATCGAATTGAGGCGGATAGAGCTCCTTGGCGAGGTATCCTTGCTGCGACTTGGACAAGCCGGGCATGGAGCGCTCCAGCCAGGAAACGAACTCTTCATCATCCTCGACGCCGGGGTCGAAGAAAAAGGCCCCTTCGAAAGCGTTGTGCGCCGCCAGCACCTTGACTGACTTGTCGAATTGACCGGCTTCGAATAAGGCATGGGGGTAGTCCGGGATCAGTCTCCGATCTATGACAGGGCCATGGATGTACGAAGTCGGCGGAGCGGCTCCAATCTGACGAGCGTTGGCTGCAATGACTGCTTCCGAGCTTGCTTCACGCGCCTCAGCCAGGCTTGTCACATTCAAAGCTTCCAGAAACCCCGAGTAAGCTGACTCGGGGACTTGAGCGGTGAGAAAGATGGCCGGTGACTGAGCAATGACCTGCGCAACGGGAGCCTTGTAGCCCTCATTGCCAGCGTTGAGCATGTGGATTAGGGCGGAACCGCCGCCGCCGGACTCGCCCATGACGGCGACTTTGTCGCGGGATCCGCCAAATAGATGGATATTGTCTTGGACCCATTGAAGCGCAAGGCGCTGATCCAAGAGCCCGGCGTTAAGGTCGCCATCCTTCTCAACATCCAACCCTGAAAGGAATCCCAGGGCACCGAGGCGATAGTTGAGCGCGACAAAGATTATGCCATCCTTTTCAAAACTCTCGGCATGCTTTAGGAGGCCATCAGGTTCGAATCCCAGACTGGGATACCCGTTCTTCGATCCAAAGGCCCCACCGCCGCCATGAATTTGGTTAACAGTCAGTAACGGATTTGGTACAGAAGGAATAGTGATTGTTTACCCAGACAAGCACTGGAGCATCGCAGCCTCCATTGTGGTTCTTTGCCGAGTCAAAGACCTTTCGGGTAACGTGGATGTCTAGAAACAGACAATCCTCTGTGGTCGGAGGAGGAGGAGGGCCCCCGGAAGGAGGAGTCGAGTTCTTGATGTCAGCCTCCCACGACTCAAGACTATATTCTTTTCCGCTCGAGTACATCCCAATAGGCTTGTAAGCCCTTGCCTGCCACAGGGGCACACCTTGAGGGCAAGCTCTCAACTCGGGTCCAGTCTGAATCTCATTCTGGTTGAGCAGGGGAGGGACAGGAGCTCGGAACCTGAGCTGGCCGACTGGAGGCTGCGCATATTGGATGTTGGAGAACTTGTAAACCTCGGTAGTTTCATTGTATGAAAGGGCCTGATGGCGTTCCTAACTTTTGTAAGCAAATGAACTTGGACAGGTGAATGAGAAGCTCACATAGCTGAGATCAACGACAGGAAAACTTGGGGCCTTTGGGGCTGCAAGGACATTCGTTGCTGCTGATAGCAACAGAAAGGAAGTTGAAGCTGCGCCTAGCATTTCTTTGACAATGGGTAGTTGTGCTGGGAGGATGTTTATGGCGCTTGGAGAAAAGCTATCGATGGTGATGGGTTTCGTTTCGTCAACGCAGCAGACATGATGAACTTTATACCTCGAATTGCGCTCAATTGATGAACATCGAGGCAAGTCTTTCTCGAAGTTGCTTCACTTACATGCCCAACGTAAGCTTCATGGCCCACTTCCTAAAACGGTAGTGTATTGCCAAATCGGGCGTAGTTGTCAGATGAGAGAGGCTGTGCCACAGCCGGGAGCTTAAATAGCCATAATGCTACATCATGATCATGATCACCTCAAGGCGATGATGGCTATGTATGTCAGATTGATGGCGATTACATATTTCAACCGTATCTGCGGTCCACGGAAGCAATGGCACCTCGTCAAAGAGGCCAAAAAAGAGACATGGACCCGGATCAACAAAAGCTAGTCTTTGTCAATAAAGATTCAAGCTCGACCTTTTTAACTCGCTCCCAGGGTGGGGAGCGCGCCTTCATCCTTAGCCATGTCCAGAGACGCCGGCGACAAGGAGCTGCATCTAAACAGCCCTGGTCACATCGCACGTCGCAGTTTGCCTTTGACCAGGAAACGAATACGACGTCGAGCGACGACAAAGGTCCCCCCCCGCTCCTCACGAGCAGTCCATCCAACAACGGCTTCAATCCTTTCCACTGCACCATTGCGGCAATGGACGCTGCAAACCATACCATGCTGCACTTCACCTTTGACCAGGGAGCAAAGCTTACCTTCCTGACCGAGGCGTTTGCGCCCTCGGCCTTGGTTGGACGAGACACTCGGATGAGACACGAGCAGGCCATCAATGAGAGATTGAAACACTGCGTCGAGGATGAGGCGTTGATGTACTCTACTCTCGCATACGGCTCATGCTGTCAGGGCTGGATGGCTGGTATTCTTGATCGGAAGCGTCCTCCCGAGTACTTCATTGACAAGGCCCTCCAAGCCGTAAGAGAACGTCTACAGGACACCCAACAACTCAAAATCGACAACCGGCTCGCATTGTCCATCTACAGCCTCGCGATCACAGAGTTCTGGAGTGGCTCACCAAACTTGTGGACACGATGTCCTGAGAGACACAAGGCCATGATGAGCGCCCCAAGCACCGATGCCTCTGCTGCTCGCACACACTTGAATGCTTTATCAAGGGTTGTTGGCAGTGCTGGTGGCTGGAGCAAGTTTGACCCATATGTGCTCGAAAGCACTATTCTGGCTGACAAGTTCCTGGCTCTGGCTGAGTTCAAGCCGCCTGTTGTGCCCTTGACATGGGATCCCATCTCCCTCTTCCCGGGTAACATCGAAGGCACTCAACTAACTCTCCTTCAACATAACCTTTTGAGTAAAGTCGTTTCGCTGGATCTATATTTAGTACTATAAGATGTCACTAACTATTTCCACTACGCAGCCTCTTACTGGTCAGGCGGCGAGCGATATGCCAACGTCGAGACAAATCTGTTCCTCAAACTCCAAGCTCTGACGTACCGCCTCCTCCACCTCCAAGACCTAGAGAAATCCGACAACTGCATACGCACCACCACCTTGACAATTCTCCTCAGTGCGACACAATACCACGGTTCGCAGGCCTCTGCAAGAACGCTAATCTCCCGACTTCGTCAGGCCCTCGTCGAGGCACGCTTCTGCAGCGATGGGCTTGACGAGGGTATACGCTTCTGGTGCCTGTACACGGGTGCCATGACAACTGAGGCATCACCCGACAAAGACTGGTTCTTATGCATGATTCATCGCTTCTATTTGCCATCAGCGCTTGACTATCAGGTTGAGGAGAGGTTGAGAGACTACCTGTTTCTGCCGGATAGACAGGGAGCTCAGCTGTCAGCCTTGATGGACGAGCTTGCTAGTCTTAGTTAGAATTCCGCGCTGTTAGACACCCAAGGGATTATTCTCCGGCGATTAAGTAAAATCGCCCATACAAATCGTTTTCTGCCGTCTGTGTTTTGGAGTAACATCGCTTGGAGTTGGATCGAGTCGCTAGTTAGTCTAAAATTAATATTGTTTGCAAGGAGGCAGCTCACAGGATAATAGCCTTCTAAAGTACGGTTTTTTTTTTAATCTACCTCGAGTCTTCCTATCTTTATTTACTTTAACCACCACCCTTCTCACGGTAATAGTAATTCTTGTGGTTGTTCAGCTTCTTCCCGTACGCCCAGTCATTCCTCTTCGTATGCACTGTTTCAAGCGTCCGGCCGCGCTCCTCAGCCCTGCGAGCTCCGCGTTTGTGTTGCTCTGTGACACCAACCATGCCTCCCATACCGCGAGGCACCATCTCACGGGACCTGCCATTCGCATGGACAAGCTGACCATCGGAAGGCGTGCCTTCCTCATCTTGTGCCGCTTCTTCGATAGCCAACTGCTCTGCCCGCTCTTCAGCAGAGGGGTGGTTGTGCAAATTCTGGCGGAAATACCGGTTCAGTGAGCGATGGCCAACAGACTTGCCAGAGGGAAGATGCAATTCGTAGTCATCGTAGAACACTGCGCGGGTAGGCTTATGAGCATGCGAATGCCAACCATCAGCCTGGTGCCGGTGCCCTGTGTCCTGTCGTGAGTGGTGAGGATGTTTATCCAAACGCTCGAACTGATGAATGTGTCCTTCAGCTGGGACCGCAGTGAGATCCGCGGAGTCCAGTGAAGATGCCGAGCTGTCGGTTTCCCAGCCATCCCCATCTCCTCCTTGCTCGATGTCCTCTCCGTCTTCAGCAGTAACCTTGGCTGCACGCCGGGCTCCGAGCTTGGCACCTCCGGTCTTTTCATCGACAACAGACTCATCGTCACTCAATTCTTCTTCATCCGAGTAGGTGCTTCTGAAGTCGTAATAGTCGCCAATATCGAGCTGCTCATCCTCGTTGCTGTACGGGATCTTGCAGTGACCCTTGTCGCGCATGTGCGTCTGGATACCGAAAGCTGTGGACTTGACTTTGTCGCAGTATAGGCACTGGTGGTGTTGGTGAACTTTGTCTTGCAGTTGCTTGAGCAAGCCATCCAGATCGACCAGGTACTTCTTTTCGGGGATGAACATGCCGTGGAACCTTTCCATGTGGTGTGTGTTGAGTGAGACGGTAGGAGAGGAATAGTTGCAGAAAAGACACGACTCCAGAGTAGAGGTAGGTTCTTGAGCAGCCGGGACGGGAGTCTTGGAGTCGGAAGCGCGTGCTGAATCAGATTCATGTTCAGGGTCCTGGGCCGACGGTCGAGGGTTGGATGGTCGCTTCACGGGTGAGGGTCTCTGCTCAGCAATGCGTGCCTTCTGTAGGCCTTCGACAACATGGTTGAACTCTTCTTCCGCATCTGAGTCGACTTCATCTCGCCCAGCGGCTACAGGTTCCCCAAGGGAAAACGTAGAGCTAACAACAGAGGTGGTCTCGTCGTCGGCTCGGGCTGGGGTGGGGTTGGTGGTAGTTGTCGCCTCCTTCGCCTTGTGCTTCTGGCTAGACAGATGGTTCTGGAACGCATTCTCGCTGTAGTATGTCTTTTGGCAAACCTCGCAAGCCCGCTCGAAGTAGGCCTTGTCGGCTTCGGCCGTTGTTGCAGCCCTGGCCTGCAGGACCTTCTCGGTAAACACATCAGCGGAGATGGGGGGCAGCGAAGCGACTCGGCGCTTGAGGTTGTATCGACTGAATGTGGTCAGCGGACTCCAGCAAAACCTCAAATATCACTTACTGCCAGTCACTCTTCATATGACCCTTCTGCAGGTCGATGTTGCGGTACGCAACCTGGCAAGTGTTGCAGGTATATGGATGCGAGGCCGAGGTGGCCGCCGCCCCAGAAGCCTGCCCGCTCATGGCGAAATGCGAAAGACGGTGACACTGGTGTTGAATTTGCGTAGAGTGAGATATGTCTCCAAACCTGTATCCAGAATCTTGCCCTGGGAGGAGAGATGGTTGCAAGTGGGAAATTCGCAGCGAAGTTTGGTGGGATTTGGCGGGGCTTCCTGATAACGTCACACAAGATCCCGTTATCACGATGATAATAACTGACTTTTTTCTGGCTTTTTGCCCCTCCAAGCCCCTCCTGGAGGGTTCCAGGCCCCCCTGCTGACTCACCCCAGTACTTCGGGGATTTGGGTCGGCCCGAAGCTTTTTATCTGAATTGGTAAGCTGCTGCGTGCCAGTTTGGGTTGGTCTGGTGCTTGTACTTCGCTGGCGGCTGGCGGGTCCCCCGTCATCGGGCAGGTATGCACGGGAAGTGGCGCAGAATCGCCAAAGCGCTTGTGCTGCGCGAGGCTGACGAGCAGCTCCTCTCCATCATCACAACTTCAAGCCTTGCTCCCAACCATACACACACTCTAACAATTATAACGACAATAAAGCTATATAATAATCGACTTGATACCCATTTCTTCCCGACACTCAAACGGACGAACGACATCGATATCAACATCTCGACCGATGGAATGAGAAGCTGAACTACGACCCCCTTACCGTACGCAACCCTGTCACAAGCAACGTCTTTGCTTCCAATCGCCCGTCGTGGCGCGACCTCGACTTCAGATGTCATGACGCCCGAGACTTCTCGACCACGGGTCTCTTCCATTGAGCCGGCGACCGACGTCGACCTGGTCGCTGGCTTGTGGCAAGAGGCTCCCTTCGCCCGCTTACCTGCTGACGCTCCGCCCGAACTTGAAGCATACGTCCAAAACATCGAGAACCCGGCGCGGGTTTATGCCATTCATCGCGCAAGTCGCCGTCACGACTTCCAGCTTTTAGTTGAGAGGTTTGTGAAAGACATTGCAGCTAAACCCAAGAGAGCGCTAACTTGTTGCGAATAGATACGTGGTTCAACTGCGATACGGTTGCGACAACGTCAACTGCGCAACACCTACCTGCTTTACATGTCGACGCCGTTTGGCTGGCAAAGCGCCCATACGCAGGTATAATGCGACAAGCGCCAGAACATTAGCTATATACTTGGCTAGTCAAGACAACCCCGAAAACGGATTATGTCCCTTCCTCCGCAAATCCAAAGAGCCATCCGCAGCACTTGGTAACTTGATCTTCTCTCCACGACCACCTTCACCTCCGCATCCCGACTCCAAAAGATCTTCTCTCAAAGCATCCCCAATCCTGCGCAAGGATAATGCTTCTACTCGTCGACGTTCGCGTTCATCTTCACTCCAAGGAACAGTGCTCACCTCCACCAACAACCCGGCATATCCGACTCAAACTGACTCCAAACTCCAAACGAACCAAGCTTCAAACTCCACGCAAAGCAATGATGCACCTCATATCCGCGTCGTTGAAGCTCCTGTTAGCAAAGATCATCGATCGTTTGCCGCCAACCTTTTTGGAACCGTAACATTCAAGATGCTTGAATGGCTCACACCTCGAGGCATGACAACCATGTCGCAGCAAGTCAACGATATCGCAGGGCCGCATCGGACGAAACCAGCAATTGACGTCAATACTCCCCAGGCACGGACGGCACCACACCTCGAACGCCAGGCGTCCACTTCATCTGGGTCCAACACAAGGCAAAACGAAGCACAAGATATGGCCCCTCCAAAGCCTGAAATTGGACTGAGCGATGCTTCATTCTGCGCTAAGGGTGCTAGATCCAGCCACGGCTCGATCTCGAAGTCAAGGGGGGGAGCATCTCCAAAGGCGAAGAAGACACCTTACGAGCCAGTAAACCCCATTGAAAGAAGGGACAGCACTAAGTCAACCATCTTGTCTCCTCGGATGAGCAGTATCCTCCATGACAAGCCAGCACAACCGAAGGCCACTATCACAACATCAGCTCGGGCAATACCAGAAGTCCCAGCAAGACCTGCCTTCTTCGAAAACGTGACAAAACCCTCGCATGCTTCAATACCGACAGGTTCTCCTCCATCTTCGCCAAGTGCAGCACGAGAAGAGCACAGCGCTGAGAATCTCGATACGCCAAGCCACCATCCCAAACATGATGCCCAGATTCCACAAGCGAAAGACTCCGTTGAGGGAGACGCAGAGCCTCCATCTGTGTGGCTGAATGAAGCCTTGCCCCAGGCGTTATCCCGACTTAATGTTGATCTTATCAACTTCATATGCGACGTTTATGAAGAAGATGGAACCTTAGAGAGCTACCTTGCCATGCCCCAGGAAACGGGCAACACTTATCCCAAGCCGGAAAACGCCTCACATCCCTTGAGCCGTCGATCATCGTCTCCCACCCCTATCTCCAAGAAGCAGTGGAAGGGTTTCAATGAGCAAACTCTTTTCAATGTTCTCATGGACCCGAAGGCTGTGGTACAGTCTTTCACCTGCGACAATAAACTCTACGACTCCCAGACTCTGTGGTATTGTCTCTATCGCATGAACCGCGTTGCATCAAGTCTTGTTCTTCACAGCCTTTGGTTGGCAGCGGGACGCTTATTTGTCCCTTCACAAGACATTCAAGTAGATCGCTTGGCTGGGGTCAGGGGCAAGAAGGTCCAAAGGGGTGCCAAAGGGCTCTCAAGTGTTGATGCAGGCTACTTGATGTCCATCTGCATGCATGCTTTAGTCGCTGCGGCACCGGTTGTACCCGATTCACGCACCTTGTACGAGATGTCGCGAATACGCTCCAACGGCCTGACGCTTGCTGGCGGTACCGCGGTAGCACGGCAGCCCTCATCTCGTTGCTTGGGGTATGATGATGTGTTCTCGAACGACCTAGCCGTCAGACTTGCCCGACGGTTATTTTGCGCAATTACAGCCAGACGTTGTTTTGCGGACATGGCATGCTCCACAGCTTCTTCAAACATCAAAACTTCCGACCCCGACATCCTGCAGCCTCTTGTAAGCCAGCTCGACTTTCTCAGCACGGGCCCAGCCTCGGTACTAGAGTTCGCGCATTCTGAGCGCCTCTTGCACGAAACACGCGTTCCTACAGTGCTTCTCGATTGGGCCCGCACCATCATCTTGAGCGAGTGGAATGGAAAACCCGACTTCGCCATGGATGGACCCTTTGGGGGAGCCTTGTCTTTCATCGAGACCATGCGTAAGTTTATAACCCATAGCCGTAGTGTTTGCAAGGCAGTAACAGACTCATGCTAACCTCGAGCATAGACACTAACAGAAACCTCCTCCTTCTGGGCGATATCCAATTCCGTGTTGATTATCTGTCAGACCGATTGGACTCGGTTGAAATGCCGGTTGACTGGTTATCTTTTTCTTCGACGCGCTGGAGACGACACATCCTGGACTATCCTTACATATTCAGCCCCGATACTCTAGTCTCATTCTTCCGCTCTATCAATTTCGCTCGGATGAGTCGCGTATTTGAGGAGTCGAGCTCTCTCAAAACACGGATGAGCGCCATCATTGACCCTGGAAGTCTCGTCACCAACCCACACCACAAGAGGGTGTTGCAAGACCTCTTGAAAACAGGCTCATCCAAATACCTGATACTTGAAATTAGTCGCAAGAATGTTGCTCGAGATGCGTTCGACCAACTATGGAGACGAGAAGAGAGGGAACTTCTCCGCCCCCTGAAGGTGCATCTAGGAGAGGAAGGCGGGGAAGAGGGCTTCGATTCGGGAGGCGTCCAGCAAGAGTTTTTTCGATTAGCCATCGCAGAGTGCTTGGACCCTGCGTATGGCGCCTTCACAGTCGACGATCGGACACGCATGGCCTGGTTTGCCCCTGGGTCACTCACCGAAGATTGGAAGTATGAGCTCGTCGGCCTCTTGATGTCACTGGCCTTGTTCAACGGGCTGACCCTGCCTATCACCTTCCCAAGGGCCCTGTACCGGAAACTACTGAACAAGCCAGTCGCGGAGCTTCACCATATTGCTGATGGGTGGCCGGACCTGGCGAGCGGGTTGACAACACTCCTAGAATGGGATGAAAAGGACGGCCTGGTTGAGGATATCTTTGCCCGCACCTACGAGTTTTCAGTCTCTGCCTTGGGCACCAACATTACCAGGGAAATGTCGGCAGACAAGAGCGTCGTTTGGCCTGGGGCAGCTGCAAACTCAGATGATGTCGCTCCGCCCCAGACTTCGAACCCAGACGACGCGCCTCTGGTGACGAACGAGAACCGAGATGATTACGTCACTCATTACATTCGTTATCTCACGGACATCTCCATTCGCCGGCAATACATCGCCTTCGAACGTGGCTTCAACTCTTGCCTTGACAAGAAGTCACTTTCTTTACTCAGCCCCTCCACTCTGCAGTCACTGGTGGAAGGCATCCAAGACATTGACATCTCGGAGCTTAAGCGGTATGCACGCTACGTCGGTTGGGATGCGTCGCATCATACTGTCAAAGACTTCTGGTCCGTTGTGAGAAGGTACGACGATAGGATGAAACGCAAGCTGCTGGAGTTCGTGACATCCTCAGATCGAGTTCCAGTAGGGGGTATCAAAAATCTTCAGTTCGTGATTCAGAAAAACGGAGAGGAAGAGGGGGATGGTGGGCACTTGCCCACAGCTTATACATGCTACGGAACTCTCCTTCTTCCCGAATATAGAGATAAAGACGTATTGAGGGAACGGCTCGGAATGGCGTTGGAAAATGCACAGGGGTTCGGCTTTGCTTGATCAGGCGTTTGGGGTAATGGGGATATGGCGAGATGACATACAATCCTCAAAGCAGACGAGCAACTACCTAGCCAGTCGCTCTGGATTAATTTATGACAGCGTAAGAGAGGCAGCCCCTTACCAATAAGCGCTTCCCTTAATGAAGAAATGCACAAGATCACAACAGAAACAACAAGGTACCGGGTGTCATGATTTGTCCCTGCTTTACTTGGGTCCAAACTCGCAACAATTCTAACCATTTCAAACCCGGTGTTTAATCTTTCATTTGCCGAACATTGAGATTGAGCCTCTTGCTTTTCATCCATCCCTTCCACTCATCAAACTTGCCATCCTCGCGAGCCGGCCAATCCTCTAGGTAGTCAGGGCATGTCCCCTTGAGCACTTTTGGCACTCCATGCCAGGCAGATCTGGATTCCTGGGTCATGTAGATGGCGTCTCCCGATCTCAACCTCAACAGCAAGTACTCCTTGTCACCAACTGCTTCGCTTTTCGGCTGGGGATGGTCGGCATTCGGTGCGATCATGAAGAGGCCATCACAGCCCAGACTTAGGCTGATGAGGCCCTTGTCGGTCTCCTCGCTGACGTCCCGATGCATCATCATGGTGTCTCCAGGGGTGTAAAAGTTGAGAATGGCCGCCTGGGCGACCGTCTCGGGAAAAAGACCCTCCAGAAAGCGGGAGACGTCGTCGGGAAACTGAGGAGGCGATTGTTCGGGGTACACGCGGTTTGTCCAATCGTATTGGCCACCCAGCGTGACCCAGTGCAGTTTTCGTTGCAGGACCTGTTTGATAGAGAGTGGTTTGTGGACGTTGGGGTCTTTGGGGGTGAATGAGGCGGGACTATCTGGGTGAAGAGCGAAGAATGACTTTTCTTCATCTTGCTGACCTTCCGGGTACGGGAGGTCATAATGGAGATGGAGGTTGGTCTGGTGCTTAGGGTTACTTAGATCGCGGTGTACTAGACGGTCCATCAGATCCCTCTGCACCGTCGGTGGGAGTAGCGATGGAAGGATAAGAAGACCTAAATCACATGTTAGTTGATGCTATTAGCAAGAAATGGATTCTTAACGAACCTGGTATCCGGGGATGATGAATAACGGAGACATCGCCTTCAGCTTCAAAGGCAAGGTCAGGATTCAGGTGAGCGAAGCTGCTTGCAATCTGCGCTCTTGAAAGTGTAGTGACTGGACGGAAGCCAGACTTTTCCAGCGGAGCGCGTGGATCATCAATACGAGGGTCATCGAGGAGGCTTTTCTGATCTTGACGCATGAAGCTCTTCCACTCCGCCCGCATTTCATCCGAGGGCTGCTCATGAGCGTCAAGCTCTGTGAGGTTGGTAGTAGTCATATTCGTGGATGCCGATTCTCGGCAAGAGTCAGACAGAGTCTGTTGACGAAATTCAGGTAAAAGAGCCGAGGCCAGCTTGGCTATGAGAAGATGCCGCCACCTTTAAAACACCTTCCACGCCGTAGAGTAAAAGTTATAGACCTCTAGGAGTAGACTTATGTTTTGAGTCGCTCTCAGCCCATCTTTACAGTAACGCTGGTGGATCTCATGGAGTTGTGCAGCTTCTTCTGTCACGTGATGCATCTCTTCTCTTGGAAATCCTTTGATCGTGATGCTTCACTCAACCAGCTCAAATTCATCCTCTTCGCTCAACCTCGCCCTCTCAAATTTTCTGTGTATAATTTCTCGTTCCTATATCTCAAAATTTCACATTTTTGTTGTTTTGTCATTGGACGACTAGCCTGGGTCAAATATCTGACAATCACCAAACAATCTACTTTTCAACACGAGGGGGCAAGTCCTCAAAATGATGCGGCCGCGGCTATTACGCGCCTTCAGACCTAGCAAACCCATATGTTCTCTATTACGACCCCAACAAGTAACTACACGCTCATTCTCCTCAACTTCCACTCATCAACGATACCGGAAAAAGTCCAGTACAGATCGCGGATCAAAAAAGAAACAAGCAGCCCACGACCGCGTCCCCCGCGAAAACCTCCCCTTTTCTGCAGCTGAAAATTTCAGACAAAGAGGCAAGAAGAAGACTCTCGTACCTGAAGTACCCGATCGTGAAAATGCCGTTTCCGATCCATTAATTCCCAGTGACCCATTGATGCCCAGTCAAGAGGGAATGAAGGCGCTCTGGAAAGATGGCAGACCACCCAATGAGGCTGGGGCACCCAAGGATTTAAGGGGCATAGGTGGTCATATCCGGTCCCTATTTCGGACAACGTCCAGTTCTTACAAGAATGGCATTGCTCAGTCAGCTCAAGCCATTGAAAAGGAAAGGCCAGCTCAAGCTGCAGCTGCGAAATTCTTTCAGGAGCCGAGTGAGCTGCTTTATTCGGCACCATCCCATGACAATCACAAGGAAAACGACCTCATCCCTGAGATTGTCATCGTCGGGGCCTCCAACGCTGGCAAGTCACACTTTCTAAATGCCCTCGTGGGCGACTTTGATCTCGCCAAAGTGAGCTATCGGGCGGGAAAGACAACTACAATGAATGCCTACGGAGTTGGACCCCGGCCAAAGATCGCCCCCGAGCTCATCCGCAAGGGTGATGCTCCCCCCAAGCATAGCCTTGTCCTCATGGATACGCCAGGTTATGGATACAGGAGTAAGGCGAGTTGGGGCGAGACCATCGTCAAGTATCTTATCCACAGGAAGACGCTACGAGGCGCCGTCATTTTGATACCCGCAGACAAGGATAATTATGGGATGGACACATGGATGCTCAAGACACTTGCTCGAACAATGACGAGGACTCTGGTCGTGATCACTAAAGCGGACAAATGTGGCGAAGCATGGCCGACTGAATGCCTCGCTCTCTCCGAAGAAATCGAAAAGGAGTTAGAAAGGCAGGATAGACTTGCCCCTGGAAAGTGGAGAGAGGGATCGGAGCGCATAACGAGTATATATGCCACGGCAGCCGGGATGGAGACACAGCGCCGAATGGGTATTGGAGCCGGAATTGGGGGTGTGCGCCTCGCAATCCTCGAACTCGCTGGATACGGTGGTGTTAAAGGGAGGGTTGAGAAGCAGGACGAGACAAAGGCATACACTGGAGAAATTGTTTCCTTCGATGATATCGTATGGAAAACCTAATCACGGCAGGCGACCGGCCCTCCCACTCGCATATGAACCTTGGTCGGCAAAGCACACAGACGTCACAACGAAATTCAGTCGAAGAAACCTTGCTCGAACATTCAATAAAGAGTCAAAGGTTTATCATGTTCCCAAAAGCATCTTGCGCCACTCACATTACCTATTTCCGCAATTATGGTATCACCAGGCTCATACTCCAAACAATCCATACAATGTACATCACTCTTTCTGACCTCCTCCCGACTTTGTCGAGTGCGCTGTTCCTGGTCGGCTGATAGAACGGCTTATAGAGTGCCGCAGCTTTCTGCTTCCCTTGCTGTCGAACAAACTCTTCACTCTCCTTAATCTGGCCCATCGTTCCTTGTCTTTTGCGTCCCTCTCCTTTTCGTCCTCAACATGATCCTCGCCTGTTACGCCAACAGACCCTGGGGTGGCGGTGCGCATAGCAGGCAGGGTTTGTGGTGTGGTGATAGAGGCAGCGGTCCCAGGTCTCCGCGGGGTTGAGGGGGCTCCGATTGATCGTTGAGCTCGATGTCGTGCTGGTGAGCGGCCGTCATAGACGCTACGAAGATGGGCATCGTTGGCCAGTGTCTGCATCAGCACTTTCCATCCCGGCAAGTCCTGTTCTGGCCGAGTATGGGCATGACTCTGACGTTGGGTCTCCGGGTTGGACCAGGGGCAGAAGAAACGATGTTCCCTAACGGGGTCCAGGAAGTCCATGGGAGCGGGGACAAGAACCTCGCCGTCGTCAGCAACCTCCTTACTCTTAAACATCCAAAGTCCTAGTCGTCTGAGGCAAGTATGGCAAGATGCGGAATTCGGGACAGCACCAATGCGAGGGTTGTCGAGTCCCTGCCATCCCATCAGAGCAAGCGCCAGCGCAACTCGATTTGGACAAGATCCAACTTCGGGGTTGGCAGGCGCCGGGTTGGTGAAGAAATCAGTGGGTAGTTGAGCCAGAATTTCGTCAAGCTTCAGCTCATCCGGGAGCCTAAGATTGAACTCATAGGGAAGAAAGGATTTCCTCGACAAAAGCTCATCGTATCGTTCTCGTAGAGACTTGAGACTACTGCTCGTGTTGGCGAGAGACAGGCGAAGAAGAGAATCTGGGAACAGGATGTCAGCACTTTGGAGTTGACCCTTCCAAGCGAAGTAACCTACCGTCGCAGCCTCGCTTGCGCCATAGACAATCCTCTTGGTGTGAAGTGACGATAAGATCAGCGTATTTATCGACCAAAGCCTCCTCTATCGAAACGTTAGATGGTGGGCAGGACATCGCCGTGGAACGAAACATACCAATCTCGGATGACACCAACACGGCAACCTCTTTCCCATCAACTACTTTGCGGTTGAGCTTAACAACCAGCTCCCGGTGACAAAGCAGACAGCGCACTGTCTCTTTGCCATTGCATACCCATCCTCTCTTAGCCCATTCCACCTCGTTCACCTTGTCCGGCTTGGGCGTCCAATCTGTTATTTCTTGAAAAGTGGCCAGTCTTCTCAAAAGTTCGGTTCGATCACTCGGAGAATACTTTGCAGGTGATTCCTTGAGACTCTTCAAGGGATCACGAGCTTGCGGTCGTCGGGAAACAATGGAAGAAATTGTAGCTGTTAAGCTGCCCTTCTTGGCTAGGACAGGCGCTGTCGAGTCTGGCAAGCCAAGCCGTCGACGTTTCTGGAGTAATTCGGCGTCGACACCAGATGCACGTGCTGTCGAGCCTGGAGAGCTCGAGGTTGCATGGCGCGAAGGCGAGGGACCAGCCTCTGTATGTAGCGCGGCATCGTCGCTTGTTTTCGAGTGTGAAGAACCGATCCCTTGCAAAAGGGTGTTAAACTTGCGCTTCGTGGCGTTCATGATTGCGATGCAAATTGGTTGTTGCTTAGTCGCAATAAAGAGAACACCCTCAGAGCTGGATCACAAGATCGCTGCAAGGACGGTCTGGTAAAAGAAGAGACCAGCAATCGAGATTTTCGAACTATTTTTCCGATTCGGATGTACACTAGGGATTTCGAGTGGAGGATCGCCGGGGCGTATATGGTGATGGGAAAGAAAGTGGACAGAGTCAAAGCTGGGGATTGTTTTGTTTGAGAACCCAAAGAGGCGATGATGCAGCTACTGGGACGTGCTTTGGTCGCTGAGGGACGGCGGCTGGAGTAAGGTACCCTGCCGTGAGCTAACGCCATCAAAAGGTTTCTCAAATACGGTGGTACAGCTAACATCGCCTATCTTACACATCATTTTAAGTACCTTCTTCCCCCATGCTAACAAATCATACTTCGTTCCTCAGGGACCATCTCAAGAGTACTTAACATCATCCCTGGTTAAACAGTGGAGCTCTTCGATAAGCGTTGATAACAGCACGTGCCCCACCAAGTCCACAGAAATTTTCCAGCAGCCATTGTCGATCCGCTGCTTCTTCCAGCCTTCAAGAAATAATTTTTGGCCAACTTCAGCCTTCCAATTCCTTCGCCATTCCGACTTTTTAGCCTTTGCTTCGTGGCATCAGCACATGTCTGGCTCGAAACAGAACCCTCCCTCTTGGCTATTCTCCAACAACCCCTTAAACCCCATCAAGCCCTCCGCAAACACCATGGGCAAGAAGAGCAACAAGGCCGCCGCGGCCAAGAACGATGATACCGCCTCTGCCCCTCCCCCTGGCCAGCTGATGGACTTGGTAGAGTCTTTCCTCTCCGACCACGCTTTCAAGGGTGCCCACGATGCTTTCAAGAAGCAGAGAGAGAAGAAGGGCTGGCAGGCGACTGGAACCGAGACCAGCGCTTCGCTCGTCAGCGTTTTCCAGACCTGGGAGGCTTCCAAGGGCGAGGCCAGCGCCAAGCCCAGCAAGTCCAACAAGAAGAAGGCTTCGACGAAGAAGTCGAGCAGCTCGGAGGACAGTGATTCCAGCGACGACGGAGAGGATGTGGATATGAAGGACGCCGACTCATCCTCTGAGAGCTCAAGCAGCAGCAGCGAGAGCGAAGACGAAGCCCCCAAGCCCAAGGCGACCAAGAACCTTAAGCGCAAGGCCCCCGTCGACGATAGCTCCTCCGAGTCTTCCTCCGACTCCGAATCCGATTCGAGCTCTTCCGACTCTGATTCCGACGACAACGAGCCGCGAGCAAAGAAGCAGAAGCGGGACCAGTCTTCTAGCTCTGAATCCGACTCGAGCTCCAGCTCCAGCGAAAGCGAGTCGGACAGCGATTCTTCCGACGACGAGAACGCCGAATCCGACTCTGACTCCTCTAGTTCCAGCTCTAGCTCCAGCTCCAGCTCGGATTCTGACTCGGACTCTGATTCTGATTCCGACTCTGACGATGAGGCTGATGCTGAGACTGCGGCTCAGGTGCCACTACCCGACTCTGATAGCTCGTCGTTTTCATCCGACTCTTCAGACTCTGACTCTGATTCAGACACCAAGAAGGGCAAAAAGGGCAAGGAGGTTAAGGACTCGTCCGACTCGTCCGTCACCCTAGACGGCAAGGAGTCTCCAGAGGCCGAGACAGACTCGACGAACCCTCCCCTACCCCCTGACCCCGTCCTGACCAACGGGCGCAAGAAGCAGAACGAGCCCTTCTCGCGCATCCCCAAGAACATCAAGGTCGACCCCAGGTTCGCGTCCAACGAATACGTCCCCATCACCTACTCGCAGCGCGCGCACGAGGACCTGATCGTGACCAAGGGCAAGGGCTTCACCAAGGAGAAGAACAAGAAGAAGAGGGGCAGCTACCGCGGCGGTGCCATTGACATCTCGGAGAAGAAGGGCATCTACTTTGACGACTAAATCGGCCCCTATACCTGGTTACTGAACCTTGGAGAGTATCAAAAAGGGGGGCCATGGCGCATTTTCTTTACGGAGAGCCGGCGTTTAGGACACGAGACGGTCGCGCGCCAGAAAGGCATAGAAGCATGTCATTTTTAAAAGTTGCAAACAGTATGGTTTTTCTATTGTATCCAGGGGCATCAGATCCCTTGGTTTCATCGTCTTTTAGTATTATATCCGTTGGAAGAAGAACGCCATGCCTTGCACAGTCTATAGAAATACAAACTGGAAATTTCCTGGTATCATCCCATCGCTCCCAAACAAAGATACCCGCACAAAATCCATTGTCCATAATCGTATATTTGCCAATCAACGCATTAGCATGCGCGCTTTCCTGTGCCATTGTCCAGACACAGAACAAGCGACTCGAGTTGGTCTAGAACGTCGAATCCTTGTCCCAGTCTTGATGGTGTCGTCTCTTGGCGGTCTGAACCTCTGTCGCTGGTGCATGTTGAGCTGCTTCGTCGAGAAATTCTTCGTCGCCGAGGTTTTCCTTCATGATAACATCCTTTCTCGCAACAGACTCCCAATCTCTCTTCCCTTTCGCAGCATTCACCATGGCTTCTGCCAGCCATTTCTTCCACTGATCCGTCCCAGGAGCAGCTCCGCTCCGAGAAACCCAGCCTGTGCGCCTGGTCTCGCGAATAGCGTACCACAGAGTGCGTGTGTAGCTTGGATAACCTTCTCGCTGGTCCGAGGAATCCGTGATCAGGTGGGCGTCCTTAGCATCGTCGCGAGTAATATCTTTCCATGTATACCGTGAGAGATCCCAGAAGTATGAGGGAGGCAGCATGCCCAGACCCCAGTAGAGACCATTGAGAACAATGTACGATCCACCAATGAATATCTGCGAGTTCCATGTGCAGTTTCCAAGGAGAACGACGCTCAACATGAGCAGGGTAGTTCCAAGTGCCATGAGGAGTCGATAGCTGCGATCACCAACATGGTAATGGCACTCCTCAGTGCCTGAGTAAAGCTCACGCGCGACCTCTTCTGTGCACTTGATGAGGATAAAAGCACCCTCGCGTGTCCGGATCATGACATCGCCTCTAGGCACTTCGTTAGTGTGCTTGCGGTTCATGAGGATGGGATGCCAGAAGGAAGCATATCCAACCACACTTGAAGCAAAGGAAATGAGAGACACGGCTAAAATGGCGTTACCATCCTTCCAATGAATAGCGCAGCCTACTATAGCTATGCTGAGAAAGCAGGAGAAGACGGAAAGGACGTGTATTGGTGAGAAAAGCTCAGCAGGGACAGCAGGGCGTTTCTTGGTGTTGGCAAAAGTAGGGTTCGCAAGCATATCCTGAACCACCGACTTGGCCGTGGCTCGGCGCGCAAGCTGTTTGGGGGGCACAAAGTTGTCATCTTGAGCAGTGTCCTCTGGAAGTCGAATTGTAGTTTTTCGCGCTGGAGTTGGGGTTGCTGATGCTGGGAGAGGGAGCCCACCGTCTTCTAGTGCGGGAGATCGAGGAATGCGGTTGGACCGCAGTTCTTGGCCGCCATTAGACTCGTTGTCTTTTATGAACGAACTTGAACGCCGTTGTTGTATAAATTCAAGGCCTCGGCGATACCAACTGTCCTTACGGGTGGGAAATCGCAACTCAACATCGCCAAAGTGGCTTTGGTTGCTATGCTTGATCTCAAGTACCCTGAAGCTGAAAGCAGGAAGCGCATCCAAGGGTGTGATGATGGTTGCAAAGAACCCCACAGAGTCGAGTGTCGTCCCGCTGTAGACGCCCGTCATTTTTGCCAATGTTTCAGGCATTCGACCTGGGCGAGCAGGCTTGAGAAGGGCCTGAGGGGCGGGAATGAGTCGGGGGAGGAGGCATAGGAGAGATGCCGTGATGGTCTGAGAATGCTCAGTCATGGACGACTCGCCAATTACGGCGAGAAGCGTCACGACGTCCAGCGACCAACTGTTCTTGAGATTGGGGAACCATTTCCATCCTGGGTCACCGGGCTCGGCCATTTGACAGTTCTAGATGTTGAAGCTGTTGTCGATGCGACGCCAAGCAAGGGGTCGAGATAGGAGCAGTAGTAAGGTGTAACGGTTGGTCAGATCAGGGCGAGCCAAAAGTGAAAGCCAAAGTCTAAGAATAAAAGAGCACGAATAAGGCACAACACTATAGATCAGTCATGAAAGAAGAAGAATAAGCCAAGGTCGAGGTTGAAGGATTAATATTGGAAATAAGGAAGGGGTTCTCATCTCAGCTCAAGAGTTGGGAAAGGAAAGGTCCTCGGGTGGATCTTACCGTTGTTCGACCACAGCTGCGAGCTGCGCCACGGCGCGCGCCTCCACGAAAACCGTCATCAACGCCCAGCTCAGCCTCTCTCACGGACGAATGACATCAGTTAAGTCACATATATGAGGGGAATTTCTCAAGAAAAGGGTTGAAAATTGAAGAATGCCTCGGTATAAATGGTACGAGGACGTCTGTGAAACAATAACAATGGGACGCAAAAGCAGAAAAGAAT
This sequence comes from Fusarium sp. LHS14.1, assembly GCA_025433615.1. Taxonomy (NCBI): domain Eukaryota; kingdom Fungi; phylum Ascomycota; class Sordariomycetes; order Hypocreales; family Nectriaceae; genus Fusarium; species Fusarium sp. LHS14.1. The sequence goes on along the minus strand of CM046478.1, from coordinate 3,871,102 downwards.
ATATACAAACAAACAAACCTTGTCGCTCGCCCCCGTGTCCAGCCTCCCTCTTGTGTTCAGCGCATCAACCAAGCCTCGATATCTATTGCGCGCGGGCATCAAATAGATAGTAGAGAAACTAGGAACTTCTAGGGTATCCAATCATCAAAGCATCATTCAGCATCCGTACGTGTCGTCTGCGCCTTGTATCTCTGCTCTTCCTCATCTCATACTTGATACTGACCTCTTGAGCGATCAAGTCTTGGGTCTATCGGCTGCATTTGCCTGTCGTGTGTACGCTTCCATCCAACGCTCTGCGTGCTGTTGGAGATAAAGCGGGTCCATATCGACATATCCCTCAATAGTTGCCTGCTGTCTCCTGATTTTTCCGCAGTTGAAAGCCAGGGACAATCGCAAGGGGTTGAAAGACTGGCCAATTGCCGCACGGCGCTCTTCGTTCATCACCCTGGGCTGAATCGCTCAGGACCCTTTCACTCAGCCTTGGCGTCCTCACCATATGTTTGGATCACCCATTTCACAAACTCCTTCCACTCTGTCTCCCAGTGAGCGTACACACGGGCGTATTCCGACTGATCGAGACAGGCGTGCTTAAGACTCCACAGTACAAGCTGCTTCCATCCGAAGAGCCCCATGTCCGCCTTGCCGACCATGACCTGATAGAAGTCATGCGATAGAGAGGATCTAGATGCAATTGTTAGTTGGGTGCTAATGTGAGACTTCCTAGGGATAACCTACCGGAACAGTGTTCCATTGTCAGAGCTGACTGTGCAGTTGACATTGTTGGCCAAGAGCTGATACATAGTATGTCCGCTGACACGCGGTGTAAGGCCCAAGATCTCGTTAGAGATGGGGCACAGTTCGAGACAGATGCCGCGTTCCTTCATGAGCTGCATCACGTACGGGTGCTTTGCGAGCGCGAATCCATGTCCGATACGCTTAGACTTGAGAAGCAGTGCGTCGATAAGATTGCCGTCTGTATCAGATCCCATATCCAAGGTCTCACCACAGTGAAACAGGAAAGGGATTTCCACCTTGGCAGTCTCGCAGTTCTCCTGGAACTTGAGAAGCTCGGGGATAAAGTCCTTGATGGGCCGTCCCTTGGCCTCTTCGCCAACAAGATCGAAACCTATTACATAGTGAGCAATCTGGATTCACGCAATGGACGGCATGTCCCTGTATTTACTTACCTGCGATCCACTCTGGCCAGACCTTCTTGAACTCGAGGCATTCAGTAAGAGCAGCCTCAATCTTCTCAGGTGGAAATGATCGAGGAGTGCAGTAAATAACCTTGAGCCCGCCAAAGAACCTGCCTTGTGCCCTCATGTCGGCCTGGAAGCTATTCACCTCGCTGATGATGAGCTCCATAATACCCTTATTGTCAATAAGCTTGGTACCATCGTCGGTCCAAAGCTGATTGCTCGTCATAAAGTTCGGTCGGATTTCAGCATAGGTGATGTTATCCTTCATAAAGTCCTCGAGGCAGAGCCGTGTGTATCGCCGGTATGCTGTCTCGTAGTTGAAGAGACCCTTCATCATCCTTGTTCGTCCATTGAACTTTTCCCAAGCCCTATAAGCTGTCAGTATCATTCGTCAAGTGAGTGTATAAAACAAGAAAGCTTACCCGCATGCCGTCTGTAGGGAGTTATGCGCCTCTTCCTCATGGAACATGAGCTTCTCAAGTAACCACTCATCGGCAGTTCCTCCTTTTGTGTATATTTGGGGAAACATCTGGAGGAATCTGCTAAACCTCATGGTCTGCCGAGGTTTGTATGTAGTGCTAAACAAGTCTCCAGGAGTCTCCTTCTCAGGGCTCAGGAGGGAGAACTGGATCTCGCAGCGATCAAAGTTTGAGCAGTCATTGTCGGAGACCAGGGGCAAGTCGCTTGTAATGAACATGCGATCCATATCCTTTGCAATGTTCAACAGAACATGAGGAGCCAAGCAGGCGTTAAAGTGAATGTGTAGGTGGCCGCCCTTGGGCATGCGCCGTGCCACAGCGAACAGGTCCGTCTGGTCGATGAGGCTCTTGTTTGATAAGAAGTGATCTCCGGGGAACCGAGGGTGTAGCTGTCCACCGTAACCCGCCCGTGAAGGCGCCTTTTCGTAGATATTTGTCTCGTCCCTGCGCTTCAACTCCTGGATGATGGCATCAGCGCGCCGGTCATCTGGTGTCGCCCCTCTCCGACACGGATGGTCAAAGTCCAGTGTCTTTTCGCATGTTACGATACTTTGTCGCAACTTGAAATAATCTCTTGTGCGGGGATCATCAGATTCGGCAGTTGTCGAACCGGTCGTCCCCGCATCATCTGCCTCAAAAATCGGCCTCCTACCCGCGATCTCACCATTGAGAGCCTCAATATGGCTCTTGGCAGCGAGGGCCTCGGATAGAGTCAGCGCGCCTGGCGGATGGCGCCAGTTCGGAGGCGATGTCTGTCGTGTTGATTGCGTCATTGAAGTTGTGTTGATGTGGTGTTTTCTCTGATGACTGTCGTAGTCGTCTTGTCCTCCATCCTCCGGCCCCGACCTGGAGCAGAGTGCGCCCATTTATGTGCGGCTGCAGCGAAACAGCCCCCGGATTAGGCCTTGGCAAACAAAGGGTGATGAACTGATGAGAGGCAGCACAAGACAAAAGCGAAGAAGGCTGTGCGTGGGTGCCTTTGTCTAGCGGAGGTTAAGCGGCGTGTGAGTCGGAGTGAATCAAAGAACTCACAGGACCTTGCGCTGGCTGAGGCACTGACGGGCGGGGATAGTCACGGACGGTTGCGAAGTGATGGGGTGGGTGGTGGTTGCTGTTTGCGCCTAGCCTAACGCCTTTGGAGGGTTTGAGATGGTGTTCACAGGAATGAGCGCGAGGACAATAGTGTACAAGCTCCTTTCCCTTGTTCTTTTTGCGACAGATGAAACAGTGCTTCAACCCCGAAAATACCTGTTCGCGATTGATTGTTGGCAAAGACAAACATGCAAAATGTTCCCTTGTTGGGCATGGGGCTGTGCTGCATCTAAGGCTGATGAAGGCTGACTACGACCAGGCTGGTCTGGCCATGCGTTTGGTTGCGCAACTGCGCTGATAATCTGCCAAGCACTACGCTAGTCTTCTTTCGGTCTCTCACGTCACAAATCAGGGCGCCTACCAAATCTCACCCAATCACCGCTTACTATGCGGCTACGCACGTGCCGGTTTCTGTGCTGGGCCTCCGATGCGCGAATGCCTCGCGCAAGGCTCCCGAAATCTCTCCAGGGCGAGCCTCGATAATCCAGGCTTCATTTAAGATAGTGCCCCTCTCGTCGGGTCCCGTACCTTGCTTGCCTTATCCACTCTACCCACTCTCTTGGGCCCTGGATCTTTACTTACTGACACTATCGCTGGCCCCCTCTTAAAGGCCTTGTTTCATTGAACACTGCCGTCAACTACTGTGCCGCAATAACCTCCACTTCTCCCCTCCTTTTTCTTTATTCCCCGGGTTCATTCCCTGCGGCACTAGTCCACAGACCCCCATTGATACACTTTGAGATGCTCCAAGGCTTCTTGAATACGCTTTAGGAAATCACCGAGCGTCTAGACGACCGACTATAGTCGAGACAACCAACTATGGAAACGACATTCCACTCCATCGACTGTGATTCTTTCACGAGGCAGAATAGTCTAGTCCTGGCTTCCTCGTTTCTACACCGCATCACATTCATCTCATCGTTACAACACGAAACTCCATTGATGCGGTTTCGAATCACGCTACCTATCCAGCAAAACTCACACGCTGCTGATGATCGACCTCACCAGTCAAAGTTTGCCACGAGACCCGGTTTAACCCCCTACACTGCCATCGACAAACCCTCCTTTGACATCAGATGAATTGCCACAAAGCTGCCTCACCGCCAGGCAAGTCAGGGACTCCGGTGTTAGCATATAGCGTGAGAAATAGCGTCGAGTCTGACTGACAACTCATCCCCTCCACCCGAACCAGGTAGATCCCGAGCCGTTGCACTGGGTCCGTCAAGTACACTTCAGCATCCGTCCAACATCGGGGCGGGGTTAGGCGCTGGGGACTCTTGTATCATGGCGCTTACTTCTTGGTATACAAGGTCTATCATAAGGGCCATCCGCAATAAGATTACAGAGGCGGTGCCAAAAGGAGTATCCGGTCTCCGCCAGGATGTAGCACCACACATCTCCCACTGACCCGCATCAGCCGGCCTGGGGCACAAGCCCGCGTCCAACCGAGATGCGCCAACTATGCTACGAGGTTGAACTCGAATCCTCCCTAGGGCTTATGCGCATTAGGCAAAGTAACTCTTCCACAACACTCCCTCCAGGTCCTCCAGTTGCTCAGAGGTAAAGTACTGCATGTATCGGTTAGCAAATCCTATATGCAGCAAGAGCCACTCCGCAGAGCAGCGAGCATTCAACATACCTTCTGATCCACCGTCCAGCTGTCCTGTCTGGTCTTCTTGAACTCACTGAGGATAGTCTTTGTCGCTTTGCCCACCACGCCGGGATCAGCCGCGGCTCTTCTAGCGAGCAGCGCAAGCACCTCTGGCATCCACTCAGGGGGCGGGGTAGCGTAGGGGAATGCCTCAATCAAGGCACCCAGTCCAAGGACTGCAGCGTGCCTCCTTGTGATTTGCTTGTGCACATCAACCGGAGTGTCAGTGCCGGGGAGATGACGGCCTCGCTTGGGCATTGGGTTGCGTTGCAGCTCATCCTCAAAACGAGCCTTCAGGTGTGCGATCATGGGATCGCGAATGCGGCGAGGTGAGCAGCGGATCATGCCTGCGAGTGTAGTGGATGCGCATGACCGCACTTCAAGCTGCGGGTCGCCCAGCATGTCGGAGACAGCGGTGAACAGCGCTTCTCTTTGAGCGCTTCTCGTCAGGAAGATACGTCTGAAGTAGATGACTTGCATGTTGACCAGGGCACGCAGCCTTTGGTGCCAACTCGTCGACGTCTTGCCGATTCGGATCAGGGCATCAATGAACTCAGTATCCTCTCCATCTCGGAAGGAGATGTTTGGCAAGTGACGGTAGACATGGTAAGCCAGTCTCATAAGTTCTGGGTCTTCCTTCACGTCCATCATGTGCAGCAGCTCTTCCATGAAGGGACTAGGGAAGAACGGCACCATCTGGATGCACTCGTGCGACGATAGGGTGCAGTCGAGCCACATCAGCACCGTCTTGGAACCCGAAGTGTACGAGCATGGCGTTTGCTGGCCAGGCGTTCTCTCATGTCGCCATTTCTCCAAGCGCGAAAACACATCCTTGATCGTGGCTGTGAACTCCTCGGTGGGTTGGTAAGGCCGGATGCCAATCGATGAGGCAGCCTTGTTCTGATCCAGGAGTTTGCTAACGTTCTCAAACGACTCATGGTATCGAGTCTTGTAAATAACCGACAGTACTCGCCCGATTGCCTCGCGGACTGCCTTGTATGGGTGGTCGATGTGTGCAAGGAAATCATCAAGGATTGGCTGTTCGTGTCGGAAGTGCCAGCCGCCATCTGCGACAATGAACTCGAGCAGTTGAACCTTGGAGGACTCCTTGAAAGCGGCATTGGACGTCATATCGAGTCGGAATGATCGCAATGCATCTACAATCTCATGTGATCGGCGGGGATCCTTAGAGTCCAAGATTAGGTGAAGGCAGGTAAGCCAGTATTGCAGGTTATCCGGTGTTAGGTCGTCCGCAAAAATCTTGAGCATCATTGGGGCGGCGTACTCCCACACGCGGTTGCGAATCTCTGGTGGATCATCGCTGGAACCTGCAAGCAATGCACCCAAAATCTCCGATGTTGCGCGATGTTGATGCTTGTCGTTGCCATCACCAAAGACATCCTTGACCAGCTCTTTGACGTCCTCCAGCGTGACCTCTGTCTTGCCGTAGTGCATCAGGTCAAAGACATGCATAAGGAGGTACACGTTGCTCATGCGGAATCTATCAGTCGTAGCATCGCGAGGTTCCTGTTTCAGGTAGTCGAAGCACTGAGATAACCACTCCCGGTTCAAGATCTGACCCATCTGGTCCCGTAGCGCACTCTCTACTTCATCGTAGCTATCGAATGGGAGAGGCTTTGCTCGGAAGGCGGTAAACTTCTTTCCCCAGACGAGCCAGCCAGGATGGTCAGCATCCACCATGTACGCCGCGTCTTGAGGCTGCTTGAAAGACTCGAGGAAATTGTGTGTGAATTCCTCGTCACCCTTCTCGACCTGGACTTGAACCCGGTTCCGGTCACCGACCTCCTTTTCCAGGAGGTAGTTGCGATACTCGTGCCCATAGACCGCGCGCATATCAACAGCTGTAAAGACCGAAGTGAAAGCGTTCAAGTAGTAACCTCGCAGACCGGGGTGAGGGTCGTTCGTTCCGTTGGCCACAAGGTCAACAAACTGGGCCGGTGCCAGGGTGTGGAATCGGAGGCACAGATTTGTGGCAAAGATGGCGCACCGTGTAGCGATCTTCCAGTGAGCCCCCTTGGCGCGTTCCGTCAACTCCAGTCCCAGGCTCGCCTTGGAGTCCTCTACCCTCTTTCGGCGCTGCAAAATGAATTGATGGCGCGTCTCAATGGCCGTCGATACGTCTCCTGCAGGTTTGATAGTGTTGAGCAGCACGTCGTCTACAATAATCATGCGCTCAAAAGGCTTGCCAAAGTCGATGAGGGTGTACAATGCGGATGACCCAAGATTCTGAATGGAGGGCTTGTCGATGCCTGCGGTCTCAATGTACAGGCGCATGGCTTCGGGAGCAAATCGCCAGTCCTTGAGAAGGGTCCTGAGCAGGGACGTGAATAGGAGGGTGTACATTCCGCCCTTGATGCGATCATGATCGTTGGTCTCAATTGCTTTCCGCAATCCCTCGAGAATGACAGGGATGACCAAAGGCTTGCTGCCAATGAGAGACTTCAATGACGAATCCTGCGCGCTCTGTGCCACTCGTCGTACATCTGCATAGAGCGACAGACTCGACTCAGCAAGGTCGAGCAACAGACGCTTATCCAATTCACTCTTCTGTCTTGACGAGGCATTGTGCTTTCGGCGCAACAGCTGGTATGCCTCTGCGCGCTTGATGAGGAGAGGCCGAGGGTAGACCTTTCTGAGTCCCTTGATCTTGAAAGCAGCAATATCCGACTTGTAAAGCCGTACGTGCCTCTCCAGGGGGTGGGCAGAACGCTCAATGCCGACATCCGTGATCCAGGTTCGGTAAGCAGCATAAAGAGCAGTGAAGGAGTTGACATCATCCTCCTGGTTCTCATTCAGGAATGAATGCGTCTTAGTGAGAAGATGGCCTAGCTCCTCACGCAGGTCGTGGATCTTGCGGTAGGCTGGGTCACTCGACTTGAGGACATAGCCTGCCTTGTAACGGAACTGGGGTCGAAGTTCTTCGTCCTCAGCCACCTCGGCAAGGGGGTCTTCGTCGATCATCATCTCATCGTCATCCTCGCGAGCGACATCATGGTCTTCCTCAGTGTTGCCGGTCATGATGCCTGCAGCACGCTCGGGGTCAAACATAGTAGCCATGCCAGATGTGACCAGTCTGATCTGCTGCATGAGTCGAGAAACCTCATCAGACCATTCTTTGTTTTTTCCTGTCCTGCTCACTGGTGGGTTATCACTCATCAGTAGTTCTAGCTGATCCTTGGCGGTCTTGGTCTGCGACGCAAACAGCTCAACAGCAAAGTCGATCTCGGCGGGTGAAGGCTGGTGCCATCGGATAGTCAGGTCGTTAGGGGCGGTCGTTTTGCCCCAGTCATCAACATCGATGCCGCGCTTGATGACATCGGGCTCATACAGAGCGTGATCAATGGGATATGTGTGAGTCAAGTTTAGGAGAAGATGATGAATGTAGTTCGAGACCAGGATAGTGGGCAGACCACGGCATTTCTCCTGCATGTAGTCTGCAATTCCAAGGAGATCATCCTTGTACTTCAGGACTTCACTACCGACATGGACAACAGCCATTGCCAACATGCTGACATACCACACAAGGGCTCTGTCCCTGGGCAGATACTCTGTGCCGCTGCTTCGGTCAGATGCAGCATTGTTGAAGTCAATCTCATTGCGGATGTTGACCACCAACATAGGGATAAAAACCTTGAGCGTCTTCTCAGGATTAACCTTACACAGCGCATTGAGAATCCAAGCCATCGCATCTCTGGCCTGGTGGACAACATGGCTTGACACAAATGTTGCAACCTTTTCAAGAGCCATGTCGAAAAGCTCAGGAGACAACGATGCAAACAATGGCGACAAAGCAGCCGGCAGGGCGTTGATGACGTTGTCCTCAGGGGTACCTCCACCACGAACCAGATTGGCGTCTGGGAGGTTCTCCAGCAAGGTAAAGACCTTGCCCAGCAGCGTCAAAATGAATTCGCCGAATCCGGTAGTCGAGGATCTGAGAATAGCCGCCTCATCTTCGTCGGTGAGTTCGTTCTTGTAGTCAATTTTGACATTCTGTCCTTCGCGCTCCATACGCTCCATCTCACCTTGAACCCACTGCATGGCCAAGGTGGTGTCGTGGATGTGGCTGCCCTCTTTGATCAAGGGCACCATGGGAATGCTGAAAGCAACGCTCTGAATGAAATTGAGTGTGTATTGTGTTTTATTTAGGTCGTTGGCGTCGATTCCTGGCAAGGCAAGAGCCAAGAGCGCCGTAATGTGGCAACGATATCCCTTGAGCTTGGACATGATGTTCGCAATCATCTGTAAGCCGTTTAAGCTAGATGTAGTTCTGTGGACCTCAACTAGACCCTGAAGACTGGGATAGAACCTCTGCAGGGCGCCCGGCAACACCAAATCAGGCTCGAGGTAGGCGAGGCCCTGCAGAGCACTGTAGTAGTAGTATGACACACGGCTGCTCTTGGAAAAGAGGCCCATGAAGGTCACCTCCTTCAGAGACGAAACGAAGCGTTTCTTCAGGTCGGCGTTGATCTTGCGATCTTCAGGGAGATCCAATTCGCCACTCTGCTCGCGATTCCATCGCGAGACGAAGGCTTCAGTCAGGTATAATGTGAGCTGGCCCAACATCGTGGTCCAGGAGCCTTGGTTCGAAGGATGGAAAAAGGTGTCAATGGACTCCATGAAGCCTTCCAGGCTAGTCATGATCGAATCGTCGCCCTGCAGGCTAGCGGGGGACAAGGAGCTCACGATCAAGCGAGAAATCATGTAAGCCACAGGATACTTCTTCTTGTCCTTCTCCACATACACGCCTGCACCGGACAGGTAATCTAAGGGGGTGTACGGCGAGTTAGCCTGGCCCACAGGTATTTGTGTGAGCCGGAGAATGGCTGTGAAGATGAGGTCGGACTGGGCCTTGGTGAAGATGCCATGGCTACCGAAAGGCACATAGGAGCAGTGCATGTGATCCCGAGCGAGGCGAGAAAAGAGGTCGATGAAGAAAACATCAAATGCCTTAGAGCGGTTGATGATGGACCACAGGTGGAAGAGCGTGGGAAAGAAGTCGCTTGGTTGTGACTGGGGCTCGTTGACAGGAGCAGGATGGCTAGGGAGGAGCGCATTGAGGACGCCCACGACAATGAAGGCGTTCGGTAGCTCGTTCACACTGAAGTACGGCAGGAATTCCTCCAGCATAGCCCGGCGGTCAGCGGGGTCAAAGTATGTGTGCGCATGAGTGCACAGCTTGAGCAGTTGCTTCGCTGATCGCTTGCGGTTGCTCTGGTGTGCGGGGACCTCAGAGGGCAAGACCCAAGCCTTGATCTCATTCCAGAGGGGCCTCCAGTCGAGGACAAGATCTTCACCAGGCTTCAAGTAGTGGTTCTTCCTATCCATGAATCAGTATCCATCGTATGCATTATCACCGCCATTGTACGTACCTAGTTAGTGTCAAGACCATACGTAGGAAGCGGTCCGAAGCTGTCGCGTCCAAGCCTGGGGCGAGGGCAAGCGAGTAGTAGAGCTTCGCCAGCTTCGCCCTTTGCTCCCTCGTCATCTCAAACTTGAGATTGAGCCAACCCTGAAGCTCTTTAGTCCAGTGGAGGGCGCCAGGAGAGAAGTCCTCTGCGCGAACGGCGATGTAGAGCTGCTTAAGAATTCCCTGCAAGGCGGCATCGCGCTGAGCTTCCTCCTCAACCTCGAATGGCAGCTGCTGAAAGTATGCAAATGTTCGAGGTCGGTAGCGTTTCCTATCATCTTCGTCTGTCTTCGGGTAAGGGATGCCGGGAGATGTGGCTCGTGAGATGGGCTCATATGGCATGAAGTTTGCCAGCAGATTGGCTCCCGTGGTGGGCGGCATGGAACCATGGGCTCCCGAAGGCCGGGGCCCGATGTTCTCGTCCATGTTGGCGCAGTGTCGGACGTCGTAGTCGGCGGTCGGCGAGGCAGTCGGCTTCAATACCGTCGCGGGCCCGTGTCCGGCTCGTCACGAGTGGGTTGCCGAAGCTTTGCAGCAGGGCCAGCGGGAATGGCCGAGTGCGGCAACACAGCTCAGAGCGCAGCACAGCTCAGCTCAGCTAGGCTCAGCTTGGGCGGTAAGTTTATTCTGTCGGCGGGGGAAATAAATGTCGAATGCGCATCGATACTTGCTCGGCTAGAATAGAAGACGAAGTAGGTAGCATACAGCGGCGCTGGGGACGGCAACGATGTTTGATGGAAATGCGGAACGGAAAGTGAAGAGTTGAAGAATGGAAGGGGAGGAGTTGGAGGAACGAGGAGCGTCGTAGGTGGTCCTGGTCGACCTGCAGTGATGATGGATGATGCCAGCAGCAGCAGCCTGGGCGGGCACACTCCAGCGGAGGGTCCATTTTTTTCTGGGGCCCGGGCAGCTCTGCCCTCGACCAGTGGGCCCTTGCTCACTCCAGGCCTACTGGTTCCGGAGTTTATAGTGAGTTAGCGGCGGATGACCCCACCTAACGCCCTGAGCTCCAGGGGGCTTTGTTCATGGCTGGGACCAGCAGTGAAGCTGTTTGTCTTGGATACCTCGTCCGTCACAGCCAGAACGCTGCACCTCCCGTACCGTATACTTGGATCTGTGGCGTGTTTGACTGGCCTGTGCCTCTGATCACCAAGCCCCGTTCCCGGTCGCTCAATCACGGCAAGCGAGATCCTCAGCAACGCCAGCAGGCTCTCACCAAGATGTGCATGTCCGTGATACCAACCACGTATAGCAATCACATCTTTCAATGCGGTTGACGAAGGCTGCATACTCGGTTTCTCGCCCTTTCTCGATCCTTCCACTGCCACGGATGGCATCCAATCACTACTACCACGAACAGGTATAAAGTCGGGATACCCAAGGCATTGGAGCCGTGTTGTCATCGACATGAACTCCACAGTAGTCCAATGAGACGTCATGTTGGTTTCCCAAATAGCCGGCTTACATCTCATGTCTCAAGAATGACCACTTGCAGTTCCTGGGTGGCTTTTCAACCGCCTCATTTATCACGTCGTGCCTTGGCATTGCAAAGAAGCAAGGCTTACAAACGGAGATCTTACGGGAACTTGATTGGAGACGGTAACAAGTCCACGGCGTTAACGGAGCTGTAAAGTATTTCTACAACATACGCAAGCTCCTCCTGCCTTGCACATACATCCCTGAGTGCGATGCCGATATTCATTGTGCCGCTCCGACAGACTGCGCGTCTCCATCACTGCCTGCGGCGAGGCGCGTGAGGTGGTCAGGCACCTTGGTGCAGGAAGACAAAGAAACGCCCGTACGACATGCAGGCGGATTGGCGGCAACTTTGCGGCACCACAGACGTATCCTCGAGGAGAGGAGGTTTGTGGCTGGCTTCCACCTTGGTATCGTGCATTCCACATCTTCACTCGGCCGGCGTCTGGGCCACGGCCCCTCACTGGGCGAACGGCGGGGGAGGCCCGAGTGACTCCGGAGAGACTTGTTGCCCCACTCGGCCGTCCGTCTCGGATCGAATTGCCAGTTCTGTGGAGATTCCGGCAGGGGCAATGACTTGAAACAGAGAAGACGGAGACTTGCAGCTAGCTGATTGAATTTTACCCAAATGAGGGTTTGGTTATATTAATGCTACATGACCTTTACCGGTACCCTAGTATTCTAATTTATATTTAAGAGAATCTTCAACCTGTGCCTGGGAGTTACTCCTCCGGCGGAAGATCTTGTTCGCAAATGAACGCATAGTGACACTCATGCGCCGTGAAGGCACCTTATCAATGTCAAAGTCGAGGCTATCAAGTGGTGGTCGTCCGTCCTCACTGGCTCGCGGTACCACAAATCTCTTCACGAAACCAGCGTTGGAGGACATGGACCTTCGGCGCCCGGGAATTTCCGAGGATGAGCTGTCCATGGAGCTTCCGGGGGGGCTTGTGTTTGCGTGCTGCACCTGATGTATAGGGTTGACAGCAGTGAGGCTGGGTCGAGCAGGAAAGGTTTGGGCCCTCGGCGGGCCTGCGTTACTCGGTGTGCGCTTTTGCAAGGTTGACGGCGTTCTGCAGATTACCGAAGCTGGCCACCCGGTGTGTCGCAGGTTGACCCATGAAGCCGTGGCAACCATTAATAGTTTGATGTCATCCGGGACCACCTTGGTCAGACGTGATTGGATCTCGGGTGGGTTAGATACGATCCAGTCGCTGGCCAGCTTGGGGTCCAAGGGAGTACATCGCGTGGGAGGGTATCGACCACTTGAGGTCGACATGGTGTTGTAAGTATCGAAAACGTCCAGCGTGTTCGACATGAGAGAACCCATGATTGGGTGTCTTCGCGTATCAGGGTGTATCATACTGAAAGTCCATTTAACATCTGATGGGACTGGACTTGGTGGAGGTGTTTGATCGCCGTTTGCCAGTGGTGTAGTTACTGGCGTCGACGACTTCTTAACCCATCGCGCTGTGCTGATCCGGCCTCGCTCATCCACTCCAATAAACTCATAGGAGCCATTAGCCATGCGACTTGACTCCCAAGTTGACCCGTCTTCCATAGTTATTTCTGCCGAGTCGTCGCCCATGTGTGGCAGGGGACTGATAACTGCCACAACGTCCCTCTGGTCAAGCGAATCCTCGGAATCAAGAGAACCTGGAGTTGTGGGTGTGTCGTAATCCTCGCTACGTACGATAAGGAGGTCATTAGGACCAAGCACGGGCTTGGCACGGAACAAACAGGGGCATCGCTTGGCTAGTCGAGGAACAATAAGGGGTCCTGTGATCAGGCTTGAAGGCAGGACATCAAAAGCAGGAAGAGCGCGTTTCTCGCTCAGCTCCTGTAGCTGGAGAAGCAATCGTGGGCGAACCTGAACAAGTCGGCGTTGCTTGGCTCCTGATCGAGGAACTGGATGGGCGAGAAGAAACTGTGTTGATCTCCTGAGAGAACGCTTTCTTCTCCTTCTCCGGCTTGCAGTGGAGGAGTCGCTTAGCTCGCCCACGTCTGAACAAGCTTCATCTTCGCTCTGTACTTCTGAAGGAGGTAGATCGTCATCGGTCTCGGGCTCGCGAAAGCGAACGGAGAGCTCTCGTCGGGGCATGTATTCGGATTTGGGTCGGGACCGGGAGGTTCGACGAACTGGAGTTACTGATGTGATCGAGGGAGCCTTCTCATGATATGACGCACGCCGGACTGGGGGTGCAGGCGAGGCTGCTGGCGCCGGTGGTCCTGTGACGTCGGCGTCCGAAGACCTTCGAAGCGCGGATCGGAGGAAGGGCAATCGTCCGGGAGGAGCTTGTGTAGATGATCGGTGTCCCGAGTACTCGTGGCCGTGTAGGCTGGCGCCGGAATGCAAAAACATGGTGGCCTAGCCAGTTCTGCTCGAGCTCATGCAATGGCTCGGTCCAGGTTATATACTGGGATAGCTTCGGGAGACGAAGCCCCTTCTCGAGTCGACTTGAGCAAACGATAGCTGGGTGTGAGTGAGGGCGTTGAAAGACCAGGCGAAGTGAGGCAGGCTCCGGGACTATATTTGTTTGGCGAATTTGGAAAGCCGAGCACAGACGGAGCCGAATCAAGCAACACAGGAACCAATCTGGTGGGATATCAAGCCGGGGCAGAAAATGGTCTGATATGACCAGGATATGTGAGATGGAGACAGGATGGGAGAAGTCGGACCCCCGTGGACGCCAGCACTTGGACAAGACACGGGCCGGTCGGTGAAGGGATGATGTAGAAGGCGAGAGGGAGAGATCTCAAACAATATCGAGGGAGGAGTAACACTGAGACTCGGTGAGATGAGACGAGACCACTGTGATAAGGACGAAGAGGTTCCGTGAGAAGCGGCTCGGCGAGTGATGAATATGATGGGAGCTGATCTGATCGCGTGGGGCCTGGTGGTTGGAAGTAAGTCAGCCTTCGATGGAAGCGGCCTCAGTGCAAGATGTATGATTATGAATCTCTCCAGGCGGCGCAGGGCTGATCAAGGCCGCAAGGAGGCATGGTCGCATGGGTAAGGGTAAAAAAGAATACGGTCAAGGCAGCCAGGGGTGGAAGCGGTGGAAGATGCGTGGATGTACCGTGGTAGACGCGACCATGGGCAGATCCAGGGGCGGCAGGGCGAGCAAGCTGGGGTAGGCGATGGCTCGCCACGACCGATATGGCCGCTCTGACGGCGCTGATGGGTCTGATAGTTTCGCTTTGGGACCGGGGATAGAGCGGTCAACCGTCAGGCACAGCTCAACGATTGCTGCACGACTCCATCCGCTAATCAAGAGCTGGGCCAGGAGGTGTCGAGAGAGCGGCGCCGGGGAGAGGTAGGCCGCAGACACGCGATGACAGGGGGCAAAGACGTGGGCGACTTACGGATTGGTACGTGTGCAGCCGCCGAAAGACGGATCTGAACGGGAGAGAGCGTGATGATTTTCGTTTTTCTGGGCTGGTATCGAGAGGTTGGGGGAGATGAGATGAGAGAAAGAAATTAAGAGTAAGAGAGATGAGATGAGGAGAAGGAGGTCGACGAAATGGTGTAGTAAGAGGCTCGGAAAGGGTGGTATCCGTAAGCTGGAAGGGAATGAGGCCGCCCTTTGAAATTGTTGCGATCCGCACTGCGGCTAGGGATTGGATATTAGATGGCGACCTCCAGCTCCAGCTGTACCCAAGCTCGCGGCTGTCCCTGATTTGCCCTGTGGTCTGTTTCTCTTGACGACTTCCGGGATGTCTTTCGATTATTTGGTTGGTTCCCCAGGTGGTTACCGCTCTTGAATCCTGGTTCTATTGATGTTTGTTTTGTTTGCTCACAAAGACGAAAAAAGTTTGAGCCTGTTCCTTAATTACGTCGTTATCGCGTGCTAGTCAACGTCCGTGTCACCAGGTACGCCCTCCTATTCAGTAACCAACCCAGTCTCCTGGTGTCCGGACGGGAAGGCTGGGGGGCTTTTGTTGGTCAAGGGAGCTAGGTACGAAGACGAAGCTTCATCTAAACTCGTCTCGTTGAGGGCAACAAACGATGAGAGGAGGCGGGAAGCACCCTGTCGCCTTTGGGTCTTGTCCTTTTAATCCTACTGGGACCAAGTGTCAAAGCAAACCTGGTCCATGATAATCATGGGATGATTTTTTCTTCCATCTTTTTCCTTCTCCCGTCCCTTCCAGTCGGGTACGTACCTGGTAGCTTAGTGAGGTGGGGTCGTGGGACCTGTGGACATGGCCGACCACCCACTTCCACTTCCGTCACCTCGAAGGAAAAGAAAAACCCACTGCCATTGACTCTGGCGCTGGCAGCTGGCGGGGAGCTCACCTGAGACCGCTGTAGGCTGGCTGCCCTGGGCGTTAGGTCAGGTTCAGGAGGTCCCCGTCGGCCGTTGGCCATGCCGCCGAGACGATGAGGTGTCGTCTGTTCCATCAATGCAAGCTGCGGCACCTCCCGTACAAGGCTGATCCGAGCTTCTTGGAGTGCAAACCCGAGTACGAGCTGGTGGCGAACCAGTTTAATGAGAACGGAGAACAACATGATTCAAGACTCGTGAGCACTTGCAAGTCGTCGAGTGCCCCTTGAGATTATCGCGTGTCCTGCTTGAGAGAAACTAGCAAAACATCAGCCTCCCGCAGACCCGGGAAGGACGGAGGCTAAAATCATTGGAAGTTAGCGCCAGCAGGACGCATTCATCAGTAGCAGCGCTCCACAGTCCATTCCATCAGATGGATCGCATGCATTTTGCGGTCAGAGTTGGGTCGGCCTCTTTCATTAGAGCCCGTTTGCCGCTCGCGTTTTAAGTAAGCGGATAGGCAGCGTTAGCAAGCATGACTGTCCGGTCCGTCAACTGCAAGATTTTCGACGGTGTTGCAAGTCTACTGGTGCGCGGGGTTTCAAGCTGGCTTCCTAATGGTCCATGCTGTCCAAGTTTGGAAGCCTTCTGGGCGATTGGCGGGGAACTAGGCTCTGTGTGTGCTTGTTGGACGTGAGATCATTTTCTCGAACGATACTGACGGTGAAGAGCCTCCCTCCCGAATACGCCAGGCGCAACGAGCCGCTCTGTCGCTCCCAGGCTGTCAAAGCAGAGCCCAACTGCCAGATTACCCACGCCCATGCGAACCATCGACAAGTCCTAACTCAAAAGAAACTCCCATCAGGACATACAGGGAAGAAGAGTTCTTCGGCACCAGAACAACAGGCGACCGGACCAGTTCTCCGGGACATGGCGGTCGAGCCCGAAGCATCATGGATGTGAAGCTTGAGGATGGGGTTGACAAGGGGGCATGGCACTATTGACATGGGTATGAAAGCGCATACATACATCGTCCATATGTGTATCATGCCAACTCACACGCTGCAGACCGCCTGTCTGACATGGAAAATTGCCCAATTGCTAACTGACAAGACTAAGGCCAACGTTCTTTACCCTGGTTTCTCGCGTTGTCGCTGTTTTGTTGGGGTAGGGCTTGAAGCCATCACCAATTACACCAACACGAGCTCCCAAACCCCTGTCCCGCCATCAACGATCACGGGCCCAACTCGGAGAAACAGAGCGCGGGAGGTATATCAACCAGCAAAAATAACCTCACGCAGTAAAAAACATACAACAGCGGGGATTCGCTGGTCGTCACCGACCCAACTACTAATCCGCCCCTCGCTGGCTTATCTATGGGAGAGCGGACGGGATCCCGAGTTCTCCAGTGGGTATGGTCGTATGTGCTTGAGAAAGCCGTGAATCAGGTCTAAGTCGACAGAAGGAAGAGAAGCATCTGGACTCCATCGCGAGTGTAAATGATCAAGAACCGGTTCGGCATTACCAGTATAAGTCCGCGGCTTCGGCGTTTGCAAGTCCAAGAATAGCGAAAACCATTGTCTAACAGCAAGCATTCAACTTGCCGCCGGCCCTGGTTGCAGATCAAACTTTTCTTGTTCCTGATTTATGCCGCTCTTCAACTACATCGGTCGCGGAATCATCTTCACCCCGAGCCCGACGACCGAGGTCAGACTTGATCAGCCAACCACCCCGCCAATGACTAAACTTCCAGTCATTCCAGTGCAAGCGCGCGGCTGAATCAAGGCCTGTATTGCATCTGGAACAAATGCCGGACCCAAGATCTCACCTCGGCATTCTCGCTTTTCCGATCTTTGTCGAGTCGTGCGGATGTCTCGGTCTTGTTACAAGACCAAGTGGGCACGCAGAGAGAGTCAGTTTCTCGTGAAAGAGTCACCATTCTCCGCCTGAGTTCTATCTTTGCTCTCCGGGAACTCCGGGACGTCTAAAATATCAGGGATAAGCCAAGAATTGATCTTCACGCTGCCTGCAAAGAGTCACCTGGTGAGAAAATCTTGTCTCATCAGCTCCCAATGCAGCCCTACCCATTAGCGTGGTTCTAACTGTTTCCTCTCATTGATATGTAATTGGTGTCACCCCTTGACTGGGCAAGCAGAGTCGAGGGCACGTGGACTCGTCCATCACAAGTTATCACCTGCACCATTGGAGTATCATTGTGAATTCACTTGACATATCAAGTCTTATCGTTGTGAAGGCATGTTCATTTTTACCACAGAAAGTCCTGCATAACTAGCCAAGAGTTACTAAGTTTCTTGTAAGCACATTTGTGATTTATTCTAAGCCATACTCAGTTGACCTCTTCATGCACACAAGCTAGAAGAGAAGTTGAAAGCCTTGGTTGGGATTGCGGGTGGTTAGGTAGTTGGGTAGAATCTGGGGTTGCATGCAGGCTTAGTAATCACCGAAACATCGCAAAATCTCAAGCCGCATGTCGGCCTCATGCTCATGATACCCGCGACGAGAAAGTCCAATTGAATCCTTTGCAAACTCGCGCCCACGGCAGCTGAGTTGAGATAACCTGTAACTAGCCAGACTCAGCTGTATTACGAGCGCAAACCCAATCCTCCAGCCCACGAAGGCAATCATGCTCGAAGAGCATCACAACCACCTTTAGCCCCTCCTCCAATATCATCGCCCTCATGTTTCGCCAACCTTTCGTCCCAGCGCGCAACTCGCGGCACAGGATCGCCGCATTGGCATTATATCGTGCCTTAATTAAGACGGGGAAGAAAGTGCCGTTACCCAAAGACCTCCAACATCCCGGTCCGACACATCCCATAGCCCACATTGTGAGGAAGCGATTCGTGAAGAATAAACCACTTGCCAGCTTGAGGCTCGTGTATAACTCTATGGCTGCGGGATATAAAGTATGTCGCAATCTAGGTTCTTGCTCTAGGAGCTACTAATAAATTGTTCAGTTCCTCACATTATTAACGAGAGGCCAAACGACCGACAACCCCGAACACGCCCAGATCACCCAGTACCTACGACAACGAAACGAAGCATCAGCGCTATCTCGCTCCAAAGCCCCTCCCCCTCCGACAAGAAGACAAAACCCTCCGCTTCTGACCAAAATTTCCCCTCCTGATGCGCCACCAGAATACCAACCAACAGTCCGACCCCTCCCCAAAACCGCCTTTGTAGGCGAGCGCAAAGTCCCCACAATCGCCAACACGAGCGGAGGCCAAGTATTTCTACGGATCAAGAAACCACAACCTAGGGTTCTGTCAAGAGCTGTCGGCAGGAGGTCCAATCTGTTTAGAAGCGACTTGTTGGCACTCTTGGACATCGAGGAGGAGAACCTTGGTTCCGCCGATGAAGAGGATCGGTGGGAATCCCGCATAAACAAGCAGCTGGCTGCGGAAGGGTTCGAGGATAAGGTCAACAGAGACGGCACGTTGGGGTCGTACCGCTGGAGTGAGCAGTTGTCAAAGTCATGGTACGAATCACAACTAGACAGGCGCTGGTCAGACTGGGTTGCTCGGGGCAAAGCTGTCAACGAGCTTGTTCAACAAGAGAAGGCCTTGGCGAAGGCGGAGAAAAGAATCCCACGCCCATCACCTGACGATACCGAAGCTGCAACTGCTGCGAGAGAAACTCTCGATAAGATTATAGAGGAGGCTCGGCAGAAGGAGGCCGCACGGAATGAGGAAGTAGAGATAAAGCCCTTTGAGGACCCGTTCATGGCCCCCCTGTGGGTGGAAAAGGTCCAGGAGCTTGAGAAACAACAGACGTTCCAGGGCCAATTTGGAGGCAAGGCTAGAAAGGGTGGAAAGAACTCGGATGAAGGTTTCGCGAGCAAGTTCCCGCTCGATGCCTTCGCGTCCATCAAAGCATCTCGGAGGTAACGAGGGTGGCTAGTTTTGTAAAACATATACCCAGGACATTCTGCATGATGAAATGGAGTTTATAGGATGTATAGATAAAAGGCAAGGCACTGTTTGATGGGGTATGATTGCCCAGTATATTCATGCTTTTGGCTTAAGACGCCGTGTAAATGATAATGATATATGGATCCAAAATGCTAAACCATGCCTTCAAGATGCAAACTTTTCCATTTTCATCAACATCATAATGCTTGCCCATATATCCAGTGCAAGTATCTCATCAGGCTTTGCAATCAAGCCTGTTCCACCTCCAATTGCCTATTCGATCGATTTGACTTATTTGAGTGGGCGCGTGGTCTTCCGATCATCTTCCGAAGTGTTTCGCCATCAGTTGCTACTTCAGCCCAACTCTTCTGGGACTGCTGAGAGTGTAAAGAAGGTCGACGAGTACAGTCTCCATATTCACTGGCGAGATCTGACCGGAGCGTTCTGGGTGACGACATGGGAGAGAGTGGCATGGTGAGGGCCGGGCTGCTCGGTTCAGGGGTTGTTGGTCTCTCATCTGGCCGTGGGGGCGATCCTGGAAGTTGACCCCATTGAGGTACCTTGTTAGAATCTAGAGGAATGGGGGTGCGGTTCAACGCCGGGCTGCCCTGCACGGGCGTTGGAGTAGTCTCGATACTGTTTCGAGAGAATACAGAAGACGCCATACTGCTATCCGTCAAGCTTTGGTCGCGATTGAAGTTGGGTGTTTCGCTGCGGTTCGGCGTCACAGGGAGAGGAAGCTTCGAACCAGACCCGCGAGATCGCAAATTGTAACCCGAGAGGTTAGTGATGCTTGGTGATCTCGAGGTCGGAAACTCATTCGAGGCTCTGGGTGTCATGTCGTAAGGGGGGCGGGGAGAAGAGCCGTTCTGCGGAGCTTGTGGTGCTTTGCGATGCGCCGTGAAACGCTGTACCGAGCGAGACATGGGCTGGAGAGGAGGTCTCGGTGCTGGCGTTGTTGGCGTTGATCGTATTTTGGGCGACTTTTCTAGCTCGATGCTCGATGAGAGAGACAAAGTGCTGCTTCGAGCCGGTCTTGGCATCATCGGGCGTGGACTGCGGCCGGTGCTCTTCCTCCTATCAACCTTTTCGGCCTCCAGTGTGTGGCATTTCTCCTCCATGCTCTTGAGCTTATTTTGGAGAGCGGTGATGGCCTGTTCATGCGCTTCACGCTCATGCTTGAGGCGAAGTTCATATGTCTTGTCTCGTCCCTCGAGTTCATCCACCCTCTTCTTTAGGCGATCATTCTCCTTTCGAAGACTTTCAAGTTTCGTAAATTTGGCATCCCATTTATTCTCGACCCATGATATCGGTCGCTTGCAGCATTCGCCATGGTAGATTTGATGAATACCGCCCAACATTGACAACTTGTCGTCGATTTTGTCGGCATGTAGTCGACTCTTGGGGTTTGAGGTGATCATTCGAGAGATCAAGTTAACGATTGGTCTTGGCCTCACAGTCTCTTGGCCCTCATAAGTGAACATGAATGGGGGCGTGACCAAGGCATGAGAGGTAAGCTTCTCCAAGTGTGCCTTCAACTTCCTTTCCCGGTCATAGAGTTGCTCCTCTCGTGACAGTTTATCGGGATATCTTAGTGTGTTGTCGAAATCTTCCAGTCGGACGTTGTAGAGAACAGTCGCTATGTTGAGAAAAACGAGACCAAGGGAATAAATATCTGAAAACTGCATGCTGGAGCCATGTCCGGCGTAGAGCTCAGGCGCACGCCATCTTTCAGTTCCCGGCATCCCCTCTGTCATGGTCTGGTCCTGTCCGCTGACGTCCTTTGAGATGCCAAAGTCGGCGAGGTAGACTCGGTCCGCCTTGAGAAGAATATTGGATGGTTTGATATCGAGGTGCCTAACATCGTTTCGATGGCAGTAAGCCATGGCGCGGGCAATACAACCGACCACGCTGCGAAGATACTCAAGCGGGCATTTTGTTGCGGAATCGAGCGCCTGGTCTTCAGAGTTTGGCTCAATGGCGCTTAAGTCCCTGATGTCCAGATCGTCCAGTCGTTTCATGATATCCTCACGATCACCATCGCCAAGTCGCAAAGACTCCAAGTCTTCCAAAAGTATGCTTAGGTTGCAGACGGCAGCAGGCCAGATGAGCAAACACAACTCGTGGCTTCGGGGCGCATAAGTAGCAACCAGTTTCACGATATGTCGGTGGTCGCCGAGCTTTTCCATGGTCAGGCACTCCTGGCGCAAATCGTCAATGGTGCGACCTCGTCGGCGAGTAATTCGCTTCCGCGCCAAGTATACTGATCCATAGGTGACCTTTTCGACGCGACCGAAGGCGCCAAATCCTAGGTCTTCGAGTTTGGCAAGTTTTGTATCAAATCGCTTCGCATCGGGACCACTAAACAGAGGCTTATTTCTACCGCAATACGGTCAGCAACCTAGGCTCGACCTTCTGAGAGACCACCAATGGATTGCTCACATGCTCGGCCAGTTGTCGTCGTTGTCCCAGCCATCAATGATTCTCAGCTCTTCGTGTTCGCGCTCGATCGCCCATGGACGGCCATAATGTTGAGACGGGCCTACTTGCCCGACTCTAGTCCACCCGCGGGCCCAGTCGCCCATGATCGTGTTGCCAAGAGATAGGCTGGTGTCGACGGTGGGGGGTAGAGGCGATTCGGAGGAAGTCTGGCGCGATCAAGATGAGGTGGTAGCCATGACGGGACGGAATCGGCGTGCTCGATTACGGATGACAAGTAAAGGTACCAGACAGCACTCGAAATATTCGGTCGAGTTTACGACACGCGCCTGAAGAGAGTCGAGGTGAAGTTGGAAATGGAGAGAAGAGTGAGGTTAGCTGTGGTGGAAGGATGGAATTGAAGACCCCAGTCGTCGCAAAGCAATGGATCATCGGCAAGCACAAGCCGGGCATGCCATTTTTTGGCCGTCTTACTGTTACCCTAGAGAGGCATCGCAAGAATGGGTCTTTTCGAGAAAATGTCTTGCTCGCTAGATATGTACGGGTGGGTGGCTTAGACCAAGAAGTTGGGTCTCTACGTGATTTGTGCATCAATCTGTCCATCTCGTCCCATCATCGCAGTCAAGCTCTCCATTCAAATTACCCGTATCCCCTGGAGGGCCTCCTCTCGTGGGACCAACACTGCCTCTCCGGTGGGGGACTCCCCGCGCCAGTCTCCTGGATCCGCTAACCGTTTAGGGCTGAGCCATTGCTAAGCCTCCAGGTCCAGTCTCAGGTCCCCTGGCCGACTACTCCGTACAAGCCAGTGTGTTGTGACGAGCTCGACCTACCTCAACAAGACAATATGAAACGTCGTGATTATATAACTAGAGAGTCTTGATCTTGATTGAGAAATAAGAACTAGTCATCTGAAATATTTGACGACTCTCGGAACTCAACAAATATCCCTGGAGAGTGAAGCCTTTACATCTTGGCCAACCATAGCGCCAATCTTGATTGATCATCCTGGTCTTGCCAGCCAATGAAAGACATCGGTGGCCACTTCGGACCCGAGTCGATGGCACAGCCCTCCTTCAACCCCAACCCCAACTCCATCTCAAGACACGCTCACTCACATCCATTTCATCATCATTCGGCTCCGCATCTCCCGTTCATCTCCACCCGGCAGACGGGCGTACTGCCGGCAGGATCCCGGACGATAGACCCCGGCGCCACCGGAGCCCCCTCAGTCACTCTGTCCTTCGCGCTACACCGTGAACTCACCTGGAGCTCATACTCTACCACCGCTTGTGCCAACCGGCATTACTGACAAATACACGCGCGCTATTATTGAACTGTCCACTTTGAACGTCGTTTTGTCGCCCTAAGCCCTCAATCATTCAACAACTGGCTGTCGGGCATCTGGGCTTCAGCAACCCGCCTCCTGACGGGCCGATACTGATACTCAACGTATCCCGATTTATTAACATACTGTTTCACTGAGAACTCATCCACCATGGTTGAGCCAGCTCGGTCTCCGCCCGAAGAGGCCCCAAGCCGGAAGCGCTCCAAGGCTTCTCCAGATGAGAACGATGGAGATCGTAGCAAGAAGCGTTCAAGAGGTCGGCCTAGACTGGACACTAAAGATGAGACAGCACAAGAGGCAAGTTTGTTCTGAGGTCTTATGCCACTAGGAAACGGGTTGCTACTTGCAAGGCTGAAAACTAACATTATAACCAGCGCCGGCGTACCCAAATTCGTCTGGCCCAGCGAGCCTATCGCAATCGTAAAGATACTGCCATCACCTCCCTTGAACAAAAGGTTAGGGACCTTGAGCAGACCAATGAGGATATGGGCAAGGAATTCATGAACTTCTTTGACTTTGTCCTAGCTCAAGGGATGCTCGAGAATGCTCCAGAGGTTGCGCGACGCCTCAACGACACAACTCGCAAGTTCCTCTCTTTCACGCGCAGAAATGCCGACGATGCCCCCAAGGAGGCAAGCATTCCTGCTCCTGCTCCAGCTCCTGATCAAAGGGAGGAACATGTTGAGAACCGTCCACGGGGGAGACACGGCTCTGGTTCGGGCTCTTCCAGTTCAACGAGTGAGGAGTTTGTTCCTTCAAACCCATCAGTCGCTGGTCCTGGTCCCTTGGAAACCCAACTCACTACTCCGCCAAGTATGGACCCTCTACAGCAGCAACTGACACCGCCTGTTTCTCTACCTTACGAAATTATCACTATGCCGACAGCAGAGAACGCGAGTTTCCCAATTTACGATACTCAGGCCTCAATCCCCTTGAATCACAACCCATTTACCTCACCACCGTACCCCGGAATCCCTTCCCCATCTTCATATGCGTCTCACGAAAGTACTTTTGGACGCCGCCTACAGAGAGCAACCGTGGAGGCTGGCCTCAGGCTGGTATCGATGAACAACCCTCCTCCCCACCGTTACGCAGCAGTGTTTGGGTTTTGTCTGCTGTTTGAGCCTAGGGAAGCCATCATCCGTCGTCTGACCATGGTGCTCAGCAAGGGAAGAAAAGAGACCTTGAACAACTGGAAGTATCCGTTCACAAATCTCGGTGGCGCGGGCACATTCTTCTCAGGCCCAGGAGGAAACGGACCCCAACCAGGGATGAACGTCCCTGCCAGCGAGATGCCTATTGGAAACCAAGGTTTACCAGAGCCTCTGAGGCCACAAGAACTGACTGGCTTTTCGATGGGACCCTTCAACTCAGAGACCGAGAGCATGAGAGATGACCGGATAGATATTCGGATGCGGATGGCGCACAAGGGCTTCGAGGGAGACTTCTTTGATGCCGATGAAGTCGAGACGTATCTTCGCCAACGAGGTATCATCATTCCCGAAAACGCAGACTTTGTCGATGCCGAAATCGACATTGGGGAATTTGACGGTTCCCCGAATCTTCGACCCAACCCCAACATGAACAATACTGTCAACAATAGTTTCTTTGGAGGCCCCCAAATACCGACTTCTGGCCCAGAGCATTTCACCATCCCTCAACAAGGAATGGGTGGCGCATCTCACATGTGGCCAAACAACGTGCCGACAACACTTGCACCTGGAACCTCATCCATGACAACGATGTCTATCATGGCCCCGACGATGGGCCATGACTTGGGAGCGCTAATGCCGAGTATGCCAGCGCCTGATCAGCAATTTGGCCTCGAATTGGGAACCTTCATGGACCCATCATACTTCCCGCGAGCGTGGACAGACTCCAGCTGGATGAAAACAAAGGTGACGATTGACGTTAATCGACTTGTTGCTGGTATGTTTTACTTTATAAACCCCACGGATCAGTCAGTATGCTAACACTATGTAGAAATGACAAGCATGGCAGTTTGCTTAGGAAGGACACCAGGTTTACGGCCCAAGGATGTTGACAAAGCAGTCAAATCCGCAATCGCATTGACGGGACAGTAATGTTTGACCAAATTCTGATGATATGGCTTGATAGTATGATCCTGAGCCTGGAGTATTGGATCCATATAGATGGCGAAATCGGGCAATTGGATGGTGTTATTTAATGTACCAAGTATCGGCGTCAATCTAGGAGGACAAGACTATGTATTCTATAGCAACAAGAACATTATACCCAAGAATACACACTATCAAGAGTGTTGGAACATGTGACTGGCTATTACTTTCTGTGTCTTAGAGCACTCAAGTCTGAGATAGGTCGTTCTTAGCTCTATACCAGGTTGTCAACTGATCTGGTCAGGAGTGGGGCTAGAGGTATCCAAGGTCACCCCAACCCTCTCTGAGGGGATGATCAACTCTCAACCTCTTCTTTTCAACGGCTTTTGCTTTGAAACACGAATACGACAGCAGAGAACAATGGAATACAAAGCTCAACATCAAAGTACTCTCAAAGTAAAGCCTCGGCTTATCATCCATGGAGGGGCAGGCAACATTCGGCGCCGTAACTATCCCCCAGACAAGCTCCAGGCTTATCGCGCCGCACTCATCGATATTGTGAGTTGATGCCTGATAACACAACCCCGTCAACATTTGGCTGATTAGAAGACTCTAGGTTACAAAAGCAGATCTGTACATGAGAAGTCAAGCCGTCGTAGCCTCAGAGAAGGAACTTAAAGGGCGTCCTTCTGCGCTGGACATAGCGACATATGCGGTCCGGCTCATCGAAGATAACCATCTTTTTAACAGCGGGCACGGCGCCGTGTTCACACGTGATGGAATCAACGAACTGGAAGCATCAGTGATGGTATCTCGGGGCTTCAAGAAACGAGGCGTGGGCGTCATGGGCGTCCGCCACGTGAAGAATCCCATTCTCCTAGCTAAAGCGATACTCGAGCATGGCGAGGAGGATCTTGAAGGACGAGGTAAACAAGCTCAGGGGACATCGTCAGATGATCTCGACGTCCCTTCGGCTCAAGGGCATATCCAGCTCTATGGTAGAGCAGCCGAGAAGTTGGCAGAGCAGTACGGGTTAGAGCTGGTTGACCCAAGCTACTTTTACACACAGCAACGTTGGGACGAGCATATCCGGGCCCTGGAGCGAGAAAAGAGCGGTCAGGGGCAAGCAACTTGGAGTGCAACTGAGTATCTCCCACAGGGCACCTGCGGAGCGGTGGCTCTTGATGAGGACGGAGTTATATGTGCCGCAACCAGTACAGGTGGGTTGACGAACAAGCTCACTGGACGTATTGGCGATACGCCTGTTGTTGGCGCAGGCTTCTGGGCCGAGGAATGGAGTGAAGACGGCGATCCAACAGGGCCAACAGCATGGGATCGCTTGAAGAACTCTATTACCCAGCCAGGACCGTCCCTTGTGCTGAGCGATGCTCTGAGGGGCGCCTTGGTAGACTGCTTGCCCAGCCCAATGATGTACTCCCCACTTGATACCCTCAGCACAAGCAGTGGCGGTACTTATACGACCAGGTCCTTTGGAGGGTCTGGAACTGGCAATGGCGACTCTTTCCTCCGCATAAACGCTGTTCGAACTGTAGCCGCAATGGCAAGATGGAAGCCAGAGTCGGGAGTCAAGGCGATCGCCCACGTCGCTGGGCGTGGTGGAGAACTAGAAAAGAGCGCGGGTGATCGATGGGGTCGCACAGGAGAGGGAGAAGGCGGCATCATTGGCATCGAGTCGGTGGTCGTCCATGACTCAAACGGTCGAGTTATAGACACGCGGTCTGAAGTCCTGATGGACTTTAACTGCGGGGGCATGTTCCGGGCCTGGATTGACAACGAGGGTAAACCTCAGATGGGAGTCTTCGCTACTGGGTCAGATGACCTATAGATGAGCAAGTAGAACATCGAGCAAGATAGAGCAGAACGGGGAACGTCGTTATGTATTCGATCTGTACCCAATTCGTCAAGAAAAAAACAGCGCAGCATAAATCTTAGCAGCAGGGAGTTCCCCTTCTCGTTTCGTAACCTGCTGGCCCTTTGTGCACTCCCAATCCATCCGTCTCTTGGGGTCTTGCACATATTGCCCTTTTTTCACTCATCAGATATCCTTCATAGGACAATCTGCAGTTCTTGCAACAAGGATGGCAACTCCGTCGCTAAGCCAGAACACACGCCCTTCCCATACCCCTCCCGATTTCTTCTCTATTATACATTGGAACGCCGGCCCGATGCGGATTTAAAGATTAAACGACAGCCGATTTTTTGTCCGTGGTGTGTGGTTGATGGTGGAAAATACAAGAGGCCAGCTTCTTTTGACAAGAACTGGCCTGCTAAATTCGTGGTGGTGGAGTTGAGAGGTGGGGGTGGTTGGTCTTGGTCGGTCGAAAGTTTTCGATCGCGGTTCGTCATCGTAATGATTCGTTCTCGTTTCACTCTTTACAGAGAAGCCTCCATGTTGGGAGGAGGCTGAGGAGCCTCAAGCTTGGTGCTGCCAGCAAGCATCTTTGAGAAACCGATACCGACACCCTCGATGACGGCGAGCAGAACAGCGCAGCCGATGGCACCGTTACGGGCGGCCTTGTAACCACCTCGGATAGCCAGGGAACCACCAGTGAAGAAACCAGCGATGATGGCATTGTAAGGATCCTCCTTCTGGCGGATACCCTTCACAGCGCAGTCAAATGTCGAGAAGAGACCGCCCCAGACACCAAAGTTGCCGCCGAGAACGGGGGCGCGCATCTTGATGGCGGTGATGGCACCGATACGTCGCTCGCCGTAGGGGGAGTTTCGGAAGCCCTTGATGCCGTGCCAGATGGTGCCGCCGATAGCCTGAGGGGGGAATTCATGTCAGTTCATGCGTTCATGTCGCGATTATCGCCCCGGTTCAAGAGCTCCGGAAACGAAAAAAGAGTCAAAAACTTACGCCCATGCAGAAAGCACCACCAAAGTCATTGAGAATGACCCAAGGGCAGGGGTCGCGTCCGTGATCCATGGCTGCTGCTTGGTGTGTGTGTTGAGGGAAGGAGATGGGCGGGATGGTTGGGAGACCGGGAGGGCGAGGCTGAAAGGCGAGGATTGTTGAAAAATCTGAGGTCGCTCAAGGAAAGAATTGCGGCCGACCGGGTTCCTTCCGTCTGAGTCGCGCAAAGAAAATATCCGGGCAAGCCACTCACCTATCAGCCTCGGCGCTAAAACTGGAACCTTCCATCAGGTTTTGAGCTGGGTCGGCAATGATGGAATGTTGTTTGTAACAACAACAGAGAGGGAAAACAAGAATTGAAGACTTGACAAAATATTGATAGAGATTAGAAAATAATCTACACAAATTTTGACCAGTTTATTCTTCGTTGCAGTCAATACAATGCAAACATGTTGTCTCTCCCCCACTGTCACTCTGCTGACCATCCCCCGCTGAACCCCCCGCGGATCTCATCCCGGCCGAGAGCGGAGCACAACCATCCACATGCCTAAATGAGCTCGCCGAATGGTAGTGAATAAGACAGAGCTTCCTCGTTCGATTTGTGGTGTAAATAAAAGAGCAATACTTTTTGTCACTTGTACTATATCATATTCTCACCACAAGTCAGCAACCTCCAAACAATGCCTCTCAAAGTCCTCCCGGCCAACGAGGCCGATGCTCCCCGGGCCGTTGCCATCGAAGATATAGCATACGGACCAAACCCCCTGGGCCCGGTGCTCTTCCCTTATCCCAGTTCAGCCGGGGGTACCAACAGGGCGACCGACTTGATTGAACGGCTACACAAGAATCCTGCCTGCCGATGGGCCAAAGTTATCGATACAGACCTTGAGGGAGAAAACATGATTGCTTTTGCAATGTGGTATATCTGGGAGACTCCTCCAAAAGCTTCTGATTTCTCTTCCTATAGAGGTCCAAGGTGTAACCCAGAGGCGTGCGAGGCCTACCTAGGCGGTATGGATCGGATGCGCTTGGAACTCATGAACGACAAACCACATGCCTGTACGCCTCACCATCTATGTCTTATGTCAAAAACTTTGGAATTAAATGAAGAAAGCTGATGCGAATGAATAGATCTAAAACTACTGCATACCGATCCGGCACATCAAAGACGCGGTGCAGCCTCCATGTTGGTACAGTGGGGACTGAACGAAGCTGATCGTTTGGGCATCTCGGCCGTTCTTGAGTCTTCAGACGAGGGTCGTGGGCTCTATGAGAAGCTTGGGTTTAAAGAGGCTAGAAGACTTGTAGTTGATCTTACACCCTGGGGAGGGCCTTCAGATGCCTCGATCCCAATAATGCTTCGTCCTGTGGGAGGGTGTGAGTGAACGCTGAAGTACGATGTTAGCGTGTGGAATCTTGATAAAATTAGAGATGGATCTAACTTTCTGAAGTAAATCGAGAACAAACCTGATGTTTCTGGTGGCAAAAATCAAATATTAACAATAATAAGCGAGTTAGAGTGCCAGCTAAGAGGACGGACATGGTGGAGTGGCTTGCAAATGAATCGATGTTCCCAAGTTGCCAAGACATCCTTGATATTACTTACTTTCGTATTAATTGTTAATGACGGATATTTGAAAAGAGGACACTGTTCTTAATAGGAAGAGTTATTTCTCATACAGTTTTAGGTAAGTGGACATTCATTATGACTTTTGAAGACTTCTCAATATATTGAATACGAATAATCCAAGTAACGCAGTCTGTGAATAGTACATTGGACTAGACACAAGAACTGTATATTAGGAAACTGAGAATATATGTACTTACAAACCTTATTTGACAAGGCATACAAGTGTTCAAAGTTCGATCTGTAGCCAGACCACAACCGTATTGGGTTGTCATCTGCATTGCATATGGGACCAAGACCATGTCACCGTTAAATACACGAAAACAAATCATCTTAGTCCAATTCCCATCGGGCTATATGGACCACGGTAGCTTCCGAATCCCGTTCAAACGCAAAGGTCGGTGATCGGTAGACGCGAAGCCCGACATGTGCAGCGCCGTTTTCCGACCCCCGAACAATCCCTAAGCTGAAATAGATGGGTCCAGACCAAACTGGCGGATTCTCTGGACCCTTGACCAAAAGACCTGTCAGGTGTTGATTTGCTGCAACCGTGGGCCCATTGAATGTTTCGGAACGGCCGGGAATGTCAAAGATGATAATCATGCGGTCGACCCCAACTGCCGGTGTTAGATCCTTGAGCTTATCTCGCCGGTGGCCCAGTAGTAACCATGATCCCACGACGGGAAGCCCGGGTGTCTGTTGTCTGAAGAGGTGGTAAGGGACCGAGGGTAGTGGGTGCATACGCGTCACCCTAGCCGTGGGATAGCATTCAGGACAATGCTGATTGGACATTCTGATAGCTCTTTTGAAGCTTTCGCTCGATAATGAGCTTGATATATCCATTTGAGCCTCGGTTCTTGGGTCTCCCGGAGGCTGTGCAGAAGCATCTCATTGACAAAGGTCAATAGCACTTGACAAAATGGCCAATGTCAAGATATGTACATTTCATTCTAATCGTAAATAATGGTAATCATCGGCCTCAACGCCAAGAGTCATGTTCCGTATATGCTTCGTGACCAGTCGTTGACCCCACGACTGGTATCGTGTGCGCGTAATTGAATCACCCCATCTATACCTGCGTGGAACCCTCCTTTTTAAGCACTTTTTCTGAGTCAATGCCTGCCTCCCACTCCCTCCTTTCCCGAGCCATATCCTTCTTGCACCATTTGATCGTGATGATGCCCCAAAGTGTAGCCCACAGGAAGGGGACTGCCCAGGCGACGCCGTAGGCCCCTGTCGCTGGAACTTGGGGAATGACCGAAATAACGGTAAGAGGTATGGCGAGTATCAGAGCCGGGATAGACCAGAACCATGATTGAACGTAAACCATCCGCCGGAAGCGAGGACTGGCCTTGTAACGGGCGGCCAAAGCTTCACGGTAGGGTCGGCCGCCACCAGCATTAACCGCGACAACGTCCTCGATGAAGTAGTATGCGCCCGGTAGTACCTGGAGAAGTCAGCATGACGTGTACAATTGAGAATGAGATGTGAAAATACCTGTTCTCCCTTGGCTGTTGAGCTGATCCGGAACGGTGCTGGCCAGCCCATGTAATTATATAATGAAATGAGAAATAGCACGCCTCCAAGACAATACAGAATTGCCGGGGCAGGCATACACAGCACTCTCAACCACACATTATGAGGAGCGCTTCCAATAATAAAAAGAGCCGTGACAACAGTGATGGTGAGGGTAGATGCCCACGTCAACATGTCAAAGCACCATCGTGAATTTGTCCCAAGAGGTCGATAGAACCTATCCACCTTCATCAATCGGAGCGTACGGATCGCGAACTCAAGATACGTGGGGCCGCCCCAGATGGTCGTCACGACGGCAAAGATGATCCATCCCTCGACGTCGCCGGCGTAGTACATTCCATAGTAGAGCGCGATGGGAATGGCTGAGGCGTCGACGAAGACTAGAAAGGCGAATATGAAGAGTCTCCAGCGTTTCCAGCCGTGGTGCCACGTGAACGGCAGCTGTGGTAGTAGATTCGGGTTATCGTCGTAATACTCTTGAAGAGTCTTTGCTCGCCGTCTGTATTCGGTCTGTGTGGCAGCTCGAGAATCGTAATAAGCGTCGGCTACAGGTCGCTGGGCATACGAAAGGCTTCGTCGAGGTGCTTCCGAAAAATCCGAACCGCCGGTATCCCTTCGTTGGGTAGGTTCTGGAAGGATATCGAAGCGCACGCGTTCGTTGGAAGATTGGTGAGATTGGGAGGGACGAGTGGGATTCGCAGCGTCAGCTAGCCCAGAGGCTTCTGTGGATGAGAGGCCCGAGCCAGATACGATCTGAAGACTGCCTCGTCGCACCTCGGGCATGGTATCGGCGACGGCAGCGTTTACGTTTGGGGGAGATAAGGAGGAGCTATTGGAGCTGATGCGATAAGTGGGAGTCGATGAGTTAAAGATGGTTTGCTAGTAGAGCATTTGGCACAAGGAAGCTAAGGTCCATTGCATTGTTTAGGAAGAATGGGCGGGAGAGTGAGAAGGTCCATTGCAGTGGCAAACTATGTCTTATTAAAGGGGTCTAGCTTTGATAGGTAGAAAAGCAAGAAGCTTGATAAAGTCCCCCCGATCGAGACCGCGAAAAAAGGTCTGACGTTGCACGATTTGGATGGGGCCGTGAATCCCGTCAAGTCCGGGCGAACTTTTAATGGTACGTACTGACGTTTGCCTTGCACCCAAAAATCTCACCGAATGGGAAGGTCGGGGGCGGTTTCCTTTTGGTGGTCTTTTCTCACCCGAGACGAAAAAAAGGTCTGGGCCTGCTTCAGAGAGTGGAATGTCACTGTTGTGAATGGATGACGTCCGACCTACGATCTCACGGGTCTTGGCCAAGGTCATGGAAAGAGAGCAAAAAGGTTTGGACCCCAACTACGTCATTATCGGAAGCCCTGTGCAACGCTCGATACCGACGGGGCTTGCTGTGGGGCCCAGAATGCCGATTCGTTGATGGAGTCGGGTTATGAAGTCACCGATCGCCCGCGCGGTGTAACTTGTAAACCGAGCGCCGCTGACTGGGCTGGCTTGTTTGAGAGGAAATTTGGTTCCTGCTTTATGCCTTGAAGAGTGTAGTTAGGTTGAGTTTAAATCTATTTATTTTATTCCGTGGTTCCGGTTTATGAAGATCTCCATGTGATTTATGCTTGAGAGGAGAACAGTGTAAAGGCGAAATATCAATGGTATCTTGAAGCTTCTACTACAACGTCGCTAAATAACATGAAAAGAAAAGTCTATCTTGCAAACAAAACGATGGTCGAGGGTTCTTTCAACATAAAATCTGACAAGTTGGTTCGTGAAGCATCAAACTCGCACACGTTTCTTATCACGTGCAATTGCCTGGCTGAATTCATTATCCAGATTCGGCCAGCCACTTTCATCCCCAACTAGTTATCATCCACCATTCCTATTAGTTTGGGGCCATCGATGCTTGTGCGCTGCATCAGAAGTGAGACCCATGCGACTCGTTCTTGGCGATCGCCGAGTACTTGGCCTTCCCGACAACGTTCGACCCCTGACCCTGGGCGAAGCAATTGTCCACCTCGGGCCATTCGCTCGCCCTGAGGTAGAACGGATCTCGCTTCTTCATGGTAAACATTCCGATGAAGTCGAATGGATCAGCCACGTACGCGAACCAGGGCCGGTTGTGGATCCAGCCAGGTCCCATGCGCTCCGTCTTGCCGTCAAAGTCAAGATACTGACGCGGGTCGCTGGGGAGGTATCGACCGGGATGCACAATGTTGAGCCAATACGTGTATAGGGCAACCGGGATGGTCTCAAGCACATAGAAAGGCCATTCGTGCTTGAGGAGCGCCTCGTTGTTGTCCTTTTCGCTCGAGAGGATGTCCCTCAGCTGGAAGGTCTCGACGGCGCGGAACACGCAGCGCACGATGATGAGCAGTGATGTGCCGTAAAGCATGATGAACAGAGTTCGCACGTTCTTGGGCATCATCTTGGCCTTGACGCAGCGGTGGTGAATGATGCCAACCAAGGCGATAAAGGCAATCTCAACAACGCCCTGTAGGACCACGGCGATGGCCATGAAGGTTGAGCCCTGGACGTACCGGTCCTTGTCCTGCTTGCCATTACCGGCGGCCATCCAAGAGGCGCCAATGGCAGTGAGCGTCTCAACGAGCGCGCCCAAAAAGACAAAGATATAAACGACGCGGTTGGGGTTGATGATGGCATGCATTGGTAGGTAATGCATCAGTCGCCCTAGAGTGTTGTACTCTGCGGCCGAGTAGATGGGCGGGGCAAGGTAGACAAAGATGCTCTGGATCATGTAGAAAGCAAGACTGTCTGTCTTGCGGACGGAAATGATTCGAAAGACCCAACCGATAGTGTAAAACAAGCCAGCGTAGAACATGAAGAACGTCACCCGCCAGAACTTGTATCGACTAGAGGCCATGTTAGTCTATGGCTTGATTAAGCTCTTGTTGGTGTGTTACCTGTTCTGAAGGGCATGACCAATGCAAGATACCGCAATCACTGCCGCAGCAATGATTGGAAGGATCTTGTTGGAATTGTAGCCGTAAAGGTTGTCTGGCGTAGGGTTCGCCATGGTTGTGTGGTGTTGCAAGAATGGAAGCAAGTCAAGGGAGAGCTCAGGAGTAAAGTGATTGAACTGTCTTGCCTCAAAGCATGAACTACCTCAAACCCGAAGAGAAGGAGGCATTTATATAACCTGTTACATGAGAACGCCTTGATCCATCATCCCGCCCTGTGAGGGCCATCTCGCTGATAGTCGAGGGGGTCAATTCCATAGCTGCATGGCGCAGCGAGCATCGAACAACTTCGCAGCCCTACAGCGCCAGGAAACGACAGATTGGGTTAGATCTTGGAAACACCATGGAGAACCCCTGTCAGATTGTCTTCAGCCGAAGATGAGAGGTTGTATCGATTGGTCAGTTGCTGCTTAAAAGTGGAGGTGGGTATTGTTGGTGGCTGAAGCGTTGCCGGATTTCAAGGGTCGGTTGCGAAATCTGAAGCAAAAGAATAACTTGCTAATACTGTTGACATTGAAAAACTATTCTTCATAGCAGAGCTCCATTCCGCTTCTGTTTGATAATCTTCATAGTATAAAAACTCTCATATTTGCTATTCAAGAGTTTAAATATTTCGTCTAAAGCAAGTCTATCTCTGTCTAAGTCGTCTATTTTGAGCCACTTACTATCAGAATATTCTTGAGGCTGCTCCCAGGGCCAACTTCCACCAGCTCCTCATTCGCCAACGTTTGCTGACACAAAAAGCTTGACATCATGAACTTGAACCACAGCGGCGCGTTAGCACTACTTTGGGTTTAGCGCCCGCTTGTCTTTGATGCAACATGAACGACCCGCTGCAGGTCCAACAACACAGCTTTGGGATCATCTTTTGCGAGTCGCTGGCGATGTCTTAATCGAGGCCTTTTGCGCCGCTATTAGTTCATCGCGAAGAAAATTACTTGGTTCGTTTGCATATAGTCTTTGACTTCAACAACAATGACATCTGCCGTGTAAATTGATGACGAATTGGTAGTTATCGTTTGAGAGTTATGTTGTCTTTGTCAAGGTCAAGATGGGTATAAAATATGCGAGTTTTCAACCAAAAATGGAATACTGGTAGAACAACTACGCAGGATACTTCTCCGAATACCTTGACAATCATGTTTTCTCGGCAAACCCTTCTCGCTCTTCTCTCCTTGTCGGGTTCACCCGTTTTGGCCGACTTCCTTGGCCCTCGATACCCTCCCCCCGCAGACCTGACCAGCAAAGACAGCCATGTCGTCGCGGGATGGGAAAATCTTACTGAAACCTTGCAAGGGTATCTCAAACTTGATCCTGAAGAAGACCCTGTTCTCAGCACATTAAAGAACACCACCTTTTCTGTTGGCCTCTTCTCAACTTGCGATGATGGGGCGGCCAGCAAGTTCCAGTTCCATCATAATTCCCCCGTAACCAAGGGGGCCAAGTACGGTACCAAGGAGGTTGACGGCGACACCATCTACGGCATCGCTAGTATAACCAAGCTCTTCACCGTCTATTCCGCTCTCATGAACCTGGATCCTACCGACTGGGACCGTCCCTTGACTTACTTCTTCCCTCAGCTTGCCGACACGGCAAAGGAGGCAAGAGACAACCCGGAAGAGCACATTCAGTGGGACAAGATTACTCCTTTGGCATTGGCCAACCAAATCAGCGGTGTTCCTCGGGATGGGTGGCCCTTGTTCACAACTGGCGAAAAGTTGGTCGGTGGCGCAGCAGCGGCAGCGGCACTGGGACTTCCACCCCTGAACATGCAAAAGGACCCTCAGTTGTCAACTATGCCATGCGGAAACTTCTCAGACCCGAACATTACGAGTTGCGCTGATGACTCTGACAACTATGTCGGGAGCCAGGAGAATCGCCCACCAACCTTTCTCCCATGGGCTAATCCAGCCTATGCCAACACTGGCTTCATCCTCTTGGGAGCCGTCCTACAAAATCTCACCGGCAAATCGCTCGACGAGCAATTCAGTAGTGACATTTTTAAGCCACTTGGATTATCGAGGACTTACACCGAAGCCCCTCCCAAGGATGAATGGGACAACGCCGTCATCCCCGTCAACAACGACACGGAGCTCGAGCTAATGTACTTGCTGACCCCTGATCCCGCCAAGAGCTCGGGTTCATTACTGTCCACCCTGAATGATCTTACAAAGTTTGGTTCAAGCATCCTCAACTATACACTCCTCCCAGGCGACGTCACTCGCAAGTGGATGAAGCCCCATACGCACACTGCACGATTAGACTACTCTGTAGGCGGCCCTTGGGAGATCCCTCGCTATGTTCATCCTGAGACGGGACTGGTCATTGATCTTTACACCAAATCTGGTGACGTGGGTTTGTTTAGCTCTTTTCTTGTTTTGGTTCCCGACTTTGAGATTGGCTTCACGGTTCTGGCAGCATCAACCGACAGAGCATTACGAGCTCTGATTGCTGGAAAAATAGGTGATGCGGTGGTCAACGCTCTCATGCCTGCGCTCTTGGAGCAAGCGGCTTCTGCAGCTGAGAAAAACTATGGCGGGACCTATGTTTCCACAACAGAGGGACTAAACTCCTCGATCACTATCACCAGAAACAAGACAGAGGGTGCACCCCCTGGTCTAACCATCTCACGTTTCATTTCCAACGGCACAGATTACCTCCTCGCGGAATCCAAGGCCAGTGGCGCACCCAACGACCCAGATACCACACCCAATCGCCTCGTGCCAACCGTGGTTGACGAGAAATCGGGTCGGGTCGCAATGCGCGCCTTGACAGCGATGGATGCCCCAAAGCTGAGCAAAGGCACAATTTCTGGCATTCTCTCAGCTGACTGGACCACGGTTGGAGGACCTAGCTATGGAGCTCTGGATATGGGTCTCTATATTTTTGATGTTGATGATGATGGCAAGGCGACGGGGATGAGTCCTTTGGCATTCAGGACGACGTTGAAGCGGAAGGACTAGGTGAACGAATTCTAGTGGTGGTCCTTCTATAGAGGAGAACTGTGAAGTATCGATAACCAGATTTTAATGAATACATATACATGGGGCAATATATCTTTACTACACTGGGATGTAACACTGCAAGCAACAGCAGGTACTTTAACAAACTGTTCAATTTCAGTGCATCAAACACCGTCTATATTTCGTAGTCTACGTATCGCAACACCTCTATAGTCTATAGTATCTACCAACAAAGAACAAAATGGAAAGCCAATCCTTGACGCCTGGTCCCGATCAATGTCTGGTACAATTGTGCCATGGCTTAAGCGTACAGTCCTGGGTAAGCGGCCTTGATGATGTCGGTTCCCTATGCAAGCTATTAGTTATCTGCCTAGAAATCTCATCTCCGTGTTCACTAACCTTCTCGGCAATCATATAGACCGAGTTCTGGATGTGGCAGTCAGGGATGACGGGAATGATGGATGCGTCGATGACTCGAAGGCTGTCAACTCCAAAGACCTTGAGCTTGGAGTCAACAACACCCTGCTCGATAGACTTGCCCAGTCGTGTGGTACCGCAAGGGTCTATAAAGATCGTAAAGTTAGTATTGTACGAATGGTATTAGAGAGCTAACTCACGGAAGCCTGTCTGGGACCTCTCCTTGATCATAGTGTCCATGGCCTCATCAGAGGTTCGAGGCATAGCCCAAGGATAGTCCTCCTCAATGATATCCTTCATACCCTCGCCATTCATCAGAATATCGTCAACAAAACGAACCCCCTGGCGCATCGCCGCCAAGTCAAGGTCATTGGAGAAGAAGTTGATGTTTATGTCTGCCTGTTCGAGAGGGTCGGTTGACTTCAAGGTGACAGTTCCGTTGCGAGAAAGAGGTCGTAGCAGATCAACAATGACGGTCATGTAGTCACCAGTGGGTGGTGTAGGAATGTGCCACTGGAAAGCATCGCAGAACATGGGGACAAAGTCAATCTCAAAGTGAGGCTGGCCACCAGGACCAAAGGGGTCGACGTTGCCGTTGGCCTTCTTGTACTCGACATATTCAGGCACCTTCTCGAGGTAGCTATCGATACGAGGAAGACCGACGAGCTCGAGAAGACCGCTGGTCATGGGACCCTTGTTCTTCCAGCGGTAAGCAGAGGCGGCAGCATCTTTCTCCAGGCCGGGTCGCAGGAGGTGCTTGTCAAGTCCGTATCCATCCTTGATCTTGAAGACGTGAGGCAGGATGGGGTGGTCAAGAAGGTTCTGGCCAACATGCTCAGACTTGACAACAGAGTTAATGCCAAACTTGTTGAGTTCCTGCTCAGGACCAATACCAGACAGAAGAAGCAACTTGGGAGTCTCGTAAACACCAAGCGACATAATCACCTCGTACTGAGCACGGAGAGAAAGAGTCTGGCCATTAGGACTAATGACCTCAACGCCGACTGCCTTTCCATCCTCGAAGATGAGTTGCTTCGCGTTTGTTTGCCCAAGAACGGTGACGTTGGGCTTGCCTTCCAGGAAACGCCAGCTGGAGGATCTCTTGCCGTTGTAGATGGTGTTGATGCACTTCCAGAGACCATGCATCTCGCCGTTGTGGACGTCATCTGTGAGAGGCTCGCCTTTGCTAACTTAGGCTTTGGTGAGGGCGTTGCGCTACCTCTTAGTCTCGGGGAGGAGATTTGAGTGCGAGACGGGAAGAGGACCATTCTCGCCAATGTACTTTAGCTCAGGGCGATGCTCGCCACGGTCATCGTGATAGGTGGCAGGCTAAGGACTGTTAGATACGATGGTGTAAATGCTTTTGAGAAGCACGAACCTTGTAGAGGTACTCCTTGCAAGTCTTCCAAGTCCACTCCTCACCCCCAAACTCAGCCCAATCATCAAAGGTAGCAGCAGAGCCGGGGATCCAAGTGTAGTAGTTGAGGCACGAACTACCACCAAGGACCTTTCCTCGGGTGTTGGGCTTCTCAATGCGAGTGTACTCGGGACGATCAATCATGCCAGTCTTGAAAGACCAATCATACTTGGAACCTCGAAGAGTGAATGCGGTGGCAGGAGTGGTAATGGCATCAACGGCAGAAGGGTTATCAACGCCGGCCTCGACGACGAGGACGGACACATTGGGGTTCTCGGCCAGGCGGCCAGCAACGACGCAGCCAGCAGTGCCACCTTTGAAGTTGTTAGCAGTGTTAATGGGGATGTTGAGAGGGGGAACAAACCGCCGACGACGATGAAGTCAAAGGCCTTGGGAGCTTCAGTGATGACAGCCATTCTGGGAGATTATGTATTAAACAAGTCGAAGAAGCTTAAAGAAAGGTCGGCGATGTGACTTTTGGAGTTGGAAGTGCGAGGGAAGTGATTAGATGTTGAATGCAGATGATGTTGCTTGAATGTGAATGCGAGTGATGAGTGATGAGTTCATTCTTTGAACGACATCCAAGACTTCTTTTATAATTCTCATTCAAGTTGATACGGCACAATGCAGTCCATCACCAAGCCCCATCAACATCTCCAAATGCCATCCTTCCGAAGTTTCCATAGCCATTCTCACAAACATCCGGCGTTCGGCAACGACTCGATGTCGCGTACGGGAGAAAGATGCCGCAGCCATGGAGGACCAAGTGCCATTGAGAGTCGGCGTTGCCGGAGGATGCGAACATACGGCGTCTTGGCCAAGACTCCGGCAGCTTATGCCGCCAAGTTCAGGGAGCGGCCGCTATATCTTGGTGTTCTTATTCCCGCACGGCAGATTGTTGCCGGATGGTGACGACGTCATCTTTGTATGGGAGGATGCAGAGGAACCGTTTACCCGTGCCGAGAGACACATCTGCAGTATCTTAGATGGGTAGTACTCGAATTGATGATAACTCTGTAGGGAACAAATAAGACTGACAACGTCAAAAGCGTGAAAAGACATGCCTGTATTTCAGCTGCCTGCCACCATGATAAGTGAAAAATAGGGAAATACTGGTAGTGTGGTTTATACTAGGACCCACAAGATGTGTCTACTTGATACTGGTGAACTCTAAGTAGCTAAAAGTATGGAGTGTAATGGGCTGGCTGTGTGCAGCAGCACTGAAGGAAAAACGAAGCATCAGACTGAGGCATCATCGTTTCTCTACCCTAGGGCAGCCATTTGTCGGAACGAAATGCGAGTTTCTAAGACTGAAGCTTTATAGATAATTATCCAAGGCTATCCTGGTTTCTCGGAATTGTCTAAATCTCTTCATTGAGTTGATGGTGATATGTGAGAGATCTTAGAGATGCCTAGTGGTTTGGCGACTTACAACGTCTCACGGCATGCTTCGCATTCGCAACGCAAGCCCTGATTCCGAAGAAATCTCTTGCCAAAATTCACCGTTATTTGCTCTCCATGCCTGATGTCTCTGACTGCCTCAATCCCGCATATCCAATGACCCGAAACTCTCAAAGAGCGCACGCGCGCCGATGCCCGGCAATGGTGGTTGAGGTTCAAGAAACAGTTGCTGGGGCCAGCTACATAAATCTGACAGACGACAGGCTCCCCATCAATGTCGGGTCGGTGCATGTCCATGACCCAGCTGGAGTTGTGGGGATATGTACCGCTGGGTACGATCTTGCCACATATTTGGCCCATCACTTCGCCTTTCCTATAAGCGACCTCTCCTTCGCGAGAAGCCACTGCTTGGAGACCAAATCCTAGATTGCCCCATGACTTGATACGTGGTCTACGCTTGACCAGTCTTGTGTAGAGACATTGGCACTTGCTTTCGGAGCAGAGATCGCATTGACGTTCTGTTGAAACGATTGCGAGGGGGTTGGCCTTCCAGGGCCATTCATCCAGCCAACCGGTTGGCTTGGCCCAGTCGGGGAACCCATCGCCGTCATACTGGTTCTCCTCACAGTATTCGTGCGGTTGTAGCAGGGATAGCAAGATGTCGTCAGAGAGGCTCTTTTCCCAGGACAGAAGTGCAGGATGTTCTTTTTCCCATTTAAACATCATGTCGTCCTTGACTCCCAAGACCATGTTGATCAATGCCTCACAAGCCTGGCAGATGCGTTCCACGAAGGGAGTGTCGACGAACTTTGCAAATCTTTCCAGCTCGCCCCCTCTCATACTGAGGTAGTCACGCCCTGACAAGCAATAGGGCTTTGCTGACTTGAAAGGGATCAGGCACAAGAGTCCTGG
The DNA here is from genome assembly GCA_025433615.1 of Fusarium sp. LHS14.1. Lineage (NCBI taxonomy): Eukaryota > Fungi > Ascomycota > Sordariomycetes > Hypocreales > Nectriaceae > Fusarium > Fusarium sp. LHS14.1. Next base: position 3,829,598 of record CM046478.1, on the reverse strand, counting down.
GAATCGCCCACAGACTAGACGCCAGAATCTGCCTTGCGTGACTTGGTGCTGGAACTTTGTGCGGTCCGAGGCGCTGAATCCGAACTTGTCCATCATCTTGTTAATCTCGACTGGGTCGGCACGGATCCGACCTTGCTTGGTGTTGTCGACGGCTAGAGCCATTTGGTACTGCACGAGCCGCGACATGAAGCTGTTCAGGACCGACTTGTCCGTGATCAGCCTCAAGCTCCTCCATAGTTCCATCGCTCGTTCAACACCTTGACTCTGCGTTTGGAATAAGCCCATATCGGTGGTCCGATCCCTCCTCGCAGTGATAAGAGAGCAAAATTGACGTATCGCCGGTCCGCTCTGGATAGCAGCAACTCGCTGGAGCATCGCGACCGCCGGAGGGTCGGTTGCTGAGAATGAAGGGATCCGGCATAGCTTATCATGACTCTTGAGCTTTAGGATCAACTTCTCAATTTCGGCCGAGTGTGAGCCTCCTTTTGTGGATGCATTGCCTTCTGTCCTCGGCTTCTTCGTGGGTTGACCTGGACCAACCCCGCATTGCCTTTTGGCACCTTTGCCCCCCGATCCATTGGACTCGGTCGCATCGCGAACCTCAACAAAAGATTCTATTGATGACGGGGTATTGGGACGCAAAGAATGCTCTGGTCGCGGGGTTGCCGGTGCGAGAGTTGCCTGGTCATGGTCGGAGAGTGAGTGATCCGGAGGGGACGGCGGGAGCGGCGTCCGCTGAGTCAATACCGCGGCGGCACCAGACGTGAAAGAAGCCGTTTCGGCTGTCCCGTTGTCCAGATCGAATGAAGATAGAAATGAGGCCGAGAAATGGACAGCTTCTTGGGCGATTGAAGTCAGATCGCGAAGTGCGACTCTGACATGGTTCTGCGGAGTGGAGGATAACCAGGCGACTGTAACTGGACTTGGTGGCGATGTGCTGGGATTCGTTTGTTGGAGTGTTTGCTGTGTTTGCTGCTCCAACTGCAACGCCCTTTTAGACGCCATGAGCCGCTGAAGAAGGCCTTCTGCCTCCTGAATAATACGATCCAGGCTGTCCATGTTGGGTGTTGTTATACAAAAATCGACGATCAAAGACCAGGACTCTTAGATACGGGGACGAGGGGCAGCCACAATGATATTTATGTCGTTGTGGCCCGTGCGCCGCTAGCTAGAACCATCACTTCACCAATTCTGAACAGATGAAGAAGCACATTTTTAAGAGACTCTGTTCTTATTAGATCTTGTTTTTACGCTCTATTACTACTATTAAAAAGCGATATCAAAAATCATAGATGAAGATTGATCAACAATATGTTTGCTTCATCCATGAATTATGACAGAGTTCTCTATTAAGCCGAGGTATAAGCACAAACCCCAGTGCGCCGGGCCATTGCGGGAAAGCCGGCCAAATCATGTCAACAGATCATCTCTACACACCGAGAGGAAAAACTCGACGACTTCCGGCATTGACATTATATACTGAGCTATCACTTGGAGAGGTAAAATATTGTTTGGATGCTAGAACGATGAACTTGTGGATGAGTTCCCAGCGCTCGTTCCGCGTATTGCCTTTTTTCGATACGAGTGTTTCCGAGGTACCACTGAGACTCGAGGACACGGAGTTGGGGATATCAACCACGGATGTTTTCACGCTGGCGGTCAGGGAAACACCTTGTAGGGAGAGTTTCGTGTTCAGACTGGGACTGATAGGAATACTTCACCACAGCGAGATAGAGTCCGCAGAGCTTATCAGCGCCATCGGAAGATGGAGATTACCAAACAAACTACTCCGTACACTCTCAGCTCACTGACCAAAGTTCATGTCCAGCTCAAACATAACCCGGAACTTTACTTGTTCCAAATAATTGCGAATGGACGCGGTAGATACGGGATGGCTCAGTGTTATCAACCACCATGCTTCGAGATAGGCATCATCGGATACAGGGCATGTCTCCTGTGCTGTTGCGACAGTCTCAATGCGTATCTAGATCGAGCTCGTAGCTAGGTATGAGCTCATACTCTTCTGGTAACTCACGCCACCATCACCAACTCGAGCAACTCCCTGGCCTGCACAGAGTTCTGTCCCTGATGATCCTAACCTCCCTCCTCGTCCCCTTACCCGACTCCCCGTGGCGATAACCCGGGGGACCCGGACAACCTCCTGATACCAAACCCGGACGCGCTGGTCCGAGTAACATGTCCGTGATTTCCGTCCCCACCCCCGCATCTTTTCCCATATCGTCTATCTCAAGCCTAGCCTCCTCCCTTCTTACCCCGCGTCTTGGGATAAGGCTAATGTGAGCACTAGGAAGACCCAGACCCGATCAGCTGAGCCCCAAGTACAGCTTATCACTCCTTCCCAAACCCTTGTCGGTACCTATCTCGGAGGTACCGCCGACACTACGAGTCGTGGCCCCAGTCGGATGACCCAGTTTCTCTATCAGGGAACGAGGGCTTTCTCGACTAGGTATCGCGGGGGGCGTCGTACAGGAGTGGGAACAGAGACAAGTCTCCAATCGTGTCGTTGCCGATTTGTCCATGGCGTCCGCCCTCAGTTCTCCGCCCTCCTGGGGAAACGAGAGCACCAACATGTCAAGTGTGTTTGTGCGTGTGTTACCTCGTTCTTGTTTAGCACAGGGAATAGAGTAGAGTCTGGCCATCTCCTCCAAGGTTTCCCTATCCAAGACCTAGTCGAGGTGACTTACAAAAAAAGGGCTCGAGCATTTCTCCGTGTTTGGCATTAAAAACGGCGCGGTGTCTCCGCATCCTGACTCGGTGAAAGAATTTGATCGACACTTCAAGAACCTCTTTCATCTTTCTTTCCTTTTACAAATCTTCATTCATAAAATACAAATCATCATGTCGTCCAAGTCTATTGACGACCAGCAAAAGGTCGACATGGAAAAGGCAGAGAATGACACCGGCTCCTACCGTGTTGCATCCAACACCACGTACGATGCGCATCAAGACGTTTTAGGTGCTGAGGATGTCAACCCTGTCCTCATGGCCAAGATGCATCTCGTCAATGACGTACGAAATTGGCACTCCCCCCTTCAAGAATGTAGCTGACTCCTGATAGGCAATTGACGAGATCGGCTGGACAAGCTTCCACCTGAAGCTCTTCTGCCTCAGCGGCTTCGGCTACGCCGTCGACTCACTGGTCGCCGTCCTTCAGGGCATCGTCGCTTCCCAGGCCTACGCCGAGATTGGCTACAATGGTTACCCGACCGGTCTCACAATTGCTCTGTACGCTGGTCTTCTTGTTGGCGCTTTGTTCTGGGGCTTTGGCGCAGACATGGTCGGTCGCAAGATTGCCTTCAACACTACCCTCTTCATCACATCCATCGCGACCATCATCTCGGGAGCTGCAACTCACTGGGCCTTCTTCGGCACCTTTATTGCCCTTCTTGGTTTTGGAGCTGGTGGTAACTTGGTGCTTGATCCTACCGTGTTCCTCGAGTTCTTGCCCTCAAAGAAGCAATGGCTTGTCACGGCCATGGCTACATGGTGGGGATTCGGACAGGCTTCTGCAGGATTCATCGCCTGGGGATACTTCTGTAAGTCATCATCCTCTCCAGTAGAGTCGTGATGGTTGCTAACTGGACATCTACACAGCCCGAAGCGATTGGAGCTGCGACCCCGCGGACCCTGACTCGTGCACTTGGCAAAACAACAAGGCCTGGAGACTCATCATGTTCACATCCGGAGGCATCATCTTTATCATGTCCATTGTCCGTGTTATGGTGATTGAACTCACAGAGACACCCAAGCACTTACTCGCCCATGGAAAGGATGAGCAGCTAGTGGAGGAGCTCCAGGCTCTCGCAGCGAAGCACAACAGGCCTTGCTCTTTGACCGTCGCCCAGTTGCAGTCACTCGGTCAGGTAGAGACGGAGAGAACACACCGAGGCGTTGGAGAGTTTGCCCGGGAACTTGGAAGCCATCTCAGGGGACTTTTCGTCACCCGAAAGATTTCCATTTCCACTAGTTTGATCTGGTTCTCCTGGACGCTCATCGGTCTTGCCTACCCCCTCTTCTTCATCTTTCTTCCGTAAGTCACCCTTAGCATTGAATCATTCATGGCTTGGAAACTGACAGACGGTGTTTTCAGAGCTCTCATCAGCAGCCGCGTTCCAAGCGAAAACCCGTCTCTCAACACGACTTGGAGAGATTACACCATCACAAGTCTCTGTGCCTCCATCGGACCGCTTATCGCTGCCTACCTCGCCGAGATCAAGTTCCTTGGACGTAAGCACACGATGGGAATAGGTGCAATCGTCACGGCTGCTTTCTTCTTTGGCTACACTGCCGTTAAGACTTCGGCCCAGAACCTTGCTCTGAGTTGCTGCATCTGTAAGCTCTCCTTTCTACCCTTGAACTTTTCTACAAGAAGCTAACTTTGATAGCCATCTGCATCAATGTCTACTACGGAACCCTGTATGCGTACACCGCCGAGGTTCTCCCCTCTGCTCACCGTACAACTGGTAACGGTATCGCCGTGGCACTGAACCGTATCATGGGACTCCTCTCGGCAGTCATCGCCCAGGTTGCCGATACCACAACCGTGACTCCTCTGTACATTTGTGCTGGGTTGTTCATTGTGCTCATGATTGTCTCGGCTCTTCTGCCATTCGAACCCCGAGGCCGACGAGCTTCTTAGAGGATTATACCCTGACAATGTATATGGTTTAATATGGGTGGGAATTCTGGGTTTTATGTTCTATTGGATGTACTTTGTACGCACTTCGGTCACATTCTCATGGCCGTGAGGTGGGATGAGAGGTCTACTTGTAGATGTTTATACAGCTCCCCAAGAGCAAACGTTGTTGAAAACCGCCTTGAAAATGCTCCTGTGACATTGGTGACATTTCTAATGATCGAAATACTTAATGAACGCACAATGTCTACTTGTTTCGTTACCTCCTTAGTAAACTATTGTTATAGGTACCCCGAATTTTCTCAGTCTTGAGAATCACTTGGTCTTTCTATGCCTGCTCTTGAAGACATTGTGGTTATTAATATTCATAAATTGGTCCTAGAAATAGGTGAAAACCATGAATTTTGTCATATGCACCAATTTAAACAAAGGTATGCTAACCAACAATTTTTCACAAATAGTACATGGTGTAGTTCAAGCTGATCAATTTTGGTATGCGCTACATAATCTGCTTTTACAATTCATCACTCTACCAAGACAACTGCTCCGAAGCACCATCACAAGCTCCCATATCCAACTTTGCACAAAACGCCTCCTCCTCCTCAAACTTTCCCGTCTTCATGGCAGCAGTCGGCTGCGGAGATGCAGGCCAGATATCATGACCCGCCTCCTCCTCTCGAGCACGGTGCTCCATGACAACCTGACGAATAGTCTCCTGGAAGAAGATGGGTCCCTGAAATATGTCAGCTTGTACAAAGTTTGCTGATGCCATGGGGGAACATACCTTTTCCTTCTCGGGATGTAGCTGGCCGTTGATGAAAATTCCACCCTCGAGGTTCTTTTGCGTTCCGTTGCATAGATCCTTGTCTTCTTGGAGAACTTGCTTAAAGAACTCGTTGATCCTCTTGAAATTCTCATCGTCAGTGTTGTTGTGGCGGAAGACGTCGTACTCCATCAAAGTCTTTCCCGCAGACATGGGAATACAGCGCATCATGTAGAAAAAGTCGGGGCTATTACTCAGTCAGCACGATATTCAACCCGATTGGAAAGGGAAAACTCACGTCACGGTGAAGCAGGCGTTGGGAAAGAGGAAGCTGCTCGCAACCTGCATCGTCGTGTCTGATTCATCCTTGTTCTGGTTGAAATGCTGAATATGTCCACCCTTGGTCTCGACACGGTACGCAGCCAGGTTGGAGATGGCATTGACTCCAGGATGACCTGTAGGGCAGTGGTAGCACTCATTGTAGTTGTCCGCAAGGGTCTTCCAGTTGTAGTCGCCCTCCATAGTCCACGTGTGATCGTAGTGGTAGTCGTTCATCAGATCATATGGCGCCAGACGATCCTGCGTGTCGACACCATCAAAGTCCTCCTCCCAGTCAATGCTCGGCTTTCCGGCCTCTAGGTTTATCCAGATGAAGCCCTTGGCGTCGATGCGCAGGTTCACCGGAAGAAGGCTGTGCTTGGTCTTGTCAAAGTCAGGCACCGTGTCAAAACGCGGAGCCTTTGCCAAGTTGCCCTTGAAGCCGTAAGACCAGCCATGGTACTTGCAGGACAAGATGGCAGAATTTCCACAGGCCTGGGTGACGATAGGAAAAGCTCTGTGGCGACAGACGTTGTGAAAGGCGTTGATCTGCCCGTCGCGATCCATGACCAGGAAAAACGAGAAGCCAGCTTCCGTGAAGGAGACGTAGTCACCAGCCTTCTTAAATCGTAGCTTGTGTGTGAGGAGAATCCATTTTCGAGAAAAGATGGCTCGACGTTCGAGCTCGTACATGGCGGCGGAGCGATACCATGATGCAGGCAAGGCTCTTGGCTCATCGTGAGAGGACGAGTCTTTTTGAGGGGTAGACTTGACTCCAAAGAAGCCAAACATGATGATCGATGTAGTGTTTTGTGATGTGATGTTGGGTTTTGCTCTGACTAAGTGAATTCCTAATGGAGATGGTTACAAAAGGTTGCTGGTGAGTTGTAGAGTGTCTAGTTGGGAGGTCACAACACAGAGGCGGGCTCTCAAATAAATGCTTCACAGAAACGGGCCAACAGAGTGCAACGCATTTGCGAAATCGGGATGGTTACATGACACGCGGGGATGGCAAAAAATGGGTACCCAAAGACACAAGTATATTACCCTCAAGTTTCTTTTTAGTATCTTTTGATAGGGTCGTTGCTGGTGGCTGTAGCCTTAGCCTCATCCACCGGTACGTTCACAATGACAGACTTGTCGGCCAAGTACCTCTTTCTCATCCATCCACACCAAACTAAAACTCCACAGATATCTAGACAAGGCGGATCAAGAATTGTGGAGAGAGAACGATACGATAGCCGACATGAGATTCCCAAGGCCGAGAAAAAAAGTGTCAGATGACCTAGGCGGGACGAAGCCGCTCATCTCTCTTCCGCCAGAGCCTGGACCGAGCATTGATTGTCATTTCCCCGCGTTTTCCAATCTTTGGGCTTGATCTTGTTTCGAACAGGGGAGGGACGCATGCGAGGTCGGACAATCAAGACGGAAAACTATGTTCAAAACTCCGTGTCTCCGCCGGGAAACTATCACCAAGTGGGACGCGGAAAACTATGTAAATCTCCGGAGCGATAACACAAATTGATCAATTACATTGCGCGTTCCATTCGTTCATAGCCTCTAAATGATTCCGGTCTTGTCTGTCACAATCTCATATCTATCGCGATTTCATTCCATTCCCATATCATCTGCTCAGCCTCTTGATATCATCCAGGCTTGAACGCGGAGAATCAACACCTCTCAGTACAACTCCAAATATCCGGCACCAAGATATGCGTTACCCACTGCGTGTCTTGGCCATTGGTGCCCGCAGATAACGGGAAATTTCCCCTCTTTCAGTACACGTCTGTCGGAGAAAGGGAGAAAATGGCAGCGATCAACACACATTCAATTGATCATTCATCGTCTCTAACCTCAAGCCACAGAACCAGCCTCGGTCCAAATCCTCAACAGAGCCCCCTCATACCCAGCAACAGGATCCTGCCTAGGAAAAGGCACCCCACCAATCTCATCAACAAGCTTCCTCCCCTCCAACGGCACTTTTCCATACTCGTTGCGCCACTTCGGTGACCCATTTGGGTACACGCCAACGTAGCGATACCTTTGGCTCTTGTCCTTGGTCATGTCATCCTTGTCTACTGAAGCGTGCGCCACACCCGCTGGAACCACCACCACGTCTCCCGCCTTGACGTGACATTTGACACCAACGCTCGCGTCGTCCCCGGCGCCTACTCCAAAGATCAACTCGGATTCACCTTGGAAGACCCCTACTCTGTGTTAGTGGCTCATAACGTATATCTTTTATGAGTCGAAATACATGCCGTAGCATTCGTGGGTGTTGGGATGAAAGTGCTTCGCTGTGATAGTTCCCCATGTGCCCTGGTGCTGTCAGTCTTGCCCATCATCCTGCCCCTGCAAGCAATCTCACCTGTTTCGTCCACCCATGGCTTTCAAGAAATGTTGTAGTGCTGGTTTCTTCGTGTGGCTCAGGGAGCACCCCTCGATAGACCAGCACAGGGAACACATTGTTGGGGCAATGAGTAGTTGGCTTGACAAAATGCGTCTCGGGATTGGCCGACATGTTTAACATGGGTAGTACAGCTTTAGCCTTCGGTGATGAGTCGTCGAAACGCCAGAGTATCGAAGCAACGAGGTCGAGAATCTGTCTCCCAAGTGGAATTTCTATCCCGATACAATCCTTCTCCACCATAAGCAGCAGGGAAGCGACGAGATAAGCCTTAAATACGTGAGATCTACTCAATAAATCCAATCGTCAACTTTGACCGTAACAGGTATTACTACCCGCTGCCGGCGTCATTCTTGCAACGGTTGTGAGGTCGTGAGGGGAACACCCTATTTCATCGCCGAGAAATCTCCGCCCCGAGCTCCCTCAGCCTTTAGCTTCAAGATGCTGTCTTGTCTCTAGCCCAAGTTCAGATCCCATTGGTCCGCGTCCTGCCATAGGCGCGGTTTGATCCATGTCAGGGTTCAATGTATATCTGACTTTGTTTGTTGATCTTCGGGCTCAGTTAACCCATCGAGGGCCGGGCTGCAACTAGAATAAAGAACAGATTTTCATCACATCATAACTTCATGACCCGATGTTAACACATTGATTGAACTTTGTTTGTCAATGTGTGAAATAAACCAGACATCGCTTGCAGAAGTGTTGGGCTAAAAACTGTTTAAAGCACATATCATTAGGTTTATTGCAATAACAGTACAAAGTCCTGAGTGGCTCATCTCCCACTCCTCTCAACATCCCTAAATTACCACTCAAGTGAACCACAATGCCATTCGGGTCCATAATTCCAACAGTCCTACACCCAAAGCAATCAGCGACCTTGAGTCGAGTCTGGTGTGTTTGGCGGCGCCGGAGGCTGTGGCTTTCCTGGGGGAGTAGAGCTATTCATAGTAGCCTTACCCGAAAGTATCATCAGTCAATGTGTTGTGCTAATCATCGATTGGATGTGAGAGCTTGTTGGAAACCTACTAGTAGAACGAGTGTACCAATTCGTCCCTCTTTCAATTCCTCTTTGAGGTGTTTCAACGAGAGTGAGTGGTTATTGGTTAACAGGGGAGCTGAAAAGGTCAGATTTCGGAAGGAGTTGGTTGGATTTATACACGCCGTACCCTGTTGGCAGCCTTCAACTCTTGTCTAAGATGTTGCCTGTAACCTGTCACAAGAGTCCGTACTGTGCAGTACGAGAAGCAAAGCCAGTTGTCTTGGCATCAGGCAATTGTGATTACTTTACTCTCTTAGAGTAAAACCCCCCACGTCCATCTTACAGCCCTCCAAGGCTCTCGTAACTGCAATTGGAAATACCGAAGCTGATGGTGGTCAGGCCATAAGCTGAGCCTGCCGCGTGCTAAGCAACTGGGCGAAAAGTTCAGACGAGGAAACGTGGGGAAAAGTTGACGAGTCACAGTTGAGACGAAAACGGAGGAGAGAAGAGAGAAGAGATGCCAAAGTGGCAATGTGCAAGTCGACTGGTCATCTTGCAGAGAGCAAGTCTCACTGTGAGGGGTAGACCAGCCAACTGGTGTTGGTTGAACCCTGAATATCATTCTAGTGGAAGGACTTTGAAACATGTTCACACTTGTTCTATTAATATATATCAACGACAGCTTTCTTCAGTCACATGAGGGATGCTGAAAACCAGTTACAATTTGTTGCCCTTCCTCGCCCAATTACACGCCTCCAACTGAATAAAATCCATCCCCTGCCAACCTAAAACCACGTTCTTTCGTCAAGCCTTGCAGTTGAAAAATGCAACCTGCACAGTCGTATCATCTCGTAGGCGTCTAGCAAACGGGGCAGAAAAGGCCAATCGGCCTGCGACCAACTCATGATGGTTTCCACCGAGTGAGTTGCGAAGTAAACTCACAGCAGCATTGTTGTCTTCAGTTGTCATTCTCTCACCAGCAAACCTATAGGTCACTCCCTTCCAAAAGTGGCCAAACTCGAATGGTGCATATGTTGGTTCCGGTTCATTTCTCGTGTCCCCAGTTGTTCTTGAATCCACCCACTTCCCCACGATATCGACGGCTTGCTGATTCTTGAGCGTGTACCACAGGCCGTCAGTTGCCAAGATTAGAAAGGAAGGCTTGCTCGGGTCGATCTTTGTAGTCGTCACAACCGGTTCTGCCGTCAGATATGGCGGAGTTTTGAAATCATGCTTGGGTGTCAGGGGTGGAATGCCGTAGAATCTCTTGACTGCGTCCTGCTGAAACTCCAAAGGCCACTTCCACCGGCCATCACCAAACGCACGTGAAACCATCATGCCCAGAACCCGCCCATCCTTGACAATGTTCTCCTCTCCAGGGTGCTCCTTGGCAAGGCGAGCAATTTCTTCCTTGTTGTCGCCGGTTTGATCCACTGACAAGGGTGTCGCCTCCCACTTGCCGCCTGCTCCTCTCTGACCCAGAACAGCTCTCGAGTCGCCTGTACATGCCACGTAGAGGTTGTTGGTAGAGGGGTCGTACAGTGATAGCAGAGCGCATGAGCCGGCATAAGCAACGGCCTGTTTCTTAATCTTGTCCTGCAACGGCTCCGTGCTCTCTGCCGTATCCAAGGCTGTCTTGATAATCAAGTTGTCAAGGTTCACAAACGCTGCTGCAATGGCTCGCTGAACATCCTCATCGGGTATGGGCTCGCCCGTCGAATCTGGTTTGAGTTGGCTCAAGGTTTGCTGTACATGTGATATGAGTTGCTTTTCCAGCAAGTCCGCAGTCTGCCAGCCAGCATGCCCATCGAAGACGCCCAAAGCCATCCACTGACTGCCGTCATTCCACGGCGAAGGAAATTTCCCATGCGCAAATCTATCCTCGCACGGCGAGTTGGAACCCAGTTGTGTGCCATCGTATCTGTCAACTCCGGGAATGTTTCTGACCCGAAAGGAGTATGCTTCCTGCGATAGAATCCGCGTTACTTCGTCTTTGGAGGGGCCCGGTTCGGCAAATAGATGCGCAGTTGGCGCACCGACGATACTGGGCGCGTCGTCATTGGAGGTCACCCACCACCAAAGTCCTGGCACAGCAACCACACCCGCCATGACAGTGTATGTTGCGGTTATGTTCATATTCGATCCCAAGCGTGAGGCCTTGTTTGAGGAGAATGCTCCGAGCCGATTCCACAAGATCGGCTTAGCCGTCAAGCGTGCTGAGGCCACGCGCCATGGAAACATGATTGCTAGTTTGTGACTGAACAGCACAAAGAAGATGACAAAGGCCGATAGCCAACTTCAAGTCCCACCAGATCGTTCGTTCAAAGGTCGTGATAGCTCTCTTATCCCCTGGATAGATGTGAGGGACAAGCAGTCAAAGGTCGGTGTAACAAATCAATCTCGGCCGTGAAGTCAAAGGATGAAAAGAAGGGAAAACAAAAACGGCAATGTCTGACCTCAAACTTGTCTTGTTGTGAACAGTCATGTGATCAAACATGTGTTACTCGAAGTCATCTGCCCGTGCCTGGTTCTGACAGCTTGGCAGGACCCCTTGACGGGACCCACCCGTTCCTGCCTTCTTTATGGCGGAAGGCCTCAAGTGCTCACCGCTTCGAAAGTCTTACAAATGGACGACCCAAGGTTTCAGGCCTGAAATTTGGGCAACTCACTTCCTCCCTTTAGATAAGCTATCGTTGCTCGGGTTTCAGCCATGTTGTGTCACCTGAATCGGTTATCGACCGGTGGCAGTTTGAGACAAACCCGGGGCCCCAGTTGGCGGAAGTACCCATAGGTGTGCAGAAGAAGCGAAGGCTAATACGGTATCCAAGCACGTGAGGGTTAGATGGATCTTGTTTAAGTCGATTAGCAGGATTGTTGAGCGGGCTCATGGCCCGAACTTTTCAAATAATATGGCACGAGGCTGGTCGATGTGTCGTGCTTAACGAGTTTCCGAAGTGTTACAACACAAACCGACGGCATAGGTTGAGCAGAAGAAGGTCCATGTATCAGCACAGAAAGCAACGTCTATGCAATGATTATCGGTTGGGTGCTTGATATTAATCTAGCACATAGCTCAGCAGCAAGACAAACGGAAAGATGGGATGAAAATATATAGATCAAGCACATTGGTAACGATATGTAGGACGGGATGATAAGGCTTTGGATAAATCAAACGTTCTCCACCACTAAGATCCTCTAGATGACGTTCAATAGAGAATAGCAGTAGCCTTTCTTGCGCTAATCGACGACGGTTACAGCAACATCTAACTGGAGCTACCCGGTAGAAACGAGATGTTGACATCTTCCGGCGAACATGAACACTTTTGCTATCTGCAAGAATCCGGCCACGAGACTAAGGGCATACTACTGACTTTTCTAACCTCAGCAGAGCATTTCATGTATTCTAGCTGCTTGAAGTTTGGTTTATAGTACCAGGGGAGATGAACACTGCTTGTACCAGGAGTTCACTATAGATTTTTAAAAGTACATAGATAGAAACAAAGCGAACAAGAACTATAATACACTATTGGCGAAAAGGACAAGATTTTCTGATGACATGAGAAGAGCATCTAAGTCGCTTCAAGCGAAGTTGATCATTTGTACATGGGCAAACATGCAGGTAAAACGAGACGGGTTGAAAATAAAAAAGGTAGTCTCTTTGCTTTTGCTAAATCGCTTAGCACGCTTATCTATATCAAGCCTTTGCTAAAAACACCATTCTACCTATCCAGATACTCCTTACCCTTGGTACATAATCATGAAAACGTCTGCATAAGTATTTTACAATATTGAACAATATTCCAAACACCTCGAATGTGCAAGTAATTTGCTCGCCATTTATCCTCCTTCATTATGTATCGCAGTGCTCATACTGGTGTGTGAACAGATGTTTGGTCTGGTGTCTTGGTATGGTCGTGCTGGAGAATGCTCTCTTGTGAGTCGAGCTCTGCAGCCCCAGAGCCGAGATATTTGACATTGGACATGTCTCTTTGTGTCGCTGTATGACCTGGTCGACTCGTACTGAGCTCGATATCCGATCGGTGCTGCCCCGTGCGAGAGGAGCCGTAGTTTTGATATCCCGATGAGTTGTAATGCTTGTATCCTCCCGAAGAGGATTCAAAGGTACGGCGGCCCATGAGGAGATCGACGAGGGGTTGAAGAACGGGGATGCAGCATGCGATGATGATGGTACTCGATTCGATGCTAAGACAGAGTTAGTACATCTTTTGATGTGTTGCGTCAGTGTGAGATCTCTGTACTTACATTGTCCAGATGACTAGGTCCGAGGTATCATCTACACCCGTGTTAGCTTCACAGCCCTTTATTGTATCTCAAATTAAAGACTTACAAGAAAAGTCTTGGCTCGCTAATGATGGAAGCCGAGTACACTTGTAAATAGCGACGATGGTGGAACTAGATGATCATGAGCAACTGATGCCAAACTGAGAGACGCAGCACATACATGGACCCAATTCCCAAAGCAAACGACAGGGCAATCTTCTTTCGAATGTTCATCTGCAATTTCCACAGAATAAACGCGGGGTACACGGCAAGGTACAGGTCGGTAGTCGCAGACAGTGCTATCGCATGTCAGCCAAGTCCACGATGACGGTCAAATGACGTCGACTCACCTCCAGCAAAGATAGCAAAATCAACAAGGATGTAAGGACTCCAGCACGTCTTTTCGGTGATGGAAAAGTCCCACTGCGACTCGACGGGTCTGCACTGCGCAAACAGGATGATGATGCACACGGCCAAGCTCAGCATGCAGCACCCTGCGAGACCCCATAGGATGAACTGCTGCACTCGTCCGGGGTTCATGATGCGCGTCAGCAGGGCGACGACGGCCAGCTTGGGTATGCCAAAGGCCATGACTCCAAAGGGGAATCCGAGTATCGTAAAGAGGATGGCATCTTGCTTCTGCGACAGGGAGAGGGTATCAAAGTGTCTGCCATTACCCCGACGGACAGCTATTATAGATAGAGCGACCTGAGTCCATTCGAATATCTATTCGCATCTCACAATCAGTATCATTTCTGAAATCTGATAAAGAGGTGAAGCTTACCACTGACACAATCGTAAGCCAGTCATCAAGATGCAGGGCGCCCAGGATCTTTTTGCGAGTATACACCCTCCCAGCGACAAATATCGTACTGAGAATAGAAACAGTCAGTATGACCCCCAAGATGGTCGGACCCTTGTTGGCGTCAAGGTAGGCTTGGGTATGATGTGTTGGAGCTTCGGTAGTCATTCTCGCCAGCCAGAAACAAGAAAAAGCAGGAAGAATGGAGAAAACGCAAAAAGAAGCCCCGGAGAATAAACCAAAAGTAAAAAAGAATGGAGGAGCCAACAGTAGAATTCAAGAGGGTGGGAGGGAGGGAGGGGATAGGCGGTGGGTAGCGCCCAAAGCGAGCACCCTGTGCCTAATTATGCATGTTGGAACGCCACGAGCATTTTCGTCTCGAGGATCTTCAGCTCGTGCTTCTTCTCCCCATGTCAAAGTCCCTTCATATTCAGGTGGACGAACAAGTGGCCATTGTGCCATAGATCGACGGCGAGTTTGCACAATGTTACGGTAGTTGTCCGTTGTGCCCCCGAACTGTAACTCGGCAGATTCCTTTCTGACTCGAGTCGGCCGACTGGAGGTATCTTGCAGGGATGGACCAGGTATCTCATCCTCCTCATGCATGGCTTCAGAGCACAAGCAGCGCTCGGAACTCAGGGGAGCCGTTAAGCTAACAAGACTAGGGCGACAGAGGACATGCCGCTCTCGCTATCTGAGGCACGTCGGATGTTAGCAGCGAAAGGCAATGGAACATGAACTCGTGGCAAGAAACGAGCTAGAGAATCATGATTAGTGCTGAACTCTGTATCTCAAACAAACATTCTAGAAGAATCAGATATATCAACTTGTTAAAAGATGAGTGTTTAAGCATCAGAGCTGTCAACTTCTGACTCCAAAATTCCCACCCCACATGCAAGCCACTGAAGATCAACTTGCTTCTGCCCCCTAGCCGCGACAGCCGGCACATCTCCCCGCCCTCTCTCCAGCTACCAGAGGAGGGCTTTGCATGAGCCGAGACATGAGCTGGCCTGGCCAGACCAACCCGCCCTGATCGACACGAATAGCGTGATGTTCGCCCAACCCTAGTCTGGCCTGCAGCTCACAGACCATCTGGAAGCGCGTGCCGAAGCCCTACCCCGGCCCGCGTTGCAACGGCCAAGTCCCTCTAGCTAGGGTTCCTTTAAGCTGGAACCAACAACGGAATGATGTCGCGCTCCTGTTGTTTCCGGGGGGAGCCTCAACTGCTCTAGTGCCGGTGTGATCACCTCACGCTATTCATCCTAAATAGGATCAGACTGTTTCTAAACCGCGTGGAAAGAGTCGCGGCTCTGGCGGCTAGTGACAGTCGGCGTTTTACTAAGTTGTCCAGTCTATTAGTTGTCAGCCATTTTTGTGTCCAGTAAGCGCTTTCCAACGGCCGTCGCCCCAATGGCAAACGCCTGATACACAAGTCGAGGTTATCACATCTAATGCAAAGCATCGACCTTCTTCTGTCCCTTTACCCCCCAGGTTAAATGCCGTTGGTTATTAGTCTGCGGTTCCGCTGCCGGCATCCGCGAGCCAGGGGGTATGGGATGCTGACGAGTAACCCCTGGTCGTTCGACTTCCGAGCTTACGCTACACGTAGATCATTTAAAAGCAAGCCTGTTTGCTAATCAGGAAGTATTTGGTTCCAGGCTAAACCTCTTTTGCAAACTCCATGTAGCATCGTGATACTAGTTCAGGTCGCATTCGGCGCTCGTCTAGTGACCAGGCCATCAAGCACGTTTCCGGAACATTTACGCCCAGCTAAGACCATATACACGTGTACCTACCTTACCTGCCCTTAGGGGAAGGCCTGTTGCGAGGTTGAAGATCATCTAGTCCCGGCGCAACTTGTCGTCGACACCAACAAAACCGTTAGGGGTTCATCCTTGGCAGACGGGCTTCTTTGCGAGCAAGTGGCGCGAGGTCCGTCTCTCAGATGGGCTCCAAACTGTTACCTAGACGGTCGCGGAGTATGATCCGGTGTCTGGTTTCGAACGACATGCGGCGATTCTGTGCCACTATCTCAGGGGGGAGCACCAAGAACCTTGGCGGTGGACATCATGCAGGACCAGGGAGATGGACACGAGAGCCAACACACTGGTTGACCCTTACGTGGTCTACGTGGCTTGCAGAAGTGCTTGAGTATTTCTATCTGCAGTCATCTATTTCTTCCAAAGTAGTATATTAACCTTCTTAGGTGCATTCTCTTGCGGTAACCTACACTTCACTTGATATCTCTTCCCCAAGTCTTTTCAATATGCCCGAGACTGTTCAACCCCAAACAAACAACCTCCCAGAGGCTGTTGCGCTCAAGGTTGCCGACGTCCAAGTCATCAGCATCGACGAGGACCAGAGTGTGAGCTCTGGAAGCGCATCTGTTCATGACACAGCCGAGTCTGTCACCATACATGACCCCAGTGAAGACCCTGAAAAGATTTCAGAAGAGGATGTGTCTATTGCCTTGAAGGCCACAAATGCTGATGCTGTCCCCGACTTGATCAAGGAGATCACGGCTCTGGGTGAGACCTTTGACAAGGAGGACTCCGATGCCAGATTGAAGCTAATGGCCAAGGCCAAGAGCCTTTGGCAGTCACTTGAGACCCCAAGAGAGACCATGCTCCGTCACGTCTGGGCCGAGGTGAGTAAAGATGCCTTATTTACCCTGATTCCATATCGTCTAACAATCCATCTCAGCCTTCACTTCACTGTGCCTTGACCGCCGGTACCGACAAGGGACTCTGGCCTTACCTTGCCAAGCTCAACAGCCCTTTCAACGTCGCCGAAGTTGCCGAAGCAAAGGGAATTGAGGTTTCTCTTCTCTGTAAGCTATCTCAATCACGTTGAACACCCCCATGCTGACCCTGTAGCCCGTCTCCTTCGTCACGTCTCAGCTATGGGCTACCTCACAGAGCTTGGACAAGACCGATATGAGCTCAACAACTTTACCAAGTCCATGGCCTTTCCCTTTATCAACGCCGGATATCCCTGCATGTAAGATCCCCTCTAAACCTCAGCTCCACATATCACTCACATACTCTAGTTCTGGTGCATGCCTCAATGCTCTTGGCAAGTTCCACGAGTACGCAAACAACAACGGATGGAAGGATCCCACAGATATCAGCAACTCCCCCCTCCAGCACGGATACAGCACAAAAAAGACCTTTTTTGAGCACCTTCACACCAATCCCCCTTACGGCCAGCAGTTCCACCTCCACATGGGTGGTTACCGACAAGGTCGACCTTCATGGATGGACGCCGACTTCTTCCCTGTTCAGGAGAAGCTTCTCGACGGCCTTGACCAGAGTGAGGATGCTACTCTTCTCGTAGACATTGGTGGTTCCTTCGGCCATGATATTGGAGAGTTCCGTCGAAAGTTCCCTGATGCCCCTGGCCGTCTTGTCCTTCAGGATCTTCCCGTCGTCATCGACCAAATCACAAAGCTCGACGAGAAGATTGAGAGGACAAAGTACGACTTCTTCACCGAGCAACCCATCAAAGGTACATAACCCCAACCCACCCTCTTCAACTCCTCTAACCTTGACTCAGGTGCTCGCGCATACTACATGCACTCAGTCCTCCACGACTGGTCCGACGAGACATGCACCAAGATCCTCAAGAGCGCCATGGGAGCCATGAAGCCCGGGTATAGCAAGCTCCTGATCAACGAAAACGTCATCCCCAACACGGGCGCCCAGTGGGAGGCGACAGCCCTCGACGTCATGATGCTGACGCTGTTGGCCTCGAGGGAACGTACCCAAGAGAACTGGGAGAACCTGTTGGGCAAGGCGGGTCTCAAGATATGCAACATTTGGACTGTTGCCAATGGTGTTGAGAGTCTGATTGAGTGTGAGCTCGCATGAGATACTACGTATAACGACTGTGTCCTGTTTGAATTAGCTGAAATATAATCAAGCATTTATTGCTCTATGAGTCTTGATAAACTCTCAAAGCTGTCTCCAGATTTTCCCAAAACTCCATCCAGACCCAGCCCGCTTAAATTACCCATTACATGTGCTTTTACCAACTCTTTTCATATCTGCTCTTGTTGTTCCTCTTGTCGTTCATCTTGAGCATGGTCAAGATCAACAACCCTTCCACTGTCGCCGTCACCTCTTGACCCTGAAATGACAGCATATGGCCAATGTCTATCGTTCACTTCCAACTGTGACATTCTCTCATGCATTCTATGCAAAAACCTCGACTCTTTCCCACCAACTGCAAGCAGGACGCGGGACAGAGTGGCCAAAACGTCTCCGGAGCCAACGAGCATGCTGTTTCCACGGGCAGAGAATGGTGTGCAGGCAACAATGTCCAGCATTGCATCTGCTAGTCGGAATACTTTGAGTTCCTGCAAGGCATATGAGTAAACTCTGTTGTAGGAACTGTGACTTGACTTACCATGCCATATCCGTGGGCTTTTATGGCAGCGCTCGTCACCATTGAAAAAAGCGAAAGCATTTCATGGCCAATCTTGACCGGTAAAAACAAAGAGAAGGCTTGATCTTCAGGATAGCAGGACATTATAAAATGCTGTGCCGTATACTCCCACAGAAGGAGTCGTATCCATTGCCGAGTAACAAACAAGTCGACTCTTTGGGCCTCGTGGGCAGCTTGATCGTGTGAATCCAAGCACAAGTCGGCGTGATATGACACGAGCTTTTGTCGCTCAAGAGGTTGGCTGTAGGAGGGCACTGCAAGGTTTCCTTCGAGATATGCAAAGAGCCGCGCTAGTGATATGAAAGATTGCATGAGGTGTTCATCACCCATATCGTTATCGAGATAAGGCATGACATTAATCGCTCGAAGCACAGATGGCAATCCATGTTGAGCAGAGTATGTCCTATCATTAGAAATCAATCAACTGCTGCCTGTCTGAGGCGGGGGTCACAAACCTTTCAGAAATCAAAAGAAGCCAATAAACGCGAAGCCGGAGTGCCCGTTCTCTCTTGTACAAGTGCGAATATCTTTCAGGATGTCCAAGCTCCAGTAACTGAACATAGGTGATCGATTCTCTCAAAAAGAGGCCAGCTGTACGTAATTTGTTGGCGTTGGCGTAGTAAACGTGTAGAAAGAAAGGTATCAAGACGGATGCTATGGAAAATGTTTCACGATAATCATACTGCTCCCGAGATTGCAAACAGTCAGTCGCAAATTGCAGTGATGACAGCGTGTTCCTTTGGTTTGTGTGTTCTGGTAGTCGAAGCTGGGCTATTGTAGCTGCGCAGAGTGAAGCTGCCAAGGCATGAGATTCGTGATCTTGGTCGTTTTGAATCATGTCCGAGAGAACCTTGTCGCAATCAACGACAGGCCAGATGGAATATGAATTCTGTTTGAAAACTCCGAGAAAGCGCTTGTAGTCGGCCATGGGTAGGCGATAGGGAGGCTGCGGATTGCTTTGTAATGAGGGCGTCTCTGACAATGACCTGCTCGACTCGGCATTGTCTTCAAAACGGTCTACCGGATGACCCTCTGCATCTTTAATGCTCCTCTGAAACTCTTCAACTCTAGCTTTCGTCGCGGTCCTGGGTCCTCCTTTCGGGCCACGCTTCTTCCGGGCTCGTAAGACGGTGCATTCAATGCCTCTGAGCCGGCACTCGCGGCAAGGTCTCGAATCCTCGCATTTGACGCGTCTAAGAGCGCATCCATCACAGGGATTGGCGTTCCTCAGCTTGGATGACATGGGATGTTGAGCTGTTGATGAATTCGAAGGTTAAAGACGTGGCGGGTGGAAGAGAAGAGGTTCAAGTTGGTGTTGCGTTGCCCCACCGTTCGACATGCTTAATACGACCAGCCAACCACATGCCCATGTTGATCCCGTGAACATGGATGCAAGGACTAACTATACCGACCTCGGAATACAACATTGTGCAACAAAAATTGTTTGGAAGGTGTTGGATTAGCATGTTTTGTTGGTATAGAAATATTGACATGACTGAAGTGGTTTGGAATTATTAAGTAAGCGTCGTGCTAATACCCACTCCAGTGGGTAAATACATGGGCGAGTGAGCTCGGAAAGCATGATTATTCAACTGCCTATCTATCATGAGGATTAAAGTTAAGGACTATCGTGAGTTCTAGTCTCGGGTCGTTGCAAAACCAACATCGAAGCCTATCACGTTGCTTTCAAGATCAACATGTCTGATATGATGGCAGTTGAACGACCACTTGCTACGGCTCTTGAACCCTCCCCCTCTTAATCTGATTCCTTCCCTCTCTTCAGCACATACGACCATAGCTCGTAGAAAATACGGGATCCCGTCTGCTCTCCCATAGTCAAGCTGCGAAGCGCTGGATTAGTAGTTGGGTCGGTGACGACCAGCGAATCCCCGGTGTTGTATGTTTTTTGCTCTTCTGTCTGATTTCTTTTTGATACCCTCATCTGCTTCATTATTGCAGAGATTTACGACTATGCATCGTCTGGAAGGGTGGTTGTGTTGAGGTTGATGTGGACCTCTGCCAGACTTGCATACAGGTGGCAGCTGTTTAAACCAACGAAAGTCCTTTTATCAATCTATCCCGTACTCTACCTATATATATCACTCTTTTATCCATCCATTCTATCGACTATCAGCCAAAAGCAACTCCATCACAGGCCCAAGTAGCTCCTGATCCAAGCCCAAACTCATCAACTGCCCAACCTTGACCGCAGTAGGCTGAGACGACTGCACAACACCCCAAACCTTTTCCTTAGCTGCCATATCCATCTGGTAATCCAGAATCGCATCTTGAATGCGCTTCGAATGGTCAAGCACACTCAGCTGCGTGCCCGCACCCAACATCAACCAACAGCCCTCATCCTCCTTCTTTTCAGACTTGAGCTTTGGGATATGAACCACAAACCCGGGAAGGTTGGGATAATCTTCAACCCAAGTCACTGCTTCCGGTACACTGCCCGAATCGCAGGAGACTTGGAAATCTTTGGGTGCCTCCATCAACGACACGAACTTGATGGTCCATGCTCTATCGGGTGAATAGCCCTCGATCTGTAGAACCCCCTTGGACTGGTGCCAGGACAGAACGAACAGGCGGTTTAGACCCTTCTCGTGATTCTCGTCATCTTCGAGACTTTCTCGGATGCTAAACTTGCCATCTTTGCCAACAATGACGAGAACTTCAAAGTGGTCGGGGTTCCCGCAGCCGTTCCCGGGTTCGCTCTTCTTGTCCAGGGGAATAATGGCACCCTCTGGAGCAAGCACAGGAATCTCGTTGATGCTTCGATACATCTTGATGTCTCGATCCCCATCATAAACAGTGCCGGTAAAGATGTCAACGTGTCGACCAGGTGGTACCCAAACATCGACCGCGGCGCAGTTGGTCCTTGTGTCGCGAGGCTTCACGATGGGCGCAACCACCAAGCTCGACCCAAAGTAGTACTCGTTCGGCTTACTGTAAGCCTCATCCCTCTCTGGAAACTCCCAGTAAAGCGGCTCCACAAGCGGCTCATCATCCTCTCTCAATACCCAATTCATCGAGTAAAGATAAGGAAGCATGCGATGTCGAAACTGGAGAAACTTCTTCATCACAGCTGCAAACTCGGGTCGGTACAGCCAAGGCTCCTTGGAAGTGAACTGCCCGTTCTGCGAGTGAAGTCTCATAATGGGAGAAAAGACTCCGTACTGCACCCATCGAGCTGCGAGCTCATGATCACGGTATCCGCCCATGTGCCCGCCGATGTCGTGACTCCACCATCCGTAGCCGATGTTTGAGGCTGTAGCCGTGAACTCGGGCTGGAACTCGAGAGACTCCCATGTCATGATGCTGTCGCCCGAAAAGCCAACGGGATACCGATGACTCCCGGGACCGCCGAAACGGGAAAAGATAATGGCGTTGCCCTTACCATTCTGTTGCTCGTGGTCCAAGAAATGGTAGTGGTTAAGAAGCCAAAGCGGATCAAGACCAACAACCCTCGAGTAAGGACCCTGCTGCCAATCAATCCACCAAAAGTCGCACCCATCATTCTCAAGACTGCGATGAAGAGTGTTCAAGTAAGAGTGCATAAACTTTGGATCAACAGGGTTGAACAAGATCGGCGCCTTAGTAGAAGTGTCGTGTCCAAGATCCTTGGCCATCTCCTCATACAAATCCTCATGATGATGAACTCCAGCATGAGGATGATCATTCAGAGTAACCTTGAGCTTCTTATCGTGCAAAGCCTTGTTGAAACCCTTTGGATCCTTGAACAACTTCTTGTTCCACGTGTAGCCCGTCCATCCGGCATGAGGGATGTGATTACCGTGAACTTCGTGCCAGTCCATGTCGATGACGGCCACAGTCAGCGGAACCTCCTCCTTCTCAAACTTGTCCATAAGCTGCAGGTACTGCTCGTCCGTGTAGGGATAATATCGACTCCACCAGTTACCAAGTGCCCATCGCGGTAGAAGTGGCTGCTTGCCCGAGATGGCAAAGAAAGACTTCATGGCGAGCTTGTAGTTGTGGCCGTAGCAGAATAGATAGCCATCAATGCGGTCTCCAGGTCTTCGAGGCGATGCCAGCCCAGCTCCGTCCAACAGCATCGACTTGCTGTCGTCAAGAACAGAGTACCCAGCTCGAGATAGGATACCAGGCTCCAATTCACAGCGTCCATTGACCTCATCAAGAGTTCTCGCCGTCCCGCCCAAGTTCTGAGGAACCTCTCCATACCGCCAATCAGCACCCCAAAGCGTATTCTTGTTGCTGAAGCTGACAACCAGTCCGTATCTGTCGAAGCGCTTCTTGTTATAAGTGACATGGAACGAAGATGTCCTTATCTCAAGCTGCTCATCCGTATCCGACACTGAAAACTCGGGAGTCAGAAACTGTCGATTGAGGGCAAACGTCGAAGGACGATCCTCAAAGACGCCGTCTTCAGACCATTCGTATCGGAGAACAGTGTCATTGATCAAGGTGAAGCGATAGTGGTCACCAGCCACGATGGAAGTCGACTTTGCGACAGGTTCGCACGGAATGGTGTACTTGTCCATTGTTTCTCTCGATCAACAGCCCGTGTCGATTCTTGATGATGAATGCTCCCCGCAAGATGCGAGAGAAGCAAGCCTTCAAGTACCCCGACTCTCTTCTCCACAGTGTCTGAGCTGAATGCAGTGGAGAGATGGCTGTGCTCACTCATCTGCAAGCATCATTGGCAGAGTTGGAGCCTCCGGTGAAATTATTCGCCAGAGGCGTGAGAGAGAACGGCGACGTGCATATTCACCCAACGTCACCATGGCGCCAACGTTTCCTACGTACGCCAGATAAGCAGGCTTTGTTGAATGATGTGCTGATCTCTCTTGTCTCCGCTCTTGGGGTGAACTCTTCGGCATGGCTTGTTATTGGTTGGTGTGTCTCAGGTGAGGCTAGAGCGTGGAGATGTGGTGTTGACGACGGCACGATCCCCCTGACATTGTATCAACTATTGCCTTACAGACCAGCTAAGAATAGTATTAGTATAGAAATAACTGCCTTCTTTGGCAACCTGGTCGACATGTCATGCTGGTTAGGCCAGAGATAGCCGGTGGTCTCGAGGATGCTGCAGGCCAAGACGCTACACTGCGGCAAACAGTCACATCTCGGACCGACATAACTCGATAACATTGAACAAGTCTCCTGTTCTTCAATGAAGACCAGTCACATGAACAAAAGGCACCATCAAGTGAAATGACAAGGCATAGGGTATCGTCGTTCCTCAGACACAGCCGTACATACATGGATGCTATCCTGTGTCTCCAAAAAACATACCGAGACAACATCTGCTCCTTCATGCCATTCTCCTCCCCTCTCCTCTCTTCCACCCACCCATTGGATCCTCATCCGTGCCCCATATCCCAAACACTCTTCCCGACATTGGTTGTGTAATAAAGGCAATAAGCAAAATTGCAGCTCTCGTGTCATAGCATGAGGCCGCGGGTATTACAGAGAACTAGATTGTAAAAAAGACAACACACTGCGAGCTTGCATCGGATTGGAAGGTGGCGTTTGTTGAGTACTTTAGTTGTACTGTCGGTCAGAGCCCAGAGCGGGCGACTTGACGTCTGTGATCGACTTCAACAGCCTAGATTTATGTTAGAGATCATGAACCTCATCATCAGCTTCTGGTACTCACTGCAAGTTACGATCCCTCATCTCCCTATCGAGGGTATCCATTTGCTTGGCCGTCAGTCTAGCCTTACTTATCTGTGTCACAAACGTTAGCCTCCTGTTCACTTCAAGCCTGCATGACAGCAAAGAAATCATGCCGGTGCATCATGCAAGGGGCTTTCGCACCGAAGCAAGTGCTACTGAGGAATGATCATCAATCTCCTCACCTTCCGCCGCATCATCCTTCGCAGCGGCGGCGTCGTCGCCCTCCTCTGCGTTGGCAAATCTGCTGGCTGCAAGTCCCTTGGGCTTGGCGATGGCGGCGTTGGCCTAGTGATTTGTCAGTCTTGTTCCGTCTTATAAACGCGCCTGGCAGAACTCACCTTAGCCTCAACGATCTCGGCATCCTTGACCTTAATCTGGGCCTCGAGAACCTCCACCTGCTTCTCTCCATCCTCAACCTTGGCCAACGCCTCGGCAAGCTTCGCCTCCAAATCCTTAGCCGTCTTCTGGGCCTCCTCGGCAATGCCAGTCAAGCTGTCGTGCATGTCCTGGTAGTCGGCCTTGGCGGTCTTTTGCTTAGCCTCAGCCTCAGCCTTGACAGCTTCAAGGTCCTTCTGCGCAAGGGCCAAGTCGTCCTTGAAAGCTGCGAGCTGAGCCTGAGCAGCAGTCAAATCTCCCTGTGCACTCTCGAAGCGACCAGTGGTTGACTTGAGCTCGGCATCAACGCCAGCAAGGGCATCCTCATGGAACTTCTTCATTGTGGCGATCTCCCTCTTCAGGGCATCCATCTCAGAAGTATCAGGCTTGACGTTCCTTGCGTCCTCAAGCTCAGCGAGCGCTGTGAATCGCTCCGTCTTCTCCTGGGCCAGCTGGTGAGACAGCTCCTCAACCTCAACCTGAGCCTTGTCGAGTTCAGCCTTCGCTTTGTTGAGTTCAGCCTCCAGATCTTGGTTGGCCTCCGTCAACTTCTCAATCTTGCTCTCCAGCTGAGTGTCGTTGTTTCGGTGCTGCGTCATCATCTCATCGATAGCCTTGGTGTGATCGGCAGTAAGTTCCTCCAGCTCCTTCTTGGCCTCGGCGCCCTCGTTCTTCATACGCTCCAGGACTTCGCCGTTGAAAGACAGGAGCTTCTCAACTTCAGCCGCGTGTTCTTGCTCAAGCTCGAAGCGGGCCTCGTCAATAGCCTGCTTCTTGGAAGCCTGCGCCTTCTCAAGCTCATCCTTGGCGTTCTGGAGCTCGGCCTTCAAGCTGGCCAACTCCTCGGCGTGCTTCTTGTCGTCCGCGCTCTGGGCCTCTAGTTGGCTCTTCAATGCCAGGATCTCCTCGCTGTGGGCCTTCTCAGTCGCTTCTCTGGCAGCCTGGTGCTCAGCCTCGAGGGCAGCAATCTTGGCCGCCTGAGAGTCGTTGCCGGCAGTCTTCGCGGCCTCGATCTCTTCCAGAGCCTTGGCCAAGGCCTCGGCGTGCGCCTTGTCACTCGCTTCCTTGTCAGCCTCAGCCTTGGCCTTAAGGGCCTCCAGCTCGGCTGCGTGAGTAGCATCACCTGCCTCTCGAGCATCATCCAGCTCGGCCTTCAGCTTGGCAATCTCAGTGGCATGAGCAACCTCGCCAGCTTCTCGGGCCTCGTCGAGCTCAGCTTTGAGCTTAGCGATCTCGGTAGCATGTGCGGCCTCGCTTCCTTCCTTGGCCGTAGCCAGTTCAGATGCATGGCCAGCGACGAGGTTCTCCTTCTCCTCAGTATGCTCCTTCTTAAGCGACTCCAGAACGCTGGTGTGAGCAGCCTTGAGGGCCTCGAGCTCGTCGGTATGGGTGGACGCGCCCTCGGTCTTCAGAATCTCCAACTGCTTAGCATGGCTCTCCTTCAGGGAGTCAATCTCAGCAATGCGGGCATCCCGGTCAGCGGCCGCAGTGTTCTTGGAAGACTCGAGCTCCTCAGCATGGCTGGCACGAAGAGCGTCAAGGTTCTTCTGGTGCTCAGCCTGCTTCTCCTCCAGAGCAGCGACAGCAGCAGCGTGCTCAGCCTTGGCAGCCTCGAGGGCCTTGGCGTGGCCCTCGGAAGTCTCTGAAATGGAGGTCTTGAGCTCGTTGTGCTGGTTTTCAAGTTCCTTGTGCTGACCCTCAAGCTCCTCAAACTTGCGCTTGAAGAAGGCGTCCCCTCGGAGAGACTCAATCTCCTGCTCGTAATCCTGGGAAATGCTCTTCATTCGCTCTTCTTGCATCTCCTTGACCTTGACAATCTCCTCCTCCTTCTCAGCGAGAGCCTTCTGGGCCTCCTCGGCCTCAGCCTTAGCGGCAGCAACCTCCTGCTGGGCCTTGGTGAGATCCTCCTTGGCCGCCTCGAGTTCAGTCTCCTTCTCAGCCAGGCTGCTCTGAAGCTTGCTAATCTCGTCGTTCAGAGACGCAACCTCGGCCTTGGCCGTTTGAGCAGTCGTCTCGGCGACCGCAAGGGCAACCTTGGTGTCAGCAACCTGGGCCTCAAGGGCAGAAATCTTGGCAGTATGGGCCTCTTGCTCAGACTTGAGCTTGTCGTCGCTGGCGGACTCGAGGGCAGACTGAGATGCCGTCAGTTCGTCGATCTTCTTCTGCAGCTCAGCGGCAGCGGCCTCGTGGCTGGCCTTGAGATCCGCTAGAGCAGTCTCGTGGGAGGAAACATCGGCCTGATCCTTGTCGTGCTCCTCCTTGTGCTTAGTCTCCAAGGCCTCGATGGCAGATGTCTTCTGAGCCTCAAGAGAAGCCTTGAGCTCCTCAATTTGAGAAGCGTGCTCGTCAATGGCCTTCTGGAGTTCCTCCTTGCTAGATGCGAGCTTCTCTTCGCTCTCAGCCTGAGCGGCCTCAAGCTGCTCCTTCAGCGACTCAAGCTCGCTCTCAGTAGTCTCCTTGGCGGCTACTGCAGCGTCGAGCTCTGTCTGGAGCTTCTCAAGCTCAGCTTGCGCAGTCTCGAGCTTCTCGTTAGCCTCGGACACCTCTCCCGTCAGGGCAGCAACAGTCGACTCATGCTCAGCTTTGATAGCAGCAAGGTCCTCACCAATGGTATGGGAGCCTGTATCGTCACCTGCCGCCTTGTGGACCTGCTCAGTGAGTTCGGCAAGCTTCTCCTCCGAGGTCTTCACCTCAGCCTTCAGAGCTTCAATCTCGTGCTCGCTTTCAGCCAGCTTAGCCTTGAGCGACTCAATCTCCTTAGTAGCCTCCGAAGAAGCGGAAGTAGGTCGGACCGCGGTGCGAGAAGCAGTCAAAGGTCCTGAAGTAGACAGGCGCTTTCGGGCATCGCTAGTAGGGGTGGCACTCGCTGTTCGAGTGGCAGTAGTTCGTGTCGCCGAGGGGGGGTGGGCGGTCGAAGTTCGGGTGCTTGTCGCGGTTCGCGGCGTCGTGGTCGTCGTAGTTCCGGGTCTTCGTGTCGCAGTAGCTGAGCCGGTAGCAGAGCTAAGAGGCCTCCTCTCAGCTGCTTTGCCAGGACTAGACATAATAGAACTCGTCCTGCGGGCGGAAGCGCTCGAGGTGGTCGACTTCTTGTCGTCTTCGCTCGCGCTCATGCTGAGTCTGCTCTTGTGGCTGGTCGATGAGGTCGACGAGGTCGCGGTCCTGCGGACAGTAGAGGTGGGAGGTCGAGTCGGGGGCTTGCTCAGACCGGTAGCAGTGCGAGTGCTGGCGGCGGTAGGCTTGGTAGCCGTCGACGTCGAACCTGGGCGACGAGTAGCGCTCGTGGCTGAAGCAGCCCCAGGTCGCTTCACAACTGGTTTCTTGTCTCCATTCTCCTTAGCCGGCGTCTCAGGCGAGGCAGGAGTCGCTGCGTGTGGGCTCTCGGGCTCGGCGTGGGCCTCGGTAGGAGAAGCGACAGCCTCCTCGGGCTGGACAATGTCGAAGCTCTCGGTCTCGGACATGGCTGTGCAGGGGGAATGTATATAAGGAGAGGTATTCTGCAAGATGAGAATGTCAGCAAAAGGAAGGAATGGACAAGGAGGGTAGATATGGAGTTTGGGAGATGGAGCTAGACGTTGCAAATGAGCTCGTAGCTACCTCTGCCAACCGAAAAGGTCGAACCACGCAGCTCGACCGTTCAACCAGGGTAATCAGGAAATAGCAGGGAAACTGGAGTCACGAGCTATGGAGCCCGACGTCAAGGATACGAGAGTGAATGGGATCGATTAATTTCACTGACCTCTTTGTTCGGTCCCCTTTTTGCCTATCGACCAAAAACCACGCTCTCTCAGCAGCGCAAACTGCTAAAGGACAGAATACCCGCACGGGCAGCAAAGAAGAGGCGGGATAGAGGGGCAATGGCAACGGAGGAGTCAAGCAAGGCAATAACGGCTTCTCTATCGACAGGATCTTGCTGGCTTCCAAAGGAGGGAGAAGGGAGTGCAAAGTGGAAGGGGAGGAAAAGCTGTCCTGTCCTGTCTTGATGGGCTCAGGATATTAGACCGGGGTACGTACCTTACGACCCTGAGCTGTTCCATGGGGGGCCCCAGGCCTGGCGCCCAGCTCTACGGACGTCCATTTCCACGACCGACTGGTGGAAGTGGGACTGTAGCTTGGCGCACCGGCCACTGACACCTGGCCCAGGCCTCAATGAGCCCCTGTGAAGAGCGGTTGGTAGCGAGCGTACGCTACGGCTGGCATCCAGGGGGCGGGGCGGTAGGTCTCCAGGGGTCCCAGTCCGTGGACCGTGGACGGCGGGTGGCTGTCTTGTTCCTGGTCCAGAGTCATCGAGATAACGTCGTTGAGTGGATAACGCGTCTCGGCCAGTCTCTGCACCCTTGAATCACTTGCTGAAATAAATGTTGCAATTTGTTAAGAGTTTGACACTAGATCTACACTAACAATTGTTTCGGATAAGAACCCACCCGCGCTTCCACCGGCAAAGAGGACGTTTCTCTTCTGTCTGGCCCTGCATGTGAACGGTGCGCCATATGCAATGCAATGCGAGCCACCGCCGTCTTTTCCCTAAACCCAATGGGCCTTATCCACCGAGAATAACTGTTTATTTACCTTCCGTGTATATAGATACTCTGTCGTTTATGACCGTTTCAGTTCAACTCTAGCGCGCACAGAGTAATCAAAGGGCGGGGTTCAACGGGTTGATGGGATCTTCACATCCAATCTCGCAGAGCGCGTCAGTCACGCGCCGACCCGGACACAGTTCAATAAAAAAAAAATGAAGCTTGATTTGTTGACTTGTTACCATAAATGAACTAGACCAGCTGTCTCTGATCCTGCGCCATTCTTACTTTGGCAGTAGCGTAGTCCCCCTCATCAGAGCATGGCGCTTCAACCAATTCCAGACTCACGTCTACAAGGAGTGAGGAGAGATGCGACAACAACTCGGGCTGCGACCATGAAACACATTCCCCAGAGACCGGCGTCGATTAGTGCATCGGATACTCGTTATGCATGCGCTGGCGAGGCCACACTCGTCTTGTCTGCCCTGCCTGTTGTGGACAATGATGTGACATGATGTGACGCCGGCAGAGCGTTGATGATGTGGCACGGCATCGTTGGTACAAGGCCCTCCACGAAGGCGTGAGACGCGGTACGCCCTCGCCCGTTCATGCATCGGCTTGTCTCCCCGGCATCAACGTGGTCGAACATTGAGATGGTTGAGATGACCTCTCTCATTGTATCAGGCAACAACGGGAACTCCAAGATAGCCGATTCTCTCTCGTAAGGTAACCAGCCATGTCCATCAATGCGAATGTCAGCAAAGCAAGCCAATAGTAGATACGCTATAATCAGATCTAAACAAGACCATCGTATCAACTTCCTGTCAATCTCATAGGCCAAGTTATTCGCCGAATCCTTCTCGGGTATCAAGAAACCAGGGACAACCATCAAGGTTAATTATCCCAGACAACGCTTGAAATCACATAAACACCTATGCCAATAAACCGTTCTCATCGCATTACTCATGTTCGTAGGTCCAGAGTGGTGGATCCGTTCCAGCCCGTTCATACTTACGCCGCACCATGTCCTTCAAGTACTTCACTCGCTCTATAACCTCTGCAGAAGATCTCTCATGGCACACGGAAGCGAGCACCTGATAATCTGGGCGCCGTGAGCTTCTGATGGTCCTGAGCAGTCGATCATCTTCCCAGTAGTACCATCCATGCTTTTCAAAGTACTGGGCCTCTTCTTCTCGACTGAGTCGTGGCGCATCGGGGTGCGATTGACTCCCCGTTTGCGCCGGTCGATGCGATGTTGTTCGTGGAGAACTCGTTTCTTGCGTCGGTCGGTGCGATATCTGCCGTGAAGGGCCCTTTCTCTGCGTCGACTCAATGAAGAGCTGCATCTGCCGTGCCTGGAGCTCTTTTACTTGTTGCAGCTTCTTCTCACGCTCCCGTTGAACCATCTGGTCATTCTCGATTGCCTTCCTGAGTTTTTCAGGCTCGTTCTGGATTTCTTCGATTTGCCTCAGGGCTTTATCGATTTCCTCCTTCGCTGCCTCAACAGCTGAGCTCAGCGTCTTCCAAGCCTCCTCCTTCTTCTCCCAAGCTTCTTTCGTTTGCTCCCAATCCTCCTCATTCTCAGCCGGCTTAGCGGGGTTGAGTTCAATCCAGTCCAGTAGAACCGTGCAAAGCCTACGAATCCAGCCTGAGATCCGTAACAGCAACTGCAGGGTCAGTAGTGTAAACTCGCCAGTATGATTAACAGCTTGCTCCAGTTTGTCATCCTCGATATCACACCCAGTAATGAATGCGTCTCTCAGCAGCCACACGAGCATTGGGATGATGCACCTGTGCAACTTGTCAACGATCCGACGATTGTTGAGTTGTTTGGCTGGAGCATCGTGACCAGGTCCCTGTTTCATAATAGTCTTAACATGTAACTCGATGCGGCCTCCAGTCTTGGTGATTAGCCGATTGAATTGAGCCTCGTGTTCGCGGAAGTACTTGTTCTGCTCATCGAGCCGCGGCGATCGGGGGACTTTGTGGCACAGTTTCCATAGATCATAGATGCGAGCAAGAATAGCCTTGGATGGTGGAATGGGCCTCGAGTGCTTGAGGGCTTCTCTAAAGTCTCTCTTGGCAGATGCTGCGTCCAACTTTGTGTCTCTGTCCCATTTCTTTTTGCCCATCCAACTTGACGAGGACAGGATGGTGACGAGCTTTTGCACCACCTTGCCCCGGATCTTGGCTGTCACGGCTGTCTCGTTTTCCTTGGGTGGCTCGATCAGCAGAGAGTCTTCAATGCAGCTCGCATCATTCTCCGGCTCGGGTTCATCCTCTGATTCAACGTCATTCTCCGGTTGGTGCTCTGCCGCAGGCAGCTCTAATGGCTCCTCATCTGCCTCGGAATCATCTTCAGCGTATGAATCGTCTTGCTCTTCAGCGACAGTCTTCTCTGCAACATCTCTCCTTCCTTTAGGTGACCGTGTTGCTTGAGATTGAGTCCTTTCTCCTTTCTTCGTTGCTTGAGTTGCCGTTGTAGACGTCTGTCTCTGTTTCTCTCGTTGCGGTTTTTCTTGGTGGTTTTCCTCATCGTCTCCCATAAATTCATACAAAGCATTTTCCTGGGCCTGGCTAAGAAGAGGTTGTTTCGACTTGGAAGGCTTCCTAACTTGAGATCTCGGAGGATCTGAGCCTAGGACCGGTGATGCAGCCCTATGTACTTGATAATCAGGTTCACCAAAGGTTGCTTTTCGACTCTGCCGTCGCTCTTTTCGTTTCCCTGACTGGGAAGGTTCTGGTTGCGGAGGATCTGGCCTCGACTCAGAGCTGTCTTGCTCTGCAGGCTCAGATTGCTCCACAGACTCAAGTTGTTCCGCGGGTGTATGTAGTTCCTCCTGATCCTCGGCCTGTACTGGAGCCTCATCCACAACTTCGACACCTTTATCAGCCTGCGAGTCTTCAATTTCAGCCTCAACCTCGATCACGTCGCCATTCTCAACCTCAGCATCATCCGCAGCCTCGGTCTCAACTTCAATCATATCCCCATTGTCGTCTTGTGATACCTGCACAACAATTCCAGTCCGACCCTCGTTCTCAGAATGGTACTCAGCACTGTCATCAGGTCGAAGCTTGGGCAACTTGTGGATCTGCTCGGTATCCGGGAGGATGGTCTTATTGATGTTCTTGAAAAAGTCTTGTCCTGGGGGGGCCGATTCGTCATCGTCATCGTCCTCCACTTGATCATGGTTCTGTGAGAGTTGCCCTTCCTCCTCAGCCCCTTCAGCATCATCACTATGCTGGCGTTTCACAGGTTGATCCTCGGACTCGCCAATAGTGCGCCGGCGCTTCCTCCTGGGGGTGCTCAATTTCTCGAAGGGTTGGTTGTCTCTATGCGACCGTGTCTGGCGGCGTTGACTCGACGGAGGCTCCTCAGAAGTTATCGATTTTCGAGGTGGTCGCCCACGTGGGCGTTTGCTGGATTCGGAAACATCGCTTCTTATTGGCGTCATAGTAGTCGTAGAAGCTCGAGACCTTCCCCGTCTTTTTGACTCAGGCATAGAGACTGGGCCTGACGCCTTGCCCTGAGATCGCAGGCGAGCCATGATGGTGGTTTATTATTCCGGAGGTTGGGGTGCAAGTTTGCGACGACCGGTCGCACAACGTTGACGACAATCCAGGACACTTCTGCAGGTTTGCGACGCTTGCTAATAGATGTCTGTTCAATTGTAATCGGATCGAATATGGGCGACGAGTCGGAGTTTGTAGTTGTCAAAGCATCTTTGTCGTGAATTGTCTGGGGAGAGTTGCTTGGCAGTGGATGATTGAGGACCTGTCGCGTCTAAGCGCGTTAAAAGGTGGGGCAAGTCTGAAGCTCAAGCTCAGGGTGCAACAGATGACATCAACTTGATGAGCTCCAAAAGAAGCAAGAGATAGCAGTAGAACTTTGGATAATGTCAAGTTCTAGAGAATATATTGCCGTTACTTCGGTCGAATTTATATATTATACTCTAGTTCGTAACTTTGCCGCTACAAAAGCTACTTCTACTCTAGCACTGAGCTCTCAAGGTCCCGTTACAGAGCTGACTAAATTCGGGCATCCACCATCACCAGCTCTTCGTCTCCAACCTGGCACTTACACACATCCACCATTCAGCTTCCATCACACCATCCAAGCGAAGAGAACTTCGAGGACTCGTTCTTCTCCTTCACCAAAACGCCGCAGGCTTCTCGACGTCAAGCCTCCGTCACAAGACATCAGCTCAACATGACGTCCGCTTCCCCTCCAAAACCCCCCACTCTAGAGGTCCTAGATCTCAGCTCCCCGCCATCCTTTACCAAGCCCTCGAAGCGCATCCACGAGGGCCCCGACGTCGCCCGCTTCCTCACTAGCCTCGCCTACCGCGATATCGGCATCTTCATCCTCCAGCTCAACCACGCTCTCTGTCCCCGCAACCAGCCCTCTTCACCCCGCCCCCGCACATTCCCCCTCACCTCCAAGCCGCCGACATCACCGTCCATCCAAGCTCTCCAGAGTCTGCTATCCAAGATCGAACGCTTCATCGACGATGCTCCTCCCGACCCAGGCCCTCGAAGATTCGGAAATGTGAGCTTTCGCAAGTGGTACGCGATTCTCGAGAAACACTTGAACGAACTGCTTGGACAAGGACTACTTGGCGAAACACTAAAGGTTGGCGATGGCGCAGCGTTGGAGGAGGTTTCCAGCTACCTTCTTGGAGGATTTGGAAGCGTACAGCGACTAGACTACGGAACGGGACATGAACTCAGTTTCGTTGCCTTTCTTGGGTGTCTATGGAAACTAGGCTACTTCAAGGATGAAAATCCCAGGGGCGAGATCGAACGGGAAATCGTTCTCAACGTTATCGAACCGTATGGCTCCTGCCCAACTCTACTTTGGTTCGCACTAACATAACCAGATATCTGAGGGTGGTAAGGAAGCTCATCTTGACATATACCCTCGAACCCGCTGGCTCCCACGGCGTCTGGGGCCTCGACGACCATTCCTTCATGCCTTACATCTTTGGCTCTGCGCAACTCACACGACCCATAAACGATACCGATCCCATGCCCACCGAGGGCTCAGTCAAGGGCGCCCCGAAGCCGAGCGATGTCACCAAGGCCACCATAGTCGAGGACCAGCGCCAGGTCAACATGTACTTTTCCGCCATCGGCTTCATCAACGACGTCAAGAAGGGTCCGTTCTGGGAGCACAGTCCCATCTTGTTCGACATTTCTGGGATCCGCGACGGCTGGGGCAAGATCAACAAGGGCATGATCAAGATGTTCAACGCCGAAGTGCTGTCCAAGTTCCCTGTTGTCCAGCACTTCCCCTTTGGCTCGCTCTTCTCGTGGGAGATTGATCCGGAGGCGGCGACCCCAACCCAGAGCGTTCACATGGCGAATCAGCCTACACAAATGCCACATGTACAACCATCTGGAGTTGGAACAGCTGCACCGTGGGCTCAGGCTACGAGAATGCCAGCGCCAACGGGCCCAGGTATTCCGTATTCCCGGATGCCACCACCAGGGCCTAGCTCTGGCTCACTTGCAAGACCTCATCAAGGCGGAGCACCAAAGTCAGAATCTACAAGCGGGCAAATCACCATGACCAAAGCGCCGTGGGCAAGGGATGGGTAAACAGCCCATAGGAGCTTCCACATGGTTTAGACACATGAGTATTTAGGCGCACATTATGGAGTCAACAGGCTTGGAGAGCATGGAGAGTGTTTGTGCATTAGATATAAAAAGCAGGGTATAGATTTGAAAAAACATGTCGCGACACTTCTCCCTCCAGGGTATCCAGCCAGCTGCTAGAACAAAAAGGAAACATCTAAGCAGGCCGAGGCTGCTAAGCAACTAGGAAATCCGTCTAAGGCAGCCGCCATCGACTTCGACGCACGAGTGCAGTCTGTTCGATTCAGCATGGCCGCTGTCGTTGAGGTAAAAGCAAGATAGATGTCTCCATCAGGCAGCATTAAAAAAGAGCAATCATAAGGGGGCATTTAAGAGGCAGCAGCAGGAGCGGGAGCGGGAGCTGGAGGGTCGGCATCCTTCTTCTCCTCCTTGGGGGCCTCGGCAGCGGGAGCAGCCTCGGTAGCGGTAGGAGCAGGAGCAGGAGCGGGGACGGCAGCCGGGGCGGGAGCGGGAGTCTCAACGGCCGGAGCAGCGGCGGGGGCAGCAACTGAGGCGGGCTCCGTCTTGGCGGGCTCGGCAGCGGGAGCGGCTTCGGTGGTCGGGGCAGCAGCCGGAGCAGCAGGTTCAGTGGCAGGTGCTGAAAATCATTAGTAAATCATCCATGACAACGTAAATATTGCTGTTTCGCAGGTAAACGTACCAGGAGCAGCCTCCTCTGTCTTGGCAGCGTCGGTAGCAGCAAGAGCAGCAGGAGCAGCAGCAGGAGCCTCTGGCTTTGTCTCGGCCTCGGGCTTGGCCTCCTCCTTGGCAGGCTCAGTAACGGGGGCAGCGGGCTCAGCTATAACGCATAAGAGTTAGAAAGTATCTAAAACGAGAGAAACATCGAGCAACATCTCGGATCATCAAACGTACTGGCTGGGGCTGGAGGAGCAGCGGCCTCGGTCTTGGTGGGCTCGGTGGTGGTCTCGGTAGGCTTGCTCTCGGCGGGCTTGTTCTCGGGCTCCTTCTCGCTCTTCTTCTTGAAGGCGGCCTTGAGCTTGGCCTTGAGGTTGTCGAGGGCGTGGAGAGCTGTTGAGAGTGTTGTCAGTAGAGCTGCCTTGGTGGTGTCTTGGGAGGAGCGCTATCGGAGGTGTGCGCAAGGCATCGCAAGAGGAAAACTCACGGATTCCGGGCATGATGATGGATTTCGAGGCGGAGATGGATTCAAAGGTGAGATTCTACGGATATGTAATCGTCAGCTACCGACCGAGGTCTTTTCATACGGATGCCAGGTCAGCTCCAGCAGCTTGACAAGCTTGCCCAGTACCAACTAACAGAGCCCATAGAGTACAAGCTCAAGGTGAATGCTGTGCCACTTTTCATACGTACCAGATAGAGCTCAGAGAAGCGAACCTGACAGTTGTAGCAGGCGATGACTTTAGCAGCAGAACGAAGCTGTGTGAAAGATGGAGAGGATGAAAGTTGGGGAGGGGAAAGAAAGATGGAGGTTGAGATGGGGGGTGGAGATGAATCCGAGTCCTTGATTAACGCCTGGGGCTTTTTACCGTTTCTGGGTCGTGTTACAGGGTCCCCCAGCAGCAGGCGGGAGATGAAACTCGTGCAAACAGAGTACACAGCGCAAGAAAACTACCTAACAGAAGGGTTCCCTCCCTGGCGGCAGTGAGTGACATGCAATCTCGACTGAAAGCACGCAGAGCGGGTGGTCTAATCTAAGGCGGGTAGCTCTGGGCCACTGATAAATTAAGCCTTTTTCCAGGGGTGGTGCCAAGTTCGAGACCACGGACGCCAGAGGGTTCCACATCGCCCTGCAGCTTGTCTCTCTGTGACGGATGAAATAATTATAGCAGCAAGGACCCCTGAAGAAAGGATCATGATTCACACAGAGTAGTCCAGGGATAAGATGAAGACCGTAATCTTGCGAGGCTCCAGCGTGTCCTTGTTTATCACTCAAGGCCTTTGAAATGAAATCAAGGGATGGGGATGGACAAACCGAAACCGAGACTGCGGCAGATGGTGAATCAAAGGGATGGGGGAGGACTGTAAACAGCCTGGTACACCCCCGGTCTTGTGACCCAGTTAGTGCTCTGCCGGCT
Source organism: Fusarium sp. LHS14.1 (assembly GCA_025433615.1). Taxonomy (NCBI): domain Eukaryota; kingdom Fungi; phylum Ascomycota; class Sordariomycetes; order Hypocreales; family Nectriaceae; genus Fusarium; species Fusarium sp. LHS14.1. The sequence goes on along the minus strand of CM046478.1, from coordinate 3,792,701 downwards.
CGAGATACCACCGTCGCTCCATAACACTTGTCGCTGACGACAGCGTGCATACTCTCAACGACCCACCACCTTTTTGACGCGCAACGAGGATGCTGTGCAGGAGGGGAACAGGAGAAAGGTGTCAATGCCAATGCCCGTATCAAAATATCGTCAGTGATACAAAACATTGTCACCCACCAAGTGTCTCCCCTCTCATCTGATTCCTTTGCGTGCTCTTTACCTGTTCTAGACTTCTTCATTCCCCCAGGGCAGTTAAGCTTTCCCAAGCTTTCTCTTTGTCGGGCTGCGTTTTTAGTGCCATCACTTATGAATTGCCGCCCCCACGAAAAAAGAAACCTACCCGCCTGATGCTAAACAACGGAACGTAGTCGAATGCCAAACCGACGGAAACTTTCATTGCTACTGTATCTTACATGATGAATATCAGGTTTTTTACATGTCGCTCTAGAAGAGCCAAAAAATGTTCTAGATCACGCCCGTATCCTCTCTGCCAACCACTCCTCCACAACTTCCCCCCCCTTCTCATCCATCTCCAACGTTCCCCTCTCCTCCCCAACTTCCTCAACCTTGACTCGTCGGTCTCCTTCATCCTCCCACATGTAAATCTCATCATCCCAAAGACCTCTCTCTTTGAGCTCAACCCTTTCAATGCTTCGGTGCATCATCTCAGCCAGCTCCCGAGCCTGCACCTCCAGACAGTTCCCCCAGGGCCTCGCCCCCTTTGGCCGCCCTGGCTTGTTGGAGCGCTGCGGCAGAGGCGGGGAGTCGTACAGCAGCAGGGTCTCGGGGATTTTGAGCGTCGACTTGCGGGGTGGGAACACCAACCGAGACTTGCGCGGCGCCTTTTCCGGGACAGCTGGCGCGGCGTCTGGGTTTGTCAGGGCCTCGATCCACGCGGCGTCGTCTTCCGACATGTTGTAGGACGAGGGGATGTTGAGGCCCGGGTTGTGGAAGAACAGGCTCGGGCTGGCAAACGGGTCAAACAGGTCGTTGGTTGACTGGAAGAAGACCGGCAGATGCTCCTGGAGGTAGTGCATGTATGCGCTCCCCTGCGGCTTGTAGATGAACCCCGTGCCTTTGGATCGCCAGGTGGTCTTGTTCACCGGGTGGTCGGGGAGGAACATGGTCCAGTTGTAGATGCCGTTGTACAACACAGCGCCTCGAACCCCGAAGGGCTTGTGCGGCTGCGACTCTGTTAGAGCGAGCGACGTAGCTAGGCTCGCACCCAGGTGGGATCCGTAGACGTAAATGTCGCGCCGTTGAATACCTTCGGGTGCGAGGTTCTCGATGAGCCAGGAGTAGGCAAACGCAGTGTCGTGAACTGGCGTCGGCCAGAGACCCTCTGTGGAAGGGTTCTGCGTCAATCCAGGATCAAAAGAGTTCCAGCGGTAGTTGATACTAGCAACAGGTTTCCCTTGGAGGAAATTGGGCAATGAAGAATATTGTCCATTGTTGGTAGGAAATGGGGGTAGGTGAATGAAGAGGGGAGATTGTGGATGATGCTCAGCAACATTAATGAGGCTATCGTGGACCAGTCAGTTCCGTAGTTTACACTGATCAAGGAGGATTCTTACTCTATGTTGACATAGCCCGCTGAACCAGTCCTGACCCTAACCCGCTCATGACTCTGAGAGCTAAACGGCCTCCGCGACGGCCCAGCACAAACGTTGATGAGGCGGTTACGGGTAGCACGGAAGACGCGGAGAAGGCATGCTGGCATACTGCAACCACATACCCGGGGCACTGGCGGCACGGAAACGCGTCTTTGGCGTCAGCTCTAGAGTTTCTATAAGAAACGGAATTAGCCATGGGAGAAGGGGTCTCGTTGAGGACGCGACTTACACACTAAATGTGAGGGATGACTGAGAGAACAGTCATGCATGAGGTTGACTCGGCAACCTCTCCAAGATCTCTCAAGTTCAGGTTCCTAATGAAGTATGCATACAGAAATACAAAGAAAGCAATCAGGCATACAGCCAAGTTGCTTCAATCGTGAAAGAGTAATGATAGGGCGAGGAGCCGACGTAGGAACAAAATCGAGGTGAGTGGGGAGAATTAATTCAATTGGACAACATAAAATATGGGGCAGCCAAGTTTCTTGGAAGATCACCCTATTTCGATCGACAAAATTGAATTCCATGCAATAATTCCAGCACCTGAGATCAAAGTAGCTCTTTCGTACCGACTTGATTCAAAACTCGTAATGCCGTCTTTTCCCTCTTATCCGCCTTTACCGTTCCTTTTACGAGTCCCTTGGTAAGCCTTTACAACGTCTTGGTAAACAATGACGAGAAAATAGCTCCAACGGCAAGGAAAACTGAATTCGGAAAATCCGCGCATCATCTAACGAAGCTAGTCAAAGCATCTAATGAGACAACCACCTTTGAAAGATACAAAAATACGTCATCGTCCGTGTGTTTTCCCCATGCCAAGATTTCCATCCCAACCATTCAACTTGGACCCTTGACCCTTGATCCATCTCCAAAACCTTTCAAGATCCCAATTGCAACTCTTTCAAGTACACAAGAATCTTTGTATCATCTGTGTACTCGCATTTCATTTTTGCAGCTGGAATCGATGGATGCATCTTGCCATATATATATCATCTAATCACACCTCACACCACCGAGTAACCTCACAACAGACTCCATGGACGACGGCAACTTGGGAGACACCATCCAAGATGAGACCGAGGTCATTGAAGAGTCCGTCGCGTATGAGACGCGGATGGAAAATGACGATGCTCATCTAGCCCCAAGTTAAGCACATCACTTTCACTGTTCTTACTCGTCCCATGCTAACATCACCAGTCGCTGGTGGTTTGCCTCTTCAGCGTTCCCCATGATCGCCGGCACCCTTGGTCCCGTCGCCTCAGCCTTCAGTATCTGCGCCCTTGTTCGGCCATGGAGACAACAGCTCGCGCCTGGCGAGGACGTCGACAACGCGGTTTACGTTACTGATCCCCCTTGGTTGACCATCGTCAATGCCATTCAGCTCTTCATGGCCATCATCTCAAACATGTTTCTCCTCCTCAACATGGCCAGACGCGTCCGCTTCACCATCGCTCAGCCTATCACTATCATTGGCTGGTACATCTCGGCCATTCTTCTCATCTCGCTCCTCGCCACGGCTTCGGGGCCACTCACTGATGGCCTCAAGTTTAGCAAAGACGAGCTCATCTGGTCACAAGCCTTTTACTATGGCATGTGGGCTGCCATCCTCTACTTTGTTGATGCTTCACTCATGACGGTGACCTTCTATGGCGCCTGGACTCGTCACTATGGCAAGGACTTTAACCTGACACCTAGTCAACGCACCCTCATGCTCCAAACCATCATGTTCCTCATGTACCTTCTCATCGGTGCCCTCGTCTTTTCCAACATTGAAGACTGGAGCTATCTCGACGCAGTATACTGGGCCGACGTGACTCTCTTCACCGTTGGTTTTGGCGACTTTACGGCAGAGACGACTCTAGGCCGTGCCCTCATGATGCCCTACGCCCTCATCGGTGTCATCAGCCTCGGTCTGGTCATTGGCTCTATTCGAAGCCTCGTTCTCGAACGTGGAAAACGCCAGGTCGATGCCCGGATGGAAGAGAAGAAGCGTCGGAGAATGGTCCGTAGCATGACCAAGAAAGGCGACGACGATATCCTCGAGCCCATCCGGGAACCACACCGCGCCGACTCAGAGTTCTCCAGCAAGCTACCAGCAACAGAGTATGAACGCCGCAAGGTCGAGTTTGACCTCATGCGCAAGATCCAAGCTCAGGCATCATCCCGTCGTCGTTGGATGGCCATGGCTATATCTACAGGCTCATGGCTCATCCTGTGGCTCCTGGGTGCCTTTATCTTTGTCAAGTGTGAAAAGCCATACCAGGGCTGGGTGTACTTTGACGGCTTCTATTTCTGCTTCGTCTCTCTCACCACAATCGGCTACGGCGACAAGACCCCCAAATCCAACGCGGGCAAGTCATTCTTTGTCTTTTGGTCTCTCCTCGCGTTGCCGACCATGACAGTTCTCATCTCAAACGCTGGAGACACTGTTGTCAAGCTCATCCGTGATAGCACACTACGACTCGGAAACGTCACCATCCTCCCCGGCGAGGGAAACTTTTCTGGTGATCTCAAGTACATCATTCACAAGGCCACTTTTGGAAGGATATTTCCAGATCACAGGAACCCTCCAGCACCTGCGGACCTCAAGAAACACCAATCAACTCAAAGTAATATCACCCAGAACGTAAGCGACACCATAATCAAGACAGAAGGACAAAATAATGGACAAGACCCACGAGGTCGGTCTCGCCACTCAAACATCGATAGAGACTCCTCTCCCCGACGGATAGGCCACCAACGCACCAACTCAACCTTTACCTCTCAAGTCCGTCGGTCCCTCTCCCGTCTACGAGACGCCAAGGATGAACTTCCCACCGGAACAGACTTTCACTTCCTCCTCATCTCCGAGATCCAGGTTCTCGCTAGCCATCTAAAATCTCACAAGCCTCATCACTACAGCTTTGAACAGTGGGCGTGGTACCTCAAACTCATGGGCGAGGACGAAGGCAACGCTGATACGCATCGCAAAGCGCAGCCAAAGAGCGGGCATAGACATCACCATCATCGCCATCATCATGGTCGCGGTAGGAGCCCACAACGAGGTGGTTATGGCTCACCGGATAGAAACGACGAGGAGAGTCCACAGTCGGACGAGGCCATGGCTTGGTCCTGGGTGGGCAACCGAAGTCCTCTCATGGGAAGCCAGGAAGAAACAGAATGGATTCTCGAAAGACTCATGGACAGACTGCGAGAGTCCTTGTCAGCAGAGGGAAGACGACAGTTAAGAGCTGAAACTAGAGCGTTGGGGGCTGGTCATCATCGTCCAGTCAATGGTTCACACCATAACGAACACAACCACGGACACAACCACGAGGACAGGGAAAAGGCGCAATGATATGCGGGTGATTTGAATCATACGTTGACTCTTTAAAGGGCACGGCGTTGATTTACTGTACATGTTTGCATATAGCCGGTGTAAGTTTGGTCAGGTTCACGAGACACGAGTTTGAAGTAGCTGTTGATAGTGTACAACTTCGAGGTGAGAGCCTCAAGGCACACAGTGTCATATTCATTCCTCATAGCTCTAAGCTTCCAAGTAACAGATCTAACCCTTCTGTCACTATTCCGTATTCATACATGGATACTCGTACAACATAACTAACGACACATCGTCACCGCGAGTGTCAATCCCTGCTTGTTCCGTAGATTTCGTACAATGGCGATAGAAAGTATCGCCCATCTTCATCTCGTAATTCCATGCTCCGAAAGCTCACTGTTCGTATCCGCTGCTCAGTTGCTGTTTCCAAGAAGCAGTCGCCTGTTACGTCGGATGACTTGGTTCAGTCCCTTCTCCAGCTTCTCCGTCTCACGACGAGCAGCCGCAAGGGCGCCCTCAGCATCCTCGACGCTCATCAGGGGCATGCCACTAACACCCATGCCAAAGTTCTTGCCACGCTCCTCGCTCGACATGCTGGCTGCGCTAAAGTCTTGCATCGCTCGGGCTCCATCGGGTGGCGTGTAGATGCCAACGCCAGCAGCAGCATCAGGTCCGTAGAAGTAGGGTGCAAGAGAGTTAAGGCTCGCCGCAGCCGCGTCTTTGGTAGGAGATGCCCCCTTAGGGAATCCCATGTTGGTGGCCCCCAGGTTGAGGCGAGGGAGGACGTACTGGTTGATGTAGCTGAGCGCATCCTCACGTTGAAGCTTCCCAATAGGGTCCTGCGACTGAGGTTGAGCCGTGGCAGGGAAAATGTTTGGTCGACCGTTAGGAACGGCTCGGCCCTTGATCAGAGAAAAGGCACCGCTTCCTGGCTGATGTCGAGGAGCGATGAAGGCTCCCGGGTTCTCTGCCGTAGCCGCGATAGCAGCTTGGAGCTCTAGGAAAGCATCCTCCTCTTCGGGGGTAAGACCACGAATGCAGTCTCCGTTGGGGGTAATGAGCATTCGGCTGCCGTCCACGTGGAATTGCTTGCGGACAGGCTTTCCAGCGCGCAGAGCTGCCAGATCCTCATCCTGAATCTCACCGCACTTGCAAGAGCAGTCCTTGCAATGGCCAGCCTTGTTGGCGTTGCTGTTGGCCGAGTTGGGATCAGTGCGGGATGAGCTGCCTGAGATGGGCTTGAGTAGGTGCAACTTGTCGATGCTTGAGGACCACAAGGCATTCTTGATCTCTGTAAACACAGAAGGGGGGCCTGGCTGTGGCTTCTCTGGCACTTCAGGGGTCTCAGGCTCAGTTGTAGCAGGCTCCTGGGGAGGTGACTGGGGTGTAGGAGCCACCTCTGACTCGACCTCCTTTGCCTTGCCTTTGCCCTTGGCAGCCTTCTTCTGAGCAGCCTTGCTCTTAACGGGCTTCTCTTCCGGCCCCTTCTCCTTAGGTTGTTCTGGCGCAGAAGGCTCTGCAGGAGTGGGCTCAGCCTTGGCTGGCTCTTGGACAGGTGTCGTAGGACCAGTCTGGGGTGCCTTGGCAGGCTTCTCCTTCTTCTGCTTCTTCTTTCGCCCAAGGACAGGCCCATGCTCCTCCGGCTCCTTTGGGGCTTCAGCAATCAGCTTGGTCTCCTGCTTCAAGGCATCCTTGCGCTGCTTTCGTTGCTGGCTCTTGGTGGTCGTTCTCACCGCCGCAGATCCAATCCTGCTTGGAGGTGGAGAGCTTGCGCGGGAATGGGTCACAGAGGCCGAAATCACCGAGGCGGTGTCACTAACCATCTCGCTGACTGGTGTTTCGGGTCTGTAGGAAGCCGAGATGACTCTAGATGTCGCCGACAATGCGACTGAGGCCATCGTCAAGGCAGGGGAAGCCGGCGCGGGGGCCTCTACTCTTTGCGTAGGAACGACACGCAACGTCTTGGGTGCAGTGCGAGTAATAGGGGATGAAATACCGGCGGCGGCAGGGGTAGGGAGAGGTGGGAAAGCAGCAGAGAGTTCTGTCGTCGACTTCTCAGTTGTTGCCGATGACTCCCCAGCCTTGGAGGGCGAAGCTCCTGGGGTCCGAGTATCAATAGAAACAGGCTTCTTTTCGGCCGTTTTGGCGATTTGCACCGGCTTCACATCCTGACTCTTGGTCTCCAGGCTAGGCCCGGCCTTTGCCAGTAGCTTGTCGACAATCTTCTCTGCCTGTCTCTTAGCCTTGGGGGTTGCCTTTGGTGTCGGTGTGCTAGGCCGATCCTTATTCTTCAGTGCATCCAAAGCCGGGAAGTCCTCGTCTTGCAAGGCGGTTCCCTTCATCTGCTTAGTTTGCGACTGTGCCGTGATCTCCTTTGACAAGCCACTCTCGACCGCAAGAGACTTGAGGTTCTTCTTGGCTTCGGAGATTGGCGTGACAGGCTTTCGGGGCGAGTGCTCCGGAGTCAAAGCACCCTGTGGGAATCCTGGAGGTGGAACCTTGGGTAGCGCAGGGACAACGTGGTGAAGTCTTGAGGAGCCAGGGGTAGACGGGGGCCTGGAGATGTTCGTAGGTAGACCTGGCGGAAGCGCTAGGCCTGGAGGTACTGAACGGCGTCCATCCAAATCCGTGATGGGATCATCTGCGACCAGCGCATCAACTGAATTCCTGGCCTCGTCGAGAGAGGGTAGCTCGTCATCTGTTCAAACGACTGTTAGCATAATGCCCAACTAATCGCTCAAGATGAACCAAGAAAACAAGACACCAAGACTACGAGACCACGGCTTCTTATGTACAGGATATTAGGGGAGCAGTATTCATGTTACGGCATCCACCATCGTCTTCCACGGGGGACAACGAGTATAAAGGGCAGCTTGGAGAGAATAGAGGGTATATGCTATTTCTGACCAAAGATAACCGCCAAACCTAGGCGGGCGGTTTCGACATTGTTAACATACATAAGGGTTTGTGGAAGACGATGATGGCTTGCCTGACCTGAACCCTCATGCGCTTGTGGTCGTTGATGGACCTGCTGAAAAACTCGGAGGGAGAGACCCCATGGGATACTCTCGATGTGTCCTCCTTTTCCCCCAAAGAACGAAGATGACGCCTGATGCAAAGCTGGCCTTCTGCGCAGCGTTGATCTCGCAAAATGCCTGCTGAATCAAAATGCGCTTGTGACTGACTTGTGTCCCCCCCGAGGAAGATGAAAGGCAACCTTTTGGCCCCATCCCTGAAATGCCCAAGAACGCCTCCCCTGTACATGAAGAAAAAGGGCCAGAAACAATAAGACCTGGCCCGTTATCCAGCCTTCCTGAATCGTGATGGCTCCAAAAAGCAAACAATAACATTACCACCTCGTGAAGCCGGCGTTATACATCATGTTGTTGTACCCACCTTGACTCTGACCTCCAAACAAGCCCTGTCCAACTCCGGCGTTGCCCTGAGACTGGTGCTGCATTCGCGCCTGCAGGATACTCGGGTCTGCAAGATCTACTAAACCACTCCCCCCAGAGGAGGAAGTGTTAGCATGTCTGTGCTTCTTCCCCTTCTTCTTCTGCTTGGAACCCATGTCTTGGAATGCTCCGGGCTGGTTACCGTAGAGCGACGCCGGATGGCCGGAAGCAGGAGCTGGGGTGGAGGTAGAGGATGGTGGGTACTGGTTTGAAAAAGAAGAGATCAGGTACTCACGCTTTCCCGCATCATGGGCCTGGTTATTACCTGCCCCCCTGCGGTTAATCAAACTTTGAAGAAGCTCAGTCGAGTTGTCCTTGGGTGCACCTCCAAATCCACCACCAAACTGGCCAAACATGCTAGGAGGGGTGCCAGTTGACTTGAGGCCAGGGGGAGGTCCTGGCATCGAGGCGCCATAGAACTGGTTGTTGCCCTGGGACTGGAACGAGTTAGGCATCATGGACGACTGCTGAGCCATGATGCGTGGGTTGGCAGCAAGCTTGACATTGGTAGCCGAGCTGGCATTGTCATTGGCAAAGCTAAACCGGGAAGATTGACGGTTGTGGCCTTGTCCCTGAAAGGTGCTGCCTTGCCCTTGGTTGGAGATTCCAGGAGGGACATCATTGAATCCGCTCTGGGATCGGAGAAAAAGTTGTTGAGGTGTCATGGACCGCGAGCCTGGGTTGCCTGAGCTTTGGTTAAAATTGGGTCCAGTCAGGGCAGGTCCAAATATACCATCGGTCGTACTTCGTTGGATAGGAGGCTGAGTGCTGGGTCGACGATCAAAGCCTCGACTGTCAGCAGTTGTGTCGCGATCCTCCGGTTCACCTCCAAGGGCCAAGCTTCCACCAGTCTCAGGTTCTCCCTCTGAAGGCTCGCGAGCCTCGGCGGCCTCCTCCTGCTCTCCGGTCAAACGGGAGTCCTCCTCCTCGCGCATAGCCTTGCGCTTTTCACCACCACGGACGTCGAACAAGGGTGGGCCGAGATCGTCTGAATCGGGGTCAACAACACGAGGAAGAGAGCAGCTCTGCAGCGCCTTCAGAAGAGCCTTGAGAGTGCTCTCGGGGAGTCCCTTGGTTTCTTTGATTGGCTCAGGCGTAGGCTCTGGCTCTGGCTCCTTCGGCTTGTTGGCTGTCGATGGGCCGGCTTCGGGCTCCTGAGTATCCTCCACTGCCTCCTCCGGAACAGCCTCTGCGGTAACAGGCAACGACATCGAAACAGCAGGGCTAGACGCAGCACCACTAGTGGCGTGACTACCCCTACGGCTTCGCTGAGGATTCCGCGCCCAGTTGGCAGATGACGGGAGTGCCGATCCATCGACGCCGTTCTCCGACCCTTCCTTACTAACAGAGCGAGTCATGGGATGGGATACGACGGGCGGCGGCGTGGGTTGAGGGGCCTGCTGTCGAGAGGCAGACCTCGAGGACCCACCGCCAGGTAAAGGCCGCTGAGTGTGGATGCTGTTCATGGACGACAGGTCTTGTCTCGAATAGCTATCCTCCTCGTCACCTTGTTCGTGCAAGAACATGCATCCAGGGTTGCCGCATTTCTCGTTCTTGAGCCAAGCAGAGCAGTATTTGGTCGTGCCATGCTGAGCCTTGAGAATTCGGTCACCGTTCTGAGAACCGTGGACGGCCTGGATGCAACGTGTCGCTTCTTCGGGGCGCTCAAACGTCACGTAAATGCCGAGCGACTGGTGCTGGCCATCCGAACTCTTCCGGTTACTAATCGAAATCTTTTGGATGTTGCCGTACTGGCCGAAGAATTCGGGCTTTCGCAACGTCTTGAGTAGTTCGTCTTCGCGCACGGTGGGGGCGAGGCCTGTGATATAGACCAAGTTCTTCTGCACGACGCGCACTCCGATGAGATTCTTACGGTTCTCCTTCTCGGCCTCGCGCTTCTGAACTTCCTTCTGTCGTTGCTCTTGGGCTCGCTTCTTTTGGTTCTTTTGTATGTTGGCACGGAACTCGGCTACTCTGTAATCACTCGTCAGCGTGGCGAGGCCCGAGCGGTGGGCAGCGACGTACTCTTCCTGCGTCACGACCTTCCACTGTATGGTCTTTTCATCGTAAGGTCGTCGACATGCGGGACATAGCCCGTTCATATTATTCTTGATGTTGTTGAAGCAGAACTGGCAGACCTGCGAGGAGGGTTAGCCATGTGGCCACTTGGCGAGGGACGAGAGATAGCGGGGAGGATTCGATCGCACCTGGTAGCCGCAAGGACATGGTCGAAAATTCCGATCGGACAGATCAAACTCCTCGATACAAAGAGGGCTGTCAAGGGTGTCAGCTCAGGTACCCAACATTGCCCGAGGGCGCAGGGCCAGCGGTGCCAGCAGTCGAGCGCGCCCGGTGCACGCGTTGAAACTCACCAGGTATCCTCCTCCTCTTCTATGAAAGAATCTTGGGGCGCCATGGTGACAGTCTGAGATTAGGGGTGAAAGGTTGATGTGGGGAGGATTCAAAATACGATGCTGGAATTGTGAGGACGAGGAGAGGAATGATGTTCGGTATGCATCGAGGCTGCGGGAAGAGAAAGATCCAAAAGCGATCTAAGCCAATCTTGGACTAGTGGCGATGGAAAATCACGTGAAAGGATCTCTGTCACAGCGACAGGGAGTTTGGGGGCATGCAATAGCCAACTACCTTCAGTCTCCGGGCAACCCCGCGGGCAATCGAGGTACCCGTATATGTCCGGCAGAACGCCGGAAAATTCACGTCAAGGCTCAGCCGCTAGGATTCTCGAGCCAATACTTGCAGCATCATTACCAACACCAAAAGGCATTTCGTCTCGAGGACCTGTCCCATCGTCAATTGGCCTCGAACCGTCACATCACCGGCCATGGCGACAACAATCTCTCGAAGCAGGGCCTTGGCCTCAGCTCTGCGGCCCGCGAATCCTTCCGTCCAGGCCTTCAACGGTCAAGCAATCCGCTGCTTGTCCAGCTCGGCTCGTCAATATGTCGCAATGCCGAAGGAGGCGCCCAACATGCGAATGGCCCCCCGAGACCACATCGGCACCCTCAAGGCGCCCATTGTTAACCCTGCCGACAAGTACCAGAGCAAGGCTGACAACATGCACCGATATGGTGCCTGGCTGATGGGTTGCCTGCCCAAGTACATCCAGCAGTTCTCTGTCTGGAAGGACGAGCTCACCATCTACATCTCGCCCTCGGGTGTCTATCCCGTCTTCAGCTTCCTGAAGTGTTGGTATCCCGTCAATTGATAACAAGGAATTCGCTAAAACTGTCTAGACAACACCGCTGCCGAGTTCACCCAGGTCAGCACCGTCACTGCCGCCGACTACCCCACGCGAGAGAACCGATTCGAGATTGTCTACAACCTTCTCTCGGTCCGCCACAACTCCCGCATCCGTGTCAAGACCTACGCCGACGAGGCTTCCCCCGTGCCCAGCATCACCGGTCTCTTTGACGGTGCCAACTGGTACGAGCGAGAGGTCTACGATCTGTACGGAGTCTTCTTTGCCGGCCATCCCGATCTCCGAAGAATCATGACCGACTACGGTTTTGAGGGTCACCCTCTTCGCAAGGACTTCCCCTTGACTGGTTACACCGAGATCCGATACGACGAGGAGAAGAAGCGTATCGTGACCGAGCCCCTTGAGCTTACCCAAGCCTTCCGCAACTTTGAGGGTGGATCCAGCGCTTGGGAGCCTGTCGGAGCCGGACAGGACCGCACACCCGAGTCGTTCAAGCTGCCAACACCCAAGCCGGAGAAGAAGGAGGAGCCGAAGAAATAAAACGGGTATCCATATCCCAAGCTGTATAAGATGTCACTTGTTAGAAATATTACCTGGATTTGAATCAAATCAGATCAGACCACTCCTTTCTTGGTCCGCCACGCCAAGTGAAGTGTCCACCGTCGACCGTCCACCGACCACCGACAAGAGCTGACTTAGCGGACAGGGTCCGGTATTAAACGACCGGGGACAAGATATGACCTTTTCGGTTCTCGCTAACCAAGCAGGCTAGAGGAATGTGCAAGTAGCGCATATGGGCCGAGGATTCCGCCACGCACCTGGGTGCGGGCAAGGCCATGATTGGTACTACATCGGGAGGCGAAGCTGACAATCATGATGCAGTATTCGCAATTGCACAGGCCGGCAGAGTAGCACAACATGTCAGCTCTCATCATATTTCACTAGACGATTCTTCCGATGGATTCATGTCGCGCTACCCCTCCCTGCACCTCCCGAGCTTAATGGTCTGGCCTGGTCTACTGATACATATATCCACCCTTGCCACCCATCTTTCCTCATCTTCTTTCCATCCATCCAGGAAACACACATCTCCTTTCGGTTCGGGTGGGCCCCCGATAACTCGATTCTACTTTTCAACTCACACTTCTTCACTTCACTTCTTTATCACATTTAATTCCCCTTTTTTTCCACAACCATGTCGGACAGCAGCGCAAACAGCAGTCCCATCAGCAGTCCCATCAAGACGAGACGATGCTCATCAACAGCATCCAGCGAGTCCTCACTCCGCGACTTGGAAACAGAATACCTAGCTCTACGGGACGAACATCTGAGCTACGAAGACGACGCTGAGTTTCACATCTTTATCGATGCGCTGGACCGTGTCGACACACTCGTCACCGAGCACACTCCAAAGGCGGAGAGGAGAAAGTCATTTGGTCGCATCTTGAGTGGGTTCAAGATGCACAAAAACAAAGACAAGACGTCAGGATCGGCAGAAGAACCAGCTTGAAAGTGAGGTGTCATGAGAATTGTGGCGGGCCTTATTATCATGGCCATTGTATACTGAAGTTCACGGCCACATGCATGTACGAAGGGAAGAACCTAACTCTACTACCCGAGACACGGAGCTGAGGGAATCCTAAGGAATGAATTTGATGAGAAGAAACGAGAAGGCGTATCAAAAGAGACGCATACAAGCAACAAAAAACAGGGAGAACATGCCGCCATCATGTTCAATTTCTTACTTTTTTAAACGGGGTTTAGCTCTCGGGTCAGAGGCATACCGCTCGTTAGACTTGGGCTTAAAAAAAGCCACAACTTTTGCAACTATCGCAACTATCACAACAAAGAGCATTCCTCACATTACTGCATGTGGAAAACGATTTACCCTCTTTCTCAACGACGTCAAACGGGCCAAAAGCCGGTGGGAAAAGCTGACGACAGCCATGACGAAATCGTTGTCCTGCAGTGGCTTCAGCCTCGTATTCGCTGCAGCACCACCACCAACCAGCTTCATCCAGCCGCTTGTGGACGGAACAGATCCCCGGATAAGGAGGATAGAACGGCAAACAAAAAAAGAAACATACAACACCGGGCATTCGCCGGTCGTCACCGACCCGACTACTACTCCAGCGGTCGCCAGTTTGACTATGGGAGAGCGGACGGGATCCCGTATTCTCTAGCGCCTGTGGTCGTATGTGCCAGTTGCTTCGTCGAGTCGACTCATATTCAGGGGCTGATTCTGAAGATGGATGCATCCTTCGGGAGGATTGGTGTGGACTGACAAGCATGGCCAATCAAGTAGAATAGGTAGACAGGTATGCGGTTGGGTAGCTATCCGTCTTGCCATGGCTTGGGGAACAAAGGCTGTCTTCAATAAAGCTTCGTATTACGTCTATCAGAACTCGCTGTCTCAAAGGATTCGACCTGCCATTTTATCTCTATTAGTTCATATCCTACAGCTTCGTTCCTCATCCGCTATTGCAGGCTGCTCATCAAGCACACTGCTCTATGAACTAGTCAGCCACACAGCTCGTGGCGGCTCCAACGTCCTCCATACCACAAGCAGTGGCCTCCAGCAGAGATGAGCCTACCCTCCATGAACCTGAGCCATCCATTGACATCGCTTCCTCGCAAAATATATACGCTTATCCCTTTGCTCCATCGAATAAGTAAATCCCAACCAAAAAACACTTCTTGCAGACGCAATTCCGAGCGAGAACCCAAAGAAAATCAGAGAAGGAACGCAAGATGGCTCATCCATGATTGTGCAGTCCGCGCCAGCCTCATCACCAACTCCTATCCCAATAGACAGAATTGTGAATGCACCTTTGCAAGCCTGTGACGCCCTCGTGCGCTCATCTCCCCAAAACTCCATCATATGCTAAGTAAGGGACTGAAAACGCTACACACTGCCATCAGGCACTTGCCTTGATAGCCAGTGATGGTCAAAAACAACAAGAAAATGACATATATAAAGGATGGAGTCTGCTGCCAAAGTCGTGCCCGACTACCCCGGCCGTCACCACATGTCTTCCCGCCTGTCATGCCGACGATCTCGATCGTCCCCTGTGTCGTGGTACTGGTAGTACTCCTTGACCCCCTGGCCATAACCATCGGATCCATCGTAGTCGTAGTCATCATGGTGGTCGTTGCCGTGCTCATCTTCGTAGATCTGAGCATCATCGACATAATCCACCTCTCCGTTACCAGAGTCAGCATATTGCACTGCCGCCTGGAAAGAGTTAGTAATGCTGGAAAGATGCCAAGATATTGAATACTTACCCGGTGATAATCGAAGTTGTATTGGTCGATGGAATCCTGGGCATCTTGCTCCTCCTGCCTCTGTTGGGCCAGGTACTCCTCTTCTTGCTGTTTCCGCCGAGCTTCCTCTTCCAGCCGCTTCTGTTGGGGTGAAATCGGCACATTCATTTGAGGATGCATGGCTTGTACGATGGCCAAATAACTGTACATAAAGTTACTCAGCAGCACTTGGCTGAGGAGTGACCGTCGGGGGTTGGCCAACTTGATGTGGGCCATTCGGTAGATCGCTCTCTCCTCCAGGAGAGGGAATCGAGTCCAATGGTAGTCCATATCAGGGACCAATGGCTTGTATACCGGCTCTTCGGGGACCTTGAGATGTTGGCTCTTCTTGGCGTTCTTCTCTTTCTCCTTCTCATCCTTCTTCTTACTTCCGCCAAAGAAAGAGGCAAAGATGCCATCTTTGTCCCTCTTTGAGTCGCTCTTACGGTGGCTCTCCTTCTTGCGTTCCTGTTGCAGCTTACTTTCAACGTTGTCCCGATCAAGAACCAGGCTTTCGCGGCCCTTTGACGAATTCTTGTCGATAGAAGTCTGGATCACGTCCAGCCGTGCGTTGTCTTGGCCCTTGTCACCAACTGACTTGGTCTTGGACTTTCTGCTTTCCTCCTTCTTCTTGTCCTTGTCATCGGTCCCGCTCTTGAACCATTTCCAGGCGCTTCCAGAGGACTTAGTGGAGCTAGAGTCGTCATCTCGGTCCTTCTTTGACTTCTTTTCTGGTTTCCGTTCCTCCTGGGGTAATGTGGGAATAAATGTTAGGCTATCTGTCCGGGTCGCGCCGCCGCCAGGAAGAGGTGCAGGATTTGCCGCCAAGTTATCGCTCAAGGATTGGCCTTGAGGGTATGAAGAACGAGAAGTATACTGTGGTTGTGACGACTGCGGTACTGTCTGTCGACTCACAGACTTTCGGCTTGAGCGAGGAGACTCCTCCACAGATGGTTCTGGTTCAGAGGCCCCTTGTGAAACAGCCTGAGAGCCCGTTTTCTGAGACGATGATCGCTTGGGGAAAGGCGAAGCCTCATCATGGTTTGATGTTTCAATAGTAGGCATATTCGAAGATGACCGGATAGGGAGCTGATCTTGAAACGTCTCGCCAGCTGTTGCTGCACCCTTATCCTCTGTGTCCTGAGTGGTGCCTTCATAATCATAATCCCCCAGTGACTCTTGTGAGAACTTGTGTGTTCGCTTGATTGAGCGATTTGGACGCGAATGGTTTTCTGACAGGGGCTCTGACTGAACTCGTGTGAGCCCAAGACCCTTGGGGGCATCCAAGGTGGACGAGAGATTTTCGGTGGACTGACTAGGCTGATGCCGATGTCCAGCACGCCTTGAGAGGGGGCCGCCCGAGCGTAAACTTCCACCCTTGCGGTATTGTGTGCGTGTTGATCTGCGAAGGCCCATTCCCGGAACCGCGGGCAAGATTGGCATGTCGTCTGCACTACTCTCGGGGCCTGTTGGTGGAACTTGAGACTCTTGTGCAAACTTCTGTACAGCCTTTGTGGGATCCTTGACGAGCTCCTCTAGGCTAAGCTCATGGCTATGGCCGCGGGAACGTTTCCTCTCCAGCCGATCGGCGCCGTCGACGTACCCTCCGGAGTTGTCGATCTGACGTGATAGCATCGACTTTTTCCGCCTCAAGCCTCCAGATGTCGAGTCGGTCTGGCTTGTCTCGCTATCGGCAGAGAGAAAGGAATCACCGGATCTTCGTCGGATCGAATGGACTCGATTCTCGAGGAATGACTTGAATTCGGTCGGTGCGAGCTCAGGATGCACTCTTGCTGGAACCCAGAGCAATCTCGAAGGGTCGTTTTCGTCATCATCTCCGGTCGGAGCGATCGCTGGCATAGCCATCAAGGACATGGGCGGCAAATCTGGATCCTTGTTGTTTCCAACATCCATGGATAACCGTCTCAGGGCTTGCAGGTTGCTCAGTTCCTGGGCAATGTCATTCGGGTTGTCGATGTTGGTTAAGGAAAACTGAGAGTCCTGAACATCACGAAGCGACAGAGTTGGGGAGAGGGGCGATTTAGGCGATTGTTCAAACGAGTTGCTTCGTTGGGTCGGCGAAAGCGCTTGAGGTTTTTTGCCTGGGCCACCGTTAATGGACGTAGTGTCGAGAACGGGTGCATCGGCTTCGGAGCGCGGGAATCCCCTTCGAGTGTCGACAGACAAAAGCTGATCCTCTGGTGGAGGTCGTGGAAGCTGCTCTTGGTAGGGCGATGGACCTCCGATGAAGCTCAGCGGCCGGCCGTCGCTCAGTGGTCGGCCACCTTCGGATCCCGAGTCTTCTTCATCGCCGTAAAGGGTGCCGATAGCCTCTGTGACATGATGGCTTGGGTCGGAAATAGAGAGATGACCGCGTCTACGGGCAAAGCTGTCGCCAACATCGCCGCGGGGTCGAGATGAGGTCTGTAGACTTGGGATCAGCAAGGGTGGCGATGACAAAACCATGTGATGATGGGGACGAGCGATGAAAGGACCATGACATGATCCGGTTGAGATGAGAAGTGTCGAGGGCCAGAGTCAAGAGTTTTCACGGCACCTCAAGACTGGCGACTAGGGATGATGAGACGTACCATCATCGACGGCTGGGGGGGCCTCAACGGAGGCCTACACACCCTCGATAGCCTCCACGGTTTCCTGGCTTGGCTGTCAAGGCGATACTCAAGGCTTGTGCTGCGCTATCATGGGCGTACGAGCACCACGGTTCGGGCGGCGCAGGAGGACGTAGGGTCGGTATTGAGTCGAGGATAAGAGAGGTGCAGTCACCTCCTGAGTCGGTGTTCTCGCGAAGTCTGTTGTCGCATGGGAGGTGGCCAAGGGAGGAGCCGCTGGTCTGGACGCTGTACGTCAAGGGTCCCTTGGCATCAAATGACGGGCTGCCAGAGTCGATGTGGGCGTCTTCGAAAGGGTCGTGATCGTCGGGACGTCTTGGAGGAGATACGGCTACACTTGGAAATAGACAAAGGGTCGTTCAAGGGAGACAGTCGAGCCTAGTTCAATGAGCACCCAAAGGCGAGATACTGTCGGATGGGATGGCCCTGGAAAGGGTAGTGTTCCGCAATCAAAGGACGCTTGACCAGGGCATGAGACGTGTCACGTGGCGCCTCCAGCGGTTGCCAGCGGGCTGTTCCACTGCATCACAGCGCTATCTGGCGCTAAAGCTGGCGTCCGTCGGGGCGGTACAGCGAGTTGGAGCTCTCTGGCAGTAATCAATGGACCAGCCGAGCGCCAGGTTCCTGGGCGGGCGTTCCAAGGTTCTTTTAGACCGAGAACTGGCTGTCAATATCCAGGATGGAGACAAGGTCCGTTAACTCCACTACGGCAGATTTAAGGGCCATATAAGTTCCAGATTCGTATGGACATAGACGTGGAGGCGGTGAATGACTTTGGAAGAGCAAGTCATCTCTTTCTTTCTGACTTGATTGATCTCTGAGCACCTCCATGCGCGGCCATGTCACCACGAGCTCAAATGAAAGAACCCTGAAAAAGGGTCCAAGCTGCTTGTTTAGGCCGCAGCTCGGCCACATGAATGTCTCCGACTTCCGGCACACGATACAATCAACGAATTCAACGTGGGGTGTGGCATCTGGTCTTCTGTGTGGAATGGTCGAGTGATGGTTAATTTAGCTGTCAGGTGAACTGGGTAAATACATCGGGTATGAAAACCGTGGTTGGTGGTGGCCACGGAAACAGCCCCAGGTGTGCGTCGCGAACATTCTAGGCCGTCTCGTGATGAATGTCTTGTTTTAGTACCCAGACAAGTTCTACAGTAGAAAAGGGTAGACACTCGCCCAAGATGGAAGCTGGGTGACCTAAGGAGGCTGAGCTCTATGACATCCAGGAGCTATAATAATTGTTCCACCCAGAGACAGGGCCGCGGATTGTAATCACAAGGGCCTCACTTATACGATGTGTTGGCTTCAGGTTCCGTGCCAGCTGCTTTGTTTTCGAACAAGACCTGCATTTGACATTGCAGCCATTCTTGATTGAGTACTTGTTGGACATAAATACCATTAATAGCTCCGTCTGAGCGTGACTACTTCGCCAGACCTGACACTGGACCTGACATTGGGGAGCATACGTAGGCGTGACAAGCGTAGGTGATGTTCATGCATGAATACTGACAACACACCAGCTACCAACAGAGGCATCTCGGGGCCACGCTCAAGATGGACGGTCTTTGCAGCAATAAGTGCCGCAGGCTATTCCACTACCTGATCACTAACTTGTGATACAATTCTCGGTCACCCATTCCATGGCAAGGCTCTTGTAACAAACAAGGAGTTCTCCATTGCAAATCGAACCGGCATGGATCTGCGCTACCAGGGTGGACCTTAAACAGCCTCACCTAAGAACTAGAAATTTACCGAACATCAAAGCTTGTTGCTTACCTTGATCCTTCTGGAAAAATGATCCCCTGTGTCGGATCGTATTTCCCTCTCCTTCTTGTCAATTGTATCAAGGCGTTTCATGCAGCCCCGTCTTGTTGAATCCGGCGCCTCAATGTAAGGCAAAGAGACGTGGGACAACCTGGTCGGCAACCCCGCCACAAGATGCCCAACAACCCAGTGGCTTAACTAAAGTCGCACCACTCCGCATCTGCCTCCTTGCCTGTCCTGGCGATAGCCTCCCTTCCAAGCGCCCTCGTCATTTCTTTGGGTGGTCGAGCTCCACCTATCATGGGCTTTTCTCCCCATGGGTCTGATCTCTTGTGGTCAGTGATGTCGTTGCAGTCATCGTCAACTCGGGCTATCGCAGCTCCTGGGCGGCTATGGGACCACTCGTTGGCATTGGCTGGTTCTCACTTCCCCGTCGGTCAAGTTCATTTGGACTACACCTGGTCATCACTCATGTCTCCCGAATCCATTCCCACAGCTCTTTGTCAAATGCGTGACTATGACAGATATATGCGCTCTGCCTTATTACAGTCAAGTTCGCTCGAGCCATTGTGTCCCCATGCTTCTTGTCCGTGTAAGTTGAGCAGGCTTCTATGGAACATGGACATTGAGCTGCATCCAACCACCTGCAAGTTTTCCTTGGTCGATGTCTGATCTTCACCTAGCCATGAGACAAGAGCTTTCTGTGCTGCCTGGGCCTGAGTGTTGCGTTTGCGCAGATCACATATGTTCTACTCTCCAAGTTGGAAATGCGCAACTGCGACCTCGGAACAGGGAGGCTCCAGTGTCACATCATGACATTTCTCATACACGAGTACTTGCAGCAGAGTGAAGCAACAAATGTTCCAGCGTTGCTCTGATTTGAAAATTTGGTAAACCCCAGATGTTAGGTCTGTATGGCACCAGCAAGACGGGGATTGGGCATTCATGCAAGTAGATACATATCTATCATGTAGAATGGTGGTCGTTTAACACAGAGTTTTAGAGCGGCGTGAATCACTGCACGAGAGCCACCAGCCAGCATACATTTAAAGAGCATGAGCACCTACTTACAATGCCTTGAAAGAAACCTGGTCTTGGAAACAAGCATAGCTATCCATCGTTTCACACCAAAACCCAGTAAGTGCAATTCTTAGAAAACGGACCAGGCAAACGCACAACACCTGCAAGTGTCGTCGAAGCTCCCGGGTAGGTGTATCTTCAGCTTTGAGACTGACTCTCACGGCCAGCGGTAGCAACGTCAACACCGCCGAACATTAACCGCCACTGAGCTCTCTCCCCTGGCCTAACCCAAAGGTGACTGTGCCAGTGGACAGGTACATCGTCACAGGTGAAAGCCGAGGGGCTAAACCCAATCAGGCAACAGTGTCTTCTCCCGATTCTTGGGGCCACCTCTAGAAATTATCTCTACCTCTAGAGCCTTGCTGGAGCTGCGAAAATCCACCTCCCTGTGATTGCCTCCCCATCCTCCATTCCTCATCGTCACCTTCTTTTGATACCCATCCATATCCCTCCCCCGGAGCTCCCTTCTCCCCCGAGCTTACTCTGACCTGCGCGATACGTCGACCACGCGATCCCCCGACCGGCTTCGAGCGCAAATAATCAGTTGATTGATAGAATGGCTGCTGTGAGTCTCAGATGGTTCCTTCCATGATCTTGCCTATCCATCTCCCTCGCACCTCCCCAAGTGTCCTCTTCAACGAGGTCGCAGCTTCCTATCGTCAAGACCTTGGAGATGGATCACCACCTGCGGCCCATCTACTCCTCTGCCCTTTTTCGGGCGCTGCCTCTACCTCCCTCCTCTCCCTCCCCCGCTCGCGTGTTGTCCCGCTGTTGCGCCCTGTTTGATGGTCTCGACCGCGAGGCTCTACACCCATTTTCGCGATGAGGCGCTCGTCGAGTTCCCAGAGTTACCCTGGCAGAAATTCGAGATACTGCCGGACGAACTCGATCGCTGACCAAAGACAGCCGCGACCATACAATAACCCAGGCTCGAGCTACCTCCAGAACGGTGCGAGCGGCGGCCTCCCTCCCCACGGTGCCGCGCCTCTTCTGCCAAACCAGGGCCGTGTTATCCAAACAGGTCCCATAAGAGTTCTCTGCATTGCCGATGTGCGAGGTGCGTTTCTATGACGAAAAGGACTGGAACATTGCTGAGACGTGTGTTAGGAAACCTGAGATCGCTCAACGACCTTGCGAAACAAGCCCGGGCTGACCACATCATCCACACTGGTGATTTTGGGTTTTACGACGACACTTCCCTGGAGCGAATCGCCGAGAAGACGCTTAAGCATGTCGCCCAATATTCGCCCCTGATCTCCGAGCCCGTCAAGAAGGCCATCCAACAAGGCGGCCCCGGCCCCGTCAAGACTCGATTCCCCCCTAGCGAGCTACCTCTCTCAGAACTCCCTCTCCTCATCAGCGGAGAGCTCAAGCTCGATGTTCCCGTCTACACTGTCTGGGGTGCTTGTGAGGATGTTCGAGTACTAGAGAAGTTCCGAACCGGCGAGTACAAGGTTCCCAACCTGCACATTATCGATGAGGCCCGATCGATGCTCCTGGAGGTTGGTGGCGTCAAGCTGAGACTACTCGGCCTTGGTGGTGCTGTTGTCATGCACAAGCTCTTCGACAACGGTGAGGGTCGCACCACTATTGCTGGTGGACAGGGAACCATGTGGACGACTCTTTTGCAGATGGGAGAGCTCGTTGATACTGCTCACAGAGTCTACGATCCTACTGAGACTCGTATCTTTGTCACACACGCCTCTCCTGCGCGAGAGGGTATCCTGAACCAGCTCTCGGTGACGCTTAAGGCCGACTTCTCCATCTCCGCCGGTCTTCACTTCCGATACGGTAGCTCCTACAACGAGTTCAGCGTCAACCCTACTCTCGACCACTACAGAGGCAAGCTTGCCGCCTCCAAGGCTTCCTTCAACGACGTCTGGGAGACGGTCAAGGGTGAGGTTGAGCCCGCCATCCAGCAGAACGAGGCCCAACAGAACCTCCTTAAGAATGCCCTCCAGCTTGTCGAGAAGATGCCCACCACTGCTGCAGGCGGCAACCCCTTCGGCGGCCCTGTCGCTGGCCAGGCAGCTCTTGGCCAAGTCGACGAGAGTGCCTTCAAGAACATGTGGAACTTCAACCTGGCTGATGCGGCCTTCGGTTATCTCGTCCTGGAGATCCAAGACGGCCGAATTGGTACAGAGATGCGCGCCCAGGGTTTCAACTTCTCCCACCGAGGAGCCAAGCAGCAACCCGGTATCCCTCCCGCGTCGGCACAAGCTCCTACCGCCGGAATTCCTTCGCCCGCCCCTCCCTCTACTCAATCCAGCGTCCCGCCGCCCACGAGCCGACAGCCATCTGCAGTGCAGCCTGCCAAGCCTACCGTAGCGACGCCCCTGCCTGGTCCCCCGAAGCCCGCCACCCCCCCAGCCTGGTCCCCCGAAGCCCGCCACCCCCCAGCCAGCCCCGAGCTCGAGCAGTCCCGCCCCTCCCCCCTCCTAGCAAGGAAGCTGACAAGGCTCCCGTTCCGGCTGCAGCTAATGGCTCTGCCCACGTCCCTGAGCCTGTTTCTTCCCCCGCCCCCAAGACTCCTGCTTCCGATATCATTGGTCTCTTCATTATGAATGTTAGCACCGAGGACCAATGCAGAGAGCTCTTCGATGAGGAGGACAAGGCCAAGATCCTCAAGGTCGAGAAATGGGGCAACTCTAACAAGGTCGTCCAATTTAAGACGATCGAGGACCGTGATACCGCCATGGCCCGATTGCCCGAGGAGGTCAAGACTCGAACTCAAGAGGATCGGTCTAAGCCCCTTGTGAAGATCTTTCAACATCGCGAGGGCAAGTCGTATGGCAACCGAGGTGGTGCCGGTAACTGGGGTGCCAGCGGACGCGGCGGAGCCACCAGCACGAGCGGCTACCGAAGCGCTGGAGGCGCCAGTGACTCGGAATCGAACCGACGTGGTGGTCGCGGCGGCCGTGGCCGTGGCGGAGATCGTGGTCGAGGTGGCCGCGGCCGTGGAGGTCTCAAGGGCGAGACTGGTACCTCGTCGCCCGCCCCCTCTACCCCCGCCGAATAATTATCACGATCAACATCTAAGTATTGATACACAGCTCTCATGAGATTATGGTTTACCCCCATATTCTCAGTACCTAGCTTTGGCCCTTGCGGCACCTCCTTTTTGTCTCGCCTCTACCCGATTCTTGCTGGGGGCTCAAGGGACAGGAAAACTGAGGGGCATCCCTCAACCTGCGTTTTCATGTATTGTGTACCTAATGAGATCTCGGAGTCGTCGAGCTTCGGCATCGAGGGTTTGGCTTCTTTAGTTTTGACCTGTATGGAGTTCAGTTGCGAAGAGAATCTTAAAAAACATCATTCCGGGCCCTGATTGCATCTCGGGGACGTGAATGTGGTGATGGCATTTCTTGGGGGGATGGATTAGGGGGTAGGATCGAGGGTGCTTTGGAGTGAATGACTTTCTATTTGTACACTGCCACAATTCAATGGCTATTTTCTGTCATGCCCAACCTGAAAACATTGCTTCCAAGACTGGGTTGAAAGTAGACTACATAATGCGTATATTCTTGAACACTTTACAGGGGCTTCATACCCTTGTGGATGGCGGCGATACCGCCCGTCAGGTCCTCGTAACCCTCGCCAGCGACAACAAAGCCAGCATCCTTGATCATGTCCCTGAATTCCACTTGGCTAGGGAACCTCTCGATACTCTCAACGAGGTATTGGTAGCTGTCTCGGTCTCCGGCGACCAACTGGCCGATCAAGGGAATGGCACTGAACGACCACTGCTTGTAGATGGTGTTGAACAGGGGATACTTGTCAACCTTGGAGAACTCGAGGCAGGCAAAAACACCACCAGGCTTGAGAACTCGGTGAGCCTCCTTCAGGGCGGCAGGGATGTTGGAGAAGTTGCGGATGCCAAAGGCAACGGTATAGAGGTCGAGAGAGTTGTCCTCGAGCTGAGCGGGGAGGACCTCAGCATTGGCCTCGAGGAAAGAGAGAGCGGACTGGTGGGATGCGGGGAGGGCGAGGGAACGTTGGCGACCCACGGCCAGCATGTCGGGGTTGATGTCGGAGATGATAACTGATACGTTGGGATTGCGATTGAACTCGTGGGCGTGCTGTAAGTGACGGAAGGCAATGTCACCAGTACCGCCGGCGACGTCGAGGATGCGCTGGGGCTGGCCAGGAGGGTTGGTAGCACCGGGGTTGAGCGAAGAGATATAGTAGTCCCTGAGCAATTGCGTGTTAGTCTGTTGATCAACTAGAAGTTCGGGAGAGCCGGTAGATGCCTACTTCCACAGGCGATGAATGCCCAAGGACATCAAGTCATTCATCTTGTCATAGGACTCGGCGACACTGGTAAAGACACCAGCGACACGCTGCTGCTTCTCGCCCTCGGTGACGGTCTCATAGCCAAAGTGGGTAGGGCGATCGGAAGTGGGAGTGGTGTTGCGGAGGGCATTGGAGGAGGAGAATGGGCGGATGGAAGCGGCAGGGCGTGCTGAGGGGTTCAATGAGCGAGAGAAGCTCCGGAGAGCTGTGCGGGAGGCCATTGTGGACGAGAATTGGGCCTCGGAGTTATGAGGGATGGTCTCTATCGGAGGTCAGTTTGGAATCATACGAGGCTGAGAGATGGAAATTTGCTGGTGGATAAGTGGGGGCGATGTGGCGCTTCTTCAGCCTTGTACCAGCCACAGTGGCTGCTTCATCCTTGTCTCGGTGCGATAAGTAGAAGCGGATGATCCAAGCCAAAAACAAGACACATCTGTTTGTAAGAAGACGAATAACTCACGTCTAGGCAATGTCTCCAGCTGTTGTAGCAGCTGAATCTCCCTCCCGCTTCCGCTCACGATGTCTGCTGAGTGCCCGAACAAAGGTGTGCACCTTGTCCTTCATGAACCAGGCAACGAGGCCAAAGATTGCAAACAGAGTAAGAATGAGAAGAGCGATGCTAACAGCTGGGTTGGTCATTGCGTGATTGGTGTTGAGGTTGCGGATTGAAGATGGATGGGAATTGCGGTTGCTTTGTTGTGAGTTGAACAAGCTGAACTGGGAGATGGACGATGGTGTTTTGAAAGTTGTTTATTTTACTCGCATCAAAATCTATGCACTGATGCATGCTACTTCCTGCAAAACCAATTGGCTGTTAAACCCATTGTTTACTCTTTAACGATGCCATCCTGACAGTGGCAGACAGCTGCCATACACTGCACTAGTTGGGGTTCATGGAGATCTGGAGTCTATCGGAATGTGGGGTACGTCGATAAGGCTCGTGTGGGGGATAGCAAGCACAGGGCCTCATGGACTGTTCCTGGCTTCAGCATCGCTAGATGATTGACAGGGCATCTCGGCAAGGGTGTTGAAAACTAGTTCAGAGCAATTACCGACTGATAATGGATGGCTTCGGGGTTTGTTTGAGGCTGGGTATGCCGAACCTCGTTCAGTAACGGCTTATCTCAGTCTCGGCTCATACGGTTGGAGTCGGCTCAAATGACGTCGCTTCAAGTATACAGACCGAGAACAGCCCCCTCGGTAATGTTATTTCTCCTCTTCGTCTTGTCGTTTACCGCAAGTTGGAAGTTGATTGAACAAGGGAGAAGTTTATGAATTGAGATTGCCCTTTGAACGGGATCACAGCCACCATGAAGTCTCGAGCTCTGCGACACGTCGCCCTGCGAAGGGCTGCCCTCGCTAGACCGCAGGCCGTCCCCTTTGCTCTTCGATCAGCCAGCAGTCTCTCGCAACGACCCAATTCCGACTACGTCTCCTTTCCCGGTGCCCTCAAGAGTGCCTTTACAACGACGCTCAAGTTTGAGGCTCCCGAGTCGTATCCTGCGCTGCCGACGTACCGCGTTGTTGACCAACATGGCGCGGTGGTGGACGAGTCCTTCAAGCCCGATATCTCGGACGAGGAGGTAATTCGACTATACAAGGACATGGTCTTCATTTCCATCATGGATCTGATCATGTTTGATGCGCAACGGCAAGGTCGGCTGAGCTTCTACATGGTCAGTGCTGGTGAGGAGGCTGTCAGCATTGGCAGCTCAAGTGTCTTGGATCGGGAGGACGTCATGTTCTGCCAATATCGAGAACAGGGCGTGTTCAAGGAGCGAGGGTGGACGGCAAAGGAGTTTATGGGGCAACTATTCGCCAATAAGCGGGATCCTGGCCGAGGGCGGAGTATGCCTGTGCACTACGGAAGCAAGGAGTTGAATATTGTGAGTACCATGTGGACTGAAGCAAGATATTGAAGCTAACAATGAGGATGAAGCATTCGATCTCGTCGCCACTGGCAACACAACTTCCTCAAGCCTCTGGAGCCGCCTACGCTCTGAAGATGCAACGGTTTCAGGACCCCAATGTCAAACCTAGAGTGGTTGCTGCCTTCTTTGGCGAGGGTGCAGCAAGTGAAGGAGACTTTCACGCTGCATTGAACATTGCAGCCACAAGATCTTGCCCCGTCATCTTTATCTGCCGAAACAACGGCTACGCCATCTCGACACCTACACTGGACCAGTACCGTGGTGACGGTATTGCCAGCAGAGGTATTGGCTATGGTATCGATACTATCCGCATCGACGGAAACGATATCTGGGCTGTTCGAGAAGCCACCAAGAAGGCCCGTGAGATGGCTCTCCAAGACGGTGGAAAACCCGTCCTCATTGAGGCCATGACCTACCGCGTCTCGCATCACAGCACATCAGACGACTCGTTCGCATACCGCGCGCGGGTAGAGGTCGAAGACTGGAAGCGACGTGATAACCCTATTACCCGACTCCGCAAGTGGATGGAGGCCAAGGGTATTTGGGACGAGACCAAGGAGAAGGAAGCCCGTGATAGTCTGCGTAAGGAGATCCTGAAGGCGTTTAGCGAGGCCGAGAGGGAGAAGAAGCCCCCGATCCGAGCCATGTTTGAAGACGTCTATGAGGAGCTCACAGAGGATCTGAAGGCGCAGATGACAGAGTTGAAGGAGATGCTTGACAAGTATCCCGAGGAGTATGACACTGCTGAGTTTGAAGGAGGCAAGGATAGCCTTAAGCCATAAAGCTCGTGTAAGTAGATAATTACCCAACAAAGCACCAAACACAATAAGAAAAAGGAGAGTATCTAGGTTCAACAGCACATATCACTATCATGACTCCTCTGTACTCCAGACCAGGTCATAGCTCACAGATGGAGACACCCATGACCCAATCACACAATGAAGCGCCGGCGTGCTCATGGGACCCTGGTGTTGGGTTCCGCTACCTAGACGAGACAAGCCGGCCGTCGGGCGGTTTTTGTTTACTTTTTTGTGTCTTTGATGCGGGCTGGATGGTTCCCGACGAGGAAAATGCCAGTTGGCAATGCGTCTAGCAACGTGCCGCAGTCAGGCATTCTCCATCTCGTGGCTCTCTTTTTGCATGATGGGGTTAGGGGTGCGTGAATACCCGTTGCCGATTTGTTAGTGGAGTGCATAATGAAGAACGGCATTCTGACACCCATCAGATTGGAGGGACACTGATAATGGTGATATCCATAAAATAGCTCAAGTTTATTGAATAGCAGTAGGTGAGCTCACGATTAATAATTACCTATGATCGGTATAAAGAACCGTCATGGATGAGGCCTGGCTAAAACATCCACGGACGGCCTGTACCTTGTTGGCGGTCACGGTGGTCGGTCTAGTGCGACTTTTCTAGTGGATTCCAGCGGGTAGCCCTACCCGGAGGGGTGCTGCGTGATGGACGCCACTATGAAGCAAAGCGGGCCTCTCCACAAAGCGGGATCTCTCAACCCAGCCCGCGTCTTGTCTCCATGGATGGTGGATGTCTTGCTTGATAAAGAAGAGAGGCCCGACAGCAGGTGGTGGTGATGCGCTGGCCTTGTCCCCGGCACATCCATCCATTGCTTCTGGATATGGTCTTTGGTGCTGCCGCAGCAAATACTCTCGAGGGTGGCATGGTGCGACAAAGAAGGCACTTTGCAAGCGAGAATGAATCCCCGTGGGCTGTGAATGGGTCGGTTGTGAGATGAGGTGCTTTGCTTCTCGACTGCAGAGCGAGCACGGCGGCGGGATACGGATGCGTTCCCTTCCCTTACATTAGGAGTACTCAGCCATGAATGATGCGGCCAACGGGCACAGTGCTTGTTTGCAGTTGATAAGGCTGGCTCACCTACAGAGTGTCCAGTACAGTGCTCTAGCTCCCTGGCACATGGCAGACCCCAACTTTTTCGCAAACGTAGCACCATCAGAGCACGTCGTTTTCTGCCGTGTGGCCTGCCCAGAGCCTCCCCCCCCCATGGATGGATAGGTGGATGGAGTCCCTCTCCTCCTAGTGGACCACACACGTCAACCGTAAACCGCCATCTGCCATCCGCATCCGCCAGCCCGCCGAAACAACGAGCATTTCTCTTCTCCTCCCCCCCCAGCCCAAGGACTGCATGCCATAAACCCAAAAATAATCCTCCCTCCTAAACTTCCGCCTCCTTCCCTTCTTCTCACAACCCTCGCTCTCGTTGACCGAGACTCTCTGTGTCCTGCTCCCTCAGACTTTCTAGGCTTGCCTCTACCCACTCTGCTAACAAGCCCATCTACCCATCTCTCCGCGCGCCGTAAGTTGACGGGTATCGCTATCTCTTCGCCCGCTCTCGTCATCCCGACCCCATCGCCCTCTCAACATCGGAGAGAAACCACGACCACGACCACGATCACCCCGCCTCGCCCGCGCCTGCCCGCTGCCTTCCTGATGGCGTAGGTCGTCTGGGCATGGCAGAACGAAAATCGGCAGGTGACAACGAAGTGCGACTTCCCTCGACCTCATCGACCTCAACTGCCAAACTCTCATCCACCGCCGCCGCTTCTCTAGGCCCCCAGAGGTAGGGCCAGCCCTTTATTCTTCTTCCGTCTTCCATCCTCATCCCCCAGCGCCGCTTCACCATTCACCATTCTCTGCCTGCCTGCCTGTCTTCCAGCCAGCCATTCATCCCCCAGCAAAGCAAAGCTGAGCTCGCACAACCGCCATCCGCCGCACGCCGCCGCCTCATCCCGCTCCTTGCGTCGCCTGTGCCGGATAGTCGAGACGGGGCTCCGTCGTCACCCACCTGCGCCGACCCAGAGGGATGCCGTCGTCGGACCCGCGTTCGCCCAGTAGCTCGCTGATTCACGCACGTACAAGGCACGCACAAGACGTTCACCACCGCAGTTTGCACGCACGCACGCACGCACGCACGCACGCCGCGGGCCTGTAGCCGGTCGCCGTCTTCAACCCCCCGGACTGCCTGCCCAGCTCGAGTCTACCTGTCGCCTGCTAGCCTGATTTATCATCCTGCCACCGTGATCGGGTTGCTGGTCCCTCCCAAGCCGACAACAATCTCTAATTCTTGGCCCAGGCTGAGAGAGGCAGCTGCAGATCCGAATCGCCATCACTGAAAACGGTTGTTCTGCGGGGACGGCTCGTGCTTGTGCTTCTCCTCCTTCCTCGCTTCCCTCCACCTTTTTCGTGCAACCTTCATCGACTCACACACATTCTCCATATTTGCGTTTTCTTCCAGATGCATCGTCAGTACAAAGCTCATGCCAATCATGTCTTCTAGAATCACCAGATCTTCGGCCCGTCAAGCAGCGAGCCAGGCAGCCCAATCCTCTGCTTCTGCTCCTGCTGCTGCCACAGCTGCCGCTGCTGACGTTCCGACCATACCAACATCCACCCCATCCTCTCGAAAGCGAAAAGGGCCTACTACTGACAAAAGCCCACCTTTGCCACCTGGGTCTTCAGGTCGACGGTCCAAGAGACAGAAGATCCCCGAAGCCGTTTCTTCACCCGCCACCACCAACAATCACCAACCCCCATCTAGGACTCGGAGAAGGGGGAAGACAACTGCAGATATGGATAGTCCAGAGTGAGTCTGGGCAGCATCAGGCAGCATACGATGCATAAAATCTAACTTGTCTACAGCAATGAGCGTTCTGGTCCTGCGAATCCCTCCGAACCTTCTATCCCATCCGGCTCGTCTAGCAGAAAGTCGAGTCGATCCAAGAAGCCCACAGGCACGCAAGGTTTGCATCGCCCAAGAAGATTTGGTGGCTATTTTTAGGTTCAGGAACTTACCATTATATAGAATCAGCATCCGGCGCGACTCTCTCGACACGGAGGTCGAAGCGAAATCTCGACAATGCCGCTGATCAGGATACGGTCATGACGGGAACCGACGAGAATAGGGATCCTGGGCCGCCGCCCCCACCGCCCCCTCCGATCGATCACCATGACGATGACGATAGTGAAGATAACGAGGATGACGAAGACGAGGATGAGGCACGAAGATATGATGATGACGACGATGAGGACGAAGATCCTTTTGGCGGATTCAGCGGACCTCCAGGTTCTCTATCGAGCACTCTGCGAGCATTGACCGGGATGATGTCGGGCCTCAGCCATAGGTTACGGGAATTGCTCAGCAGCCTTCGATCGGACGACCTTTCGGTCCAACTGATAGCTCTCCAAGAGCTGTCGGAGATCCTTTTGGTTTCCAACGAGGATAATCTTTCGGGCCATTTCTCTCCCGATGCCTTTGTCAAGGAATTGGTAACCTTGATGAACAAGGAGGACAGCCCCGAGATCATGCTTCTGGCGTGCCGCTGTCTGGCAAACCTCATGGAGGCTTTGCCCGCCAGCGTGGCTAACGTCGTCTATGGGAACGCCGTTCCAGTCCTATGCCAGAAGCTACTCGAGATCTCCTTTATCGACTTGGCTGAACAGGCTCTCAGCACCTTGGAGAAGATATCTGTCGAATATCCCACAAGCATCGTCCGCGAGGGTGGCCTAACTGCCTGCTTATCATATCTCGACTTTTTTGCAACAGGAACGCAGAGGACCGCCGTTACCACCGCGGCAAACTGCTGCCGTAATATCCCTGAGGATTCTTTCCCAGTGGTTCGCGATGTCATGCCTACACTCCTCAACGTCCTCAATAGCAACGATCAGCGTGTTGTGGAGCAAGCATCTCTCTGCGTCTCGGGCATTGTTGAGAGCTTTAAATATCATCCGTCCAAGCTTGAGGAGCTGGTCAGCGTGGATCTACTCCGGGGTGTGCTGCGTCTCCTGGTCCCTGGCACGACCAACATGATTGGATCCAGCATTCACACCCAGTTCCTGCGAGTTCTGGCATTCACCGCGAGAGCAAGCCCTCGTCTCTCTGCAGAACTCTTCAAACTCAATGTGGTTGAGACTTTGTATCAGATTCTTACAGGAGTGTCACCACCAAGCGGAACTGAAGATGTGGCATCCAAGCTGGACAGCGTTGTTATCATGCAGGCCCTGATTCACCGACCTCGAGAGCAGATTATCGAGACACTCAATGTCATTTGCGAGCTTCTGCCTAATCTGCCTAGGAACGCTGATCCATCCTTTGGTGATTTTGTCGAGCTTCAGGCATCGACCGAGTCCATCGACGGAGGTGGCAGAAACCGGAGAAATGTCAACGAGAAGCGCATCGAGCTCCTAGAGACCTGCAAAGATGAAGTTCGCCGCTTCGCCCTTATCATCTTCCCCACCTTGACCGATGCCTTTTCCAGCACTGTCAACCTGAGCGTTCGCCAAAAGGTCCTGACAGCACAGCTGAAGATGCTCTCTAATCTTGATGAGGACATCTTAGTTGAGGCACTGACTCCCGTCCCCTATGCATCTTTCCTGGCCTCGATCTTGTCGCAACAAGACCACTCATCTCTTGTAATGTTGGGTCTTCAAGCTGCCGAACTTCTGCTCAGTCGACTCGACAAGATCTATCGTTACCAATTCTACCGCGAAGGCGTCTTCCTGGAAATCACAAAGATCGCAAACGAGGAGGAACCTGCCGAGACACATCCGGAGGAGACAGATAAGCAAAATGGTGAGGGTGAACATGCGACGGAACGCAGAGAAAACGAACACTCCTCAGACCAGGACTCTGATCACGACGAAGAAGACGATGAAGAACGCGAGTCGTCGGATGAGGATGAGGACGAAGAGCGCGAGAACGAGAACGACGAGGCTCACAACGACGACATGTCCCCTGTTAGCTCACGGGGATCGACCATGTCTCTCGAAATTCCCCTCCATCGCTTTGTGTCGGATGTGCGGTCCATGAAGTCTCGTATCCGCGGTGTGGCCAAGAAGTTCCTGGAGACACACGAGACCGAAGGCCACGGCCAGGCCATGAAGGCCAAGGCAACGATGATCCTGGATGCGCTGTCAGAGTTGGCGGGTGAACTCGAAACCTATTATCTCAAGCGCTCTTCCTCGAATGTGACGCCAGACAAAGGAAAGGAGCTGTTCACGAAGCTTGCGTCTTACTTCGACACGGATGTTTTGGAGAGTGTTACTAGCGCGGAGCTTCTGGCATCCGGCCTTGTTCGGGTTCTGCTCGAAATCTTTAGCAACCCTGATGAAGAGCTGGCCCGTTCAGCCCAGTCGACATTCCTTGAAGTCTTCATGGCATACACTGTCAAGTCGAAGCCTAAGACGGCAACTGCTGAGTCTCCGGCGACACCTTTCAGTGTCATGATCCACAAGCTTCAGGATTTGCTCAGTAGGTCAGAGCATTTCGAAGTCATCACTGTGCACCACAACACCTTTGACGGCAACCACAGCAGCCCGGCTTCGATGCTCGGAAAGCAGATTCGCCTCCGCCTTGTTGCCGATGAGGAGTCGGATATCCCTCGCCCGTACCGAAATATCATGGTGTCGATCCACGCCATTGCGACCTTCAAGTCTCTCGACGATTACCTACGCCCCCGGATTAGCCTTACTGAACGTCCCCGTGGCTCCGCTCGTAGAGATGGTGTTGCTCGAGCGCTTGCTGCGATGGCTAGCAGTGCAGGCCTTCCGCTCAGTAGCGCGGCTGCTGCCCGTCTGGCCGCTGCGGAGCGAACGAGCCCATTCTCTGGAGGACCTCCTATTCCGCCACCTCCCGCAGCTCCAACCCCATCCAGCTCTCGGCCTCTGCGAAAGCTCAAGTCTCAGCCTGCCCCAGCGACCCCAGACCAATCCGCCGGACCGTCTCGGGACAAGGGCGTTCTTCGGCGATCTGCACGACGACACGCCGCCACAAGTACACCTCCGCCTCCCCGTCCTCCGCCAGCAGACTCTGATGAGATGCAAGACACACTAGAGTGCGCCGATGAGAAACAGCTGACTGACGATGAGGATGTTGGTGAGAGCAGTGCCCTGGATGCTATTGTTGGCGAATTGGAAGAAGATATGGAGGAGGAATCGACACCAGACGACACCTCCGCTGTCAACATGGAAGTTGCTACTGGTGGACATGTGACAGCACGCAAGGAGGATGGCACGAGAATCGCAACTCCCACTGGATCCGGTGCACCTAGCCGTGCCGGCGGGCCTTCCGGAGGCCATGGCACACCAACACCTTCAGCGGCGTCACGACTGTCTTATTCTTCAGCTCTTCAGTCTGTACCCCAAGACTGGCACATCGAGTTTAGTCTCGATAGCAAGCTGATCCCCAACGAGACAACCATCTACCGGGCTGTCCACACCTCGGCATCCAACTCAGATGAGCACCTTAGCCGAAGCATCTGGTCGACTGTGCATCCCATCAAGTTTAAGCGTGTGCCTGGACCTCCCCCAGCCGAAACCCTTTCCTTCACATCCAATGTTGAAGCTGATGGAGAGGACGAGCACGGCATTCCTGCATCCCTTGCGAAGCACCCAACCACATCGTCGATCCTGCGTCTACTAAACATCCTCCATGACCTCAATTCCAACATTGAGGATGTTCTAGTCGAACACAAGACCAGCATTATCGGTCTCAACGTTGAGCCTCTCTCTCAATTTGTGAACACCAAGCTCACCGCTAAGCTCAACCGCCAACTGGAGGAGCCCCTGATTGTGGCCAGCAACTGTCTCCCCAGCTGGTCCGAAGACCTGGCACGACTGTACCCCTTCCTCTTCCCATTCGAGACTCGACATCTCTTCCTCCAGTCCACATCTTTCGGATATGCCCGATCGATGACTAGGTGGCAGAATACACAGTCAGGAGAGGATAACAGACGAGACCGGAACAATGAGCGGCCGTTCTTGGGCCGACTTCAGCGACAGAAGGTTAGGATATCTCGCCAAAAGATTCTGGAATCTGCGTTGAAGGTGATGGAGCTATACGGTGCCTCTCAGAGCATCCTGGAGGTTGAGTACTTTGAGGAAGTGGGTACGGGTCTAGGTCCCACGCTTGAATTCTACTCAACGGTCTCGAAGGAGTTTTCGAAGAGGAAGCTTAAGCTCTGGCGCGAGATGGATTCGAATGGCTCGGACGAATTTGTTTCTGGCGCTACTGGTCTTTTCCCACGACCTCAGAGTGACGAGGAAGCTGGAACACCAAACGGCGAGCGTATTCTACACCTGTTCAAGATGCTTGGAAAGTTTGTTGCACGATCAATGATCGACTCTCGCATCATTGATCTCCACTTCAACCCAATCTTCTTCCGGATCGGAGACGCGACTTTGAGTGGAGTGAAGCCATCACTGGGAGCTGTCAAGATCGTT
Source organism: Fusarium sp. LHS14.1 (assembly GCA_025433615.1). NCBI lineage: Eukaryota > Fungi > Ascomycota > Sordariomycetes > Hypocreales > Nectriaceae > Fusarium > Fusarium sp. LHS14.1. The sequence continues at coordinate 3,757,837 of CM046478.1, read as the reverse complement.
GACCCCGGCCTGGCGCGCTCACTGAAGGCGATCAAGAGGTTCGCTCTTGCGAAGAAGGAAATCGATGAGGATCCTGCTCGAACGGCGGCGCAGAAGGTGGCTGACACCGAGAACATTGTCATTGACGGCGTCAAGATTGATGACCTATGCCTTGACTTTACCTTGCCCGGCTATCCCAGCATTGAGCTGGAAAGCAACGGCTCCCAAAAACGAGTCACCATTGACAATGTGGACTCGTACCTCGAGAAGGTCATCGACATGACTCTTGGTTCTGGTGTCCGCCGGCAGGTTGATGCCTTCCGCACCGGATTCTCGCAAGTGTTTCCTTACTCAGCGTTGAGTGCCTTTACGCCAGACGAGCTTGTGACTCTGTTTGGCCGAGTCGATGAGGACTGGTCTCTTGAGAGTATGTTTTTTCCAGTTTAATTGTTCGGCAGTTGCTAACGTATGACTAGCTCTCCTTGACTCTATCAAGGCGGATCACGGCTACAACATGGACAGCAAGAGTGTCAAGAACTTGCTTCACACGATGAGCGATTTTGATGCTGCACAGCGTCGTGATTTCTTGCAGTTCACAACTGGAAGTCCCAAGCTTCCAATTGGAGGTGAGCATGGCATGTCTGTCTTTTCGAGCCATATCTAATATTCTTTTAGGATTCAAGTCTTTGACACCCATGTTCACGGTGGTGTGCAAGCCCAGCGAGCATCCCTACACGTCTGATGATTACCTTCCCAGCGTCATGACGTGTGTGAACTACTTGAAGCTCCCCGACTACTCCACCATTGATATCATGAAGAAGCAGCTTTTCACGGCAGTCAAGGAAGGCCAAGGGGCGTTCCATCTGTCTTAAAATTGGTTGATCAGTCCTGAAGGGGCGAAAGGTGTAATACCGAGGAGGGTGACGAGGCGTTGGAGCTGATCAGGGGTATGTCAATGGACGCCCCCAATGCATTACAGAGCAAATGATACCGGTAATTCCTTTTTTTGGACGAATTGGCAAGAAAAGTTCTCATACTCGCTTGATACCGTCACGACACGACATTACCTATCTCGACGATGGCGCGCTGGGATGAATGAATGAAGGAAGGAAATAGAAAGGCAGGGTTTTGTTTTGTTTGCCGCGTGCCCACAGAAACAGCACAAACATTGCATTCATGGTTTAGGTGGAATCCAGGCGCAGGGAATTTCCATGAGAACTGAACTGAAGGAACGGACGGTAAGAAAGACAGAATTTCATACGTCTTCCTCCCATCTTTGGGATGGATTGGAAGATACGAGAGAGAGGCTTCTAGGGAAAAGGGAAGGGAAAGATGGGTTGTGAACAAGTAACGCCTCAATCAAGCGTAGTAGTTATAGACTTTATCTGAAATTGAGTGAGTTTGGGCTCTTTTGATGAGATTGATTCATTCATGGTAATTATCTTTGTACTGTACCCCATTCCTTTCCTTTCCTTTCAATTCCAACCCTGTTGATCCATGTTGAGGAAACCAGTCCTCAATGCTTATCAGATAGATACATACTCCCAACGCCAAAGCTTGCAGTTCATACATATTTAGTCAATAACACGCCATGCTCATCAATACAAAAATCACAAATCTTGCAATGAGACAGACAGTGAACCCCCTGACAGATTACTATAGTCGCTCATCATCTTCGTCAGAGTCCCAAATCTCGGGAGGAACTCTCGCGTCGTCGCGGACAAGGCTATCAGGCAGCATCTGACTCTTGGTCAGGAGCTGAGAAGAGCCCGCAGCGTAGCCAGGTGGCAGACGGAGGGGTGGCGAGGAAGGACCCTCGTCGAGTAGGCCTTCAGGGAAGCCGATGCTGCTTGACGAGTGTAGGTCAGGACGGTGAAGTGAGGCCGAAGAATTTTTCTCTGGGGTCGAGGACTGTGAGACGGTCGTTGCCTGGGAGGGGCGGACAGTCGAAGGTTTAACCGTGCTGCTTAGAGGAGGTCGGGAAGCACGGTAGGAGGATGCCGCGAAGGGAGTTCGTGGGGGAGGAGGCTTGATGGTTGCGGGAGACGACGGGATGTGGGTTGTTGGTGGAGTTGCATCTCCCTTATTGTTGTTTTCCTCCTCAGGGGTAGAGGGAACGAGGATATCATCCGAGGTAGGAAACTGGGTCGAGTGGGCAATGTCGCTCTTGAGCTGAGCTTCAACCTGTTGAGAGACGCTCATGCTCGGTGTAGGCGCGGGGTTCTTATCCCTTGGCTGAGCCTGTGACGAGTTGGCAAAGAGGTCGACTCTTCCACTCTCGTCGTCGTCTTGCGTCGGGGCCTGGGACTGAGTGACGCCATCTCCGTTGTCGTTCTCGCTGAAGATGGCGTGACGAAGGTTCCAGAGCAATTGGCCGACAACAGCAGGTGGGATGTAGATATAACGACCGATATCGCCTTCTACCCAACCCTCTTCGCGCATGTCATTGCCTTCAACGGGGTTGTTGAGCTCATACACCTGAGTGAGGTGATAACGCCATGCTGGGCCCTCGGTCACACGGCCAGGCTCTGCACAGGCGAGGAAGCGAAGCAGCTCTCCATCATACAGCCAGAAGCGGACAACTTGGGCAGGGATCTTGAAAGGGAGCACAAGGGCAACTCGGAATCCTTCAATGACATCGTCCAGCATGTCCTGGGTGAGCGGGAGAAGGACATCGGTGCGAGCAGAAGCGGGTGGGAGGGCCTGCAGAGTCGCGAGGGGCACACGCTGAGATTCAAGGGGCTGAGTTTGAGTCGGAGGCATAGGACGATGGATAGGTTTTCGAAGACGCTTCGCTGGGCGACGCGAAGGCTTGGGCGTTGGTGAGAGAGCAGGAAGTGTGGTTGGTCGTGAGCTGAGAGGCGGAAGTGGTGGTGATGATAGTCGTGAACTTGACGACTCCCCAGTTGAGACCTCGCCAAGGATCCTTCGACGGATGCCACCATCAGTGGGATCTGCTTGAGTAGGTGTCCTAGATAATGCCTCCTCAGATGAGGCAATCTCGTTCATGACGAACTGAGTTTCAGGTCCAGCAACGAAAGTGTTTTCGTCGTTTTCGTCACCACCGCCAAAGTTCTCATCATTCTCCTCAAAGTCGTCGTCATCCTCATCTTCCGAGTCGGGAATCTCGAGAAGGACCTTCTTCTTCCCTTGGCCTGGAGATACCAGCTTCATTTTCCTTCTAGGCGTGGGGCTGCCGTCCCTGTCTCTTCTCTGACTACTTCCGCCCAGCTCGGTGCTCTCGCCTCTGCGTCTAGGCTTCGTAGGTGTCTCCATATCGCTCAAGACCGAGGAGGACTCGAGCGGCTCAATAACTCCTTTTGGAGTCTTGTTGGGTGAGTCAATGGGCAGTTCCCGTAGGGGAGTACGAGCAAGTGAGCCCCAGCTCTCGGTGGCATAAGAATCCTGAATGATGCGGTCATGGCGTCGAGGGGTCGTTGCAACACGCGGCTTTCCAGTAAACTCCTTAAGCGGTGATGTAACAGCTGGTGAAGACCCCTTTCCTTTGACTGGAGTAACATCGACCTGATCAGGTGCGCCGTAACGATCCATCATGAGGCTAGCCATGGACGATACGCTTGGCGGTGCAGAGAGCTGGCTCGAAGAAGGGATCTCTGCCGACTTGGCGCGCTTCCGTGGTGTCTGCGGGACTATTGAGTCCTCACGGGTGGCGATCGGTTCCTCTGGCTGATGCCGGGCCTTGGAGGCAGAACCAGGGCGTTTTCTCTTGACGGGGGTAACAGACTTGAGACGTTGAACTCGTCGTGGACTTGGACTTGTGGGATCTCCAAGCCACTGCTGAAAACCATCGTCTTCCTCCTCGTCTTCGGAGTCCTTGATGTACTGAGCTTGGCCATTGCGACCGATGAACTGGGTCAATGTTTGCGTGTGGTAGCTTGAGCTGGGTACATCCCCCGTTGTCTTTCGTCGGTTCGATCTCTTCGTCTTCGTCTTGGTGGCCTTCGGTGTTACCTCGTCTGGATCCTCGTCATCGTCGTCGTCGCCCATCGTCCGGCGTCGTTTCGTTCTTTGCTTCTTGGCAGAAGCCTTCTTGGAGGTTCCTCGTCGCTTTCTCCCAGTTGACACGGGCTCGTCATCCTCATCATTCCCCTGCTCTTCCTGGTCCGCACCTGGCGCTTCTCTTTCCTCATCCCCATCATTGTCCTTTTCATCATCCTCGCTATCGCTCAGCACGATCATATCCTGTTCATCAAAGCTTGACGACACAAAGTCGATCTGGGTCAGGGTCTGCTGCCTCAGCATCTTGGAGCTCGTCTCGGCCTGCTTCTTGCGATTCTGCTTCCCGTACGTCCGCACGACCTTCCGACGGCCAGGGAAATGTGCTTGCTGCTGTGCTGGTGTCGAGTGGTAGACTCGACTCGGGGCGGGGACGCCGCCTGAGCGGGTCTTGGGCGGCATTGTCAAGGCGATCCGGGCTGACTCGGGGCTTGTGAAAAGGTTTAGATCGTTATAGTTCAAGACTCGGAATAGTCTAAACTCGACATGTCGTTTGCTTGTGGTTGAAAAGGCTTAAGCGCTGGTAGGCAATCAATGAATTGTTCGTCCAGGGTCGATGGATGATGGGTGGAGCTTTGGCGCTAAAGGGCGTAAAGTGGCGTGGCGCTTGGCATGGAACGCGGCGACGCGACGCGTCTTAAAGTGCAGGAAGGCGCCAGGGTCTGAGCATTCCCACCTTCCTCCCCGCGGACGCGTCCGGTTTAACTGAGAGCTATTCTTAGCGTGTCATTGTCACTAGCAATTTGACTATGACGTCGCTACCATCTTGAGGACTCACTCTAAACTTCCACTCAGATAAACAAGATGCTCGTCAAAACGCTGATAGTTCATGGCAAATAGATATATCGAGATATACTAAAAAGGCCAACCTCCCGGCGCCACGCAATACACGTCTTCCTATATACCACGAACCATCACGCCTCATGCACTTCCCACGGCTGGTCAAGCATGCTCACTGGTAGTATAGCAGTTACTAGTACAGATTCATCCCATCATATCCTCCATCATCCCTTCTCAATACCCGAAGACTTGACTCCTATATCAACAGTTTCATCGGAAAGCAGCCTTGACATCGGCACGGGGCCACTCGAAAAGGACGTCGCCGCCATACACGTTGGTCGTCACATCACCAATTCGCCTCTCCACGTTTTCATAGAACCTTTCACACTCTGATAGCACCTTGGCCACCAAGCCTCGGCTCAGAGCCGGATCGTCTGCATCGCCAAAGTGCTTCTCCACACGCTTACGCAGCGCCTCGATACCCTTTCGCACCTCCTTGGAGTCGTAGTTGCCAAGCACCTTGTTGAACACCGTCTTGCTGTTGGATGGCTGAGCCGCGATTGTTGACGCCGACTTTCCTGACTGGAGTTGCGACTCCATGTTTTCAAGGTGCTCCAGAACCTTGCCCAGTGGTCGTCGCATCACCGCGTTCAGATAGAGGTTCATGTGCTCGTCGTACGTTGCGTTCGCCTGATCCTTCCATTCCTCAAGCACATCCAATCCCCGAGTGTCCGTCTCTTCTGTGAAATGGTTCATGTTCTCAATCAGGAGGATGTGGAAGTTGAGAGCCTCCTTGTCCTCGGGATCTGCAGAGCCACTCGTCACACTAACTCCAGGGTTCTCTCGGGCAATGACCATGAGCGAGTCAAACATTGTCTTGAGCAGTCGGTCGTACTCGCGATCAATGGTGCTTCGAGATGCAAGGTTGGCATCCACCCCGGCAAGCATGTTCTCGACGGCAGCTGAGAAGGCAGGGAAGACGCGGATGAATGAAATGACGCCCTTTCGCTTGCTGATCTTGACCTTGGTCTCCTCGATAGCTCGGATCTGCTCATCGACAAATTTCTTAAACCGCACTTCCAGATGCCCGTGGAGCTTCTGCAGCAGAGTGTTAAGGTACTCTTGGTTAGACTGGCTAATCTCGGCCATCTTCTTCTCTAGAGTGGCCAGGACTCCAATTCCTTGTCTAGTAATCATTAGCATATCGACAAGAAAAATGAAAACACTCGACTTACAGAGGATCCTGTCCAACCACCCATTCCATGAGTCGAAGCAGCTCTGACTCGAGGAATGCAAACACAACTTCCATTGAGCGCAAGATGCGCTTGGCCAACTCTCGGTCTGGCTCCATGAGACGAGGCCGTCTAAGATCGCCACCCCGTCGGTCTCGAGGTGCCCTAACAGCAACGGAGTCTGGGAAGTCGACCTGTTCGAGGGTTGTGGCGTGGAAGAAGTCGATGATAAAGTTCTGCTCCATCTGCATAAGAGGAAGCAGGTCATCGAGAACGCCCGCAAAGACTTCATATGGCAGATCCCTGCCCTCGGCACCTGCTCTCTTCTCTGCCTTTTGCTTGCTGCCTCCATCCTCTCGCTGTGATCGAAGGGCACGAGCAAGTGTTTGACTACGCTTCACTGTCAACTTTCTGGCAGTGGTAGCCACACCTCCCTCCTGATGCTTCTCGACGGGAGTCGTGAAGAGCAACTCGGCCTCATCGCCAGTCAACTTCCTGGCATTCTTACGCCACACCGCAACCACAGCCTGGAACTCGACCCGATACACAGGCTGACTCTTATCCTGGTAAATTTGGATGAGACGGTTCCATTGTTCCGTGTCCATGTCGCGGGCATATAACATCAGAGGGCTGAACTTCCACAATACGTCTCGGCCAAGGTCATGGTGTGTAGAATCGACCTTGCGAGACAAGGCCCCTTCCATGGCAAGCTTGGTTTCCGTAAAGGCCTCGTCAAACTGTCGGGACATGAAGTCGACGAATCTGCGCATAAACGATGCACTCTCCTGGTCGTAGATCTGCTTCTTCTCTTGGACGATGCGCATTTGCTTGAAGTCGGGGTTGAGGCCATGGGCTTGGTCCAATTCTCCCGTCACGTTCACCTTGTCACCACCGCTGCGGGCGGGATCGATCTTGATCATGGCCTTGTAAAGGACGACCAAAGACTTTTCAACATCTTCCAAGCCACGCAGATTGTCCAAAGGTGCCATTCGGAGTACTTCCAGTTCGTTCGATGTGATGGCACATGTTTCAAGTAGAGACTCGAGCTCCTTCTTGAGTAGCTTTTGGTTTGCGGTTTGCACTTGAAGACCCTGGCCCTGGGCCTCAATGTATGCAATATCCTCCGACAGGGTCTGCTCCTTGTTAGAACTGCCATACAACTTTAGTTAACAACTTACCGAAAGTTCAACGGAATAGAGTGTGAGCAAGTTGTCCAGCTCCTCACACTCTGACATGGCAACATCAAGTCCCAACTTGATCGCATCGACGCGCTCATCTTCCTCACGGAAGCGAGCAAGCCAACCTCCAGCCTGCGCCTTGTTGAGTTCACGCTCGAGATCAGCCTTCATCTCTTCGACGTTGCGTGTTCGCATCTGGTCTCCAGGAATCCATCCGAAGTAATCGAGCCACTGGGAAAATTCTTCACTCCTCTCATCCAAGATTGATGGGTTGACACCCAGTGTTTGGAGATACTTCACGTCATTGCCTGCGGCAATAGACCGGCGAGACTTCTCCTTCTCAGGTTCCTTTGACTTCTTGGCTTCTTGAGGAGGTCCATGCGAACTCGATGGCCGGCTGCTAGGAAGACTGATTTTAACTTCAGGAACCAGAGAGCTACGATCGGCAGACTTGGGGCGCTCTGTAGACTTGGGCTTTTCCAGCACACTGGGTTCTTCTGCAGGTTTCGCCTGCTCATGAGGTTGCTCAGGGGTCGCTTCCCTAGAAGGCGGGCGAGGAGGCGCAGGAACAACGCCTGTGATACCGTCGGGTCCTTCGTCACCCTTGGTTTGAGCCTGACGTAGACGCTCTCCCGCACCACCAGGTCGAGGCTTAAAGGCGGTTGCCGCAGATGCAGTAGCGGCAGCCTTCCATAGCGCACCGGCGATCTCATTTCTTGACTTCTTCACCCTGATCATAGGACCTAGACCAGGTCTCGACTCGTCCGAGTCACCTGCTGATGGGCTAGGTTCTTTACGAGGTGGTGAGATAGGAAGATCATCTGGGGCCGAGACGGGAGGTTCAGGGGGGGAATTGGGGGCTGTTTGAAAGACCGGCGCCGGCGAAGGGGCGGCACTCACTGCCGAGTTCGAAGAACCTGGTCTGAGAGATGGGGGTACTGGAGGTGCGGATATCTGTTCATGCCTTGACAATTCCGCCATCCGTCCTGCGGACGTTGGAATCTCTCGATCCTGAAGACTTCCAGTGAGGGAGCTATTCGCCGACTTCATACTCGAAGTATCCTTTCTTGGCAAAGTCCGTTCGCTGCTACGAGGTGGAGGTGCCATTGGCTCCTTTTTCCCAGGGCTGATCAAAGGCGGAGGTACCAGGTCTCGGTCAAGGGGTCGAGTGGGATCCATAGGGGGTCTTCTTCTTTCCGGAGGCGGCCTATCAAGTTGGAGAGGTGAGGGAACAGGTTGATGGGGTTGCATAGCTGGCTGCGTTTTTGGCGAAGGTGAGGATTGAGAGGTGGGTGGTTGCGGAGGTGTAAGGGTTGTCGGCGTTCGTGCATCCGGAGGTTCCCCAAACCTCCCATAAGCCCCCGGCCCTGTCATACCATTGCGGGAGCGTGGTGGTAAGCTAGAAGCATCATCGCTTCTGGCAGCTAAAGAATTGGCAACCGAGTCCTGACTCTTGTTTCCATGAGCCATCCATCGGGGAGGGGGCGGGCCACCCCTCGAAGCGCTCGAATCAAAACTTCCAACAGGCGAGTTGGTGATGTTTGGTGGACGAACTGGCGGCGTTCTGAAACGCGGGATCTCTTGGGCGGCGGCGGCTGGATGTCCCGGAAGTTGCACAGGATGAGCAGGTCGCTGAGCTGGTGAACTGTTTATGGGTTGGCTCGGCAGTTGTTCAGGCTGTGATGGCGGTTGCGATGGCTGTTGTGGCAGAGGAGTTCTTGAGGGGCCAGGCGGTCGTCTCGTAGCTCCCATTACTTGCTCATACTCTCTCTGCTCGAACCCGAAAAGCTCTGGAGTTCTACCGCCGGTGTATTTTCCGTAGATCTTGATGAGACTGGCAATAAAGAACTTCTTTTCCTTATCTGTCTGGGCCTGCCAGAAGTAAGGCTTGCCGAGAGTGACCTGGAACCCAGTGTCGCCGGCCCAGTCGCGATGGTTAGCGTTGGCTTCGGGCCCTGTGTAGGACTCGATGCGTGACAAGTCGTCGAGATTCCATGTTTTGCCGACAGAAAAAGAACCGTTGGCATTCTCTTTGGACTTGTGCATGCGGACTCGGCCGGATTTGCGAACGGCTACGATAATGATTCGAGGCTTCTGGACATCAGGTGTCCGGGCCTGGGGTGGAGGAGGGGTCGTTGGGTAGGAGGAGAATTCGGTGATTCGAATGTGGGTGATATACGTCTCATGAACTAGCGAAGCTCGTCAGTCGAATGATACACTCGCCATCATGTGTTTCCTTGATCTCTGTCTCCTGGCGACAACCCCATGGCCAAAAGTTGATGGACTCGCGGACCTGACGCGGAGATTATGCAGTCGAGAGCTAAGCTTGGCGAGGACAACAACCACAAAACTTACGGGAGCCGTCCACATCCTTCTTGCTGAAGCAGCTTTCTATAATGCGGCGCTTCTCATCCTCAAAGCGCTCTGCCCTACTAGCAGCCGCAGCCGCGCCGGGGCCGCCCCCATTTGCGCGGTCCATGAGCAAACGGCGAGGAACGGGATCACGCAGGGGCGACGAATGGTGAGCGCGGAAGCATGTTCGGTCGGGCAGGGGAGGAAACGAGCGGTTCTCGCGACAAGAAGCGGGCTATTCGAACAGGTGAGCGCGCAGAGCGACGGCGCAGTTGTCAACGTGATGAGGTGACGCTTCTCGGCGCTCGGTGACGTGGATTCGTTTCGAGGACAACTTGGTCGTCGAGGCGAGGTCAACGTAGGTAATGTGGCTGGAGGTTCCCTATTTCGATGTGGAGGTTTCGGGTGGGCACCTGCCTTGACCTGGGCGCTGGGCACTGGAGCTTTGGGCTGTACCTGCCTTTGTTGCTCCACTGCAGCTCCGGATCTTGAAAGGCTGCTGTGGCTGTCGACCTATGGCAAGCCACAGAATGAGGTCAGGCTCCGCTAACACGTGTGTCTTTAGTTCGGTATGTTTGTCTTCCATCTTTGGTTCTGCTGCGTGTGATTCTTTGAACCTACAATGCAGTCATCCGACGGGAACCTATTCTTGGGATATATGTCTCATGCAGATGAAATCGTCGGATTTCTGTCAATGTACAGAGTTTGCGACTGTATAGAGAGCTCTAATTCAGCTTGGTGGCTGTTTACAGCACAAGACGCCTCCCTACAATGTCCTTGACCATATCAAGGTCCAAAGCTTCCACAGTCCTCCCTTTAAACCCCGTTGTCGACTCTGCCATACACAGTGCATTGTAAATGGCTTCCTCAGTGGCATCTGCTGCAGCTTCAAAAACCCCATTGATCGAGTCATCATCGAGCATTTCTATAGCTCTGGGTCTAGGTCGGTACGGGTCCTTGGTGAGTGATGTTCCAGGTGCCATCGACACCTCCTGGAATGGTATTTTGGATGCGGTTGAGAAGGCCAGGAATATGTCGCCCGATGTGTTGTTGCCATAGCCACCCACCTTAGCGAGCCCGACAGTGGCCCGTTTGGCCACACGCTGGAGCTGGATGGGAAGCAGAGGGACATCCGTCGCGATGACGACAATGATACTGCCGTCTTTTCGAGCTTCCTTTGCCCTGGTATCTTCGGGTGGCACCGCGCCAGATGTCTTTCTTGACTTGATGATTCGACCGATTGGAACCCCCCCAATATGCAGATTCTCCTGCGAGCCATAGTTGGCCTGGACAAGCACGCCTACAGTATACGCCTTGGGATCCCCGGCTGCGTCAAATCCCTGCACGACTCGACTGCTTGACCCTGTGCCGCCCTTGAACCGGTGACAGATCATCCCGGTGCCACCGCCTGTGTTTCCCTCTGGGACACGTTCTGAGCTCGCATTCAGAATCCCAGTCACAATGTGCTCCGGTGTCACTGCGAAACGGCTCTGGTCGCTCAGAAAACCGTCATACGTCTCTGCGACGACTGGAAATATGAAAAGGTCCATCTCGCCTTCGTCATTGGTGTGGTAACGAAAGGCATATTCTAGAATGCCACGGTGGCCATCGCCGATAGCGGATGTGGTGGTGAGGACGATGGGTGATGTGAGTAACCCTGTTTCCTCGATCCAGTGAGAACCTGTGAGTTCACCACAGCCGTTGAACCTGAAAATTCCTGCATGTGATGAGTACTTGGACCAGTCGGGACGAGGAAGAATAGTCGTGACACCCGTGTTGACGTTGGCGTCGGGTCTGATGGACTGAGTATGAACGAGAACACCGGGGACGTCAGTGATGGAGTTGAGTTCGCCCGTTGGCCGCTTGCCCAGCTCAAGATAAGGCAAGATATCACGAAGACGAGCTCTGGCAGACAAGATTGGAGTTGACATTGCGGTTTGCGGTGCTGCGTTGGAAGAGGTAAGATCTTTGCATATGGTGTTTGAGGACTCTTAAGCCCTCAGTTTGACATCCATGATACCTTGCATCTGCAGATATCAGGTGATGAGCCCGGATTGTTGCTGAGTCAGGCATGCAATTGCGAGAGGTTCGTATTGGTTGTGAGTTGTCGGTTTGTCTAACAACCTTGTCTGTCTTCGCTTGAAGCGAATTCAGAAGTGAATCGAATTGCACAAGAAGACGAGAATAGATGAATCATCGAGCTGGTGACTGAACTAAAATTAGCCTCGGGTCTAACAAATGATAATACAAACTGTCAAGATAAAAGTCAATCAGTTTGACAAGCACCAGACATTGTCTCGGCCGAGAAACATTCGGCAAAGCTTCCATTTCGGCTTTGTTGACTTGAGTTGCCAGATTAGGAAATTCCCTCCCCAGACTTCCCCTCAACTCCTCTCCTCGATCAACAACGTCATTTGAGTAAAAGATATTGGGACTGCGATACTCTACTCGGATACAAGGAACCAATCATGATGAAAATGCCGTCACCAAAACAGCCCCCAGGTTCACCATAGCCGGGGCGAACGCCCTCGTGATACAGCACACACGATCCAGAGTAGATCCGCTATCCGTTCACGCCGTTCTACCCGCTTTCCCCTCACAACTTTACCAACATCGAGCCCCAGATCGGCGCAGCTCTCACCCCGCAATCGCGGTCTTGGTCGTCCGCCATCCGAGGTTCTGCTTACACAATGTGTCGTGCATGTTAGCCGCCGCCTCAACTTCAATTGGCACATCTTGAAGCCTTCTTTCAACCTCTCTCAACTCTGGGGTATCTTGCTGTTGCTGCTGCTCACTGACTCTTCGTCCCTCTACTCATCTTGTCGTACTGCTTCTGTGACATCGCTTGGTGACATCATATTCACCATGGTGCCCGCCGTGAGAGCTATTCCCAACGTACGTAACAACCCCGCAAAGGTTTGAGGCATTGAACATCGCCTCTCACTCACCCTTAGCCAACTCGTTCAAGCAGCGCTCACAACAGTCAATCTAGGCCGCCAAGCGAGCTACGAACCTGCTCCGCACCGTTCAGTTCACTCACCCGCCCTCATGTCCCTGCCACTCCAACCCCGGCTATCACCAGTCGCCGCCGGTTCTCACTCCCTCTAGACATGCTCATCAGCGCAAGTATGCCACGCCGACCACGCACCCGGGCCAGAAGGAGTACGCCTTTGAGATGGCTGCCTCGTCAATTCGCTTCGGTCCCGGCGTGACGCAGGAGGTTGGCATGGACTTGAAGAACCTGGGCGCCAAGCGAGTTTGTGTCGTGACGGATGAGAACGTCGACAAGCTAGATGCTATGCGACAGGTTCGTGAGGCTCTCACTCGAGAGGGTGTACCCTTTGAGGTTTACTCCAAAGTCCGAATTGAGCCAAAGGATAGCTCGTAGGTTTCTCAAAGACCCCGATGTCGGCTCTTTCTGACAATATTGTAGTATCAAGGACGCCATCGCTTGGGCTCGTCCTTATGCGCCTGATGCCTTCCTGGCTGTTGGCGGTGGCTCAGTCATCGACACAGCCAAGCTCATGAACCTGTATACGGCGTACCCTGACGCTGACTTCCTCGACTTTGTCAACGCGCCACTCGGCAAGGGCCGTCCCGTCGACAAGCCCCTAAAGCCCCTCATCGCCGTTCCAACCACAGCCGGCACAGGCAGCGAGACGACGGGAACTGCCATCTTTGACCTGGTGTCCAAGCGGGCAAAGACAGGTGTCGCTCACCGGAATCTCAAGCCTACACTCGGAATCTGCGATCCCCTCAACACAAGGACTATGCCTGCAGCAGTCAAGGCCGCCTCTGGTCTCGATGTGCTCTGCCACTCCCTCGAGTCTTGGACGGCCATCCCTTACAATGAGCGAACACCAAGGCCTACTAACCCAATCCTCCGCCCAGCTTATCAGGGAGCCAACCCCATCTCCGATGTGTTTTCGTTTCACGCTCTCCGCGCCACCGTCAAGTACCTTCCACGATCTGTAAGAGATCCTGATGATCTCGAGGCTCAGAGTGAGATGCTTCTGGCCTCCACTTTGGCTGGTGTTGGCTTTGGAAACGCTGGTGTTCATCTCTGCCACGGTAAGTCTGCGTGTGAATCGAGTCAACTGGCATGACTAATGAGTCCCAGGCATGTCGTACCCTATCTCGGGTCAGAACCCAGGCTACAAGCACGCTGGATACCAAATAGATTCACCAATCATCCCTCACGGTGTGTCGGTCGCCGTTTCAGCTCCTGCCGTCTTCCGCTTCACAGCCGCCTCCAACCCAGACCGACATCTTGCCGCAGCCGAAGCATTCGGAGTCGATATCACCAACGTTAAACGTGAGAGTGCAGGTGAGGTTCTCGCCGAGGCCATCACCAAGTTCCTGGCAGAACTAGGAGACCAACCCAAGGGGCTCAAGGAGCTCGGATTCGGCACGGAGCACATCGATGCTCTTGTGGAGGGAACGATCCCTCAGGCACGTGTACTGAGCTTGGCCCCTGGTTTGTCCAGTCAACTCGAGGCTGAGAAGGATCAGCTCCGGAGATTGTTTGAGAATGCCATGACGCATTAGGAATTAAGGGTAGAGTAGAATGCCTGAAGGTACCGTGATGTGGGTGTATATGCAAATAATAAGACATGGATGCAAATTTAGCATCTACTCCCACTCCCACCCCTTGCCGGATCTCAAGCTGCAGTGTTACCGTTTATAGTAGCAGTAGCATCCGATCGAAAAAAGCTAAAGTCTGACGACAATGCGGCTCTGAGTTGACGCGTACCCAATGGGATACCAGGGAGTAGAGTTGTGCCACCAGATCCAACACATGTTCCCCTTACTTTGTGCAAGCTTGTACCCGTACTATGCCATTTTGTGCAACCCTAGCGTTTTCACAGCATGCACCTCGCCGTAAAGTCCCAAACCGTTTACCCATTTCGTGAACCGTAACACGGAATTTGCTCCGTTCCCCGCAAAGAGGATTGGATGACAGCTTAAGAACCAGACGCCATTGGACGGAAACCATGAGTCCCTGCAGGTACGCGGTGTCACTGGCTATTACCCCAATAGGAAATCCAACTACAAATCGTGCATGGCTACTGAGACACCTTTCCGACCTCGGCAAGCCCCTACAATTTCTTGGGTCTTTACCAGGACGAACGAGGGAAGGGTAGTTCGTGGAGGCAAGAGACTAGGCGAAGAGAAGACGTCAAGGAATTCGTCAGCCTTGAAGTTCTAGAGTGAAGTAGTGTTTGCCTCCTTTTTTTTCTTGATCAGCCAAGTATGAAAATAGAATGTTCCAAGAGTCATGAGCTCAGCAAGTTTTTTATTCTTTTTTTCCACGAGTGGGCCGATAGCGGGGATCGCCTCTCGGAAGGCGTCCCGATGGCCGCAACGTCGGTCGTGATCCTGACCTTTACCTAACGAAATTTCCAAGCGGAGGTTTCGCAAGAAGCTTCCAAGACCTCGCTCGTTCTGAATTTCTCCCTGTGCCACTTCACCAAGCGGGAGTAATATCCACATTGACGTCACTCCACCTGTTGGCATTGTACGAGACCCCAAGTGCACGAGTCGATCGCTGCCCTTGCCGGATATGTACGGAGTCCGTTAGAGCATTGCACCACGATGGATCCTTTCTTGCCTTATATTAACAAGGCCGGCCTGTCCCTTTCATGGAATCCGGAGCTTCCCCACGACTAAGCTTCTGTAAGGTCGTCGAATCTGTTGTGGGCATCCTTGTTCAAGTTACATCCCAGTTCCATCTTTTTTCTCTTTACACGTTCGTTACTTGTTGCTACCAGATCCAATGGAGGGTTCTTCCAAAGACTACAAAGATGAACCGGACCTTGAACTCGGTCCTGATTCATCCAAGCCTGCCAGCGGCAGCGAGACTCCCCCAAGCCCCAAGACGGCTGCTGCCATCAGGAAAGAAAAGGGCCGGGTAAGATTCAACAGCAATGCCGCGGTTACCAGTCCTCCGGTGATTCCGTCCAGTCCACCACCCGAAACCCGAACAACTCCCATTGCAAAGCCGAGACCTTCACTGCTACGAGGCAACTCTTCAAACTCTGTGACTGGTGGCACCAAGGATATTGACGATGGATTGGATCCCGAGTCGAAGGAGGCAATGGCTGCTGCACAGGAACGTGCCAGGTTGATCGCAGCAAATCTTCGCCGGGATTCATCTGCCATCGCCAGAGACTCGCTCGAATCTAGCGTGGGCACCGCTTACGACGACCGCGAGTCTACTGCAGGCTCTAACATTCCCCTTCAAGACTTAAGCCACTCAACACACAACCGAGATGGCTTCCAAAAGATCCCATCTGAGGAGCACGAGCACCCGACACTCAAAGAAGAAGCATTCAAGCTTGTCCGATCCCATACTAACCGCTTCGAAAACAACAATGCCCAAAACTCGCCAACTGCCAAGGAAGCTCCCCGCCAGCGCCGAGAGACTCTGACAGAACTAAACGACGGCAATTATGATGGAGTGGTATACGATCTGCCCGAACCCGAGCAGTACCGCGGTAGCGTTCTGTCTCAACTGTTGAAGCTCTACAAGCCCCCCGAACCGCCGTTCAAAAAAGAACACAACCGAAACGCCTCCATAGCTTCATCTATCGGTGGAACGAGCAGCCCTACGGTCCAGGGCACACCCTCTGGGGCCTCAACACCAACCCGCAAGAAGTGGTATAACCAGAACCGCTCTCAAGACACACTTGCCAACCTCATCGAGGCATCTGCACGACTTGCCAACCCCAACGAAGGAGAGCAGGCTGGTGAGAGCAAGAATAGTGGGAAGAAGCATGGACGACCTCCAATGCACAAGCGAGCTCATAGCGCCAACCGTCTCAGTGGTTTCTGGCAACAACAGGAAGCTCGGATTACGGTTCATATTGCAGAGACACTGTCGCGCCAGGACTACATCATCAAGCTCTGCCGTGCCTTGATGTTGTACGGAGCTCCCACTCATCGATTAGAAGAGTATCTGAGCATGACTGCCAGAGTCCTCGAGATTGATGGGCAGTTTCTTTACCTGCCGGGATGCATGATCATCTCTTTTGACGACAGGTCAACACACACAACAGAAGTCAGAATTGTCCGTTCAGCTCAGGGCATCGATCTGGGAAAGCTCAAGGACGTTCATCTCATTTACAAGGAGGTTATGCATGACTGTATCGGCGTCGAGGAGGCTACAGACAAGCTGGATGTCTTGATGAAACGCAAGGACAAGTTCCACGCTTGGCTGCGAGTCATCATCTTTGGACTCACCAGCGTCACGGCCGCACCCTTCTCTTTCGGAGCTCGTCTGATTGATCTCCCGCTCATCTTTGCTTTTGGCTGTCTTGTTGGAGTACTGCAGCTCATTGTGGCTCCCAACTCTGCCCTGTACAGCAACGTCTTTGAGGTTACGGCCACAGTTGTCGTCAGCTTCTTGGCCAGATTGTTCGGCAGTATCAACAACTCGAACCTGTTTTGCTTTGGTGCTCTCGCTCAAGGCGGTATCGTCATGCTTCTTCCCGGTTATATGGTTTGTAAGTTGGACCTCTTCCCTGCACTATCCAATGAGGAGACAATGCTAACACCAACGATACAGTGTGCTCTTCTCTTGAACTTCAGTCCAGGGCCATTGTCCCGGGTTCAATTCGTATTGTTTACGCCATCATCTATTGTCTTTTACTTGGATTCGGCATCACGGTTGGCTCGGCACTATATGGACTCTTTGATGATACACCATCCAACCAAGCGACTTGCACAAACCCCATGGACCCCTACTACGGTTTCATCTTCGTGCCTCCCTTCGTTGTCTGCATCAGCATGATCTACCAGGCCAAGTGGCGCCAGGTTCCCATCATGGTCATCATCGCTTTTGCCGGATACATGGTCAACTACTGGAGTGGACAACGATTCAAGTCCAGCCCGCAGATCTCCAGCACACTCGGCGCCCTGGCCGTCGGCGTGCTTGCGAACCTATACTCCCGGCTCAGACATGGTGTTGCGGCGGCCATCCTCATCCCCGCCGTATTCTGTCAGGTGCCAGGAGGCCTGGCGTCGACTGGAGGTTTGCTCAGCGGCCTCAGTGTGGCCAATGAGCTCACCAACAACAACGGGACAATCAACGGAACGGCTTCTGTCCAGGTTGAGTCGGGAGGCAAGCTCGACAACTTGGTGTTCAACGTGGCGGCTTCAATGATTCAGATTGCCATTGGAATTGCTGTTGGCCTCTTCATGAGTGCTCTAATCATCTACCCTCTTGGCAAGCGACGAAGCGGTTTGTTCAGTTTCTGATTCTCATTTTCACGGCGTTCTCAGCATTGCGAGGTTTTTTGCATTGCATACAATGGATGTATTTTAAAGAGGCATTTTATCACATGACGAAAATAGCGGTTACATGGGGGCAGGGGACAAAAATTAGTTGCGTCACAGACGCTTTGCATTTGGTGTTTATGAAATTGGATAGGTTTTAGCATTGAGATTGGTTTCGTGTTTTCATCCACATCATGAATGAACGACAAGATCGAATTTAGAGGAGCGAGCATCTAGACAGCATGTTTATGTGTCAAACATGGCCTCATGAGTTTATAATTTGAAGCTCTCTTTCTACTCACCTTCAACTTTGCAGTGACATTCAAAACGTCATGCAGCAATGAGGCAAGCCCTACATACAATGATGTATCCATCGGCTCACTGGGGACATGATGATGCCCGTCGGGATTGCCGGGACGGCACCGGCATCGATGAATCGGTTGATGGATCAATTTTCCCATCCTTACCTTCATTCCGGGTAGCCCCAGCTTTTGCAAACGTGGACCCCTGCCACGGTGTCAATCACCAACGGCTTGGCTTGGCTTGGCTTGGCTTGGCTTTGTTGCTGGGATGATCCGATTACGCGTATCTCCCACAAGCCGATTCACGTTTTTGACGGTGTGGCTACCGTTTATTGTGCATGGATATGCGTGTGCATAAACACACACAGTGGGTAGGCAGTATAATATTGTATAGCTACAGGGTAAATGGAGGCATCTTGAACTCGCACTCTCGCAGATAGAAGGAACTACACTGGGATGTAATAAATTCATACCTAGTTAAGTTGAATAGAAAAGAGAAGGAACAATCGTTCATTACAACTGAGCTCAATATATTCCTCTCCAACCGCCATCTAACTCCTCCATCTTCATCCCTCCCGCTCATCCCTCTACCCATCCACTTACAGCCTCCCTACGCCCAACCTATTGTTGCTATCTCTCCCCTCCCATTTCTCAACCGGCTCCGTGACCATGAATACTCCAGCAGATACGTCTCGACCACATACCCCTCTGCTGACGCTAGAGTCAGTGACAAAACCCGAAACCCAAGATGAGCGAGTCACTCTACCAGCCAACGAGCCTCTAGCACCATCTATACAGCTTCCCCTTCCCGACAGAGATGAATCTCCATCGCCATTAACGTATCCTTTACTACCGCAAGTAGAGTCCCTGACAACGCAGCCGCCCATACCAGAGACAGATACTCTGGCATCACTGGCGCAACCTCCCCCACTTCCTCCTCGCATGACTCCCACCCCAGAACCAGAGCCAGAGCCTGTTCCTCCCAAACTCCCACACACATTAAATCTCTACCGATACAAGGGCAGCGACATGCCAGTGGGAACCTACACTCTGGGCGAACGGGAAAGTCAACCACTATACCTCTGCAAGGCAGACAGACGCTTTCTCGGACTACTCGCGTCACCCATGGTCATATACTCGGGGCCTACAGACGATGACCCCCCACTGGCATACATAAAGATTTCAGGATGGAGTTGCACTGTCTCGGTCGGGTTGGCAGCTTGGGGGGGCGCCTTGACTCTGTACCCGTATCAGGAGGTGAAGGAGAAATTCTTTCGAGGTGGACAACATTTCACCATTGAATCTGGGACCAGCGAGAATGAAGTGAAAGAAGAGTTTGAGTGGCGGCCTTCAAAGTGCGACGCGGTAGCAGGCCTAGGGGGTCAACGACGTGGTTGGAAGCTTGTGAGACTTGCCCGAGGACCTCCTGGTGGTGCAGATATGGACTTTTTACCTGGGAATATCAGGGACAGTTATGGGAAGGAGATCGTTGCGGTCTGGACTGAGGCCAAGCGGAGTTCGACAGAGATTGGGCATTTCCGGTTTCTGGGTACAGGAGTGACGGGGGCTCTTGGGGACAAATGGGCCATCATGGCAATTATCACGGGGCTGGCTCTACTGGAGCAAGATCGAGCCATCGCCCAAAGAGCCATCACGTCTATATTCCAGAGAAAGATTAGGTAGACTATGGCAGGCTGGAATCCTACATAGTCACGGGAGAGGAGAGATGACCGAGTACATCAGTTTGGATGGACTTCTTTTTTTGATGATACCCTACAGATAGATTCTATTATTCATCGACCTATGAAACATGAAATAAGGAGATACATTAAACCCAACCCCCTTCTAATATCCGTTAAGCTTTACGCTCGGGAAAGTACGTCAATTCATAAACTTCGTCAGGGGTCGCGGGACTCCCTCTCCATTGCGGCGGAGGTGGCTGCTGAGGAGGATATGGTTGTGGCGAGTAGGGCTGTACTGGCTGATACTGCTGAGGCGCACTGAACTGAGGAGGCACGTTGAATTGAGCCGGCACAGGATTGGTAACTGTAGGAGGAGGACCTCCTGAAGCTGCGGGTGCTGGACGTCCACCAGTCATATCGATCTGCTTCTCGCCATTGGCCCTGCTCCAGTCGCCGGGAGACATGATGAAGCTGCTAGAGTCGGGATGAAAGATGGTAGTCAAGACGCGGCCTACGGCAACCTGCTTGAGTCTGTGCCTCACAAGGCCAAAGCTGGACTTGCCCGTCACGGCACTACCTGCTACGGCTAGGAAGATGAGGGCCATGAAGACGATGACGACGAAAGCCGGGATGCCAAACATCCACCTGTACTTGACCCTATGGACTGTTGGAATCACCCGTAGCCTGGCAGCCTGGTCGGGCTCTTCATTGAGAGCACCCAGGGTGCCTTTGGTACCCACGAGAGCTGAGGCAGCGAGGTCGTTCCAGAGGAGCTTGTAGATCTTGGGAGCCGTCTCTGCAGAGGCAGACAACTCTTTCCACTTGAGCCAGAGACTCATGCTCTGTCGAGCGGTAAAGTCAATGATGGGGTCTGTATCACTTCCGCTATTGAAGATGGTGTGAAGTGCTGAGATGGGAACGATGGAACCAGGGAGATTCATGGTGGAAGAAGACGGGTTAAGTGCCGCGGGTCCAAAGATCTCGTCCATTGCGGAACCGAGGAGATACAACTCTGGAGCTTGGGTTGTGCTAACGTTTTGAAAACCCTTGAAAGCTGGGTCGACAATACCCCAGATGGGCTCAAACTGAGCGAGGGTGAGGGACCAGTCCTCAACGCCCCAGAGTGGCATATCATCCTTGCTCTTATACTCCTTCTCCTTGACCTCCTTGACGACCAGGTTGTCGATGTTGTCAATGGTGCCGTTATGAAAGAATGTGACCCTCTTGACGGTGGCCTTGACGGCTGAGGCGCAGGTGTATAGGGGTGAACTCCATTCGCTGCCGTCTTCAAAGAGGCTTGGTGAGCCGCCGCCTACTCGCTTGGGAACCCCGCGTAGTAAGTTACAGGCGACGTAGGTATTGTTTAGCAAGGCTGGGGCATTCAACGAAGTTCCCTGGCAGATAAACTCTGGAAGAAAACGTCAGTGATGAATATAGGGGATGGGTAGGGAACAACTTACTCGCAGCATCCCAGTAGTCAGAAGTGATATTGTGCGGATTCTTATAAATCTCCTCCCCCTTTCCATCAAAGGACTTTGTCATACCAGCGAGCCTTCCAAACTCCGTCATGAACTGCAGCGACTGATACGTCGTGTGATCGATCTCCGCGATGGGCAGCTTCCACTTCTTACCGACCTTGGAGTCGATACGATCAAACGCCTTTGTCCCCTTGACCTTGTCAGTTGGGTCTGACATGTTCATGAAGAGCATGGTTACACCGTTGGTATACCACGCCGCCTGGTACGCCCTCGTCTTGAGGTCGGGCTTGTTCACACCGTTGCGCTGGTCGTGTTCCGGATTGGTTGTGTTGAGGTGTATGAAGCCGCCGCGGTCTGTCATGTAGAGGTTTGTTACGGCGAGGCCAGAGGTTTGCTTGGAGCTGGTGCTAATTTCAAAGTCGACGGTGACGTTGAGGTTCACACACTCAATCTCTGGCTCTAGGAAGAGCAAATCTTCAGACCAAGTTGCTCCTCGGGCGTGTCCAACAGGCAGGGTATGATTCCTCAAGCCGATACCGCCGTTGATATTGTCGACAATTAGGCCCTCCACAGGTTTAATCTCTTCCCTGAGTGCGAACGACTCGAGAGCGCGGAAGATGCCAACGGCGATAGGTGTGCCGTTGTTGTAGATTCGGTTATACTGCTTGGTCAACTGCCGCCACTCAATATCGAAATAGTTCGAAATGGTTGTCCTGCGCTTCTTGGTGCCACTCATGTAGATATCATGGAGGATACTGGGTACTGTTGTGTTGATTTCGTAAAGCGTCGTGCAGTTGAGGGACAGCCCGTCGGATGAAAAGACGGTGACGTCCGAAGTGTAAGGACAAGGTGCATAACACGTTGGTGTTAACGAACATGTTCGTGTAAACGAGTTGTTGCTGTCGCGTGGTGAGGTTCCCATAAGAAACGCACTCGAGTCCTTGGCGTATTGAAATGATGCCAAAGTGGACTGGTTGTCGAGTTCATCTTGCTCGTATAACCCCAGAGGAGTGATGACACCAGCAAGAGAGACGAGCAAAGCAAGCAATGGGACAGCCAAGGTCATCATGGAGATAGTTCCGCGAACGCCATGACGCTTAGCAGAGTCTGCCTGAAGCAGAGGAGGCCATAGAGAGCTCTGAAGGAATCGACCAGCGTTTGTCCTATACCGATTAGTTGAATCTTGCCAAGTGCCAAGGCTGAAGGTATAGCTCACCATGTGGCTGCTGTCTCGCGATCACGTAGTTGGCCAGCGAGGATAAAGGTCATGGCAGTTGGACACCATAGTTGGGCTATCGTCCAAGTTAGAATCTCCGTTTTTCCTTGTCGCGTGCCGCAAAAGAAGCACTCTCCAACTAAAGGAAGCAAGCTCACCTATCACAATGCCAAAGGCAATGATACCAGCAACATAACCAACCGTCAACTCAGGCATCTTGTCTATTTGCCTTCCAACGGCACCTTGTTTCTTCGTTATCTTGGGTCTGTACAGAACAAGTCTCAAGCTTCACGACGGACAGGGAGAAAGTGGCAGCCCATATGTCTCCTCTAATCGGCCGCCTTTCCTCCTCGGGCTGCAAGACAACCCACCCAGGCTCGATCCAGGAACATGTGCAACACGCCTTACGGGGCAGACTTGGCTCCAGAGCTCATCTGCCGTGTCTAATTTAGTTAAACCATGACAGTCTCGTTCGGTCGTATTCCTCGGCAGAGGGTCCAATGGTCAGACCGCCGACCTCGAAGAACTTTAGCCATCTCCAATCATGGCAGATCTCGACAGCCACCAACGATGCAATTCTGCTTGCCCCTGAAAGAGAACGCCGCTAGAAGCAGGTACAGCATGATTAAAGGCGCGAATGTATGCAGGAGCCGTTGTAAGACGGGATGAAATTACACCATGCCAAGACCCAGTTTAGTCCCAGGCACCGCGGCCAACCTATCAACACTAATGAGTCGCGAATGAGCTGAAGTCGGAAAATAAAGATGGTCGTTTAGAGTCAACGCCACAAGCTTAACGCTACGACGCCAGTGGATTAATCCAGGGACAGCATCCCCGCGGAGTAATAAAGTCTCAATGTTAGCCCGCGCGATGAGAGCCGATCTTGTCATAAGCACGGGTGATCTTTAGATGCTCGGTGAGGCCGCTGGATGTTCAGGTTGAGCTGCTAGTTCACATAACTGATTGAGACTGGGAGTGTGTGAACCCTCTCTTTCATGCCGTCGCGACTGTCCAAGATGATGCGAATGGGTGTTGTTCAGAGAGTCCTCTTGGGCCTCTTTCTTGCCCAGGTATCTGTGGCATTGATTTCCCCAGAGGGTCGTGAATACTGCACAGGAGATGGCTCCATCTGTGAGGCTTTCAACAAGATCGACAGAGACTGCAGAGACAAAACCGGTGCTGCATACACAAAATGTACTTGCGAGACAGGATGGGTACCTTTGAAGGAAGCGTAAGTGCTGTCATTCGAATGCGTTCGATATAGCAGTTCCGCTAACTCTGCACCGTAGCTGTTATGATTGCAGAAGAACGTTTGGCGAGTTCATGTTCAGTCAACTGGAAAGAGACCAATCAGTCTGCAAAGAAGAGGGCCTTGATGTTGCGCCAATCCCTTCAAGCATCATCTCCCAGCAGAAGCAGTACAACAAAACGGCCGAGGTCCCATCCATGCCAGCGTCAGACTCGGCGTCAAGCACGATATCGATTGATCGAAGTTATACAACCAACAGCCAAGAGGCGTATACCACCACCGTGTACGGAGTTGTTGCGTCGGTCACGCTGCCAGAGATTTCAGCCCCAACAGAGGTAGCAGAAGAGGATGAAGACAACTCGGCAGTGCGTCAAGTCGGTAGTGTCTCGGTAGTTGCCATTTGCGCCATTGTCTTGGCAATGATAATACTGTGAGGGTTAGATAGATGAGAGCGAATGACAAGATAATCCCATGTTTAGCTGTAGCAGTATCTTTGCAAGTCAGGTGTAATAAAACTGAGAGGCATTTGTAATTCATGGTTACAGGAGTCTATTGAGGGGTATCTTTATTTGAATTTGTCGGGGTCGCTGGGTATCATTTTTCGCAAAATAGCAAGTTGCTTGATCAAAGCAATCTTCTTGTGATCGGAAATATCACGCTTATCGATGCGTCTTGTGCCGTTGGAAAAGACAACTGTGTTATCTGGCAAGATGGTTCCTGGCGCCAACTTGGACAATTGAGTGACGGTGCAGTTCTTGAACAGTTAGTTGATACTCTTGAAGCTTCATGGGTGCCATCTACCTTGCCAATTTTGGAACCACAACCAACGTTGGCTCCAGCTTGAATCACTGAACCTTCGCCAATCTCGGTGCCTCCAGCCTCGATAATTGAACCCGCCTCGATCGTCACATAGTCTCCTAGAGCTATACCACCGGGCTTCGCACTCTCAATATCGGCAGGGCGAGCTCCAATATGCGTCCGTTCGTGGATAAGACATCGTCGTCCGATCAAGATGGATCCTAGGTTGGACTCGAACTTCGATCGTGGATGCACCACCGTCTCTGACTGCATCGTGATCGAGTGTGTGCCTTGCAACATCGCATTGTTGGAGATGGTGAGGGAGGATGAGAAGTTGACGGGTGGCCTAGGACCGCTGCGGTCGATGGCAGGGAGAATCGAGTGCCGTTTACTAGACATGGCGATGGCGACTCCAACTTTCAAGGTATGGGTTCACACGGCCTTGACGCCGTCATTGTTTGCCAAGATGGCATACAAAGAGGTTGACGTTTATTGGCGGTGATAGTGGGAGTTGGTATTGCGATGTCGCAGATGAGCATCGTCAAATGAGAGAGCTTATCTGCCTGCTTACGTTACTACCGAGCAGCTCGGATCGATGACTTCAATGAGTCGGCCGAAGGCAAAAGGTACAGGGAGCGCTTAACATTTCTGATGAAAAAGACTTTACCTCCAACCTATCACCTGTGTGGGGATAAGTAGCGGCTAACTCTTGCGGCTGAATAATCCGCTGTCGGCATTGACCAATCACTGATTCCCCATTTCTGAACCGGTCACGAATCTCGCCCGGAAACTCGAAGTGCCGCATCCTGACGTCCGTCTTGTCAACCATCTCCAATCCGCCACCCGACAACGAGCACAATGCTGTCCACGAGAGCGGCGCCCAAGAAGGCCGTCGGCCTCTCACGGACCGCCGTGAGAGGCCTGGCAACTGTCCAGGACGGCGCCCCGAAGCGAACGTACGGCGGTCTCCGAGACCAAGATCGCATCTTTCAGAATCTGTACGGACGATACCCCGTCGACCTCAAGAGCGCGAAGCGGATGGGCGACTGGCACAAGACCAAAGAGATCATCCTCAAGGGTCACGATTGGATCATTGGCGAGGTCAAGGCCTCTGGTCTGAGAGGACGAGGTGGTGCTGGTTTCCCCTCGGGTCTGAAATGGGTAGGTTTTTTGGAGAAGCGGATTCCTCATCCGCACCAGCCGGGGAGACACCAATTGCCTAACGCTCGGTAGTCTTTTATGAACTTCAAGGACTGGGACAAGGACGACAAGCCTCGATACCTTGTCGTCAACGCTGATGAGGGTGAGCCCGGAACTTGCAAGGACCGCGAGATCATGCGAAAGGACCCACACAAGCTCGTCGAGGGATGCCTCATCGCCGGCCGAGCCATGAACGCGACCGCTGCCTATATCTACATCCGAGGTGAATTCGTCGAGGAGGCCGCCGTCCTCCAGCGAGCCATCAACGAGGCCTACGCCGACGGCCTCATTGGCAAGAACGCCTGCGGATCCGGCTACGATTTCGATGTTTACGTTCACCGAGGTGCCGGAGCCTACGTCTGTGGCGAGGAGACTTCGCTCATCGAGTCCCTCGAGGGAAAGCCCGGCAAGCCGCGTCTCAAGCCCCCGTTCCCCGCCGCCGTCGGTCTTTTCGGATGCCCCTCCACCGTCACCAACGTCGAGACTGTCGCCGTCGCCCCTACCATCTGCCGCCGAGGAGGAAACTGGTTCGCCGGCTTTGGCCGTGAGCGAAACCAGGGCACTAAGCTCTTCTGTATCTCTGGCCATGTCAACAACCCCGTCACCGTCGAGGAGGAGATGTCGATTCCCCTGCGTGAGCTGATTGATAAGCACTGTGGTGGTGTTCGAGGTGGATGGGATAACCTTCTGGCTGTTATTCCTGGTGGTTCTTCCACTCCTGTCCTGCCCAAGCATGTCTGCGATGACCAGCTTATGGACTTTGACGCCCTCAAGGATAGCCAGTCTGGTCTCGGTACTGCTGCTGTTATCGTCATGGACAAGAGCACCGATATTGTCCGAGCCATCAGCCGTCTCAGCCACTTCTACCGCCACGAGAGTTGCGGCCAGTGCACACCCTGCCGAGAGGGCAGCAAGTGGACAGAGCAGATCATGAGCCGATTCGAGAAGGGTCAGGCTCGTGAGCGGGAGATTGACATGCTCCAGGAGCTCACCAAGCAGGTTGAGGGTCACACTATCTGCGGTATGTTTTCACTGACACAGTAGATTGAATTATGCTAATATTGTCTCAGCTCTGGGAGAGGCTTTCGCCTGGCCTATCCAGGGTCTTATCCGTCACTTCCGACCCGAGTTGGAGGCCCGGATGCAGAAGTTTGCGCAGGAGTCTGGTGGTGCTCCTCTGGCTGGTGGATGGAGCCACGACTCAAGGGCTCAGGGAAAGCTGGTGTCTCCTGGTCAATAATTGGAGTCTCGACTAGTTAGAAAAGGACAGTCGAGAGGAGAGGATGCTAGAGGGGGCATACGTGTGTGTACCTGTGCATAGCTACAAGATTTACGTAGACGCCCTGTGTTATATTTACTTGTGTTAAATGGAGTAACGAATGTTGGTTACAATTATCGTTAGGTCACCGCATGTTGTGACTCTTGATATTGAATGTGTAAACGCTTGCTTGTATTCATGTCTTGTATTATTCGTCCATATCAAAAGAACAAACGCCCAATGATGCCATTTCCAAAACGTCCACGTCAAGCCAAACAGACGTGGCCGTGGGGATCCCCCGCGGCAAAAATTCATGCATCAACCGGGCTGACTCGCTCCCTATCTTTATGGAGCTAAATAAAATGGTCTGGGGGCCCGGGGGTCCAAGCCCAACACCGCCTATTCAAACCGCTTAACTGTGTCTAGTCAATATTCTGCATTTGTCTACCTCTGTTTGCATTTTCTCGAGCGTCTTTTTTACGGCTATAGACTATAGATTGCAACGTTGATGGTTTTGTTAGAGGTTTTGATTTTCTTCTATTTCAATATCAGCTGGCTCATCGAGATGGTTGACACGTATGAGCACTTTGTTGCCTTTGGCACTGACCTCGGTATATATCTCACCCACTGTCTCAGTTGTACATATCCATACAACAGCAACTCACAAGCCTCTTTAGTCGGTATTGAGCGCATCCTGCGTCTCTTCCAGGCCACATGCTCCATCCTCATCTGCTACCCAGCCCTACTGGCCCTTTTCCTCCCCGGCGCCTCCGAGATCGTCCAGGCTTCCAAGGCCACAGGACTAGGCGTTCTCCGGGGTCAGCTCAACGTCTCTCGACGCTTCATCCGTTTCTTCCGCTTCCTCGACACTTTCCGTGCAGGGTGGAACGTCTATGTCGCTGCTGGTGACAAGGGCCTCGATGGGTGGCTCGAAGTCGTTAGCAAGACTTGCTTTGGCATCTTTGGCATGA
Organism: Fusarium sp. LHS14.1; assembly: GCA_025433615.1. Classification (NCBI taxonomy): domain Eukaryota; kingdom Fungi; phylum Ascomycota; class Sordariomycetes; order Hypocreales; family Nectriaceae; genus Fusarium; species Fusarium sp. LHS14.1. Next base: position 3,729,868 of record CM046478.1, on the reverse strand, counting down.
TGGAGACCATGACTCTTCTGGATCTCTGCGGTATTGACAACCTGCGCATCTTTTCCAAGGAAAAGTATGATGAAATTGATTACCAGTCTCAGCTTTTCTGGTTCGCTGGACTTTACACCTCCATCATTGTCTCGTTCATCAGAGTGTTCCGTCTGTTCACTACACGACCTGCCGTTGTGCCCGCCGAGAGCGTCAGCAGGATCCCCACCGAGAACGCAGACGAGATCATTTCCGCTGAAAAGGAGCTCTCCGAAAAGTCAGACGCCACAAAGAACGACGAGATCAAGTCCAAGGATGACCTCGACAAGGAGCGCGAGCGTCTCAAGAGCATCGTCACCAAGCGCAAGGCTGAACGACGAGCCTGGCTGCAAAACCTCAGCAGGGAGGGATTTGTCCTGGCACGCAGCATCTTCTCTGACACGCTCGATATGCTTCTTCCTACTACTACTGTCGGCTGGGTCAAGGTTGAGCCTGGTGTGGTTAGTCTGGTTATGTTCCTGACTACCCTCTCGACGGGCATGGCTGTGTGGGAGAATGTTGGTCGACGTCTCCAGAAGAAGGTATAGATGATGCAGACACGAAAAAGTGGTTATGAAGTGGTTTATTTTCTTGTTTATTGTTCATGCTATCCAGTAGCGAGCATAGTTGCAAGCATAAGGAACGAAGGGTTCACATATGGTTACCTGACATGAGGCAGATATAGCAACAACTTGGACCAAAACAATCATGATTTCCCTTTAACCTATCATGGAGTCCCCCAGTATCGTTAAACGTAGACGTCGTGACCTTTTCGTTTATTCCTTCACGACTTTGGCATCCTTTTATCAGGAAAGTCACCGCCGAACCTCCCTGACGAACAAATTGACCTCGGATGCCGTGCTTCACAGAAGCTTTCTAAACCTCGGAGGAAGTCGAGGCGCGGGGCTCTGAGGTGTCGTCTCGGTACAGCTCAGGAATGGTATAGGCAGGCTTGTCGTGCTCCTCGGCCTTGTACAAGACGAGCTTGACCTTGCGGAAGATGCTGAACAGAGACAGGAACGCAATAATAAACTCCAGTGTCCTATGTTGAAGTTAGCTCGACGTCAAGATGAAAAGTGAATGACAGAAAATACTCACGACAAGGTGATGCACAGCCCGCCAACATTGCCATCATAATACCAAACGTCACTCGTCAAGGCAATGACACTGGGGATGATGAAGAAGCCGCCGAAGCCAAGGTCGACCAAGTTGATGAGATAAGGCCTCAACTTGACCAAAATGCTCTTCGTCTTGGGAGAACCAAGCTGGATGGCAGACACAAAGCCAAACGAGCAGAAGAAGCTCCCAAGAGTAATGTCAACCACGTTGTTGCCGCCCTTCTTTCCGCAGCAGGCACAGTAGATGAGGCCGCTGATGAGGTGGTACAAGTTCCAGAGGATGAGCAGGATGGACCAGATGCCGAAGAAGGCGGCCAGGCCGTCGTGGTACCAGGGCATGCAGATGAAGACGGTGGCGGTGATGCCGAGAGCGATGACACAAAATCGGAGGAGGAGGATGGGCGAAAAGGTGATGGAGACGGATGGCTTTCTTTCCTCCTCCTCTCGCTCCTCGGGATGCAGTAGAGCCGCCGAAGGGTCGTCCCTCGGAAGGCTCTGATAAGCTGCCTCTGTAGCCTGGCCCTTTGCCGCCATTTTCAAGATTGTGATGAGATGGGTTTCGTTTCGTCGAGTTTAGTTTGTATGTAAGTCGAGGTGTGTAAGCTGAGATTTGATGCCCAGATATTCTGGCCAACTTCTAAACGCCGGCATCCAAATACTTATACGAACTGGCGATGGCTCACACACTTCCCTTCTGGGAATCGGCCAAGGCGCCGCCAATGCGAGAATGCATTGCACCACAACAACAAAGTTACGAGAGGACGCCTTGGAGCCTCTCGAATTGTGCATGCCTAGCATAGCCTCCAGGATTGAATCCTTCGCGCAGTAACCGGAGAGCTGGATCATCCATTGGCCCACAAACGATTGACAGGTCTCTCTGACCAGTAGAAACCAAGAAAACAAGGACCATTGGAGCTTGGCCTTGTTTTGAGTGAGCTTGCGTAAGTCTCGCGAAGGTTTCCAAAATCAGAACCGTCCACTCAGAGGACGACGAATTCAGTCCGAAAGACCCAGCAACCGGTGCATCGACTCATCCGATCGGCAAGAAGGGTAGATCTTGATGATCTGGCCAGTTGGAGTGCTTCCCACAGGGCTGAATAACAAAAGCTGAGCCTTGGTAAACACCCACCCTGGCCTGGACAATCGCACACATGCGCTTATCGTCGACCCTTGATCACGAAGCGCCCGGTCTCGACCTGCATCTTCCATCCGTCCTGAAGCAGAGCTGCAGCCACAGCCTGTCTCAACTGTGACACACCACCAGCACTATGGCGACCGAGCCCAGTGATGACAGTAAATGGCTGCTGCCGTGCCTTTTCAGACCGAAACTCGCCTAGAGCTGACCACCAGGCTTGTGTCCTCTGGCGGGCGATGCGCACACCATCCTGCACGTAGACGCCGTGCAAGTCGATCGAACTGGCTGTGCTCTGCTTCTCAACTAAAAGATCGGCGGCAGTCGAGGTGGCTTGTGCAGCATAGCGACCCTGCTCCCTAGCAACCTCTGCGTAGTACCCAGCGGCTTGTCGGTAGAGAGGATTCGAAGCGCCTCGCCTGCTGAGCTGTGCAGCAGAAGCTGCTGCCTCACGCTTGGCCCGTGTATACTGACTAGCCTTCTCCGCAGCTTGCGTGTACGCGGAGGGGTCAAAAGGGCTGCCTAATCTGGGGGCCAATGGCTTCGTAATCTTGGCCTTTCCATATGCGACAGTTTCGAAACCATCGATTTCCTCTTGCGGGAGTGGCGTGAGGGGGTAGTTCAGATCGAGCTTCTGTGTCCAAGGGTTCTTTGCGAAGTGCTTGCTTAGCAGGGCGGCTATGTCGTCTGACTCTTGTGAGATAGAGCCGGTAACCTGAACGATGGTCGACATGTACTTTTCAGGGACATTGCGGTATTTTTGAGCGAGTTCTTGGGCATACTTCTTTGCCGCTTCGTCTTGGGTCTCGATACCTTGAGCGATGTACTGGTCCAGGATTTCAACTGCTGTTGCGCCGCTTGCACAGCGCTTGTTGTAGAAGATGCTGGACACGAAGCCGAATGGCAGATCGAGCCTGTCCGCAAGATAGGCAATCTCGTCCTGGCCTACCGCGGTTGTAAGTTGCTGTTTCAAGGCGGTATGATGGGAGAAAGTGCTTACGTTTCATCTCCTTCAAGTCTCCAGGCGTGCTAGTTCCACTACTCGACGACGGCGTATCGTCAACTGAAGGTTTCTTTCCCTTCTTTCTGTTCTTCCTCTTCTTCCCGACACTCGCCTCTGGCTGAAAGAAGCCATCAACTCCTTTCTGTTCTTGGCCTGTTGACTTGAGGTACTGAATGTTGAGGAGATCGTCAAGTGCGGTCTGAAAGTCTCCATTTGCCTTTTTCAAGGAGTGCTTGATGTCGAATTCCTTGAGCTCAGAGAACATTCCCTGAAGGAGGAGCACCTTGCTCTCCTCGCTGTCGTCATTGAAGGACGTGAGCCGCGGGATGGAGTATGCCGTGCTTGCGGTTGACGAAGTAACGTCGCTGACAGAAGTATCGGTATCTCTCGCGCGAGAGGCTTGTTGGCTGCCTGTCTCCGTGGTGCTTGTTTCTTCATTTGGGTCTTCGGTCACACCAGAGATACCGCTAGGGTTGAATCCAGTTGCTTCCTCGGCAGTGACATCTTGAGCCAGGCCATCGAGAATAGACTTGGCCGCTTCATATTGGCCTTGTTGCTTGAGATCGTGATCGCTCGCAATAGCGACTACGAGAGCCTCATCCAGAAGCGAGCGGAAGGATTCCTGTTGACCAAGGGTTAGTATTCATCACCAAACTCGGTCACTGCTAAGCGTCATGGCTTGAGGAATGTGCATGGCACTGGCGACGCGTTCAGTGAGCCATAGACGACTGTTCTTTCTACGATAGGTGCCTATGTATAGTGCATCTCACTTGAGTAAACTCCTCACGCTGGCTCGCAGTACACATCATATAAATAATCAAGACTGTAGACCACATACCACCAGCTTCTGGACAAGTTCTTCTGAAGTTTCGTTGGGCATGGGGGAGGGATAGAGTGGGGTTGAAGATAAACAGTTCCAGAATAGAGCATGATACACATAAAGCTTTTCACAATAAAAATTGTTCGTGCCGTCGACACTAGATCTCGACTCTTTGCTCGTGGGATGTTGAAAGGAGAAGAAGAGTTGGGTTGGTTGAATGACGCATAGCCCAGAGTCATGGTCTTTTTCCAACTTGCAGCCCAGTTTGTGGAACCGTATCAAGACGCTGAGCCAGTCAGATCACGTGTTGAGAACAATGCTTGTATAGATGCTTATTTACCCGGATAGGTAGCTCTGTGTCACGACGATGCTATACGCACGCAGATGCTTGTATGCTCATAATAGGTAATTGCTGATTGTTAGAAATCATGACCCCCAAGCAAATGTACTTGGCTAGAATAGGCCGTGAGGTCTGAGACATGCTTAAGGAACGCGCGCTTTTTTGCTGTGCTGCTCGCCCAAGCTTGGTGATGTGAATAGAAGAGTAGAAAGTAGAGCGTGAATTATTAAAGCTTTATTGTGAAAAAACTTGTGTCTTGCTTTCAACGTCTATGCGTGAATCAACTTGAAGGCTTGTCAGTCGAAAGCCACACATAGACGAATGTCTAACGTTAATTTGGGCGCTCATGCTACATTAGAGGCTATCCAGGGCGGGTAATGGTTGGAGAAGCCACCTAACAAACTGAAAGCTTAACCAAATTGTACAGTTACAGTTGCCAAATGGAAGCTCTTTTCACACCGACTCCCAATCTCATACATCGGCGATTCAATAGAGGAACCAATTACCCAGGTAGGCAGCTCTCAATCTTCATTTGATGATTCATGACGGAAGGCTCACGCGATCCCCAGCAACCCCAGCCTTTTGAGTGCATCAGCCACCGAGTCATGCCTCTTCTGGCGAATCACGGGCCGCTCATGCCGCAGGAACCAATGACGCAGGTGACCTGGAACGCCCGCCGCCAAGCTTGTTACTGGAGGTAGGTACCGTAACCGTCCTCCGAGCTCCCGCCGCCGCCTGAGTCGTTACGACGACATCACCATACCTTACGTTTATTACCGTCATTTAGCTTTGTCTCTCTCCGCTCGGCGGCGCGCGTCGTATTCGGAGCTTGTTTAGACCGACCTCGTCTTTCACTTTTTACTTCTTCAACCGCATGCCTACGATTGCTTCTACAACATCTTATATCCTGTCGTCGCACTCTCGTTGCATCATCTAGTCGATCTAGAGATATCCACATCGATACCCGATCGCGACCGACGAGGCCGACCGACCCCATCTTTCGCTCGGTCACCGCCGCGCGCGGCCCCGTCATCTCGAGATGCATCAACGCATCCTCCCACAGCTCGGAGCTGTGGCCGGCCTTTTGGTTGGGCTGGGCCTCGCTGAGCCATATACTCCGAAACACGAAGCTGGACGTTGCGCGTTCCGCGGTCATTGCGGCAAGCAGAGTCTCTTTGGCAAAGAGCTCCCATGCGTCGACAACGATGTAGCTCAAGACCCCGAAGAAGAGCTTCGCAATGAACTTGTCGAGCTTTGTGGCGAAAAATGGAGGACTGGACCTGTATGCTGCAGCTTGGAACAAGTGAGCACAACCTCATCTCGATACTGAGTCGTCATGCTAACGTCGCACTAAGGTCCAATCACTCAAGTCCGAACTCGGCACACCAGCCACCATCGTCGGATCTTGTCCTGCGTGTAAAGAGAACTTCTTCAACCTATTCTGTACCTTTACCTGCTCTCCCGATCAATCATTGTTCATCAATGTTACCGACTCGGCCGAAAAGAACGGCAAGCATCTCGTGACGGAGCTCGACCAGCTCGTGTCCGAGGAATATGGCTCTGGCTTCTATGACAGCTGCAAGGAGGTCAAGTTTGGCGGCGCCAACAGCAGGGCCATGGACCTGATTGGCGGTGGTGCTAAGAACTATACCCAGATGCTCAAGTTCCTTGGTGACAAGAAGCCTTTCGTCGGCTCTCCCTTCCAGATCAACTATCCTACAGAGTACAGCGACCCGGAAATGCACCCTTTGGATATGAAGCCAAAGAAGTGCAACGACGAAGACCCCGCCTACCGCTGCGTTTGCGTCGACTGCCCCGAGGTGTGCCCGGAGCTTCCAGCTGTTAAGGACTCCAAGTCTTGTCATGTGGGTATCCTGCCTTGTCTATCATTCGCATCCATCTTTATCTACAGCGTCCTTTTGTTTGCTCTACTTGCGTCGATCTTTGGCCATGTCGCCTGGAAGAGATATGCGCAACGGCAAGTTGAGAGGACGCGTCTGTTGCATGAATCTTCGCATAGCGATGACGAGGATGAAGGCGGTCCGGTGCAGACGGAAGCTATGCGTGACCGTCCGACCAAGCGGTATTGGGTTAATGACAAATGCGACAAGGCATTTTATCAGCTTGGTCACGCTGCGGCTCGCTTCCCAGGCCTGAGCATTGGACTGAGCCTGCTTGTTGTGGCTATCCTTAGTGCTGGGTTGTTCCGCTTCGATCTCGAGAGGGAGCCTGCTCGACTCTGGGTCAGCCCATCTTCTGCTGCCGCTCAGGAGAAGGCCTACTTTGACTCCAACTTTGGCCCCTTTTACCGGGCCGAAAAGGTGTTCCTGGTCAACGATACCAACCCCTCTGGACCCGGACCCGTTCTCAGCTATGAGACTCTCAAGTGGTGGATGGATGTTGAAAAGAGCATTGAGAAGCTCGAAAGCCCTACATATGGCAAGTTCCTGAAGGATCTGTGCTACAAACCCACCGGCAATGCCTGCGTTGTTCAGTCTCCTACGGCCTACTGGTACTCCAAGGGTGGATTTGACCAGAAGCACTGGGAGGATGATCTTCGATCATGCGCCAAGACTCCTGTCGACTGCCGACCAGAGTTTGGCCAACCTATCGAACCCAACATGATCTTTGGCGGTTACGATGATGACGTGTTGGACGCCAAAGCCATCACCGTTACTTGGGTGGTCAACAACGCTCAAGAAGGAACTGATGCTCTCGCACGCGCCGTGGACTGGGAAAATGCCCTGCGTGACCGACTTCTTGAAGTTCAGGAGGAGGCCAAAGAGCGAGGCCTTCGTCTGTCCTTCAACACCGAGATCAGCTTGGAACAGGAGCTTAACAAGTCAACCAACACAGACGCCAAGATCGTCGTCATCAGTTACATTGTCATGTTCGTCTACGCTTGCATGGCGTTGGGCACTCCTCTTAAGCACGTCTTCAGAAACCCCGCTGTGCTCCTGGTCGAGTCCAAGATCACTCTTGGTCTTGTTGGCATTATCATTGTCCTCATGTCGATTGCAGCGTCTATTGGATTCTTTTCATGGGTTGGTCTCAAGGCGACCCTCATTATTGTTGAGGTCATCCCCTTCATCGTCCTTGCTGTGGGAGTTGACAACATCTTCCTGATTGTTCATGAGCTCGAGAGAGTCAATGTCAGCTGCCCTGATCAGATGGTCGAGGAACGAGTCGCCAGGGCTCTTGGTCGCATGGGCCCTTCTATCCTCTTCTCTGCTCTCACCGAAACAGTGGCCTTCGCGCTTGGAACAGCCGTGGGCATGCCGGCGGTCAGAAACTTTGCCGCATACGCTGCTGGTGCAGTTTTGGTCAACGCTCTGCTTCAGATGACCATGTTTGTCTCGTTCCTGTCACTTAACCAGATGCGGGTTGAGGATCATCGATGCGAGCTGTGGCCATGTTGGCAGATCACTAAGGCTAGGATCCATCTCAATGGCAATAACGGCTTCGCGCAAGGAGCCAGCCGTGGTTCTGATATGGCTGAGGAGAGTTTGCTCCAGGTTTTCATTAAGAACACATATGCCCCTCGATTGCTCGGAAAGAAGGTCAAGGTTGTTGTTGTCACCATCTTCCTTGGTCTGTTTGCGGCTGGACTGGCTCTTTTGCCACAGATCCAGCTTGGCCTTGACCAGCGAGTGGCCATTCCTGACGGCTCTTACCTGATCCCCTATTTCAACGACCTGTATGACTATCTTGAGACAGGTCCTCCTGTGTACTTTGTTACGCGTGGAGTGGATATCACCAAGCGTGAACAGCAACAAGAGGTCTGCTCGAGGTTCACTACCTGCCAGGACCTTTCCCTCACCAACACTCTCGAGCTTGAACGACAGAGATCCGACATTTCTTACATCTCTGCGCCGACTGCTAGCTGGATCGACGACTTCTTCCGTTGGTTGAACCCAATGTACGAGAAGTGCTGCGTGGAGCATGGTCAGACATGCTTCGCTGATCGCAAGCCAGCATGGAACACCACGCTTTATGGAATGCCCGAAGACGAAGAGTTTGTTCATTATCTCAAGAAGTTCCTGTCGAGCCCGACCAACGACGACTGCCCCCTCGCTGGACAAGCACCATACGGCCAGGCTGTGGTCATTAATGAAGCGGGAGCGGTGACGGCCAGCCACTTCAGAACGGCTCACACCCCTCTGAGAAGCCAGGATGACTTTATTAGTGCCTACACTTCGGCACGCCGCATCGCTTCCGAGATTGGAGAGAGAACTGGCGCCGACGTATTCCCGTACAGCGTCTTTTACATCTTCTTCGACCAGTACCTCAGCATTGTGTCCTTGACAGCGGGTCTCCTGTGTGCTGCCGTCGGCATTATCTTTGTCGTCGCATCTGTGCTCCTGGGTTCGCTGCTCACCGCACTGGTGGTCTCCCTCACAGTTGTGATGAGTGTTGTGGACATCATGGGCGCCATGTCTGTGTTTGGTGTGTCTCTCAATGCTGTTTCGCTGGTGAACCTCATCATCTGTGTTGGAATCTCGGTTGAGTTCTGCGCGCACATTGCAAGGGCATTCATGTTCCCTTCGCGAACCGTCATGGAGGGCAACAGCAATTCCTTCCGCGGCCGTGATGCTCGAGCCTGGACAGCCCTTGTTAACGTTGGCGGCTCTGTCTTTTCGGGCATCACCGTCACCAAGCTCCTGGGAGTGTGTGTTCTTGCCTTTACCCGATCAAAGATCTTTGAGATCTACTACTTCCGAGTCTGGCTTGCTCTCGTCGTCTTCGCTGCTCTTCACGCTTTGGTCTTCCTTCCAGTCGCACTCAGTATCGCTGGTGGTAAGGGATACGTCGACCCTGAAAGCGAGGGAACGGCAGCCCAAGACTTGACCGACAGAAGGTGGCGAGCTATTAGGATTAACGACAATAGTGACTCTGATGATGAGTATTAGAACTACTGGCGATGGTCTGTACTCAGGTTGTACGCACCTGGGGGAGCAAGAAGACCGGCCCGTGACGAGGAAGAGGGCTCAAATTCAAACAGCGCATTATCTACGATATTGGAAGAACAATCAGGAGAAGGAGGAGATAACAGAGAGGGAAGAAGACACCAGGCAGAGGCATCAACGTCAGCGAGGATCACACCAGAACTGGTCGTTACGGAAGAGACTCCTTTGCTCGAGCCCTCTGAATCCGAGGGTAATGCGCGAAACTACGATACCATGAACACGATTTCACTACTCCCACCCTGCGAAATGAGCAAGAGCCTGGATGGCTACTTAGAGCCCTTTGTGAATCAACGGCTCAACCCGCCTCAAGGAACATTCGAAGGTCTAGACGGCATCGACACTGGGAAGAGAAGGCTAGGGCCTCAGGTAACCCTGCAAGACTATCACAGAGCCCTGGTTGGACATCATGCTCTGGTGCTCAAACCTAGGCTCCTCACCAGGAGAAAGTCAGACTCGGAGCTGCTCTCACATGCGCGGAGTCGAAATTTGACCGCGTTGCTGATGGGCCTTCAAGCTGGTGTTGAGCCTCCAGAGACAAAGTCTTTGAGCATTCATACGGGGGGCGAAGCTTCAACCAACAGAATCGAAGGAGCTGCATCTTCAAGCCAAGGTTTTGTGTTTACGGCATGACGGGACAGACTGGCGTGGCAGTTATGTGTGTTGGAGATGATGAATTAGTATGGTTTCAAGTATGGCGCTTTGGTTGGGAGATGGGACTTTTTTTCTTCGATATTAGACAGCGACGGAAGCGACAAGCTTCGTAATTTTCTTTGATAGCGAATATCAAGGTGTTTTGATACTGAACTTCTTGGTGTTGATCTGTGATATGGTTGTTCAAGGAGCGATGTTGAGATATAAGCAAACAAAGTTTTCAAGTTGTCCGGCTAATACTCCGTCTAAGCCACCGCCCTCTGCGGCTCTGCAACTTACGGGACAGTCACGAACGTTAAACCCAATCTCTAGGCTCGAGAGACGAAAAAGCGATGGTCCAGAGCGGGTGTTGTTATGTCGGAAGAACCGATAGGCACTCTAGCCATGCCCAGCTGGCTGGGAGCAGATCTGTCCGAGGCTTGCAGGTGGAGCGGCCCTTTGGCTAGTGAGGGTTGACTGAGAAGGGCATCGTGATCCTGAGTATGGGCGACTTTTGGTGCATCAGTCTAACGGACTTCAAGTCGTTCTAGCAGACTGCGAAGAAGACTGTCCAGCAGACCACGTAGCAGTTAAGGAAATCGAAGGAAGAGATGGGACACAAAGTTGAGCGAGGCCATTGTTCGCGCTGGCGTTAATATGATTTCAGCCGAGGGAGTCGCGGTCCTGTGACTACCAGTAGAAAGTCAATCTCGGCATGATGGCCAATGATTCCGAGAGAGAAAGGATGTTATTTGATCTCCAGGGCGATCCCACGACTGTTCCTGACCAACGAACTACTGCGTATGATAATGCTTCTGCTGTTGGACGCGGCGATACCTGGGAAACTTCTACTCCCACTGACGGGGGGTGATTACACAACGGTCCACTGGTAGAATAGAAACCAATTAATGAAGTGAGGGAGACCAAATGCAGGTTCAGCAGCCCATATCCTTCGGGGCGCTCTCGGGGTTTGATGAGGTCGCTTCCTTTGGGCGTGTCGTTCTTGGACTCGATGCATCAACACTGGCCTCTTAGGGCTTCTTCAGTTTAATTCAGCTGACGGATGGCTTCGTGTTTGTCGCATCAGCAAGCAAATTCAAGTGTCAAGTTCGCTGATCAACCAGGAATTCGAGTCGCTTGGAGAATATGTAAAAGACCGGAAAAGAACCATATCTGATTTAAAAAAGAATCAAGTAATGACCCGAACTCCATAATCCCTGTGCCCATGCCTGCTTTTATGCTAATGGTATCATGCCAAACTCTCATTCAGTCTCCTACCCCTTCCATTCATAATCTTTGACTCTCATTGTCGAGCCATACCGGCCATGACTTAGCGTCCCATTCCCCAGATAGAGGAATTGGTAGGTCGTTGGCTGGGACACTCTGTCCCAGGAGGGATGGTTGATGGCAGGGGCCGACAGTACGGATGGATACTGTCGTCCCAGCTGGGACTCCAGTACCCGCAGTACTCGGCGCTCCAAGCTCTTGCCCTCTCTTCGGGTGTCGATTGAGCGGTAGACTGTCTTGTTGTTAGTATGAAGCGTTGAGGTGGTGGAGGAGGTCTTACAGGAGGTGCAAAGTAGGGACGGTCTTGGAGTCTTAGCTCCTTGAACTTGGCCAGTAGGGTCAAGGAAAGTTGGTCCTCGAGACCGAGACTCTTGAGTTTGATCAAGATCTCTTTATTAGATCCGAGTGTCGAGTCTGCATTCTGGTTCTGTTGTCGTTGTCGCTGCTGCTGCTCCTGTAGAGGTTCGGCAGGGCTCATCTTGGGGCGTCCTTCGGTTGACATGGTTGTTTGTTTGGATGAGGAGGAGAATAATGGTCGAGAATCCGAAGACGAGGGAATTTGAAGATGATAGAAGTTGGAGGATAAGTGGGAACTGTAGCAAGAAGCTCAAGAATGTGTCTTGGTTGTTGTTATCGTAGATGAGACGATGATGCAGAGGAGAAGGGAAGAAGGGAAGAAGACGAGAGAGAAGGCGGGTTTATATGGACGAAAGAAAACGAACAAAAGGCTAAACAAGACCTTATTGTTCTGTTGGGGTTGCTATTGTAAACAAACCGAAGGAAATGTGAGGTTTATTCTGATTGTACCTTTTTCGACCGTGATTCATAGCCTCACATTCAACTCAAATTTGCCCGTTTGGGATGTAAGCAGCGACCGTCACTGCCAACGCATTGTAACTTCAACGTAACAGAAACTGAAAATTATGGAAGCTTGAATAGAAAAGACTAAATAGAGATAATAGGTAGAGGCCTCGTTTGTGTGCACATGATCTAAGCAGGAGGCAGAAACGACGCAAACAAACCCCCCTGGATCGCAGCGTACATAGTGATGAAGACGACAATACCGTAACCCAGACTTGATCTCTTCTTATCCATAAGACACGAGGCTACCCACCAGTACCATGCTGGGTAACCAGAAGATAGACGGCTAATAATTTGGACGTGGTAGTTGGTGATGGCTAGGACGGCGAGTAGAGTCTGCATGCCCGCCAGCGTGCGAACTAGAATCCGGCCCTGTGAGTCTGTAGCTCTAAGAATTAGGTTTGACTCGCCCATTATCTCAGTGCCAGACTTGATTAGCAGCGTGAGCATCGGGGCCGCAAGGAGGAAGAGGGGGATCTGGTTGGGAGTCCAGTACTTGAGGAAGCCAACGTCCCTACTCAACAGTTAGAAAACTGTACAACCGCAAAAGTAAAAAGACTTACCAGTATTCTTCTTGGACAAAGGTGTAAATGCTCGGCATGAGACGAACACACCAAGGTCGTAGCTCCCCCTGCACGTTGCAGTATCTCATCCACGCAATCACCTGCGGCGCAACAAACCCGACCGCGACGAGCAGACCACCGATCACAGGGGCAACCAGTGTCAAAACCTTGGAGATAGTGAAGAAGCCGTTGGTAAGTGCCAAAAGGTTCTTGATAACCTCGACGGCAAACAGGATGCCACCAAAAAGCCCGTTGCTCCGAAACGTTGCGGAGATGCCGTATGCCAGACCTGCTCCCACAACAGCGACGTTCCGTTGAAGAGAATCGGGACCATTCTTGAAGCCAATGGCAAAGAGGAGGTTTCCAATAAACGAAAGACACGAAAACGTGCTCTCGGCGTATGGAGCAGACAAGAACAATCCCGCCGGGGAGAAGATGTGCACAGCAGCCGCCAGAAACGCAAGTCTCCGGTTCCCAAAGAGTACAACAGTGAGTTGATACAACGCCAACACAGCAACAAGATGCGAGACGTGAGAGACGACGACAGCAACAGTAGCCTCTAAAGCATCAACACACAAAAGATGCCTCACACCACGTACAACAATAGGCAATCCAACACCAAAAGCCCACTCCTGCTCAAAAACCTTTCCGACATGTGCATCATGCATGAAATACAAAGCATCCCACCTCGTCAGCCTCGTAGCGAGGGAAGCGTGTCCAGGCGTGTCTCCGTGCACAGCCTCGAAAAACAGCGACGTCGACGTGTCGTAGTCTGGACCGATGGATGCGCCGATTGCTATCGAGAGGATGAGAACCTTCCAGCCTATGAAGACGGCTGTTAGGGTTAGGATTGGGTGCGTGGTATGGTTGAGGATGTTCATTTTTGGTGGTGGTGGTGATGAGGTTGGAGGGTTTACGTGGGGTTTTTGACACGTCGCGGGTGAGATGGTGGTTGACCAGCCACTGTATAGAGAAACCACGAATAAATCTACGTAGAGATATAGGGAGAGAAATTCGTAATAAATCGCAATTGCATTTATTTATGCACATTTAGTGTTTTCTCGTGTAGCAATCTTTATGGCTTGTGGTTTTGCAGTGTTGGTCCTCTCATACTCGGTTCGTGGTGCTGACCTATGAGCGCTGGACCTCCCGTCACCCAACTCAACTTGTCTCATACACCCCTTCATCACGAATTGCTTCAAGGCATATGTACTCTACCGGAAAGGTGTCGCTCTGTGGAAAGAATATCGACTTGAGACGAGAAAGTGTATGATTTCACACATTTTATAGATAATTGCGCAATTGGATCGAGAATGTATGCTAATGCATCGCCAGAGGCTTCACTTTGGCCGATATCACTTTCATCAACCATGTCATCGAGCAACGACACACCACAAACCAATCCCTCCCGCCTTAAACCAGGCCAATTCCCACCTCCATTAGTCATCTCACCACTCTCATCCCATAACTTCACAATCGTCATCCTTCACGGCCGAGGCTTCAACGCCCAAAAGTTCCACGGTCCTCTCCTCTCCTCCATATCTGTAGAGCCATCAACCACCCTCCGAGAGTCCCTCTCCCATGCCCGCCTCATATTTCCTACTGCACCGCTCGCCCGGGCGACAAAGTACCGCCGGTCTCTCATCCATCAGTGGTACGAGGGCACTGGTGATTGGGAACCCGAAGCGCGCGGTGAGATGCGTCCCAGCGTGGAGCATGTCCACGGGATACTAAGAGATGAGATTGAGAGGCTGAAGGGCGATTCTAAAAAAGTCGCCTTAATGGGGTTCAGCCAGGGAGGCGCCATGACCTTGGTAAGTTCGTTGCTCTGGGATGGGAGCCCGTTGGGTGCCGTTGTGGTTATGAGTGGCTTTATGCCATTGGCTGATGCCATGATGGACATATTGGACGATGACACCAAGTCTGAAGGATTGGCAGATGGTTTGTTCGAAAGAGATACTGAAGAAGAAGAGACTACACCGCTACAGCGTGCCATTGGCGAACTACGGCAAGAAGCTGAGCTTGATCCTGCACCACCAGCAACTTCATATCCCTTCTTGTCTACCCCTGTATTCATGGGCCATGGTCAAAAGGATCAAGACGTCGAGTACAAACATGGGCGGCGGGCTGCTGAGCTTCTGGAGCGAATGGGGATATCTGTTCAATTCAACACCTACCCAAATCTGGCTCATTGGTACAACTCCGACATGTTGCAAGATATAGTCCAGTTTCTCGATAAGCAGCTGGGGTTGTGATTAGGTATCCACAAACTTCTAGGGCAAATCCAAAAGCAAGCATCTTTAACAATTCATAACATCATATATTTTCTCCATGGAGTATTCCAAATCACAAGCGGCATCCCGCATTTTTCAACCACATTTAAATCTTCTCGCCATCGAGGATAACTCTAGCCTCTTCAGAAGTCCACCAACTCACACCCTTCTCACCAGGGTAGAGGTACCGGTCCATGCTCTCGGGCTTCATCTCGACACTGTAACCCGGTTCCGTGGGGGTGGTGTAGTATCCGTCCTTGATCACCGAAGGGTGAAGGAAGTGCTCGTGGAGGTGGTCCACGTACTCAAGAACCGACAGCTTGCCAGAGACGACGACGTAGTCGATGGTGCTCAGGTGTTGAGTATACTCGGGAAGACCGACACCGCCAGAGTGCGGCACGATGGGCACTCCGAACTTCTTGGCCATGAGGAGTACGGCCAACACCTCGTTGACACCGCCCATGCGGCAGGCGTCGATTTGACACACGTCAATGGCACCAGTCTGGAGAAGCTGCTTAAAGATGACACGGTTCTGGCACATCTCTCCCGTAGCAACACCAATACCGTAAGGCTTAAGGGAGTCTCGCACAGCCTTGTGGCCAAGGACATCATCAGGTGAGGTAGGCTCCTCGATGAACCACGGCTTAAAGTCGGCCAGCTGCTTCATGTAGTCGATAGCCTCGGGGACGGACCACACCTGGTTGGCATCGGTCATGAGCACGTTGCCCTTGTCATAACCAATAACCTCGCGAGCAATACCCAGACGCTTGCGGTCTCGCTCAATGTCACCACCGACCTTGACCTTGAAGTGGCGGTATCCGGCATTGAGAGTCTCCTGGAGGAGAGACTTCATCTTGTCCTCGCCATAACCGAGCCAGCCAGCACTCGTCGTGTAGGCAGGGACAGCTCTGCTGTTGAGCGCATCCTCTAGACGCTGAGGCTTGGTGGCCTCTTGCTCCTTGAGCATCGCCACAGCCTCCTCGGGGGTGATGGCATCGGTAATGTAGCGGAAGTCGATGCAGCTAACAAACTCCTCGGGGCTCATGTCGGCCACGATGCGCCAGACGGGCTTGTTGAGGGTCTTGGCCCACAGATCCCAGACGGCGTTGACGACGGCGCCGAGGGCGAGGTGGATAACACCCTTCTCGGGACCGATCCATCGAAGCTGGCTGTCGTTGACGAGGTGCCGCCATGTCTTGCCCCAGTTTGCCACGAGGGAGGAGAGGGTCTTGCCCTTGAGGCGCTCGGCGACGTGGTTGATGGCTGCGCAGACAATGTCGTTTCCGCGGCCGATGGTGAAGGTCTGTGAGAGTTAGCTATGCCACCTATAACTGAGAGTCTATCAGTTACTGACCATTCCGTGACCGGTGTATTTTGAGTCGGTCTCGAGAATGCAGTAGGCGGATGAGTAGTTGCCAGCGGCGTTCATGGCATCTGAGCCAGTTCCGTCGAGGGAAGTGGGAAACCGAACATCGCGGGTCTTCCAGCCGGTAATGGTGATCTCAGCCATGATTGCTATTCTATCGAGTCGTAGTTGTAGTTGTTACAAAGGTAAAGAGGTCGAGGTGAAGCTCAGTGACGAAGCATGAGCTAAGGTGGGGTGAGCTCCGAACGCGGGGGAGGGGTTGAACTGTGGTCAGAGCTGCAGCAACAAGATATTGGACCAAGTATCACGATAGAAAAGTCGAGATGAGCTGAGAGATAATAATATGTTCAATTGAGCCAGGTAGGCCCCAAAGCTGGGCGCGTCATGCTTTATACCCTCCCCTCAGTCTTGATCCCCAGAGCTCATGAGACGGCGCATTGTGTAGATGTGGGGAAGGACAGCAGCAAGATGCCATGACGGAGTGTTTTCTAATCTCTGATTGATGGATAAATCAGTTTCCGCCCATTGAACCCCCATGGGATGAGCTGCTAAGATCAGTCTGTCATGAGTAGAGATGGGGCGGTTAACGGCAAGCTCTCGCTGTTCGGAGAGGCACAAGACCTCAGGGTTGGTTGGTGAGGCTTGGAGAGCGGCACTGAGATGCCGGGGTTGGGGGTGGCTTTGGGGGATGATGTTAGTGTTGTAACGGAAAGAACTTTTAAAATGACTGAGGACTGCGTCAATTAGGTGTATTGACTAGACGGTGTAAGTATCGTGAGATGACAGCGCAACGCCTCAAACCCCCGCAGGTGTCACGCCGCCCCCGCGCATAGATTCTGTCCCCATTTGTTAGCATCACGTTCCCCCCGCGGGAGGAGTTAGATCCGCAATCGGATATCCAGAGAGCCCAGGTTCGGAAAAGTGATTGGATCAATGGCAAGGCTGAGTTTGAAGAATGTGGTTGCGTCGAGAACCCGTCTGTTGCCGTCTTGTGCATTTGATGGATGGTACTGTAACCCCACCAAGAATTGGGAGGAGTTGCCCCTCATTTCATCTGGCCCTGAGGAGGGGCAGAACAGTGTTAGTATTGCGTCTCGCACGGCTAACTGGCACTGTAGCTGGTCTTTCTCGAACCGAGGTATCAGTCAGTGGCTTTCGTCCGTCGACCAGTAACATGGTCAAGGTTTCTCAGCAGGGAATTAATGACTCTAAACATTGCTTTTTCATGATTTTGTTGCTGCAACACTTGTTTATTTATTGATAATAAAGCTTTGAAGAAACCAAGACGTCAAACAATGCACGTGCTGATAAAAGCTTTGATCGGGACCTGAAGTCTAACCCTCCAACTCAACCTCGACATGTATGCCTCCTCATCAGAGACCACACAAAAGACCTGACCACACCAGAAGCCGGCCAACACCGACGCGTCAAACCTCGAAAAAAGACGATGGAAGGAAAGGAATGGATCCGCCTTGCGGACACGTCGGCTGAGGGTGGGTGACGTTTGGTGGGCTGCTTGCTTGCTTTTTAACTGTTCATCTCAAGGGTCCTCCCAGGTCCCGCTGTTGCACATGACATCAGCCAACCCAACTCGAGGACAGACACGTCCACCCACGCGACGCGCAGAAAAAAAAAAAAGAGCCTGGCCAGGCCGAGGAGGGATCAATCAGGAAACTAAAGATTCTTTAGTGTGGAAGGGCTAGAGTGCATCGGCCTCGGACTGATGGACTAGTCCTCACCGCCAAGGCAGGGTGTCATTCTGTGCCTCTTGATGGAATTCTCGAACAAGGACCATCCCTCGCTGCATTTCGTGATGCTCAGGCTCTGACTCTTACCCGGACTTGAGCGTTGCGTTACCCGCTGATTCTTGATTGATTCCTGATTTTCTCAACAGACCAACATCAAGTTCAGCACCGCCGATCTAGTACTCGATCGGGGAGAGCGCACCTGGGCACCCCGGTCTTTGCTAGGTCTTGAAAGTTGCAACTTGGCGAAGCATCCCTGTCCGTCAACGCTTCTCCAGCCACCAAGATGGTAAAAAACCACTGGGGCTCGAGTAGCCCTGGACCCATGACGTGGGTATTTCGTCCTCCTCGTGGCTGCGTCGATTGGGCTTTCCACGGCACCGACGCGCCTCTACCTGCAGGCCAAAGCCACTATCCAGCTGGTGCCCGCTTCTCGGGTGACGGGCCCATTCGATGGAGGATGGAAGCGGTAAGGGCTCTACAATTACCGAGTACTCAACACTCTGCCCTGCTGTGCCCTGGCTCGTCTATCCTGCACTGTACGGCATGGATACATAACAGTCGCAAGCCGACCCGTTCTTGTTTTTTGCTGCATCTTGCTTTTTCCCTCCCGTCATAAACTCTTTGGTCCTCAGTTCCTGTTTGATTCTCATGGCTGCAATACCCGAGTGTCTCGTCAACTTGATCAACGTCGATTCATCCACTCGGCCACAACCAACACACAACAACTCTTACCCACCAAGGACCTCTTCAACCACGATCCATTGCTACCACCTCGCCTCACACCCAATGCGATATAGCTGAAACCGAACTGTCAGCGATTTTTAGAATTATAAACAGCAACCATGGAGAATACTCTCACCAGAAGCCAGAGCTTGAAGCCTCCGAGGCGCAAGCTTCAAAAATCGGACCCCAGACTCAAGTCGAAGCGTGGCTCTACAGAATCCGGCCACAGCCTCGACGGTTCCTTGTACTCGCCAACGCATCGCCGTGTTTCGAACGGCGCTCCCGACCTGAGCGATGCCAAGTGGAATCACTACCTTCGCCCCGAGACCGTGGTTGACCCATGGTTCTCAGAGCCGGAAATGCCGCCCGAGCCGCGGGGATTCTTCAGAGAGCCGAGAGTATCACGGGCTTCCTCTCAGCGCCAGATCCCCGAGTTTTCGCACCTCACAATCCAGGACCCAGAGAGACGGCCCTCGCTTGATAATTCGTCGATTTCTTCGCCAGCATCATCAGCTTCAACAACATCTACCATGCGACGACAAGCCAAGACGCCCGTCTTCAAGATTGGACAGCTGGAGGAGCACGCACGGGCACGAAAGGGATTGGATGTACCGGAAAAGACAACGAGTGTCGACCTCATCGCTGATCAGTATCGGGAGCTCCTTGAATCGAGGGACGGCTACTCCGAGCATTCTTTCGGAAACTCTTCATTCGACAACCACTCATTCGAACATCACTTTGAAGAGCCCGGTTTAGTGCCGCACAATACTCTTCAGGTTCCTCGCAACGATCCATGGAGATTAAGCCCGTCATCTTCACGCACCAACTCGCCTGCTCCGATCGCTCCCCTTCGCCAGTCGAAACTACGGACTCCATCTGCTGCCACTCGAGACACCAACCTGGCGGCATTTGAGGGGGATACTATTTACTTCAAGCCTTACTCGTTCTCTCCCCCGCCTTCTCCTGACCAGACTCCGGCATACCGATCAGCAACTCCCTCGGGTCACTCATTCCAAGAGAATGTCAGCCTGCAGATCGCTCTCGATCTGCTCACCAGGGAGCTCTCTTCCGTTGTCGCAGGCAGGCCTCAACACAATGGCCGCGACACGGCAGCGCTGCAGGTCTGGGTCATGATCGAAGCATACGAGAGACTACGGGATCAGGTCACGAGAATCGAATCACCAAACGGACGGTGCGAAAAGGTCGGGGCCATGTTTGACTGTTGGTTGGCTGCTCTGTACTCGATCCATTCCTCACTGACGGGCGGGACACTGCCGAACCCGCAAGAGTATGCAGGGCTAGATGAGGAGGTGGATTAGGTCTTGAGACATGGGCTCATGTGATGCGGTGCCTTGATGGATTAACGTGCTTGGCGTATTTTGGAAAGACGGGGTTGGCGTTTCTATGTTTTGGGTGTGGTCAATGGGTTGGGAACTGGCGGGGGACACATGAAGCGGTCTGGACGGAAACGGCTGCATATGGGATCGGATCGGATTGGATTGGATACTGGATACCTATTTTAGATACCTAGAGGGAATTTCTTTCTCGAGCAATTTGATATTTGACATTTACACGCATCTGCCGATCGTATAGTCCTGTCCTGGAGATTAGCGGTGCTGTCACTGTGGAGTAGAGGACGCTGGGCACTGCCACATCCTTCGATTTATCGGACGATGAGGCACAAAGAATGAGGGATAAAAATAGGGCCATCGTGATCATCCAGTCTCAAAAAGATCGGCTGCATCCGATGTCAAAATGGTCGTTCCATGTAGATGAGGGCTTTAACTGCAGATGAATGTTACCCTGCATGGTTTGGGCCGCGCTTTGATGCTTGAAAGCCTTAGGCGGGTCTAGATCTGATGTTTTTTTTTTTTTTTTGTTCGCCTTGATCTTATCATGGTCCCCTTGTTTGTTGACCCATGTCTGGTTTGTCATGACGTAGAGGTGTTGTTGAACAGTTGGTTGCGCGTGTTGATGGTGGGTTGAGCAGGTTTGTATGCTACTTCATGTGGATGTTTATGGTATTGTTACAGATTATGATTATAGTTAGATATGATCTATGAATACTATTGAGAGTAGTTTAGGTGGAATATCTCAGGTTGCAACACATGCCTTGTCTATTGTTCAATGGTCATCCTAGACGCCCCACTCTAGCTCAACCTCGACCCTTCAACTCCGTGAATTTCGTAGAATCAACAAGCCACTTCAAGCGCGAATACAAGTCACCACCAGTTCATCAACCTTGTCGCGAAAGCTATAGAGGATCTTTAACCATGGACGACGACTATGGAGCAGACGAGGAGCTTCTCGCCGCCATGGCCGCCGCAGATCCAACACCTATCCCACGCAGGCCCATTCAACAACCCACGCCGAGCAAGATTCAGCAGCCCACGCCGCAACGCCTCGACAAGGCGCCTCCGTCTGCTTCAGTTGATGGAAAGGTCGTCCAGCCTACACCGCAGGCTCTGCCGCAGAAGCAGTCCGGCTCGACCATTCTTGTATCACCGCGACAAAGGGGGAACCCCGTTTTGACTAGCATTCGGTCGATGCCGTGGGAGTACAGCGATATCCCGGCTGACTTTGTCTTGGGGTTGGGTACTTGTGCTCTATTTCTAAGGTGAGTGTTTGAATATTTGCGACCAGAATCATACTAACATGTCGTTGTGCGACAGTCTCAAATACCATCGCCTTCATCCTGAATACATCTACACACGAATCCGCAACCTCCAAGGCAAATACAGCCTCCGCGTCCTCCTCACCATGGTCGACATTCCAAATCATGAAGCCAACCTAAAAGAGCTCTCCAAGACATCTCTCGTCAACAACGTCACCCTTATCCTATGCTGGTCCGCCGCCGAGGCCGCACGCTACCTCGAACTATACAAGAGCTACGAGAACGCCAGCTTTGGCGCCATCCGTGGCCAACAACCCTCAAGCTACGGCGAAAAGCTCGTCGAGTTTGTCACCGTCCCGAGGAGTCTGAACAAGTCGGATGCAGTCGCCCTCGTGAGCAACTTTGGCAGTCTGAAGAACGCCGTCAACGCGGATGCCGAGCAGCTCGGTATGCTCAACGGCTGGGGCGGCATCAAAGTCAAGAGATGGACATCAGCAGTCGGAGATCCCTTCAGAGTAAAAAAGGCAGCTAAAAGGAGTGCGAAAGCTACACAGCGCTCATCAAAGCTAGACCAGGCCGTTCCGCTTTCAAGTGTACCGCTACGAGAAATGTCTTCAGCTGGGCCGTCAACTGCAAAGGACACGCCGGAGCCAGCAGCGAAACAGTTTCAGTTTATGGATAATACAGATGACGAGGATGAGGAGGAGGTGATGCTTGCGGCTGCTATTGAGGCGTCTAAGAAGACTGCTCAGGTGGATGAGGCTAAGCGGGCGAGTCAAGCGGATAAGGATGACCAGCTTGATGGAGGTGTTGCTGCTGCATTGGCAAGGTTACGAGAGAGTGGCTGATGACGCAGCTTCCTTGGTCCTTTTTACAGCTTGGACGTGACAGTAGCCTCAAAGGGCATTCTCATCCACGACTCACTAGCCTGCTCATTTCGGCCTGGTATAACAGGGATTGGTCATGGGTATATCATATTCCACTGTGTCATCACAGGTATGGAACGCCAAAGCAATTCCCCTGAATGGTCCTTTCAAAGTCACGGAGACTTAGTCAGAGGATGCATTTCTCAGCGGCCATTTCAATCACATATGGTCAGGCCAAACCTTCCATGCTGGTCGAGGTCTTGAAGAGTTTAACCCTACCAACTGGCCACATTGTTCCGGGCACAGGTCGTGACCCGAAAGTTTACCATGATTCACGTGGGTACTTGCACAAGACTTGTTGCAAGTTGAAGCGACCCATACCTCTATATGACGGATGGTAAACAAGGCGGGACTGGCTCCGAAAGTCCATAGGATGTACAGTTGGAGGGATTAAGTGTCACTTGTGTGAAAGCAGTGAACTACCGCTTGTCTCAAACAAGTGATAGGTATATGATCGTTTCAAGGGCTGATTCAGATAATCTTGCCTAATCATGGATAAATCCAGAAGAGAACCCAGCTCGTCTCTTTATCTAATGATTATTCTTCATGTACAAGTCCTATGTCAAGTTCGCATCATTGAGAGTATTCCCATTCATGGCCGACTGATGGAAAGGACCGATTTCTCAAGGCTTCCCAACTCAAAATAGATGGTGCTCGGCGGTTGTAAGAGAAGCGTGACCACGATCAAACACACTTTGCATTTACAACCTTGAAATAAAATCTGTCCTTATCATCCGTCTTGAACTTTTCCCCGTACACCTTCAATCTTCTCTCCCCTTCATGTTCGTCCACACATCCACCATTGATAGGCGTTCAAAATGCTGCTTCCTCGAGTACTTCCCCTAATTCTAGGCCTCGCGGACTGCGCCTGCGCCCTCTACCCCGAAAACCCCAATTACGAGGCGGGGAATTACAAGTATGATTTGTCTTACCAACTCCCGGGCCAGAGGTCGGAGGAGCCTCAGTACAGAGACGACCCTGAGAAAACGGAAGCCATCGCCGAGGCCTTTCGACACTCTTGGATGGGCTACTACACCTACGCCTTTCCAAGGGATACCTTGAACCCGCTGAGCGAGACATTTGAGAATGACTTGTGAGTAAAGCAGCCTGTGATGCTAATACTGGTACTGATACTGTTTGATAGGAGTGGGTTTGGTAGTACGGCTATCGAGTCGTTGACGACAGCCATCATCATGGGTGAAAAGACCATCATGGATCGTATCATGTGGTACATTGGCAGCGCCACCTTTTATGTCACCAAGCTGGTTTCCGAAGAAGTCAACGTCTACGAGGCGACTATACGACTGATTGGTTCAATGGTTTCGGGTTTGTCCACGGCAACATTGCTTCCAAACACAATATCCACTAACATGTTGGCACAGCTTATGATCTCCTCAACGGCCCCTATCGAAAATACGTCACAACAAAGTCCAGCCTGAATGCCCTATTGGACCAGTCCGTCATCCTTACAGAAGCTTTGAAAGTCGCCTTTGGCTCTAAAACAAGAATCCCCGCCATGGGTGTCCTCTTGACGCCCGTGGTAACGAGATCAGGACGTCTCGAGTCAACCCTAGGAACAGCCGGCGGAATGGGCGTAGAGCTAGACGGCATCCACCACCGAACCGGACTCAAGAAACTCTGGAAGAACTTTGTCAATGGATTCAAGTCTCTCATCAGGCAAGATATCCTGCACGGCGAGGTCATACCAGGTTTGTTCCCGGACATGGTCAACACCAAGCAAGGGGGTTTCTTTGGCAATTCGGGAGGTTACACGAAAAACACGGCAGCTTTTTACTTTGGCATGATAAAGCTACGAAGCATGGACTCGAGGCGGTATCGCCGGACGGGGGACCTGTGGGTTGAGTCGGTCGAGCCGATTATGAAGCATCTTACCTCGCATCCCATGAACCATCCGAATTTGACCTTTTTGGCTGCCGCTCAGGGCAACCTGACAATACCCAGGGCAGAGCTGAGTATGAAACTCCCAGATAATAATCCTCATTTGATATAGCTAACATGTACGATAGCAAGCTGCTCAGCCGGCGCCATGTTCCTCCTTGGCGGCGCTACCCTTAAAAAGCAGCGCTACATCGACTTTGGCCTCAGAATTGCCGAGACGTGTTGGACCATTGCCAACAGCATGCCCTCAGGCCTTCCCCCTCGCGTGTTCAAATGGGTCGACGCCAAACTCCCACCCGGCACAAAAGAAAACCCCCTCCCACCAGTTTACTTTGAAGCATTCGCCAACGAAACGGGTTTCTGGCCTACGCAGCGTTCCTACACTCTCGAATCAGACATCTTTGAGACAATGTACTACGCATACCGCATGACGGGAGATACAAAATGGCAAGACCGTGCATGGGACATGTTTCTGACCATCAACTCTACATGTCGCGTTGAAAACGGCTTCGTGGGGATAAAAGACGTGACAGTAGATACCCGACTCGATCTAAAAGGGGCCTTGGTTTTTGATAATAATCAGTGGATTAACAAGATGGAGGGCGAGTGGATGTCGCGGACGCTCAAGTACTTGTATCTCATGTTTGCGCCCAACGGGCCGTGGCAGTTGAAGTGGGATGGTGATGGGGCTTTTGTGTTTTCGCATGGTGGACATTTGATTCAGAAGCCTTTGTGGAGGAGTTTGACTGCCTTTGGGGGTAGGAGACGGCCGGTGCTGAAGGATTGGGATGAGATTGATCCTAGGATTACAGGTGCTTATCAAGGGACGGAGCATGAGGGTTGAGTAGGATCTGCTTGATGGGTTTTTTGTGGCTTTGGGTGTAGTTGTAATGTTGTATTGTTTTAGTTTAGATATCCAGAATTCAATGTTGTTGCTGTCATGTCTAAAACGTAGAGCAAGGTCGTTCTTTAGTGACATGGACAGAACTATTAACGCATTCTAACTATATATGACGGTCGTATAAGAGAATCTACCAGGTTATCCCCCCCAGTTTATGCATGGTTCCTCCCACATGTATAGTGAAACCAGATCTGTAGCTTGGGCAGCCCCAGCTATCTGACGCTTGTCTAAGAATGGCAATACTCGTCTCAGATAGACAGAGAAACTAGTAAAGGTTGCAGCAAATATGTCAACTGGAAACACTCTAGATCCTCCAGCTGCTGTGTTGCATTTGCAACGCTGACAGCAAATAGAGCCATCCTCAGTTTGCATGATAGGTAGTCTATGGTTTTCTTCATTTCACATCGACACTGATTCATTTAGGCACTATGACCATCAAATTCTTGTTTAATTATTGAGTAGAGTTTCCTACTAACATATATCATCCCATCATCAAGTTCATGACACAAGTTCATCCCATCTAAGAACCACCCTCACGCTTAGCATACTCCTCCTCCATAGCCTCCTCATACAACCGATCAGCCTCCTTCTCCTCCTCAGTCTTGGGCCTTGTCACGCCAGCGCCCGTGTTGGCTCCTGCGCCAGTAGCGACCTGCTCGGTCTGAGTCTCTTGCTGCGGGGTCTGGTCCTTGGTTGTGGACTCGGAAAAGGTAGGAAGACCCATGATTATTGAGGAACTGGTTCTTTGGTGCTGTGTGTGTTTTGACTGGTTTTCGAGATAGAATTCGATTTAAGAAGAGCGCTTTGTTGATGAACAGTAGAGTTGCTGTTCAAGTTGTCGTTGTGAAGCTTCTCCTCTTATACCTCAATGTGGCAAAGCCGAGGTTTCTGTGGCGAGTGAGGGTACGTCACCTAACCCAAGTGTGGCTGGAGCTGCCAGGCTGCTTTGCTCCGAGTTGACACTTGCCACTTGCGAGATCCGAGGTCCGTTAAACTTGTAGACATTCACTTGGAAGATGATGCAGCGTTTTTCGTCTTGTAAGAGGGAGCCAATATGAAACAGGTTCCAATGTTCTGTTGAGACTACGACAGTGGCTGCGAATAACATGATTTGCTGCCATGTATCGACCGGCAGTGTCTGCAAGATGATGATATTGCCATGTTATTCCTAAAGGCTTAGGTAGTTAAGGATGCACCCTGATTTCTCCAGTTCGTCTCGGTAGACGTTCTAGACCACCTATGACGACAACAAGAAAAGCACCAACAAACAATAATGGATCCATTGTTCAATAACATGCCGTCAAGCATCCACAAACATGAAAAGCCTTGGAGTTTGCCCTAATCACAAGCTATTCTCAATTGACCAAACAACTCATCGGAGGCCCTTGAACCGCATACCGTGATGACCTCATTCACGTAGACAGTGCACCAAATTGAGCACAGCCACTCCGGTTTAGCGGGGAACGGCATCTCCGCTGTGACTCTGCGGCGAGGCGGGAGGCTTTGATTGTGGCTTTGTTAGTCCCCCCCACGCAACAAACGCATTTTTTTTTCTACCGTTTGATCCAATACCTTTATTGGCAAGACAAGGCAATCAATTCAAAGGGACCTTTGGAACCATGTTGTTTTTCTTGTCTTAGGCTTCATTGTCGCGTGATCGGTTACATGCAGTCATCATGTGCACTCTCCTTTGTCCAACGCAGACACATCCACCACGGAGACTTTATTGAACACGCACAGAGAGAGAGAGAGAGAAAGCCCCCATCTTTCAGGCCGTAGATGCATATTGCCCCCATTGACCAGTAAAAGGTTTCATTCTGCGCTCAAATGGACACGACCACCGTAAGCTCTGCCTAGACTTGGCCCCGTCCCGTCGTACATTTTCAATCCCCAAGTTCAGTGGATGCCTAGTTTTGAGGGACGCAATAAGACCCAAAAGAGGTCTGGATCTCGAGATACGGGCTGTGACTCAGGTCGCCGGCTTACCCTTGTTGTCCAATCAAATGTCCCTGCTCGTAAGATGCATCCCCTTCCTTGTCTCCTCCTCGCCTTGTAGGGCTAGGAATGGATGCCTCCTCCGGGGTCTAGGTGTATCCATTCTGGCGGGCGGACTGCAGGCCGCATCGTCTTATATGCATTAGATGCGATCATGTACCTACATCGTCTACGTGGACAAGAGGTATAAAGCCCTCACTTTTCTCGACTTGCATTTTTCCTTCCTCTCTTCCTCTCACAGCATCTGCTTCTGCAGTCTTGGTTCTTTCCCCATCTTGTCCTTTTAGTCTCTGCCGTAGACTATACCGGGCAACCCACTCCCTCCCAGTGGCAGATATCTTTGACAAAACAACGCACCGTGATACCACCACTTTTGCTGCGTCTTTCGTCAGCTTCATCCATCATGGATACCATCAACGCCTCAGGTCCCGGCCTGGGAGCCCCTGACACAGCTTTCAAAGCTCCTCAGGTCCCTTTCGCTCTTCTCGACTTTCTCATCCCCGGCTTTAGCGTCTTTTCTTCTGCCATCCAGACATACCTCGGTATCGACCTCAACATCTACATTCCCCTCCTCCTCGTCATCTCTGGAATCACCTTTGCCTGGACCTACATCAGCGACTATGCCTGGGGAATGATTGAAAAGTATCTCATGTCTGTCGTGCGCATTCGCACCGACGACGAGATCTACAACATCATCATGTCCTGGGTCGCAAGCCAGAAGTTCGCCCGAAGCTCTCGCCGCTTCATCGTCAACACCAACATCAACTCCCGAAGTTGGTTCCTCTGGCGCTGGGACGAGGATGAGGATCAGTATGAGGATGGCGACGGTGACGGTTCTCACGGCTCTGCCCCTCGCAAGAAGCCTCTCCAGTACACTCCATCATTTGGCACCCACTTCTTCTGGTATCAAGGTCACCTTCTGCTTTTCGAGCGTCACGAGAACCGCGAACAGTCTGGCTTCCTTGTCGTAAGCGAGCGTGAGGAAATCTCCATCTCTTGCTTCGGCCGCAACCCCCGCATCCTCAAGGAACTCCTCATCGATGCCCGTTCGCAGTACCTCAAGAAGGATGAGAGCAAGACTTTGATCTACCGTGGTGCCTCTGGCAGCAACGGTGGTGATCCTACCTGGCAGCGCTGCATGACCCGTGCCAGCCGTCCCGTTTCCACCGTCATTCTCAACGAAAAGGTAAAGAAGGACCTCCTTGACGACGTTACCGACTACCTCAACCCAAGCACTCGTCGCTGGTACTCGAATCGTGGTATCCCCTACCGTCGTGGCTATCTCCTTTATGGCCCCCCTGGTACTGGAAAGAGTTCTCTCAGTCTCGCCCTCGCTGGCTTTTTCCGAATGCGCATCTACATGGTCAGCTTGAGTTCCGCCATGGCAAATGAGGAGAACTTGGCCTCTCTTTTCGCCGATCTTCCTCGACGATGCGTTGTCCTCCTCGAGGATATCGATACCGCCGGTCTTACCCACACTCGTGAAGAGGGCAAGGAGGGCGCCACACAAGAAACTGTCGCAGCCCCCGCTCCGGTTGTCCCTGGAAAGGGTGCCGCTGTCCCTCTCCTCCCTGGTAGACTCTCCCTATCTGGTCTTCTCAACATCCTCGACGGTGTGGCCTCTCAGGAAGGCCGCGTCCTCATTATGACCACCAACCATCTCGAGAAGTTGGACAAGGCTCTCATTCGTCCTGGCCGTGTTGATATGATTGTCAAGTTTGGCCTCGCCGACTCTGGCATGATTTCTTCCATCTTCCGCGCCATCTATGCCCCTTACGAAGGAGAGAACTCTCCTCAGTCCAAGTCTGACGAACTCGATCCCGAAGCCGCTCAAAAGAAGGCTGCCTTGGAAGAGAAGGAACGTCTTGAACTCACTGAGCGCATTGAGGCTCTCGCCGAAAAGTTTGCTGCCGCGCTTCCCGAGCATGAGTTCAGTCCCGCTGAGATCCAGGGCCTACTCCTCAAGCACAAGCGGGATCCTGAGGCTGCCATCGCGGCTGTGGATGAGTGGATAGTCGAGACCCGCAAGGAGAAGAAGCAGAAGGAGATTGATGATGCCGAGAAGAAGCGCAAGGAGGATGAGAAGGCCCGCAAGGCTGAGGCCAAGAGGGTCCGCAAGGAAGAGCGTCGCAAGGCTCGCAAGAAGAAGGCCAAGGCTAAGCGTCGCAGCAACGGCGAGAGCTCTGGTTCTGATTCTTCCGATTCTGATTCTGATTCCGAGTCTGAGAACGAGACCAAGAAGGACGAAAACAAGAAGGACGAAGCCAAGAAGGACAAGGATGACAAGGCCGAAAAGGCTGAAGAGAAGAAGCCAGAGGCTGAGAAGCCCAAGGAGGAGACCAAGGAAGAGACCAAGAGCCAGGCCAAGGATGAGATCAAGAATGAGACCGCAGAGGAGACCAAGGAGGAGGCTAAGGAGGATGACAACGAGGCTGCCGCAGCCAAGAGACCCAAGGGCACCTCTGATTCTGGTTACGACACCCCAGATCAAACCTCATGAACTTAACGACCAGCATATCGCGGAAACGCAACTGTACGAGACATAAACGAGAACAAAAATGGCCACACATGTGGTAGAGCATCATAGGCGTTGGGGGTTGTCATTTTCGTACCAGGTGCATCAGTCAATAGTTAGAGTAGCACCTGCAACTCGTCATGTACCTTTCATTACACCAGCAAGGCGCCAGTTGTAATAGTCAAGTAATTTGAATAAAACTTACCTTGCATTGATGTGGTTAGGAATCAATCGTGCAAAGTCCCCAAGACATGAGGTACCAGTAATGTCAAGGCCTCCACTGACCATCAAGCCGCCGGCCAGAGAACACGAGGGGCAACGGCATCTCTGGTCTCGGCAGAGAGATGCGGAAGGATTGGCCCCTGGGAGATCGAAGTGATCAAGCCAATGAACCTTGGGGCACAACCTAGGCCGGCAAGGTCAGTGCAGATTTGCTCCGACTACATGCGCGGCTCCACGCAACAGCGGAGTGTAAGAGGGATATTCGGCATTCGACCGGAGCAGCCAAGTCGGGATCGAAAAGAACCCACGCACCAAGACCATCCATGAATGGCCGGACGCAAGCCGCCGTGGGAGCCGTGGGATGAGACTAATGACGTGCCGAAGCGGACAAGGGACCTGCGTGGGTGATGAAGCTGGCTTGCGACCATGGTACAAAGAAGCAATGCGGCTTGGAGGAGCGTCAACCCGAATAAGAGGGACCGAATAAGAGAGCGAAGAGTCGAATAAGAGACCGAAAATCGAATAAGAGACCGAATAACGACACTAGAGACATACGTAGTGTCTTGCGTATTCTCAGCTTTTCATGGATTCTTAAATTGCAAAGATCCTTTGGTCTCTTCAATGCCGCTTGACGCGAAGCAACTGGGTACGGGTAGGTGATAGTTCGCAACACCCCCGCGGCTTATGTACGCAACGTGCCCTGCCCTGCCCACCTAGCCACCCAAGCCCCAGGCGAGCCGGCCGGAGTCGTCGAGCGATAATCAAGCCTGATGGTGGTGCCTGGGATGCAGGATCCTGCACGTTGATTATCTTAGGTGGGATATAGCCGGGGACTAAGACGCCCAAGTGTCTCAAGTCTCGGGACGGTTGAGGCAAAAGACGTGAGGCTAGCTGCATCAGACTTAGAAGGGTCCTTGTCGACCCACGCCGAAGAACGGAATGCGGCGGTCCTCGAGTTTAGCGATTGATAATGGTGGGCAAGTTGACGTCGTCACAAGTCAAGAAATGGTCCAAAGGTCACATCGATGAGGGACAAACCGGGAAGATGACGCTAAAGATGTGGTCATGGCGTGGGACGCAGGACAATAAATTCCTCATGAACGTGGCGAGAAGGTACTGGGGCATGGGGGTGATGAGAACCTCGGCCATCAACGAATTGGTTGACTGAAGAAGGACCATGGAGTTGAGAGCATGGTTGAGGGTTCTTTGACATGTCCGGTTGAGCAAGATGGAACTGGTCGAGGCATGTCATGATGCTTCGACAGGGTCTCGAGATCATCTATGACCGAGATCATCTATGACAGAAATCATGATCTGACTCTGAGATTAAACCGGGAATACCTAGATCTGGATCTGGTCTGGTAGGGATATCCCAAAGAAGGAGAATGCCGACGGCACATGGAAAAACGAAGCACAAGTGCTGAGTGGGACGCTTGCTGGGTGGTGCCCATCACACATGAGTGCGGAACGGCGTCCTCAGAAAGGCCAATGCATGCAGCCAAAGCGAAAGGGAACAAGATGGCGTCAAAATTCTTCTCGGGTACAGTTCACGACGAGGGTGTTTCCTGGTGAACGCGAATGGCTACCGTTGATGTGCGGCTAAGAACGCAAGGGTGAGGTTGATGAAGAAGATGGAATGGTGGAGTCGTGGAAGAATGGAAACGGGTGTGGTGACCACCTCTAGGAAGGACAATGCCAGACAGGGCAAATGCGACTGTAGGTGATTCTGGGCGATGATACGCTGTGGCCCCCGCTACAACTTCTAGCCCCTGGGTACCACCCGACAGTAGCGTTGGTGGGTGTTCCCCTGAAATGGGACTGGCTCTGGCCCTGAGTTCCGGTCCCTTCTGTCCCATCCCATCCCCCGCCATCCACTCTGTGATGGATGGATGGCGCCAGCTGGGGCCGGTTTCGGTGGAGTTTTGGCTGCAAAGCTGCCTGTGAGAGTGCAGCGTGGGATCAGATAATGAAAACTCAGAGTGGGTTGGATCATGGAGAAGAGAATTTTGCACCGAATTAGAACAGGTACAGCTCGAGGCAGTCTTTGTACCTCTATGAAAGAAGTACCTCTTGAGTGGCGACTGGGCATGGGATGGAGTGCTTGGGCCGGCAGATCGGGTATCTGGAAACACCTCGGAGCAAACAAGCACCTCAACATTTACACAACCTAAGCAGATGGCACAAGGACAATCTTGGCCAAACCCGCACTTACACCCTTCTAGCACAAGAGATTGACGTCTATATAAAGGATTCACATCCCTCCCCAGACTTTTACCAGATAACAGCTGCATCTAGAGCATCTTGCCGGCTAGAACCAACACCTTCCCCAAGTTTGATCGACCAACCAACCAGTTGTCGTGTTCGTGTTTCCAAACAGCCTTCTCGCTATCCCCGTGTAAGTCCCACCAACAGCACCCAAGCCCACTCCCACCACAGACAACGAAACGTCAAGCCCACCACGTTTTTCCCCCTTCGGCGCCCACCGGTCGAGGCGTGCCCCTGACAGGAGACGGGAGGGAGGAGGCAAGAGACTCTGCCCAGGCTGCATGAAGTGCAGTTGCAGTGGTCATGGAGCAGGCAAAGAGTCGAGTCTTGCGAGCAGGTTGTGCTTCCATGATAAACACAGAACACAACATCTCGCATAGCACACATCTACGGATCTGCTTCAGGCACTTGATGCATTCGACTCAACCAGGACAAATGATTGTCGTTGTCCTGGCGGTCTAGTCTTAGCATCCCTCACCGTTCTGCCTCCCAGGTCGGATCCCATGCATCATGGTCACGTCCGAGGATGAAGACATTTGCCTAGCCCAATTACTGCACCCAGCCCCCCAAAATACCTCGATAGCAAGCACAATTGCCAATCGTCCAGCGGCAAAGCCAAAGGGCGGTGAAAAACCTGATACCTCTGGATCTAACTAATTTGCCCAACAATCATAGGTCACTCCCTTCACCCCTCCAAGTCCCGAAGCTTGCCTTGCCCCCCCGCCGCGCCGCCTAAACAACCATCCATCACCCCCCAGAGGCTTGGGCTCCGTCTAGATTTCGTTTCGAGATCCAATCTCAATCTCAGTTAACAAACCCGCAATCTCGCGCCTTCTTCCGGGTCCCTCCCCCCCTTCCCTTCCCTCCTTCCTGGCGGTTATTATATCTCGTCTCTCCTCCATCTCCACATCCTCTTCCTCTTCTTCTACCTCTTCTTCTACCTCTTCTTCTACCTCTTCTTCTTGTCTTCATCTTCCTCCTCCACTGTCACCTCTCAACGAAAGACAAACACCTAAATCTTTCACCATGGCTGCCCGTCCTCAGAACATTGGCATCAAGGCCATTGAGATCTACTTCCCCAGCCAGGTAAGTCAGGGTCCTCCCTCTGCCCCGTGCTCTCGTGCCTCAATTGCTCTTTGAGCATTGGGGAATGGATTGTTGTTGGCCGCTGCCCCTCACCAAAACTTTTCAATTAAAAAAAAAAGTCCCTGCGTTATTCTCGTGTTCGGGTTCCTGGGTCGTGTGCCCCTCCATTCCAGCGCCTGCCCCTCCATCGCAAGCCCTCGATGACGCCCTCAGCTAACCACAATCCGCCTCACTCTAGTATGTTGAGCAGACTGAGCTCGAGAAGTTCGATGGAGTCAGCACTGGAAAGTACACCATTGGTCTTGGTCAGACCAAGATGTCCTTCTGCGATGATCGCGAGGGTAAGTTTCGTCCCGAACTCAGCAAATGATCCATGGCGACGCGTCTGGCTTCACACGCTCTGCAACACATTGCTAACATGATTTCCTTCTCGCGATAGACATCTACTCCTTCGCCCTGACCGCTACCAAGAACCTCCTCAAGAACTACAACGTTGACCCCAACTCAATTGGTCGTCTCGAGGTCGGCACTGAGACCCTCCTCGACAAGTCCAAGTCGGTCAAGACTGTTCTCATGCAGCTCTTTGGCGACAACACCAACATCGAGGGTGTCGACACCATCAACGCCTGCTACGGTGGTACCAACGCCGTCTTCAACACCATCAACTGGATCGAGTCCTCTGCTTGGGACGGCCGTGATGGTATTGTTGTGGCTGGTGACATTGCCCTCTACGCCAAGGGTAACGCTCGTCCCACTGGTGGTGCTGGCGCCGTTGCTCTGCTCATCGGCCCCAACGCTCCCATTGTCGCTGAGCCTGGTCTGCGCGGTACCTACATGCAGCACGCCTACGAC
This sequence comes from Fusarium sp. LHS14.1, assembly GCA_025433615.1. NCBI lineage: Eukaryota > Fungi > Ascomycota > Sordariomycetes > Hypocreales > Nectriaceae > Fusarium > Fusarium sp. LHS14.1. The sequence continues at coordinate 3,695,744 of CM046478.1, read as the reverse complement.
TTCTACAAGCCCGACCTGACCAGCGAGTACCCCTATGTCGACGGTCACTACTCCATCAACTGCTACACCAAGGCTCTCGATGCCGCTTACCGTGACTACTGCAAGCGTGAGGCCAAGCAGTCCACCAACGGTGTCACCAACGGCAGCGATCCCAACCGAACCAACCTCGACCGCTTCGATTACCTTGCCTTCCACTCCCCTACTTGCAAGCTCGTCCAGAAGTCTTATGCCCGACTCCTCTACCACGACTACCTTGCCAACGCCGACTCCCCGGCTTTCGCCGAGGTCGCCCCTGAGCTCCGCGACATGGACTACGAGAAGTCTCTGACCGACAAGGTCGTTGAGAAGACCTTCATGGGCCTCACCAAGAAGCGCTTCCAGGAGCGCGTCAACCCCTCCATCCAGGTTGCCACCAACGTTGGTAACATGTACTGTGGCAGTGTCTGGGGTGGTCTGGCCAGTTTGATCAGCGTCGTCGACAACAAGGCTCTCGAGGGCAAGCGAATTGGTCTCTTCAGCTACGGTTCCGGTCTCGCTGCCAGCTTCATGTCTTTCCGCATCAATGGCAACATTGAGCGCATCTCTGACGTTCTCGACATCCCCACCCGCCTCGCTGCCCGCCGCGCTGTGCCCCCTGGCGACTACGACAAGGTTGGTGAAGGATGAGATAGTTACATTTCAAGCAGTCGCTAACTTTGTGCAGATGTGCGATCTCCGAAAGCAGGCTCACCTCCAGAAGGACTACACCCCCAAGGGTGAGGTCTCCGGAATCGTCCCTGGAACTTACTACCTTACCAAGGTTGACGACATGTTCAAGCGCGAGTACGCTATGAAGGAATAAAGGACTCGCACTCGTTCGGCTTTATGACCCTTCTGCTTCTCGTTCATTTTTGACCCGGGTTTTTTCTACTTGCTGGCTTAGCCCACAAGAGTCGCGACCCTGGACCGAGAGCATATCATGAACATGACGACTTGAGGGGAGGAAACTAGACGCATTGGGAGGCGAACTACAGCGCTTGACGATAGACTTGCGCCTTGGGCGCGAAGGAGATTGACGCGGATTCCCCCTAATTGAGCCTACGATGGTGGACACGAGGCTTGTGTAAATATTGGGGATATTGTCTCTCCTGAGAAGCTGATTTATGCTGGAAGCTGTCAAGACCCATAGATGCGACCATTTGGCGCACAAAAGATGTTAGCATTTGAATACAAGACATCTATTTTCAAGTAAACTGGTATCCTTTGATATTCTATCTCGCTTTCCTACATCCAAGACTCTCTATATACCCAAACCTTGTATACAGGCCTCTCGGCAGCAAGACTAAAAGCCTTGACTCTATCAACTCTATCACTTAATACTCATACAGGGTATCCTCTATTTCTTCTCCTTGAACTTCCACTCGGCGTGGCGATGCAGCATGTAATCCTTGCTCTGGATACCCTTCCAGATACCATACAGACCACCCAACGGTGGCTTGCTCTTGAGGGAGCGCTTCCACTTTTGACGCTCCTCCTTGCGAGCCTCGACGTCAACCTTGACCTTGTCGTGCACGGTCGGCAGGGTATCGGCGTGGTACTTCTTTCTGAGAGCGTCATACCAGGATCGGTCGTAGAGCTTCCAGAACTCTTCCTCGTTATAGTACGTATGAGCGTAAAGCCACTTCAAGCCACCCAGCTCGACGAGTTTGTCCTCAAGAGCGCGGTTCTTGGTAACGAATTCATCCGGGTCAGTGGGGCCCCAGCCCCATAGGCCAATGTTTAGAGAGGGAGGGGTCGACACGGTGCCATCGGCGGCGGTCTCGGTCTCGCCAGTGTGAGGGTGAAAGGTAGGAGGAGGAGTCTGCTTCAGGGGACACAACCAGAGAGGCCAAATGTTGAAGTTCTCAGCCGTGTAGTCGACAAAAGCCTCGGCAGTGCGGTAGGGCAGACCGAGGTCCTGAACGATGAAGCGAGCGGATTCACCGCTACCGTGGAGGGCACGGTAGAGCATGCGGGTATGAAGGAAGTCATCGAGGAACCAGCGGAAGAATCGGGTGAAGGGCACGCCCTTGAAGTAGTCAAAGGCTGCTGCGCCTACCCAGAAGCCACCGCGATCATAGCGGAAGAAGTATTCGGCGAGGGGGATATAATCGACGGGGGAAGAGGACGAGGCGGCAGAGTCAACGGTAGGACCAGCGGAGGGGACGTTTTGAGTGCGATCCTTGACGTGGAGGTAGTACCAGGGATCCCAAGCACCACTGAAGGTTTGGGTCTTGATATCGGCGGGCTTCTCATCGGTCAGGGTACCAGTGACAACTACGCCATGGTCCTTGGAGAAGAGGATACCGTCGACGTAGTCATTGGCTGGGTTTTCGGTTTCGGCGCGGATACGGGCAACGGCCTCGGCGACGCTGCTCGTGCGATGATATGTAGTGCGAACAAACTTCTTGGCCTCCTTGAGCTGCAGCTCGAGCAGCGTGGTCACGCCGAGGGAACCGACGGCACCAGCGGCGCCGCGGAAGAGGTCAGCACGCTCCTCCCGCGACGCACGAACAACCTCTCCGTTTCCGAGCACAATCTCGGCCCAATTGACCGTATCGTTGAAGAATCCGTACTTGAACGATGAGCTCTCGCCCGCCGTTCCCGCAAAGCCGCCTCCGGCTGTGATGCCGGGAAACTCCATGACGACGGGGGGAACGAGACCGTGCTTAAGAGTCGACTCGACGAGCTTATCCATTGGCACATTGGGTTCGACGAGGGCGGTGCGAGTAGCACGATCGACTTGAAGAACATTGCGAAGGGCACTGATGTCGACGACGGGCTTGCCAGTCAGCTGAGGACGAGTGCTATTCGTGGAGCCATGGAAGATGCGGTATGGCTCGCGACGCTCAAAGAAGCCGCGGACGGCCGAGGCGATGGAGGCGACGGCCTGCTTATGGCGCTCCATTGGCATTCGTGGGGACCCCTCGGGGATGGCGGATGATGATGTTGGAGGGAGCTTGGAGCTTGCGGATCAGCCAAGTTGGAGAATTTTGGTGGGTCCGGCCGGTGTCGGGTTCGGAAGCCGGAAGCTGCGGGGGCGGAGCCGATGGGGATGATGACGGTGCTGATATGATTGATAACGGAGATTTTAGAAGGCGTGTAAGTTGTATAAAACGTATCGTGCATATTAATCATTTACGTATCCAAATATGTATTCTACCATATACAAAAATCGAGGTATCGACATGTCACCTATAGCTTTGCAATTGGCACCTCTAGCAACCTCTCCTCTAACCCTGCCTTTTGCAGCACCCTCTCCTGTACCTCTTTCTCCGAAACATCACTAAGCTCTTCAAATCGCAATGGAACCTCCTCCAACGTCCTCGCCTTGACAGTCATGGCCCGAGTCTCTATCGCTGCGGGGTCTTCTACAGCAGCGCGGATGAAAGCCGCCCATCCATCGTAACACCGGCGTGTGGTGGGTACGTCACGTAGCAGCAGCGCGAAGCAGTGAGGCATGGCTTCGTACTCTTCAAACACTACCCGCACGCCGTCGGCCTCAAGCTTGCGGGCGAGGTACTTATCCTCGTACGCGAGGATCTCCCATCCTGTGCAGATATAAACGGGCGGCGCGCGCTTCCAACTGCGTGCCATGACGAGAGATGCTAGTGGATGAGCTGCTAGGTCATCGGCAATATACATGTTGCGCCGAGGAGGATTTGAGGGCCAGGCATCGCATGGCGGAATGTCTAGTTTGTCCATGGTTTCGGGCTTGGGGAGGTAGTCGTATGGCGTCGGCGTAGCCATCTCCCATGTCGGCGAGCTCTGTGTAACGTCTACCCAAGGAGAATTGACTGCAATGCCAGCTGGCATTGGAACCTCACGCAGCTCGCCGTGCCATAGAATCCGAGAGCCTTGCTGACGAAGCTCGAGAATGAGCTGGAGCAGCGAGAGCGCAAGATTGCCGCCAGCACTATCAAGTTTATATTAACATGTGGCTATCCGGGCAACGAGAATAGCATCATACCTATCGCCGGCAATTACAATGTGCTCCGGCTGCACAGGATCGTGATACGCATCCGAAGGAGGGTGCAGCAGGGTGAAATAAGACACCAGCGCATCAAGCAGCGCAGAAGGGAACGGATGCTGCGGTGCGAGGCGATAACGCACCGAGTAACACCGACCACCCGTCAACTCGGCCAACTTCTTGGTGGTGGGACGGTGCGTCGAGGGGTCGCAGAGGTAGTAGGCGCCGCCGTGCAAGTACAGGACGGTCGTCGGACGGCGGCACTCGCGCATCATGCCGTGGTACCGCTCCCGCTCCGACACGTCAGGCAGCGGAGCGCCGCGGGCTACACCGCCCCGGTGGCCGGTCCACTCGGCCTCGACATCGACCAAGTCGGGCACCGGGACCCGGCATGTGGTGGCGCCGGCGAGGCGCTCGAGAGTGCTGATGAGGGTGTCGCGGATGGAAGTCTCTGGTGGTCGAGGACTGGCATACTTGCTGACCCATATGTGGCCTCTTATGCCCGGGTCTCGAAGGGTGAGCTTCTGCGTGGAAGAGATGCTGTAGGGGGTTGAGGGGACAAGCAGAGCTCGGAGGCAGGCGACAATGAGGGAGCTATGAAGGTCGAGATACTTGGCCGAATCTGAGATGCGCAGAATGTGGAGGAGAGAGTGACGGACGATGAGAGGGAGTAAGGGGATGACTGCCCGGATGGTCTCGACGGTTTCTGAGTTCATCTTGAGGGTAGATCAAGACTTGGATGTATCTCAATTGCGAGGAGATGATGGTGTTGTGGGTATGAGTGGTGATGTAAGTGATCCAGATGAGATGGTGGAGTAAAAGGTCAACGTCCAACTCTTCTCCTGTCAAGTGTATCCTGTCGAGTTTATCGTTGTTAATTCATTAAACAAGCAGGTTGTAAAAAAAAAAAAAACCTCATCTAAAAATCAAGGACAGAACACGAAAGCAATCGGATTGAGGCGTCGCGATGAGAGGTGTCGCAAGGGAAAGATGGCTGAGATCAAGAATGAGACTTGTCCACCGCCCAGCCAGCCACCGTAGCTCCTCTTATTAGCACTCGAGCCCAATACCAAGCAAAATATTGAGACCTGAATTGCCGTCGTTCAAAGCCAATGACGGGTTCCTTGTCAGTCCATGACAAGGTCAATAAGTGAACTCTTCGCCACTAGTGGATGGTCTGGTATTCGGGTTATCTCTCCCGTCACGGCATAGACAAACGCTCGGGGAAACTCGATGAAGAAAATGACATGTCATCAATTAGGAGTAGTTTATACAAGAGTTGAAGTGACGGAAGCGGGCAGAGATCATGAGCTTTGAAGCGAGCCTCGGCACGGATGTTTATGCTAGCGGTTTTCAGCTGCTGGGGTATGGATGTGCCGATCATCGGCGTCCGCGGTCCCTGATTTACCGAGACAGCTTCTGAGAATCTAGCACTCATGAAGGATATTCTGTATCATGACTGTCTTAATCCTTGCCTGCTAGAAATTATATCAGACGTGGTATGCTTCTGTGTGTTGAGCGGTGCAGCTGATGCTTCACAGCACTGCTCAAAGTGGTAAGTTTTGCAAAACGAACAGCTTGCATCTGAAAGCTGGTGGCGTATACATGTTTGGCCCATCTGATTGGCTTCACTTCAGGGGACGGCCTCATAAAGAACCTAGTGGCACTTAATCATCCATTCGCTCAATATTGTCACCTGCGAAGCACAGTCAAGTGATGGTCAACATTCATATTTGACAAGACGGATTAACGCTACAACTACCCCATAAAACACTCCTATCAGCCGACCCTATTATCCCAGAGTCTCCATTTGTCCAAAGTTGTAGATGCATAGGATACTGTACAAGCGAGAAGAAAAAAAAAACTAAATATCAAGACATCTCCTAAGAGCTGGAGCCGCTGGCGGCCGCCTCCTTAGGCTCGTCAGCCTTGACCTGAGTCGACGAGGTGTCGTTCTGGTTGGCCATGGCCATCTGCCAGGCAGGAATAGACTTCTTGCCAGTCATGCTGGCAAGAGGAGACGAGGATCGGTTGACCAGGGGAGCCGAGGGGAAAGTAGGCTTGGGAACCTCAGCAGCGGGAGTGGTCGTGGTAGACTCGGCTGCGGGCTTCTCTCCGTTGGTCTTGGGGGCCGAGCTAGGAGCTGCCGGGGTGCTTGTGCTGCCGACGCCGCTGGCACCTCGCAAGAAGGTTGAGCTGGTAGGAGTCGATGCGCTGGTAGACATGCGCTGCGAAACCAGGGTCTTAAGGCTGGTAAGCTCGGTGTTGATCTCACGCAGTCGGCCATCAGTCAGCCCCTTCTGGTTCTCGAGCGCCTTGGGGATCGCGTCCTTGAGGGACTGGACCTCATCCCGGATTCGGTTCGCATCGTCCTCTCGTCGTCGATTGGCCGCCTTGAGGTCTGTCATGACGGTCTCGAGGTCCGCAATCGCAGCATCCAACTTTTCTGTTCGCTCCTTTTCGGCCGTCTTAAGGCTCTCGGTGTCCTTTGCGAGCTGCTCAACAAGAGCGAAGGCTCGGTCAAACTGTTCTTCGATCGATTTCTTATCTTGCTCGAGCTTCTCCGGCGTCGGGGGTGCCACCAGGGGGTAGATGTAGCGCTGCCTCCTTGTTAGTCCACCATCATGAAGCAATGCTGCCGGAGGTTACAAACCTTGCCCAGAGAGTACACTCCGTAGGAAACGCCGCTAACTACAGTCGCCATGATGAACCAGTCCCTCCAGTCCCTCCTTGGGGGAGGAGGCGGCTGCCAAGCATGCTGTGGATAGGGCGGGTAGTATTGTTGGGGAGGAGGAGGACCGGCGGGAGCGCCGGCATACGAAGGAGTCGGTGTAGGCGGCGCATTGCCTCCTGTTCTGGCCAAGGCAACGTCGATTTCCTCTTGGGTCAGGTTCTTGCTTCGCAGGAACGAGATGCGGTTCTCGACGGAAGACGATGCGACGCTGGGATCCTGCAGGACTGCGATCAGTTAGAATTGGCGTTCGGGGTTGATTCTATCATTCGAGGGGGAACCGACATTGCGCCTATTCAGGAGTCAGTATTCAAGTCCGACATTGCGGTCGCGGTGGCTGGGAGACGCGATCAACTTACCGCAGAGGCCACGAGGTCTTCGCGAATAGCCATGATTGACTTGTAGCCGTCAGACGGCTCTCACCACAGCATCCAAGTCGCAGAGAGTTGAAGGAGTGATGGCCGAACAGGTCCAAGTGATGATGGAAGGGAAAATGACAAATGCATGTGCTTCTTGCGGAGGCTCGAAGTTGAAGGCGTGGGGACGGAGTCTGGAGCCGGGAGCTGGCCCGGGGAAATGCGTGGTCGAGCCGAGGCAGGCGGTACGTACCTCTCCAACGAACCGGTCGACACCAGGCTGTCTTGGGAAGTTGTGATGAGACTTGAGTCACGTGCCGACGTTAATTGATGCCCCACTCTGCCAGCTCAACCGTGCTCCACTCGAAACCACGTCGTCTTCTTCTAGCCAATCAAAAGCTAGATCAGATCGTTTGTTTACTTTCCCGCCGAGCAACACACTTCCAACACCCAATCTTTCTAATCTTGCCCTGACGCCTCTTTCGCACCCTCGCATCCCACCCCTCGTCAACATCATCACCGACAAGTCGCTCACGAAAAACAAAGCTTACAATACTCGCCGACATCGCGCGTTCATTCCATCGCAGTCGCGTGCTGCCTGTCACACCGGATATGTCCCAAGATACGGGCCTGTGGAGTGTCAGAAGACCCAGAGAGGTGCGACCGCTCCCCGCCTTTTACAATACGCGCGCCTTGACTTGCAACTTTTTCTAACTCTCTGCATAGACCCTAGGAGGTATCAGCGCAAACAGCGCCCTTCCACAGCCTGGTTCGACTATGAAGCGATCCGGCTCTAACAGTGGCGCCAATTACCCGGGCAGTCATGTCCGGTCCATGTCGGGATCTAGGCAATCCCTCGCCCTGCCGCGCCCAAGTCAACCTCTTTTCAAGCGTTCGTCGTCCGGAACCAACCTCGCCGACCTTGGTCTGTCCTCAGTCAAGCGTTCCTCGTTCCAACCGAAGCCGACTTTTACTCCCGGTGCCACGACGACGCGAGCCTCTACCGATGGCGACCGACGTAGCAGCGTATACCGGCCTCGCCAGTCGACAGCGGCTCCCATGACCCACCAGAGCTTCTTCCAGGCTACTCCCCAACCTGCCGGTGTTCCCCGCGACCCCCGACCACTGAAGGATCGCGCCTTTCAAGCTCGCATTGGACAAGAGATTTTGGAGTACATGGTGAACTACAATTTCGAGATGGAGATGAAGCATGTTCTTTCGCAGAATGTTCTCAAGTCACCGACGCAAAAGGACTTTAACTACATGTTCCAATGGCTCTACCACCGCATCGACCCCAGCTATAGATTCCAGAAGAGCATCGACCAGGAAGTGCCGCCTCTCCTGAAGCAGATGAGGTACCCTTTTGAGAGAAGCATCACCAAGAGCCAGATCTCTGCCGTGGGAGGACAAAACTGGAGCACATTCCTTGGTCTTCTTCACTGGATGATGCAGTTGGCCCAGATGCTAGATGGCTACGCAAACTGCAGCTACGACGAAGCTTGTATGGAGAGCGGGGTCGATGTTAGCGGTGACCGCATCATCTTTGACTTTCTCAGCAACGGATACCGGGACTGGCTGGCCATGGACGATGATATGGGTGATGAGGAGGCGGAACGTGTTTTGGCGCCTCATGTTCAGTCCATGGCCGCCGCATTTGAGCAGTCAAACTCCAAGTACACGTCACAACTCGAAATGCTCGAGGGAGAAAACGCACGACTACTCAAGGCGATTGAGGACATGGAAAAGAACACACCCGACCCAGCAGTTCTGGACAACCACTTCAAGATTATGGAGGAGGACAAGATCAAGTTTGAGGAGTACAACGCACTGGCCATGCAACGGTCAGAGAAGTACGAGAGTCGATCACAGGTTCTACAGGAGGAGCTCGACAAACTAATGGAGGAGCTCCAAGAAGCTGAAGACGAGCGACGTGGTCTGCAAAAGGCCGTCGACGCTCAGGGGATCAGCATGCAGGATATTGACCGCATGACTGCGGAGCGAGAGCGACTACAAAAAGGCATCGAGTCGGCAGGCCAGCGACTAGAGGAAGTGAAGAAGAAGGTGTCAGAGAAGGAGATTGACGCAAGCCGGAAGCTAGACGAACTCGAGCGGATGGTCGATCGGTACAACACCGTGGCATACCAGATCGCCTTGATCCCATCTACAGCAGCCAATGCCAAGGGAGAAGAGTTTGAACTCCAGGTTATGGTCAATGACAGCTCGGACCTCACATCTTCCAACTTCAAGGGGTCTACAGGGGCGGCTTCGTCAGACCGCTTACTGGCTGACCACGCGACTGGATACCAACCAGGACACATTCTTAACCTGGACCTCCGAGGCAAGATTCGAAAGAGCTTCTTGGCGCTGCGCAAGGAGATTTCAGAGCGTCGAAGTGCCGCAATGGACGAGATGATGAAAGACCATGACTTGTTGGATGGAATCAAGGAAGCCATTGAAGACAGGCGAAGCGCTGTGGAAGCACTAAACCACCGAGTGCGCGCAGCAGAGGAGGAGTATGAAAAGACCAAGGAGATTACAACAGCGCAGAAGCTAGCGTCTGATGCGCAAATCGAGAAGATGGAGAAGGAGTTGTCACGCATGCGAGCTGGTCTGTCCGACTCGGTGCAGGTTCTAGAGCAACGCGAGATCAACACAACCATTGAGTAAGTGGCTTTGACGCAACTTATAAGACGACAATATGCTAACCGGATGATAGATACGAGCAGCTTGTGCTCCGGGCCAATGCACTCCGTGAGGAGCTGCACACTGAGATTGACCGGATGCTCAACGATGTCATCAAGTTCAAGATTCACGTGCAAAAGAACCTAGATGACTACGAAGGCTTCGTGGCAGACGAGCTAGAAAAGGAGCTCGGCAGCGAAGAAATGGGCGAGGACACTCGACAAGTCGATATGTGATGATGCTGACGCATGAACCAATCTTTCAAGACGCTTATGAGATGACGAATTGTTTTCTGGCGGCTTTCTGGCTTGTTTCGGGCGTTTGGCGGAGTGATGGACGAGCTGGTTGGAATACAGTCTAGGCTGGTCCTTGTCCTGTCTTGTTGACCTTGTCTATGTTGATGTTGTGCACTGTATGGTACTGTTTTGGTTCTTGTTGATATAGGGGGGGAGCGGACTTGCATCAATAATGCGCTAGATACCTGGTAGTTTTTTGGTTTGAAGGATACCACCCACGGGCCTGATTTGACCTGACCTCATACATGCAGCGAGTCTCAACAGGCGGCAGCTTTCTACCACGTAGTATGCGGACATGAAGCCGCAACGATCAAAGCGTAACAGACAAACCATGCCCTGGTGCAGAGGCCCTTGCTTGGCTTCCACGTTGAGACACCTGCGCTATTGAGGCGCCACAGGGGAACCACATGGCGATGACAGGGATTATGCGAGGGGGGAGAGGCGGCAGATGCAGCGCGTGATGATGGAGGGAGGTGCATTTTAGGTATTTCGTATTCAAAGCGAGAAGAGAGATAAAGCCGAGGTATGATCAAGCTTTATCAAGTTGGTTTCCTGTTGATTGTCTGTGTGCTTGGATGTAATATGCATGGATGGATATGATGTATGTCTTATGCATGGATATACCGGACTTGAACTCCGCACTCCGGTCAACATGGAGCAACGTCTACCTGGAACCGTTGATAAAGAGATGATAAAACAAAGGAGAGAAAATGAAGCGAGGGTAATCAATCACAGGCAAGAAAAAGGTTACGACGACCTCGGATTGTTCCCGTTCGCACTCGCATCCTCTTCAAGGCAATGCTCCTCTCTCTCGTCTCTCCCCGGATGGCTCGGGAAATGGCTCCGCCCACACGGTCGGCGTCGGACACACGGGGACATGCGGGTCTATTAACTCCGCTAAAGCCCTACGGGGCAACCAAAGCTGCGAGTTGCGACGGTGATGGTGTGTGTGTCCCCTTTTTCGTACCTCTCTCTCTTTTTGCCTTGATTTTTTTTTCTAGAAGATCCTTAAAAGCATAGACCTCAAATCTCAAGCCTCTTTGTTGTCCGTGCTTGCGTCTTGTGCCAAGACTACAATTGTTTGTCACTGACTCGTTGCATTGGTTGGGTACCGATCGACCTCTAGTTTTTTTGTATACGCGGACGAGGCGGACATCTCAATCACTCCGCCCTCAGCCATACCAGACGAAAGCTGCTGCTGGCGTCAGCAAGAGGAGAAAAAGGATCAGATTGTTTTCCCTTTTCGTACAGAACAACAAGCACCGTCATACATTTTATTCTCTACTGCAGCATAAGCCACATACACATACGCACACCCTCTCGCTACCTACTTCGTACTTATCTCGCCTCTCTTCTCATCCATACATACCATCCCTCCAAGCCCTCAACCAACCCCCGGACGGCACCTTACCACCCCCGGCCATCCCATCCTCCCCTCCCCCCTATCTATTCTCTTTTAAACTTCCCACCGGCCCCGAAGCCTCCGACGCCTTTCCCGTTCAACCATATGCCGCGCCTGCTCCGTCCACCGACCCGTCAACTCTGGCATCAACTTCAGCAGACAAATACTACAGTACAGCAGCAGCAGACTTACTCGTACTCTACCAGCTCATCGGTAGCTTCGACCACCATGGCTTCCGTCGCCAACTCAGCTTCCGCCAAGCTCACAGCCACCGAGTCCGGCTCCCAGGACGCGTCCGCTCCCAAGACTCCCATCTCTACTACTTCGATCGTCTCCAAGATTCCCGGCCGGTCTACCATTCCTGCAGAAGCTGCCTCGAACCCCCATCATGAGATCAAGCGCGGTACTGTAGTGGGATTCAAGAACCCTTATCCTTCATGGAGTGGTGCTCCAGGTTTCGGCACCATGCTTCGACGAGTCGTCTGGTATGTAGAAACTGTCCCAAAGCTAGGGCTCCTGTTACGGCCAAGCTGACAATACCTCAAGGCCTTCCATCACCGGCGATCTCAAGATGCCCGATACCAGTCCTCCTACCGTTCCCGTTGTCAAGCCTCAATGGCTCCCTGATCGCGATAGCTCCGATAAGCTTCGCGCGACCTGGCTAGGCCATGCCTGCTACTATGTCGAGTTCCCTTCAGGTCTGCGAGTGCTCTTCGATCCCGTCTTCGAAGACCGCTGCTCTCCCTTTACCTTTATGGGCCCCAAGCGATACACCCCAAAACCCTGCGATATCAAGGACATCCCTATCGTCGACGCCGTTGTCATTAGCCACTCCCATTACGACCACCTTTCCCACTCCTCCATTCTCGAGGTCCAAAAGTACCACCCAGAAGCCCAGTTCTTTGTTGGTCTCGGCTTGGAGACGTGGTTCCGCAAGACGGGCATCCACCACGTTACTGAGCTCGACTGGTGGGAGGATGCCGATCTCAGCGTGACCGTTCGAGACGGCGACCATACTCGTGAGATGACCGCCCGTATCTCGTGTCTACCCTGCCAGCACACATCAGCTCGTACCCTCTGGGACAAGGACACGACTCTCTGGTGCTCATGGGCTGTTCGCGCCGACGAAAAGTCGGTCTGGTTCGGTGGCGACACTGGATACCGTGCTGTTCCAGCCATCCCTGCCGGAATCGACGACTACGGTGCCGACTACGAAGCTCTCCCCAGGTGCCCACAGTTCAAGCAGATTGGCGAGCTCCGCGGACCTTTCGATCTCGGTCTAATCCCCATTGGCGCATACTACCCTCGCGTGGCCTTTTCGGCTATGCACGCCAACCCGTACGACTCGGTCGAGATCTTTTGCGACACAAAGTGCACCCGCGCCATGGGCATCCACTGGGGAACGTGGGCGCTTACCATGGAGGAGGTGCTCGAGCCTCCCAAGATGCTCAAGGAGGCTTTGCGCAAGAAGAATATCCCCGAGGTTGGTGTCTTTGACATTTGTGATATTGGTGAGAGCAGAGAGTTTTAAGGTTGTTGAGAAATGAAGCGGCATATTTCATGACAAAGCGAAAAGAGACAAGACCAAGCAGAGGCGGTTGTTAGAGAATACCCTTGGCGCATTAATTTTTGTATTACTATGTATGGAGAGGTTCTTTGGTGTATTACCTGCATAGCTGTTAGGTGTTGCATTCTTGTCTACACTAATTCACGATTTTAAAAGGATAAAGCTTGTAAAAGATGATGGTCCTTAAACGCTAATAGAAGCGCACAATGGATTTCTCTCCTCTTCTGCCAATCATTCTATCAACCCAAGCTCCAAAGTAAACAAAGGGAATGATGTCACTTGCCGAGAGGCAATGGGTCCTGATCTACGCATGGGTTTTTGATTCGAGTATCCAATCAGAACTCGAGACTTGCAAAAGCAAAACATTGATCAAAGTTCAGGTATCTCATTTCATACATACACACATGATTCAAACTCATGACTTGTCCTTGTCGTTGTCATAATCTGTCCGTCGACAGCTGGTGTTCATAATCCTTCGTCAACTCCCGGTACGCCAATCAAGTAAACTCATTAAACTATACAAGACTTTCAAAAATAGTAGTATCATGTCAAGAAAAGAAAAAGGGGGCTTCATCCTGGAAGACCCGGGTCCGCTCATTAACCCATTCATACAAAGTGTCATTTTCGTAAATCATTCATTCTTCCTCATCAGACGAGTAGTAACTCTCCGAATCGGGAGAGTAACCTCCTTGGTGATTCTGGCCCGTCAAGTCAATGAAGGGCGCACCACCTGGCATAGCAGGGGGTGCCATGCCAGGAGGAGGAGGTGGGTGAGGCATGTGCATGGGAGGTGGAGGGACGAAGCCGCCAGGGCCAGGTCCGAATCCGCCCATGCCGGGTGGTGGTGGTGGGTTCATCGGCATCGGGGGTTGGGGCGGGACAAAGTGGCCGTTGGCCGGGACCGGGGGTGGGGGCTGCGGCCGGGGAACGGCACCCTCAAAGTGCTTGCGGGAACCGGAACCACCGCTCTTGCGGCTTCGTCCGCTTCGGCTGCTACGGCCGCTGGTGCTGCTGCCGCTACTTCCGTAGTAGTTGCCGCTGTGAGGGCTGGCAACCCAGTAGAGTTGGGTCTCAGGCTGGCTCCAATATGAATAGGAAGAGCCTCCGGACCGGGTAGACCTGTCATCGCGGATATCCCTATCCCGAGTCTTTCTCTTGACAGCGGTGGCCCCAGACGGAGCGCCGGCAGCCCAGGAGAGGAAACGGATAGACAGGGGTTGCTTCTTAGGAAGCTTGGTATAAGTGATGCTGTAGGAGGAAGAGGTGGAGCTGAAGCGGTCATCCGAGCAGACGGACGAGCCACCGGAATAAGACTTGGGCGACATGGCTGAGTAGGGCAACCGGGCAGTTCAAGATCAAAATGAGGCGGGGTGACGATCAAGATTCCTTGGATATGGGGTTGATGATGTGCAGTTCATGAACTGGAGGGTTCGTGCCTTTAGAGTTGAAAGGCAGATCCCAGAAAGGCAGTGGCAATAAATGACTATAATGGATGGGGTTCCCTTGTCAGAGGGCACAATGATCGACAGGCAAAAAGCTGAAGAAGAAAGGTGAGGCATACAAAAAGGACAGAAGCACGAGGATACGGGGCGAAGTTTATAGTCCACGGGGTCCCTCTTACGAAAGCTCAGCCGGGCGAAGCGAGCCCGGCGACTACTAGGACTCAAAAGCGTCCATATGCTGCGGGCGACGAGAAAAGAGGCAGCTGCGTTATTGTGTCGTTGATGTTGCACATTTGATGCAGGCTCTCTCTTACAGGAGGCTAAAAGAAGAAAAAGGAGAAGAGACAAGGATTGGAAAGCAAGTGGGTGTGTTGAGCCGTCCTGCAGGCAGGCTCTGGGCGTACAAGAGAGCCCGGCGGGACAATACGACACGGCCCCCCAGGAGGAGGCATATCATGTACCTCGCCGGCATTCCCACAGGCTTAGCTACCAATGGATCTCTGTGTCGGTGAGATGGGGAAACGTATGGCGAGGCTCTACGAATGAGAAGAATGGTCAGAGGGGGTGCGTCCCGATGCCGTGCGAGCTGGGGGCGATCGTGCGCCACAGTCCGCCCTGTCTTTTGGGAAGAGAGGGGTAAAACGTGAGAGGTGATAGAATGAAGATGCTTGAGGGTGTGAGAAGTGCAAATCTCGAGGACGAGTGATTTGGGGTGAAGCGGATGCAATGTGGTGATGAGATGTGATGAACATGGTTCGCCGGCATTGCATCGAGATAATTTGGTACGCAACCAGGAACTTTGACGTACAAAGGTTTGATATTGACTCAATTGGCTATGAAACTCGAATTCAAAAACTTTGGATCTGGGGTAGAGGAGTGGACAGGAGCAACGGGGTAGTGAAACTTGGTCGATACAAGGCCCGTCAGAAACAAACCACCCACGGACGGCCCGAGATAAGCACAAGCGGGAATCACTTTTTAGCTCGCTCAGTGGAGAGAGCTGGAGGAACATGACTAGAGACGAAGATGCAGGTGAGAGGAGGAACGGCATGCGAACCAGCTACGCCCGGGGAGAGCGCCCGGGTGGACTGGGGGGGTAAGTTGCCGCCCGGGTCCACGTAGCTGGCTTGCCTTCTACGCAGAAATGAGGCTGCACGAGCTGTCACACAGTAAGAAATACATTTGACTTGAGGTTCCCCCCGCGCGTGGCCTGGCTGAGAATGCGGGCGTCGTTTCGGTCAGAATACAGTAGTGGTAGACGATTGGATAACAGTGTACCAGGGTTGTTCAGCTGCAGGCGTCCGAAGAGGACTTTGGTTCGCTGACAGAAGTGGAACTATGAGGTGATGGGCTTTTTTACTCTGTAGGTTACCTCTCGTGGACTGATGGGATTTTTTTGTTGCAAGAATAAGCGCGGTTGATGCGCTGCAACAACGGCTGAAGAGGTCAAGGTGTAAGAAAGGGTTTGATGGAAAGGACAGAAGGTCTTTCAAGATAGGGCTGACGGGTCAGGGATGGAGGCTCGAGAGGTGCATCTGGTTGCCTCTTGTATAGGTGTGAACCTTGCTCAAGGGTAGACTACTGTCGAAAGTCCAGGGTAGTTGTTCTCTCCATCGCCAAGTCATGAATCTTGACATGTCTAACAACTCGTCGTTGGTCAGTGTCTCTCAAGCCGATCCTCACTCGTTCCCTCGATTCAAAAAGCCCGAGTCTTTTTTACCAGCAAATGCGAGTGCTCGAGTATTTCTCACATATGCCCTCAGGCACGAGGTCAACCCGAATATCAGGGTTGCCCCGTGGTTGGCCAGCTGGCTGCAGGTCGGCAGTTGGAAACGACCAGCACATGGCCCATTCAAAAAAGCAGGGCGAACGTTTTTTAATTACGACAGCTTCACTTTTTACAGTCTTTTGGTGTGGTCGATTATAAGATGGCCAGACCTACAATAGAATGAGCAACCAAAAGGTGTATTCGCTGCATGGGACCTCTACACCATCTTTCATTGACAACACATGCATACAAGTCGTCCAACAATGTCTGCATCTTGGTCAAACCAAGGCTGCAATTCTGCTTGGATGTTTCCATCTCGATTGACGGTAACCCCAGATGATTTGATTAGTTTAACCCATCTTTTTTGCGCCCGTGTTCACCCCTTCCCGTGTCCTGGCTACCCGCGTCCGACGTCTCCGACACCTGGACCTGAGCAAGTGGTTGCACTGGAGGGTGAGTTCACTGCATAACGTCCGACTAATCGGAGAGGTCACTCGGCTTGGGGAGTGACACGTCCATTAAAAAACTGATGTTGTCATGGAGTCCTACCCTTGATCCCTTCAGACGATGATTGGAACTATGGATGAGCACGGAAAAAACTTGGAAAGAGTCGGAATGCTGGGTAACATGTGGACCAGATGCGGACCCGGCCTCTATCCCGTACTAGGTGAGTGAATATCCTCATCTCCCGAGTGATGATCCGAAGGACGGCGTTTCCTGGAGCACACGCCGTGGCCCGGCCCATTGGTCGTCAGGCCCGGTCGGTCGGGATCGTCGTCTCCCTCACGGTCCGAAGAGGGGATGACCGCATGGAGGAATGTGATGGAAAGGAGGAATGGTTCATGAGTTGAGTTCACAGGAGTTGATCGGCAAGTGGGCAGCAGCGTGAAACAAGATGGAGCCTGTGAGATGTGTCCGTCACTGGAGGAAATATCAAGAGCCGTACAAAACACCGCGAGGTCAAGTCGGGCGCTATCCCGTCGTTTCAAACGAGAAACCACTCTACACGCTGCTTTTCTGCGACGTGAAACCATCGTTCACAACACTTGGACTTTAAAATCTGCCGATGAGGCCATTGCCAAATCTGATGTGTACAATGAGGCAGCTAGCCAATCGAGCCACCGTTGGACCTCTCGAGGCCACAGCACGCGACAAGAGGGCAAATCGTAACAGCATCACCCGTGGAAAACCCGACAGAAGCCAAGCTTGTTCTCGACCTGACAAGTTTGACGGGTAGGGATTGGTTGCCAAGCTGAAGGCGCAAGGCATGACATGACGCTGAGATTGGTGATGGGGGGGGGGGGTTGCCGACATCCGATTAACCAAGAGATGGTGCAGCTAACAACGCATTCATACGAAGCCCGAGGGCCGTATTTGTTTGATGCGTGCATCCCACTCTCTCTTTTTCCCGTATTGAAACGGAACAGTCAGGATAAACAGACACACACCAAACTGAAAATAGAGTCTTTGTAAAAAAAAAGTCTCCATCGCAATGACACAGGAATGAAACCTCGCCGGTCCCGCTCAAGGTTCTGTGCAGATTGTCCGCTGAAAGAAAAAAAAACACCGGTCGGCGTTGAAACCTCTGGCTGAGAGAGGGAGCTGGTGCTTCCATGGAAACAACGAGTCCCCGCCAATCACATCGTCGGGGGCTGCATGCTCCGCAGGGCCAAACCTGGAAATCCGTGCAGTCACCTCGGATGTCCCGACTCGCGCGAGTATCAATTGCTTGGTTGATGGATGTTATAATCTTCTTGTATTAATCACACGATGCCCTGTATAACCTTCTTTCACTACCGAAATTTGAACAAAAGAAACATGGCAGCATGGTTAATCATCTCCATTTCCCATACTTTCATAGCGGCCCCCCCCCTTGCCTCAAACTCAGGTCCAAGCAAGAATAGAAAAAACTCTAGAGCCAGCCCTAGGCCTTGTTCAGTCTAGTCCCCTTTTGGTGCCCTTTCCCCTTTCACGAACCTGGCCTGACTGGGCTGTTTAACTGGGGCCCAGAGTCGCGCTGGGCCCTTCAGATTCCCTCTTGACGACAGGCCCAGGACAGGCCCACTGCTGGACTTGACTGGATTGGACTGTTGTGGTGTGGCTCTTGCCCATCTCCTGTTGGCCTCCTGCGTCCCGCTGGGCTCCTTCCACTGGCCACTCGCTCAGTCTCTCCCACTCGAAACCCGCTTCGCTTTCTTGGCTTTTTGCAGTCTGTCCATCCCATCGATCCATTCAATCCATTTCAACTCCAACTGGGCAGCCCGACAATCATCATCACCATCGTCAAACCTCATCGTCGACATCCAACTCGAAGAGTACAGTCGAAGACACGTCCCTCTCGCTCTCCTCGATCGCCTCCCTTCGCCATTGACCCGCCGCCCGACCGACGACTCCCTTGACCCCCTTGCAACAAACGACCAAACCTCAACTTCAACGCCCGACGACGGACCATTCCTAGAGTACGCCCTCGTCGGCGTCTCTGGCCTTCAGACGTGGCCTCCCTTTCCACCACGCCATGGATTCCTCCAACGGCAAGGGCTCCAGCACCTCGCGTCGGTCTTCCACAAGACGCTCGCGTTCGTTGAGGTTGTCCACTGGCAGTGGTGTTACCGACGATGACTACGACCTCAGTGCCATGATGGTGGCCGATGGCTTCCGGCCCTCCGAGACTGCCGCCTCTTCTACTCAACCTACCTCTAATCCTCGTACCGATCCGTCACTACCATCCGAGGCTTCCTCCCGATCAACGCCCCCTATAGAATCTCACCAGCCACCAGCCTCGTCTTCTGAGATAGGACCCGGTATCCGAAACCGTCCTTCTAGTATCTCAAAGCCGCCTCGGGCCCACGACTCTCTTGCTCTCAGAAACGAAGGTTCATCGGCCGCTGGCCGGCCTCATGTGCGCAATGTTCCGAGCGTGTCTTCCGACTCACCCGTTATACGCGCCGAAAGCCCCTACACAGGCCCATCTGGTCCATCACACCCTTACCAGATGTATCCTCAACGGACCCTGAGCGTAGCTACTACTTCGACCACTGCCGCCGCGGTTATTCCGGAAGACCGTGCTTATGGAGGTCCTCGTGGTCCGACTCATCCCTATGCTCTCTACACTCAGAATACAACTTCGACTGAAACAACCACCCCATCGATTCCCGTGGGATTCAATGACATGGGAGCAGGATATCAGCGGCAACTCGGTCCTGATGGAGAGGAGGCGGGTGATTTGATCGGCCCATTGGGACATATGGAGGAACTGCCGCCATACACGAGATATCCGGACACTCCTTTCGCCCCCAAGCCCACGACCGAGACGCCCAGCACCGAACCTTCGTCTCCGGACAGCAGAAACATTCCTGGAGCCGGTGGGATTGGCATGGCGACTCGTGACCCTGAATTTTCCTCAACCGACGACGATCTGGCTTTACCAAGGGCACGTCCCTCGGTCAGGAGTAATACATCCGAGACTAGCCACCACGACATCAACACTGCTGCTGTTGAGGTTGCCGAGAAACCTGCCGTCAACAAATGGCAACGGCGTGCCAAGAATAGGCTTTGGGGGATTGTGCCGTACTGGGCCATTTGCTTGATGACTGTGGGCCTGGTTGTGATGGGCATCATCATGGGTGCTGTTATTGGGACAATCTTCTCTCGAGATGGGCCTCCCGGTGGCAAACCACCCCCTGACGAGTAAGTGAATCTTGAACATGTTGCCGAATTATCCTGACATTGGTCTTAGTGCGCAAACATCATCACCATCAACGACATCGTATGAGCCCGAAACACTCACAGCGATCCCAACTGATCTACCTCCCATGGCCACGGGCCACTATGCGCTCCCAAATATCGAGCCGGCGCGGACAAACACATTGTGTTTCAACAATTCCGAGCAGGTTAAAGCCTGGACATGCAAGACCTACTTCCCCCTATGGTCGATCGAGGTCAAAGAGATCTCAACGCCTGACTCCCAGACGTCATACAAGCTAATACTGACACCGAAGGATGGTTCCCCGGAGCTCCCCTGGGGCATTCAGCCTCCTGCTAATCTTCCACCACAACTCATGATCTTGGTCAATGACACATCCGCAGGCGGTCTTGGTCCTGCGTGGTGGGTCAAGACGACATACAACAAGACAGTCATTGTTCCTGAGAAGGACTTTCCCTTAACCGGCAAACGAAAGAGAGGATATGAAGATGATGATGAAGAAGAAGACGACGACGACGAGTATCCCTATCGCCCCCCTTATCCGCATCGCTTCAAGAAGCAGCCTATCCACGCTATGGTGGGCGATAAGCCTTGGGTCTGTACTTGGCCCAGCACTGTCCTCGAAGTTTACATTTATCCCAATGAGGCCGCCAAAGTCCCATCATACACCCCGGCTGCCACCACCACCTACGACTCTGCCACTACGACAGCCAGCACTTACGACCCCTACGCGACCGAGTTTGGCAAGGCCGTACCCTACTACCCCAAAGTCTTTAAGATGATAGAGCGTCGCCTTCCCGTGACTGAAAAGACAGTGGCGAGCTGTCAACAGGTTGAAGTGTATGAGGATGGCGAGTGTAAAACGGTCGAGGGCAGCCACACCGTGATTATTGAAGAGATTGAGTCGGGAGACTCTGTCAAATTGTTTTCACCACGGTCAGATATCGAGTCAAAACGAGAGATTTTTGGAGGACTCACTGAACGTGGATCACTCGAACTTGCTGATTGCAGTTGTCTATGGTCGAATTAAGCTGGTTCGATATGTACAAATTGGGTTCGGGCCATTGGGGCAAGGTTTACGGGTAGCCTGCCGGGGACCATGAGTTATGGATAACGATCCCCTATTCCTCGTTGAATGGCAAGGCGGTATACTGGTGGTTTGGTTGGCGTCGACGCGATCTTATACGACAATTGCGTTTGGGTCGCCGGAATTTCTGTCATTACATTACTTTCAGAGCGCATCTGGGGAGGAGGAGCGGGAATTACCTATATTGTGCAACGCATCTTGGCTTGGAATCTGGACTGGACATGGGAAACGGATATAAGGAGTTTAGGAGTGACTGCACGTGTGCGAAAAGAAATGTTATAGTTATTATCTTCAATTTGGCTAGTTGTGAATAATGTCAGCTTGTCACAGCTTCGGTATTGTGTCTTGGTACGATATCTATCATGACAAACTCGAATAGGAGTTAGACCAGGTCTTGTCTTGTACTCGCCAACAACGGGATAAAAATGCCACACGGGGAATTAGATGTAAACAAGGCTTGTGTCTGAAGATCAAGGATGGATATATATGTACATTGCACCATCTGTGTCTGGTCCTATTCCTCCTCTTCTTGTGCGATCTGGCGCGACCTTCCACTCGACGTGCTCACTCATGTAGACCAGAGTCAAGGTGTCCTAGTACGATGTCCGACTAAGGTGTTGAGCACAAGACTTTTTAGGCGTGGGCACTTCCCACAACGATTCCGTCGACGATGTCGCAACCTCCCACCGCGACGTAACCTCGTCTTGATGTGGGTTGCTCAAGCCCGTCATCACGTCCGGGGACATGTCCCGCTGAGGTAGAGCGTCATGTGAAGATGTCGCTTCACGGGTAAGAGGATGAAGCCGTCACTGCGTGGCTCTGGGCGCTTCTGTCTCGTTCTCGGGTGTCTCGCGGATCTCGTTGTCGACAATATCCTTTCTCCCATCGCGGAAATCACGCATCAGAGAGAGAAAGACCGAGTTCTTCCACTTCTCGCCGTCCTCATGCTGGACCGATTCGAGAAGTCGCTCGGCGGCGTCAGCGACGTCCGACTTTGTCTTGGCAGCTTCCACGGGGTCTTCTGTTACTGCCTCCTCCACCACAGGCTGCTGGGTCTCCAGGGATAGGTTGGCGATGTTTGGGGGTTCCAAGACTGGCGTCTCTTCTCTAGTCTCGGCAGCAGCTGATTCCTGCTTTGATGCTGCTTCAGCCTCAGCTAGAGCTGCGTCGTTGAGTTCCAGTTCACGAGCCATCTGGTCCATCATGGCGTCCACTTGCTCCATATTTCCTCCAGCGTTGCTTGCCATCCACTTGGACACCTCATCGTCAAAGTCGGCCTCCGCGGCAGGTCGTTGAGCTGTCGCTACGTTGCCTCCCATGAACGCGCCGTTAGCCTGGCCAAACATCGGCGCGAAGCCAGCATTCGGTCGAGCAAAGGCTGCTTGGAAGTTCATCTGAGGAGTAGGTTGGTGGATAGCCATCTGAGGCGCAGCCTGGGGGAAGCCATTCTGAAGAGGTTGCTGCTGGTTTTGACCCGCGAAGCGATTGAAGTCGGCAGCCCAGTTACTTGTGTCTACACTAGGAGATTGAAAATGAGAGGGTTGCGCTGGATGAAATCCTTGAGGATGCGCCTGTTCCAACATGGCAGCTTGCGCCGCTAACCTCCCAGCGGCATGATGGTGAGGGACTCCGGGTAGAGTAGAAGGACCATCCATGAATGCGCTGAAGCCATCTTGCCCTTGCATAGGCTGTGGCGTAGATCTGAATGCCTAAAGACGGTTAAGCGATGAGATGGGACTGAAGACGCCTGTGCTTACATTGGAACCCTGAGGACCGCTGTTGACGAGTCGGTCTTGATGATGGCTGACATCTCGGGCTTGGTGGTCGACCAGGCGCTTAAAGGGGGTACCGCCGCTACATGAAGCGTCCGCCATGGTTGTGGTTTATGGGATGAGAGAAGAAGTTGTACAGTGGGCGATGTCAGTGCCGACGTACCTCGGCGAAGGAGGCGATGGCGGGGGTAGAGATGAGTCTTGAATGTAGAGGTAGTAGCAGGCTTGACAGAGAATAAACAGTAGGGGAGAGATGCTGTAAGTATGGTATATAGAAGCAAGGATATAGAGACACTGTAGATGAATAATGTAAAAGAACAGATCGAGTCCGTGGCTCGTGATCGCTCCGCTCTGCCGTCCGGGGAAGCCTGCGCCGAGGCACCCCTAGGCTCGGTACGTACTTTGTCGAACCGCCGCTGGCTCCGTGAGGTACCGGAGACTAATGCGGCAGGTGGGGTTCCACAGCTCAGCCAGTCATGCCTTTACTCACGTGATGTTGGAGCGGCTGGGCCAACCTGTCACCACCGCCACGCCCGCGGAGCAGGTACCTAGCTCCAGGTCATGGGCGGTATCGTGTCCTCTGTTAGCCAAACTCCCTTAATTCATCCTCCATTCATTCCCCCTGCGTTGCAATTTCTGGCGCAAACCTTGTCAACATGGTATGTTTATAGCTTCACGAGGTCTTCTACGTTCTTATTAGCGTGTGGACGAATCGCAGCGAGCTAACTGTTGAACCCCTTTAGGCGGCGCAAGTAATCTCCAACTCTGGTCATGAGGACATGATTGTACGTTCTTTGATCAACAAACAGCTGTGCAATGCATCGCTGGACCTCCTACCGATCATACAAACCCCACGAACCACGCTGACAGCTTCTCCAGCATGATGCTGTCCTCGACTACTACGGCCGCAAGCTAGCAACCTGCTCGAGCGACAAGACCATCAAGATCTTTGAAATCGAGGGCGAGACCCAGCGCCTACTGGAGACCCTCAAGGGGTGAGTGAGAGGAGCGGAAGGTACAAGGATAAGAGGAGCTGACTTGGAGGGATAGACATGAGGGCGCCGTCTGGTGTGTCGCTTGGGCGCATCCCAAGTATGGCAACATCTTGGCGTCGGCTGGCTACGACGGCAAGGTGTTTATCTGGAAGGAGCAGGGTGGACAGAACAGCTCTTGGCAGCGCATCTACGACTTTCCCCTACACAAGGCATCGGTCAACATCGTGTCGTGGTCCCCTCACGAGGCGGGCTGCCTTTTGGCCTGCGCTTCCTCCGACGGCAATGTGAGCGTCCTCGAGTTCAAGGATAACAGCATCGACCATACCACTTTCGCCGCCCACGGTCTTGGCGTCAACTCTGTCTCTTGGGCCCCCGCCACTACCCCCGGTAGCATCGTCAGCAGCGCTCCTGGTCCCGCCGCCACTGGTAACCGACGATTCGTCACGGGCGGCTGCGACAACGTCCTCAAGATCTGGGCCTTTGACCCCGCCTCTCAGTCCTACAAGCAAGAGACGGAGCCGCTAGTCGGACACAACGACTGGGTCCGCGACGTTGCCTGGTCTCCCACGGTTCTGCAAAAGTCCTACATCGCCTCGGCCTCGCAAGACAAGACGGTCCGGATCTGGACCTCTGACTCATCGAACCCGACACAGTGGGACTCCAAGGTTCTCAACTTTGAGGCGGCCGTGTGGCGCGTCAGCTGGTCCCTGAGCGGAAACGTGCTGGCCGTCAGTGGTCAGGATAACAAGGTGTCGCTGTGGAAGGAGAACCTCCGAGGAGAGTGGGAGTGTGTCAAGTCGATTGAGGAATAGAGACGAGATATGAATAGGGTGAGAGAGCAAGGCGTTCAAGGCAAACAAAAGGGTGACTATCTTGCTATCATCGCTTTGACGGAACGCCAAGTGACCATGTGTGCCTTGACGATGTTTGAGACAAAGACGTGTTTCCTGATTTGTATGGGAAACACTACGAGGCGATATATTGTTATCATCTCCTTTTTAGTAGGGAAAGCATGCCATGACTATAGTAATAGAGCTGGAAACTTGAATAATGTATTTGTCCCGTGGTATATGTGCTTGAAGTGACTTTGTTCTTTATACGCCGTAACTCCTAGCAAAGATATTGCACGCAAGCTTAAACCTGCGTTAGATCGTTGTTTAACGAATGAACCTAATTCATACCATAAATCATCAGTCGTTAATCATGCAAGAAAGAAACCCATAATAATAGCCACGAGCGTCACAACCACAGTCCATGAGCTAGGGCGCATGAATTGTGAAGCAGCGCTGTCATCGTCATCACCACCACTCTCCCCACCGTTATCGTCGTCGTTGTTACCGTCATTGTTTTCGCTGCTGTCCTGTGCTAGAACAAAGATCTCGCCCGTGCTGTCGGAGCTGAACCATAGACGACCCTCTGAGTCCCAGGCTAGACCCACGGGACGGAAGCAGTCGCTTGGACAGTTGGAGAGATCTGGGTTGCTTATGATGGTTGTTGTGGCGTTTGTGCTGTTGGAGGGTGATGTTGGGCGGCCGTCCTTGAAGGCCACAGTGGAGATTTCGTAGCCTACGGGTTCATCACGGTTCCCTAGATTGTGTGAGTTGAATGTTATAGATGGGGAAAGATTGAACTTACAGCTGCCGTGGAACGAGATATAAGCCTTTGTACCATTTCCATCAAACTTTATATCCAGAGGTGCTGTATGAGCTTGGAAAGCAAGCACCGGAGGGACATATTCAGTGTTGCACTCTTCATCACTAGGCGCAGACCGTCCCCTTGTTCGATCAGCCGGGAACTGATCACCCGTCTCAAGATCCCCCAGGCTAGGAAAGTTCTCTGTAGACCAGATGGTGTAGCACACGGGATATCCATAGTTGCCACCCTGGTCCTCGCTGGATCCGTTGAGGAAGCCGTGAAAGTTGAGCTCTTCGGCTGGATTGTCGCGATGAATGTCACGACCTCTACGACGGAGGTTGTCAACAGAGTTCTCGACAGAGTACACACCTCCCGTCTCCGGGTGTTCCGCCACACCGACAGAATTACGAAGACCCCAGCCAAGCAGGTCTCCGTCGAGGTAATCATACGGTCTGAACCTTTCACCCAAAGGTCTGGACCTTTCATCCAAAGCTGAGACATTAAAGGCTCGTAGTTGCGAGTGGCCTGTAGATCGGTCTTCGGCTTCTACGTCGTCGTTCCCTTGGCTGCCGCGGGATACGACGAGTATCCCCGGGTGCTTGTCTGAGAGGAGGAGAGTGCGTGAGGTGTGACCGCTGTTTGTCATGTTTGTGACAAGGGTACGTTCGGATGACGAGTTGAGGCGGACGGTAGATGGGTCGTAGGACCATGAATAAACCTCGTCGTCAGTTGAGGCGTAGAGGGTGCGACCATCTTTGGAGATGGCGATGCCATGGTTGAGCTTGAATATTATCAGTAAATGTGTTAGAAGGTAGGATTGGGTGTATGGCTTACATCTTCATTCTCGAGAAGGACCGTCTTCTTGCGAACCCGCAAACAAGTGCTCCCTTGGTCTTCAAATTCCAGATGCACGAGACCTACACCAGTGTCGACGACAATTAAAGCACCCTCGGTATCAAAAAGGATGCCACGCGGACGGGAGAGCTCAGTAGCGACCAGACGATAAGACCAGCCGTCGGCGGCGACAGGAGCTTCGTAAGAGGTCTCGAGACTATTGATCTTGCATTGATCCGAGGATTGTGCAGAGGCGAGGGAGATGTAGAGGAGTGATGTCAGGATGCGGGGGAGGTAGAGCATCATGACGGTGGGACAATGATGCTGATATTCAGGGCAAAAGGTAAAGAAGTAAAATATAGATTGAATTACTAGAATCTCATCATGAAAAGAGTCGAATATGAAACAGAAACAGGATGCATGTCACTGTAGGCGCGAGATTCACCCTCTTTGAGTGTTCTCTTGTCGCGTGCACGCCAAGACCAACCCCATCCTCCCCAGCCAACGCATCATTAGAACGGAGACAATTTTGATCACATGCCCACCGATTTCCTTGGCTTTATGAGGCAGTGCACTGCCACCACGGCATTTTTTTTTTTTTTTTTGTTATACGAGACCGACGACGACGTATTCGCTAGTTTATTTCTACTCAGTCAAGTTGTACGAGTGAGATTTGCTGCCGTTAAAACAACGTTGTCGGATGACGGCTTCTTTTCCTTCCCCGCATGTTAAAGATGCCGTGTGCCGTGCCGTTGCCGGCCGAAGATCCGGGGTATACAACATTGCATAATCCATTGTTGCCATTGTTTGAAGAGTTGAATAGCTTCAACAAATACTTCTTCTTCATCAAATACATCATCATCGGCATTCAAAAGAGCCACTTTCCTTGGCACACATACCAACCAACACGATCATCATACGGCCCCTGCTTTTAGATGCACGTCAGCCACTGACATCAATCAGACCCTGACCGTCGTATTAAACTATCTATCGTTTTTTCCCACCGCTTATTTTTACATGTTGCTATTCCCGGCTCATGCGTTGCTTCGAGTTTTCGCCTACTACCAAAACACTCCAATCTTTTTGTACCGAGATGGCAGCTGTACCTCTTGACTCACTATCTGTCTCATTGCTTGTTCTTGAAGCCCCAATCTCAACCTTGTTTTTACCCTGTCGTCCAGAAATGTCGTCAATCATCTGGAATTGATCTTCGTCGCTGTCAATCTTTGATAGACGGGCTAGTGTGGAAAATATTCCTCCTTGCTTGCGAGGTCGTGATCCTTCTGTTCGAGATAGTGGGTAACTGCTGCTGTTTCCAGTTGGTCCGCTTGGTTCACTCGTTCCACGTCCTGTTGAGAATAGTCGACTTAGTCCAATGACTTGGAGTAGTGGACGCATACTCGGCAGACAAGCGCAGACGAGTCCAATGTTGATCTCGACGGTTGACCATAGCATAAAGTCTCTCAGATTATACGTGACATTTCTATCGTCGGTTCGAATCGACATGACAATAGTCAATCGAATGATGGAAACGATGCAGATGAAGAAACCGAGTGTAAACATGCCAGCCAGGATAATCCGTCGTCCAAGAGGGATGTTGAGTCGAAAGACCGAGGGGAGAGGCATGCCCACGAGGACAAAGTCGATGATGACGTTGGGGAGTGAACCTCCAAGGTAGACGGGTTTTTGTTCCATGCAATTTCCATGCTCGATCAGTATGTTCCACTGCTTTTCGACGGGGTTACACGAAAACGTCGCGACAAGGACCTGTCACGTTAATTAGCAGCTAAAGACACTCAGGGGGGAATATCTTACCAGCACCACCATCCAGATGACTACTGAACTAAAGAGAATCGCGATTGGTACGCGTGCCGTGATGGAAAATAGTTTCCAGTAAAGAGCGAGGATCGTCAACTTGATAAAAGCGATGGCAAAGACGTAGGTTAAAGATGCCGCAAAGAGATATCGAAGAAAGTCGACAACTTGATCCATCGAGACATCAGTACCAACATGACGACCAAGATACGGCCTCATTCCTACCAAATGTCAATGAATTACCCTGAAGATTTGAGAAGAAAACTTACCAATCATGGTGATGTAGAAAAACACGTTCGCAAACACCAAAGTAACAACCGAGAGGGCATCGTCAAGCCCCAACCGTGCCAACCCTCCTGTTTTTTTCCTACACCAGATCTTTAAAGGAACGATCAGCATCACCATGACATAGGTAGCTATCGCCGCGCCATCTAGACGGGCTCGATAGCTGTCAAGGCTTTCTGCCATTTGCTTTTGAAGATCTGATGACCCGATCCGATCTGACAGGTTACCAACAACAACGAAGCATTTCCCAAGGACAGGGAACTGGGAAGAGAAACTTTGCATTTAATGCGGCAGGATGCAGCAAGATCTAAGAGAGGGTCCTCCTTGACCTTGGCCCAGTTGACACTATTAGGTGGCGTTTTACATGATCCATAACAAGGAGGATTCTCACTTTCTTCATCAGCCGCAGAAAGCCAAATCTTGGCTCGGCTAGAAGAAAACCATAACAGATTCGATGTCGGTTCCTGACCCGGAAACCCCCCTTCCCAAGACATGCAGGAGAACCTGAAGGATTCACATCCACACACATAAAGGTGATGCTGTGCCGCGCTTACCAGGATACGTCCGCTCGGTCTTAGATCCATCTTCGATACGGACATCTCCAGAGACAAGGGGAAAGACGGGGCGTGGAGAACGAGATGAACTAGGATCTTCCCGCCAAGTCCTTCCCGTGCCATTTCCAGTCACGCTTTTTGAAGGGTGTGATTGGTCGGGGAACCCGGGAACGGAGACTTTTAGATCGCAAAGTGTTCCGTTAATCCTAGTCTCTTGGCATTGATGCAGATTCAGACGGGGCGTTGTTGGTTGAACCAACAATCCCAAGACTTGGGAGAAAAGACTCGTAAAATCCGCGCGAATAGAAAACCACGCATGACAAAGGCTGTACTTGAGGGAGGATATCATTTCTGGAATATCTTGTTTAGCCACGTGTTGATCAAGAAAGGATGATCCTGTCCTCAACTCCACGATCTTCCTTAGAACCAACCATTTTACTCACTTTCAACCATGACATGCATCAGCAGTAGCTCGCAAAACACTCGGAACTCGGTTGCCAAACTCTTTCCTTCTTCAGGGATATTGCTGACGATGGGTCCCCCAAGCCACTAACTTGTAACCTGCGCCGCCGGTGGACACTACCAAACGAGGAGATTCGCTGCGCTTGCCGAATACACTATTTCTCCCCTGGTGTCTCTACCTACATAGGTACTATTAACTAGGTGCCTACGCTAAACGTGTGCGGCTGGGAAATGGTTTCATCCACCCGGTGCTGCATGATTCAGGAGGATCAAGTATCTCTCTTGCGTGTGAGTCGGGTCGCGTACAGCTAGGATCCATGGATGCATAATCAGTTCATCGTGAGTGGGTGGTTTAACGAAGTTGTTCTTGGGTCACTTACTCTTTAATACCCACCAATTCTCTCTTTACTCTTCTTCTGCTTGTTTGTTGATTGTTGTGTAAGTTAATCAACGAACAAAGTAGACAAGAATGTCTCTTCAATTTGTGGTCGAGAGGGTTACTCCTCTTCAAGTTCTCTTGCTGGTGTCTTCACTGACACTCAGCTATGTCGTCTCTGTCATCATCTACAGACTCTACTTTCACCCCCTGGCCAAATACCCAGGTCCCTTTTGGGCTCGTATCTCGGCGTTTCCAGCATACATCCACACACAAAGAAAAGATCGACATGTTTGGTTCTGGCAGCTCCAACAACAATATGGTAAGTCAACCCTCCTCCACCTCAAACACAACCTATTAACATAGTTTAGGCACCAGCTTCCGCATCACACCCAACAGCGTCCTTATCAACACCCCAACCGGTCTTAGAACAATCTTCAACAACAAAGCCAATGTCAAGAAAGCCGAGTACTACAAAGCGTACCCACGCAACGTCAACGCCATGACGACATGGAACACCATCGATAAAAACGTTCACGCTCGTAAGAGACGCGTCATGAACAATGCCTTTTCCGACAAGGCACTCCGCTCCTGTGAGCCTTTTATCCACGACAATGTCGATCGTTGGTGTGAGCTCATCATTGATGAGATTGGCGAGGGAGAAAAGTGGTCCAAGTCGTTAAACATGGCGAGATGGGCTGATCATCTCATCTTTGATATCCTTGGTGATCTTTGCTTTGGCAAATCTTTTGGCATGAAAGAACCTGGGAGTGAACTGAGATATGTCCCTGGACTCATGACTGACTTTTTGGAGATTCTCCATCCTGTAAGACTTGCCATATCAACAACACTCAAACTCTCGCTAACAATACCAGATCGCATACTCCCCCTTTACAGCCCTCTGGGTCTGGCTCAAACCCCGAGGTCTAAACCAACTCCTCGCAGCCGCCGCTCCCCCCGCCCTCAAAAACTGGCAATCATTTGTGGAAAAATGCTTCGCTGAACGAGCTCGCGTTGAACACTCTGCTGAAAAGTCAGAGGGTGGTGGTCGAACCGACTTTTTCCACTACTTGTTCAAGGCAGTGGACCCTGAGACAGGAAAGGGGTACAGTGAGGATGAACTTTTTGGTGAAAGCGAGTCTCTCATCATTGCTGGGTCTGATACTACTGCTATTACCACTGCTGCTGCATTCTTTTACCTATCTCGAAACCCTGAGGTCCAACAAAAGTTGGCAGACGAGATTACATCCACTTTCTCAAGCATCGATGATATCAAGAGCGGTCCAACTCTTCACTCCTGCAAGTATCTCCGAGCTTTCATCGAAGAAACTCTCAGAATGAGCCCTCCCGTCCCTGCCGATCTGTCTCGAGAAGTTCAAAAGGGCGGTATCGTCGTGGAAGGAGAGTACATCCCCGAGGGTATCAAGGTGAGCACAGTCTCATACTGCATGCATCACAACCCAGAATACTTCCCAGAACCCTTCAAGTTTCAGCCTGAGCGTTGGATTGTTGATGAGGATGATACCACGGGTGCGTCGGCTGAGAGACTTGCCGTGGCTCAGAGTGCATTCATGCCTTTTTCTGCTGGACCTCGAGGCTGTATCGGCAAGAACCTGGCATATCTCGAGATGAACCTGGTTCTGGCCAAGATTATCTACAACTTTGAGATTCGTCGTGATCCGGCTAGCAACCTGGGAGGTGGCAGTCCTAAAGCCATCGAGGGTCGTCGGACTGTGGACCAGTTTCAACTCTATGACATTTTTGTTGGAATTAGAGACGGACCTATGATTCAGCTCGCAAAGCGGACAAGAACAGCGTAGTCAAGCCCTAGTTAAAGAGATTGAATAAACTTTGATACACTCTACTTGCTTTAACGGCAATCAACTCGTCCAATTCAAAGAAAGAGTCCCATTGTCTAGTCCGTACATGAATAGTGCTGTCACCAATGCCGTTTTTCATCTTGCGGTACCAGAAACGCCACATCATACCATACATGTTCCGTATCATGCTTCAGGCGGTGCTTCAGCAGCCAGGACATTGTCCAAGAGGCGCACGATCCACGGCGAGCTAGGATATAGTAGGCTCGCCTCTAAAATTCGCTTTCGTTCTGTGTCGTCGAGCCGTAGCCTTGGGCAACGTAACATTAGTTCCGTCTCTCGAATGAGCCCTCGTTTCATGGCACTGTCGATCGACTTTCCGTTAAGAATACCATTGCCCATACTCAGCAACATTTCAAGAACCTCGTGGCCATATTGAACACGTTCAAACGTGTTCATGATCGAGTTGACCAAGTCATCGTTAATGGAATCCCTTAGTCCCCGGCCCAAGAGGTACTCAGTCAAGGGCAAGTTGCCCCCCTGAATAGAATGGAGCAATACGGTCTGTGGGCTGTCGATTGGAGAGCCTTGTGCCTCAAAAACCAGCCTAGCAGCACGATAATGACCCATCTTGCATGCTACGTCCAGAGCTCCTCTGGAAATGTCAGGACGGACGTCCCCACGCAGGAACATCGCCACCATGTCTGCATCTCCTCGTGAAGCAGCCACCTCCAGTGGATTTCGCACCGACTCGTCCCCAGGTCCATTGATATCTGCTCCTTTGGAAATGAGGAGTATGCAGACAGCTAGGAAGCCCCGGTTGGACGCCATGCATAATGCGTTTGTGAGAGTGTGTCTTGTAAAATTGTCTAAACTCAGTGCATTGTAAACAGCGACAGGGCATCCCGATCTGGATGCTTCTTCGAGAGTCTGTGA
Source organism: Fusarium sp. LHS14.1 (assembly GCA_025433615.1). Classification (NCBI taxonomy): domain Eukaryota; kingdom Fungi; phylum Ascomycota; class Sordariomycetes; order Hypocreales; family Nectriaceae; genus Fusarium; species Fusarium sp. LHS14.1. The sequence goes on along the minus strand of CM046478.1, from coordinate 3,663,241 downwards.
CAAATCTTGTGAAGGCTGAGGGTTCTCAAATAGGAATTTAAACTGGTGTGACCTCCAGTGGTGACAATACAGGCCTTGTAGAGATTCAAAGCCAAGTTCATGCGCAAAACAACCTTGAACGGCGCAATAAAAAGGCCTCTGGTGACGCTCCAGATGAACATCTCGCTCCTTGGTGGTTCCAAAACTCCCAGTGAAAAAGGAGCACCATGGCTTTGGGCACTTGAGGATTAGTTTCGGTTCAGATCCTAGACCAGTAGATACTCCTCCCTAAGAGGGCATCTTGTTCCAGTATAGGTTCTCAATCTGTCTCCGAATGAGGCTGACTCGGCTCTCAAGCCGCAACTGTAAGTTACGCTCCTGTGCGTCCTCGTGTATGTGTTTGAACAACTCCAGCACAGCTGGGATGCTTCTAGGGAGCTGTCCATTCCAGTACGGCGCCTCCCTCATGTGTGTCCAGAGGAAAGCTCCAAGCGACATGATAGCCTCGTCATACCCAGGACGAAATCTGGGAGCCTCGATAATGGCCTTGGCGTGATGATACCAGTGTTGGACTGTGTAGTCCAGAGGCTCATAAAAGTCAATGTCTTCCTAGGTCATGACTTTCTCAGCAAAGACACCGTCTCTGAATTGTTGCGATGCCAGGTATTCGGAACAGAAACGTGATAGCTTGGCATGCTCAAAGTAAACGTTGATCATGTTTGGATCTCGCTCCAACAAGGTCCTACACAATCCGTCAGTCACTGTCTTGCCGACAACAACGTGGTACAGACTTTTTAATAGTAGGATGTAGCATCCGAATCATCTCCTCGGAGCACGAATCATCGCCCATAACGCGGTAAACGTCCACCACACCTCGACAGAGCTCCCTAGTTTGAACCGTTGGTCTTTCTGCGTCCATGCAAAACAATGCTTGAGCTTCCCGCCATCGAAGAGGTCGTTCTGCCACCATGAGTAAGCCCAACAGTTTTAGTGCCTCCTTTGAATTTCGCAATTGAGACATGGCCCGGTAGCATCTATGTAGTGAGTAGTGAGGTATCGTCAGCAACCAGGGAAAATGAACCAGGTTTGGGCTTAGTACACTTACACTTCAGCCATTGTCGGGGGAAACGAACTCAGCGACAACGCAGACCACCCCGGGTTGCTAGTTGCTTGATAGCTGAGGATATGGCGAAGGAGGATTCGAACGTAGAGGAAGTTGCCGTTTGATAATTTTGCCACTTTTTCAGCAACCTCTTCCCCATACTCTGGAGATAGGCTGAACCTCTTCTGTATCTCTATGCAACACTGGTCACAGTACCGCCGCAAATCCTTGGCGTGGGCAAATCTCTCCAACGGTATCGACGGGCACGAGCCGAAATGCTAATGCAAGCAAGCACTATCACGTCGAGTTGAGATGATAATTCGCAAAATCGACCCATCAGGTAGGTCTCCAGCCGTGGCGCATAGCCATTTTACTGTCTGGTCTACTTCCTTGTTGCTGCATTGGTCCAGACCATCCAGAACCAAGAAGGTGGTGCGGTGCGTCTCAATGACTCGTTTGACAAGGTATTGGAGAATTTCTGTCTTCCTTATTCCATCAGCGTAAGCATGTAGGTGCTCATCGACGAGTTCGCTCAGCAAAATCCCATCCTGGTCCATGAACTGCTCCAAGAGAGCACGTAGAAGGTTGTTGTGCGGTTCTTGCAAGCAATGGCTGAAATAAAAGTAGCCGACCAACATTTCACTGCCGGACAGGTGCTTCACGTCTAGGAGATTGTTGATAACTGTTAACATCAGTACTGTCTTGCCTATTTTTGCAGTTAGCTTCAATAATCTATTACTCTTGTGAGAGGCAGAGTGCTTCTTACCCATGCCATGTAGGCCATTGATGCAGAGTATCCTGCTACTAGTACTGCCGTACCAAGACTGAAATTCTGCATCAGAGAAGACCCAATTCCCTGAATTGAACGCGTTCCTGTGTTGAGTGAATCTCTCATAATCACCCCGGTAGTCTAGGCTCTGAAGCTTGACCTTGAGCTCGCTCATGGCCAATTTGTGCCTCTCCTCGGCTTTCTGTGTCTTGTCATCGCTATCAATAGTCGTTTTACTGCGTTCCGAGGCACCGGTATCACTTCTTTCGTCCTCTGGCACTTCTCGGAGGCTTTCGTGGCTCTGTTCTGGTTCTGATCTGAAGAGTACACCTAAACCTGGCATTTGTGAGCGCAATATGACCAGAATCGCTCTCAGCATCTCGTACCAGTGTTTCTCAAAAGCCCCAGAGCTTTACGATGGAAATCCAACACCTCGGACAAGATTTCATTAACACCCCCTAGTTGAGTGAATTGAACAAGTTCCACAGGCTGTGCAATCTCCTGCCCAATCTTGGAATAGGCGTAAATCAGTCGGTCGAACATACCCCTATCCTCCTTCTAGGTAGCCTATAGCCATCAGCGATCTCTCCCATGACGTTCAGGGGCAGTTCACAGGGAGCTCACTTCAATGAGAAAGTTCATCGGACCCTATAGATGTGAGCTTTCGTATGGAACTGAACTGGAATCTGACTCACCCAGATGAGGCGAGAAAACTCGTCCTTGGTTAACAATAGCTCCTCTATATGATCCCACTCCTCCAATCTCCGAACAAACTCCCGGAACTTTGCCCATAGCTGCTTCATGGGGAGATTAGTATCCGCTAGGTTCATCTTCAATATCGTATCGTGAATGCCCCATGTTGTGCAGGGCGATATTTCTCGTTGCAGGCCTGGGTCGAGAATTGCTTTCAGGTTGTGGACTGCCACCATCAATCTTTCGGGCCTCGCCATGGTTGAACTGCGGAAAGGTATGAATTCGAGATGCTGAAATGATGAAAAGCACAGAGTTTGTAAGATGAAAGTTGCCAATACAAAAAGGTGTGGACGTAAGAAGTAGAGATTGGAAATATTGGGACTCGTCAGGCAGGCACATGACGTTCAATTCCATGGCTCTTTCTCTACACAAGTGTGGTAGCCCGAGATTACCACGCGAGTAAAGAGGAAGGAGCAGTAAGTTGACGACAGTGATCATGGGGGACGGCAAAGCACCCATCCACCAATGTGCATATACTTACATACCAAATAGAATTGTGTTGGGAAGTGTCAGTGAAAAGGTCCGATTAAATTGAAACAGAGAGATGGTGGGAGAGGTGTGTAGTTGTGAATAGCTGTGCTACTCGAGTCAAAGCTTCCCAAGATTGCCAAGTCACATCACTCACTCTCTCACTAGACACAGAGATGACGATATCCTATTTCTTTCCTCGCTTCATGCTCTTCAAACGCTGTGTCTCTGACATGCAATAATACCATCCAACTCTGTCTCCTCACACAACTCATCCACAGCCGCATCCTCACACCCAACCTTAAACCAGCGACCCGAGAGAGAGAGAAGGCAACATACAGTCTTTGTGTAGTACAAACGTCTCTGCGCTGTATAAAAAGCATAGCATGGCAAAGAAAAGAAAAGAGAAAGAGTTTAGTAAAGAGAACAAGAAAAAAGACCATTCCAATGGCACCCTGACGCCCAACCCGTGCAATCTCGACTTGACCTGTCCTTCAACATATATTCTCTTTTTGTTCTCAATGGTCCTCCACCCTCCAATAGCTCAGGTCTCGAGATAAGTGAAAGAAGAATGTGAATAGCCTAGTAAGGTGTAAAGAAAAGGGCGGGGAAATCAAGATAAAATAGACAAAAGAGAATCGGGGAGGAGGACTATAACACGTTCTTGACTCTAGGGGGGAAAAGGAGCACGACCCGTCTAACGTAGGCCAATAACACTCATCTCGAGGGTCCATACTCTTCGGATCCAGACCTTGAGCTTGCCCTCGACACCTTCGACGTTTTCGAGCTCGACGCCTTCCCACCAGCATCGTCGTGCAGGCTTGCGCCAGAAGAGGAGGAGCTTTTGCGCCATGCCTACGGCGTTGTTGCCCATCTCGTTGCCGCGGATATCGCTGCGCAGCCGGGCGAGCGCTAGACTGCATATGACGGCCTTGTTGGGCTCGCCTGCGCGGTGACCCCATCGGTCGTCGTGGTTGAAGCCACTAAAAGGTGAGGTCAGTATGATACACATGCTTGAACCCGTTGAAGCAAACTCACCCTGCCGTCAACATCTCAATAAGATGGGCCTCGGTGGTACCAGGCTCGTCGCTTCGCTTCAAACCGGAAAAGATGCCGTCTTGCTGCTGCAGAGCCTCTGCAGCGGCCCGCTTCACAGCAATCATGTCAAGCTGGCCAATGTCTGGTCGCGGAGGGATGGCATAAAAGTCCAGGTCCTCACGGAGCACAATGATGCCGGCTCGCTTAGAGTCGTCGCGCGAGGCCCCAAGAGAAGGCACATCTTCATCCTGCGACACGCTTGGTGACGGGTCTGTGGGGATCGATTGTGCCACATCCCGGAAGAAGTCAAGCATGTACTGCAGAGAAGCAGGGTCGTACTGTAGCACATGTTGGTAAGGTGAGCTTTACGGTGGTGAAAGAGCAAAGGCTTACGTCTACTTGTACGGCATCACCATCCGAGAAACCACCCATGTGTCCTTCAGGGAAGAGTCCGTTGGGGAACAAGGATAGCAGTACAAACTCGGGCAAAGTGAGCAACTCATCTCTAGAGAGGTAGAACCTGGTGCCCCTGTTTTCAGTTAGTCTCTGTCGCGCTTGTTTGTTGCTTCACATCGCAAGCCTCACCTGAGGTCCATAGCAATCGTTTCATCGGCGCCGACATCTCCAATGGTGTTAACAGGCGGCCCGCCCTGCTGCACCTGAGTAATAATACTCGAAGCTCCTCCTGCGGCAGCCATCAGGTACGAGAATGTGAGGAGGGGACTGTCTCCCTCCGAATAAGCCGGTGGCGGTTCTGCGTCGTCGTCTTTGCGACTGGAATCCCCTTTGGTATCCTGGGGAAGTGCGCGCTTGGTCTCTGCGACTGGATCGCGAAAGGCACTGGCGGTCTGGTCCGGGTCAAAAGGCTGTGCTACTCGTGGGGCGGTAAAAGACTCGTATGCTGGCGCGGCAGAACCTGAAGCTTCTCCTTCACAGTGAGAAGTGACGACAAAGGTGGTGAACTTGCTGGGACGCTGGTGGGCGTTGTCCGGTGGTGAGGTAAAGAGCGACGAGAAGGGGGGAGGGCGCGAGGAAGAGGCCTCAGAGGCGGGATACTGCGGCGGCGGAGATTGCTCGCGGCTCAAAAGAATGTGCGACTCGGGTTGTTCGGGGGTCTTGAGGTCTTCGGGTGTCGGCTCGCGATGATGGATTGACGATGTGCGCGTGCTGGGAGTCGTCGATGATGCTATCGACGGCGTCTTCTTCTCAAACTCCAAGGACACAGATGGTCCGATACCAGTTTCCTGCGGTTCAGACAGTGTGGCGGCTTGTACCTAACGCCAGATCGGCGTACGATAGAAGAGCGCGCGGGCTGATGGATGGGGGAGAGAGAAGATGGTCGAGAGGACTGGTTCACCGGTTCGAGGTTGAGGAGGCGAATAACCTAATGTCGGGGTTGCAACATTAAATGCAAGAGTACCAGGCAAAGCAGGGTGAAGCGTCGGTAGTTCGAACAGTCGAATGGGGCCTCGTTTCCCAGACAGTGGCTTCTCAGTCGCGCTGTGAAGCTGAATGGTGATTGTGATGTGATGCGTGACTGAGGTTGGTTGGCGAGATGGAGCATGGATTCCAGGACCTCAACCCACGGGACGGGATGGGCAGCACAACCTCAAGGCACAAGCACACTCGGCGCGATCCCTCATTCGACGGTTGCTCCCCTGAGCCTGAGCTTGAGCGGAGAGAGGCTCGCTATCCAGCGGGCTCTAGGCTGTGGAACCCAAATTGGAGCCCCGCGGCGCACGCATTCAGCCAATCAGAGGTGTCTCTTATAGGCTAGCAGGGTCCTTAGCCGCCCAGCTTTAGGAGGTGGAGGCGCTAGAGGCGTTGGAGTTGCATGCGCTGGGCTTGGGATGAATGAAGGGGTCGTGATGGATGATTTCCATTGTCAACAATCAATCACCCTGACCTTGTATAGTTAGGATCGACATGGTATTTTATCTATGTATCATCAGGCGTATATATTCAAGTCCCCAATGCCTTCTTTTACTCTATTACTGGATATCATTCGCTATCGCTGTCTCCAAAGATCGCCCGAAGCACCTCATCATGCGCCGTCTTTCCCTCCAAAGCCTCATTCTTGTCTGGATTAATAACAGGCTCCGGTTTGGGAGTTGGCGTTGTTCCTGTCGTTGATGGGGCGCTCTCGATGTATTTGGCCTCTCCAACAGGGGCCGCCATACCTCCTGTGTCCTCCTTCGGCCCTGAGCCTCTTGAGTTACTTGTCTCTGCTTCCTTGTCCGGTCGAGAGTTCGCCGGTGCCTTGACGTTGAACCGCTTACACAACAATCTCGTTGGGTAAAAGTCCTCGACTGTTCTCGTCAACTTGCCATACATGCCAACCTTGGCCGCCTCCTCTGCCGGGTCAGCCGCTTTTGGCTCAGGCTTTGACAGAAGCTCAGTCCCTGTTGAACCGTCTGTTGAAGTAACTGATGGTTTCTTCGCTGTTGTGAAGCGAGATGCCATGAACCCCGTCATGGGCTTGAATATCCTAGCGCAGTTGTAAAACTCGGCTAGTTCCCGCGCGAAATCATCATCCGCCATTCCTTTGGGTTTGTATGGCAACGGCTGACTACCGGTTGCAAAATGTTCCAGATATGTTCGATAACGGGCCTTTTTAGCCTCGTCGTCTGCGTATGGTCCAGCTGAGCCTCTTGATATCGCTGCAACGGCTGTTTCACGATCCAACTTGGGTGCTTCGTCCCACAGCGCCTGTTGCTTTTCCTCCTCCGTCATAGCGAAACCTTCTGGCACCTCGCCAAGCCCGGGAGGGAGATCTTTTCTTCCTGCTGCAGCAGCCAGTCTGTCGCGCGCCGAGCTAGAGATGAAGTCAAACACGGATTTCCCAGGCAGAGCCTTCTCCCCGAGAAGCGCTGCTCTTGACTTGGCATCGTGTGTAGATGCTTTGGCTGCGTCCGCCGTTGATGTGTATGTTGTAGATGTTGCCTGGTTTGTCGGCGCTTTAGAAGACACCCATCCCTCTGGAACAGGAGGCGGTGCATACTCCAACAAGAGGTCAGCCAGATCCTCAGTAATCTTGGCGAGAACAAAGCCATCCAAAGGCAAACGCCCATCGTGACACCGACGAAGACCGTTGCCAGCTCGGGCAGTCCTGGATACAAATACCGGCGCATTCTTCAATGCTGGATTGACAGGAGCTGCCACCTTTTTGGCCTTTTTCTTCTTCTTGTCGCCTCCAATGACGCGATTGTACCGAATCTTGGGTCCAATTTCATAAGGATCCTCTTCATCAGAGCCATTATCGTTTAAAATGCCCACTCCAATGCCACCCCGTCCAGGCTTGGGTTTTTGTCTGCCCGTGGAAAGTAAGGACATACTTCGTAAGCCGCCACTTTGGGGTTCCTCGTCGTCGTCGTCATCGTCTGCGGCAGCTGTGATTTTGCTGAGGCCCGTCAATTTGGCTTCTCCCTCATGGCCCAGGCCCTTTCGGTCGGTTTTGCGTATAAACTGAATCATCTTTGTGTTGTCGGGGGCGAACAAATGTGTTTCGCCAGCTTCGGAGCTTCCGCCAATGTCGAGCCGGGCGCCTCTTCGAATCTTGGGGCCAATGCCTTGGCCATCCCTCCAGCCCATCTTCCGAAGCAGCTTCAAGCCCATGGTGTCGCCATCAGCTCTGAGTAGCCCCATCAAGCCTCCACTGCCAGTTTCTTGTCCGGAAGATCCCAGACCGGCAAAGGCCTGTGAGGTCTGGAGCTTCTGAGCTTCGGCGGCATCAGCAAGATCCTCCTCATCCATGTAATCTTCGGGTCGCCGTTGCGCGGGAGCGGCGTCATCTTTGCGGCGGTTACTGCGACTGGAAACAAAGGTCGAAGGTGTCCAACCCTCTTTAGATCCGACCGTGTTGAAGTATCTATCATGAGGTCAGCGCAAGGTCATTCGTACGTGACTGGTTGTTACTAACCCTGCGCTCCATCCTCCAGTAAATGCGCCGTGAAGTCGTTTCCTACCCCTCTCATCCCTCACCTCCTGCTTCCAAATTGGCACAAAGGAGCCATCATCTCGGGCTTCGGGGTCGTCAGGCAGCGGCGTGCCAAAAGTCGCAAAGGGTGCGTGAATGTCAGCCTCGTAGGTCGCGCGAGATCGTTTATAGGACATGGGACCGGATGTCGGTATAATTGCGCAAATATTATCAGGGCATTGAAAGATGAATTTCGTTGGTTGTGGATAGCGAAGGCTGCGCAAATGCAGGACAGGGCGTCATTCAACGTGTTTCAACTGATGATGGAGCTGGCGCAAAGGCATCCAATCCATCTGGAGCTGCGACGTCGAAACATGCCTTATCGATAAGGAACAAAGTTCAAGGTCACTGGCACTTCCCGATGACAAGCGGCCCCTGACACGGAAGCGACACGGAAGCTCCATGATGGAACCCAAAGAAGCGCTCCTCATATGCCGCCTCCAAGTTTGTTTAACGCCGTGTATGCAAGTGCACGTGTGTGAGACAGATGAGACTTTGAAAGGGATTCATAGTGGCATGACGACGACACGCAGCTCCAAAGGACGTGTAAAGCGTAATCACCAATGACGATTCAATAGCTGCCCCTGCTTCTACTGTGCCCCTGCTACGAACATGATTACTGGTAACGGAGGTCTCCCTTCCGTGGGTTGGTAAGTACTCGGATAATAATAGTCGCAGATACGGGGTCGAAATGTTGTAAATATTTCGGCTTCCTCTAAATCATTCGTCTCATCACATCTGCCGACACCTTGTCCCACTCTACTTCGCCCTTGCCTGTCTCATCTCCGTCACTTGACGGATCTGTCTGGAACTGTGACATTTATTACATCCATGCCTCCACTTTCCAGATGAGCCTGTACTTTGAATGCATCCGTGCAGTAATATGCAAGGCGACTTGATCTCCCTGAAAGCCCTAATAGACGCCAGGGCAGCGTTGTGTGACGATTTCTCAGATCTACGTGCAAAGGGCTGCTGCCGTTGGTAAAATGGGACGACAACGCAGCAAGATATGGATAGTGGGGATGTGCTGTCCAGGCGAGGCGTACTCGGTGCCTGAGACGCCATTCAGAGAGAGCCGGGTGGTGTCGAGTCTTGGCAATCCGCCCGGGTACAGTATGAGATGGGTATCTTCCACCGAGCATTGTTCTGCGCTGCGTACAGGGCCTGTGATTGTCGCCGTTGGCGGCAACCCGAGACATGGCATTGCATCACATCACATCGTACCAACGGGGTTAACGTGGGCAGCACGATTCCCGTCTTTGGGCTCACCGGCTACTCCCTTTGGCAGCCCAAGACTCCCAGACCGGGCTGTCGACATTTAGAGGGGATCAGATCTGTACCCGGTTTCCAGGCTTGACCCCCGTTTCCAGCCCCTCGCCAGCAAGCCACCCAAATTTGCTGCCCTTTGGGACAAGACCATTCAAAGGGAACCAGTCAAACGAGAGGTCCACCTTGTATGCGAGCTGATTTCTCTCACAGCCAACCTAGTCTCCAATCGAGATGCGTACCACCAGGTGACGCATCGCCCTGGCATACATACGTGCGTACGTACAGTCGCAGACATCGTTGTCGGATGAGGTGCTTGGCGCTGGTGTTGCTGGAAACAGGGAATTGGCCGAGGACGGTGAGCTATCGTGGATCCAATGACGATGATCCCCCAATTGGTCCCTCGACTTCTGAACCATCCCAGGACTTGTTCCGGCTAGACGTCGAGCACCAGCCCGAGTGTCGTCGTCAGGGCCAAGCCTCTAGGGTCCGTTCTTGACTGCGAAATGAAAAGTCTGGCTGGAGCGAGATGCCTCCACCCCAGAGGCAATAACCGTTGGTGGGAAAGTGGGAGCTAGCGACAAAGTCCCCTGGATGGACCTAGTGAAATGCCAGGCCTGCTGTGCTCCGCAAGGGAGCACTCAGCGGGTGTTGTAGCACGTCCCCTGGCATCAAGCTCTCGGCGACTTGGGCCAGTTCAGGCATATCCTGGGCCTCAAGGGCATCCTGGTCGAAGGAAAAAGCGAGATACCAATACAGACATGTCAGCTTGTGCTCCCCTAAAGGTAGTCAAGAGAGTATGATGAGAAGGACTAAAAGAATTCTAAAGTATTTCCTATTTATGGTATTTCTTTTGATATTTTATTGTATTTTATTTTACAATTCTCATCATACTTGTGCTGATTCATTCAACCCTCGTGATGTTCTAGTGTCCGATTAATTTGTGCGATGTCATCCCGCTGCACATGCCCGCGGGGACCAAGTCGCCCTTCATTCTCCCACTGGGCTATTTCAGCTGTAAGAGGCCCAGCAGGTCCATCCTTGTTCAGATAACCCACTAAGAGCTGCCTCTTTTTTTACCCGCCCCCCCGACTTGGACCTCCAGGATACTGAAGGTGGATGGACAGGAGCAGGCTGGCTGACATTTACCTATCGACTCTTGTTGGATCCAATGCTTGTCACTTTTTAGATCCCTCGCCTGTGCTGTCCGCTCTGTGCCTTACCTTTCACATCCATTTCACTTCTGCATTGTTGGAAACCTGGTTGTTGTCTGTCTCCCTCCCATCCCGGCAGAGGCGCCGCTGTGACCGTCTTTTGATATCGACCCAACGTTGCCCTCGAGACCGAGTACCTGGCCCCTTTCGATACCTTACCCATCTGCCCCGGCCTGCTTAGACGTGTCGATACCTTGACTCCGTTATTGGATCGACCTGCCTGCTCCAGGTTCCATCTCGTCTACGCCGCCAGTGTCACCCCCTCGTCGTCACAAGTTACAGAGCATACACCACCAACAGCCAAGGCAAGGAAGCACTGGAATCCAGGGCAGCGCACCGCTTGCTTTGTCTCTCTTTGAGTCTCCCCACTGTCGCACCCGGTCAGCAGAGACAAGGACGTTGTCAGTCTGCGACGTACGGATACGCTCGGTTTGCGACTGTTTGTCGCTGCGAACTCGCCCCTTCCCCAGCTGCTGTCGAGCGCATGTGGACGAGCACACGAAACGACTCACTGCCTTATACAGCACCCCTAAGCCCGAAACCCGGCAGCATCGACGTCAGCCGTCTCCGCTGCAACAGCCATGAGCACACGAACAGCTGCTCTCGCTGATCCCTCTCGAGGCCCGAACCGGAGCTTTTCGACCCGTTCTGCCCGGTCTGGTCGTGCTCCAGCTCCAGGTTTTCCCTCGTCCTCTTCAGCAGCTGCTGCCCCAGTGCCAGCCTCAGCAGGTGCCACGCCCACCACCGCCGCTGGTCCTGGCGCCGCCCACCACCCCCAAGCCCAAGCTCACACCCGCCAACCCTCACATTCACACACGCTCTTGCACTCACAGTCCTACTCCTCCCGCTCCCACTCACGCTCCAACTCCAACTCCAACGCCGCCAACTCGCATCTCCCCCCTCACAGCAGCCATCACCAACGCACTTCTTCTTCCGCCCGCAACTATCAGCCGCAGTCCCTTTCGCAAAATGACTACGAGGCCTCGCGCCTAGTCGCCGCCGTCAACGCCCACGCTCAACAAAGCTCCAGCAGAGACCGACAACCCCCGGCCAGGGGCCCCGATCCCTCGCGGGCCCATCGAAGGAGCTCGTCTCGATCAAAGAGCAGCAACAACCACACAAGTCCTCATCCCGAAATGGCTCCCTCGGCCACCACGAGCAATGGTGCCGGCTCCCAGAATGCAGCCCAACCCCGGGAGCATGGCCACGCCGATGCGCCGCCCCGTCCCTCAACTTCCAAGCACGCGAGATCGCGTACCGTCATCCCGACCCAATCTGGAAAATGGATGCTAGGCAAGACCATTGGTGCTGGCAGCATGGGCAAGGTCAAGCTCGCCCGAAAGGAGGATGGCAGCGAACAGGTGTGTCCTTGGCGTCTTTGCTCTCGTCTCCCTTCAATTCTTGTTTCATTCCCATCTACCTGCCCCTCTTGTTTCAATCGCAAACATCTTGATCGAGCTCTCCCCGCGAATGATACTAATCGCTGCCTGATACTAGGTCGCCTGCAAAATCATCCCTCGTGGCTCGACCGATGATGGCCACCAGTCTCGCGCCGACAAGGAGCGCGCCGATCAGTCCAAGGAGATACGAACTGCCCGTGAGGCGGCCATCGGTACTCTCCTCAACCATCCCCACATCTGTGCCGTTCACGATGTTGTTCGTACCAATCATCACTGGTACATGTTATTCGAATATGTCAACGGAGGCCAGATGCTCGATTACATCATCTCTCACGGCAAGCTCAAGGAGAAGCAAGCCCGAAAGTTTAGCCGGCAAATCGCGAGCGCTCTCGACTATCTGCACAGGAACAGTATTGTTCATCGAGACCTCAAGATTGAGAACATCCTCATCAGCAAGACGGGCGATATCAAGATCATCGATTTTGGTCTGAGCAACCTATTTGCGCCTCGTAGTCATCTCAAGACCTTCTGTGGCTCCCTTTACTTTGCCGCCCCTGAACTCCTGCAGGCTAGGGCGTATACTGGTCCGGAAGTGGACGTGTGGAGCTTCGGTATCGTACTCTACGTCCTGGTTTGTGGCAAAGTTCCCTTTGACGATCAGAGCATGCCTGCGCTACACGCCAAGATCAAGAGAGGTCTTGTTGATTACCCGGCGTGGTTGTCAAGTGGTAGGTGCATGTGATTCTATTCACTCGACTTGTGCTGACCAATCTTTAGAATGCAAACATCTTCTATCCCGCATGCTTGTCACGGATCCCAAGCAGCGAGCGACCATGCAGGAGGTGTTGAACCATCCTTGGATGATCAAGGGCTTCAACGGCCCACCAGAGAACTACCTCCCTGCCCGTGAGCCTCTGACGACACCCTTGGAGCCAGAGGTTGTTCTGGCCATGCAGGGATTCAACTTTGGCACCCCTGAGAGCATCAATGCTCAGCTCACCAAGATTATCGAGGGAGAGGAATACCAGCGTGCGATCAAACTCTATCAACGAGAAAAGGACACTCCCCCACCAACCAAGGATGCCGAGAAGAGAAGGCCATTTGGATTTGATTTCTACAAGCGGAGGAACTCTGGCAACAGCCGTGATACTCTGACGGGCCCCAGCTCTGAGGCGCTCCAAATTGGCTCCGATCCTATGAATGCCTTCAGCCCTCTCGTGTCTATCTATTATCTGGTAAAGGAGAAGCAGGATCGGGACCATGCCGACATGGCTCA